>JAZDUH010000359.1:34390000-35000000 GCA_036419115.1 Scarus forsteni
GATCGGATCGGCGTTCTCAAAATGACCGATCAAAAACGGCCGATCAAGTTGACATGAAACCCACGAGAATTACTACTTGCAATTGAGAATACAAAGCAGGGGAAAAACGTTTCAGTTCAGGGCATAGACATTGTATACGTAGACGCCTCATTGCGGCCTGGACCGCATCAAACGTCGCCGCCATATTGGATGGGTCTCTTCACTCCGGTCTAGCACCAGAAACAAGTGAAGAGAAAGGCACTGGAGCCGCATGTGAGACCCATCCAAGATGGCACCCGGCTGATAAGTCAGCTCCAATAGGCAGCGCCAGTTAATGAGGCGTCTACGTATATAATGTCTATGGTTACTATCTCTATAGCTCTGGTTCAGGTCACGTAAATGGGCGCTTGCGATTGGCTGTCTCGCTTTGTTATGTCACGTGGTTGAGCACACTTTCAGGACTGGAGGGAGGGGACAGAAAATGGCGTCGCCAGTGTGGGAGTTTTTTAAAGTTTCAGAAACCGACCAGAAATGTGCAATTTGTAATGTTTGCTCAAAAGAAATTCCCCGTGGAGGAAGAGACCAACGGAGTTTCAACACCACAAACCTAATTCGCCATTTAAAGAATTGTCACATCAAAGAATTTGAACAGTTCGAGTTGACGAGAGCCAAGGGAGAAAAAGCGAAGCAGGTGAAACAGACTCCCCAAACACCACTCCGGCAGCTGACGGTAACAAATGTGCTCAAACGGCAGCAGCCCTATGGCAATGATAGCAAAAGAAGAAAAGAAATTAACACAAAAGTGATGGAGTTTATCTGTCTGGATGAGCAGCCGCTGTCGGTGGTAGAGGACGCGGGATTTAAACGCCTCGTGTCCTGCCTGGATCCCCGCTATTTACCACCGGGGCGAAAATATTTTACTGATGTTTGCCTGCCAGAGTTATATCAAAATGTCTACAAGCACATCGAGGGCCTGATGAACGACAATGTCGCCGCAATCAGCTTCACGAGTGATATATGGAGTTCAAGTGTATTTCCTATGTCTATGCTGAGCCTAACCGCACAGTTTATCAATGAAAACTTTGTGCTTACTAAAGTAGTGCTTCACTCTCAAGAGTTTCCAGGCTCGCACACCGAGGAGGCGCTTACTGCAGCCTACACAGACATGTTCCAAGCGTGGGGAATCCCGAGGGAAAAGCTGCACGTTATTCTCCGGGATAATGCCAGGAACATGGAGAAAGCGATGAAGGACGCGGATTTCCCCAGCCTACCATGCATGGCCCACACCCTCCAGCTCGCTGTGCACGAGGGAGTTTTAGCACAGCGTGCCGTGATTGACCTCATTGCAAGTGGACGACGCATCGTCGGACATTTTAAGCACTCTCAACTTGCTTCCTCCCGACTATTCAACATCCAGAAACATATGAATCCGAACCATCCTCCCAAAAGGTTACAGCAGGACGTCCCCACCAGGTGGAATAGTACTGTAGCTATGCTCAAAAGTTTACTGGAGCAGAAACATGCCCTATGTGCCTAAGCAGCAGACTTTGAAATGCCTTGCATGTTGACCGTCCACGAGTGGAAATTGTTGGAAAATATGATTTCTGTGCTTGACCCCTTCGACGAGCTCACAAAAGCTATAAGTTCATCCACCGCATCAGCTGCAGATGTTATTCCATCGATCAGAGCTTTAAAGGAACACTACACCCAAACAACGATTTGGCCTCATTTTCTACTCACCCTCATGCTGAACAACACTGTGGAGTAGTTTTGGAACATCTAGGATGCAGCCGGAGATCTGGGGGAATCCTCACTGTCCACTGATATTGATATCATGACTTGATGCGAGCCGAACAAGCGGTGTCATAAAGTCCACAAAAATTGGCAATATTCCTCCATACTGCTCGTGCGCTGTAATCCAAATGTCGGCGGATAAATCCACCATTTACTCGAAAGCGACATCATTTAGCACATGTTTATAGCCTAAACAGTACTACTTCGCATTTCTATGATACACTTACGGGTGCCTCACGGGCAGCGGCTGACCAAACCAAAGGAATCGCACTCTGCAATAACTAGGAGGCGTAGAACAAGAAAAAAAGAACCCAGAAATCACACATTCTGCTGACACCTCTTGTGTCTGTCCCGCAGCTCCGTCGCTCACAGCAGAATGTGAGATTTCTTGTTCTCTAATTATTGCAGTGCTTGGTTTGACTCTTTTTGGTTGATCGCTCGGACTGACCACGGTGTGAGGACATCCAAAAACACACTCCTGGAAGCCATCAAGAGGAGATTCAGTGACATCGAATCCGAACGCCTGTACTCTGTGGCCACCATCCTTGATCCAAGGTGAGAAAGTCGTATTCCTGTGTGTGTGTGTGTGTGTGTGTGTGTGTGTGTGTGCGCCTGTGTGTGAGAGAGACATGATTCGTACGTTTAGTTTTAGCCTAAACATGCTTAAAGCTCAAAGGTAAATTGTAATAGCTATAGTGTGTTGTGCTGTCCCATAGTTTACAATATAAATGGAATAAAAATGCAAATTAGGTCTATGCTATGGGGCCAAGCCCATGCCTAATCAGTTCAAAGTTAAATAAACCGACAAAATAACTACATTAATTCCTTTTTGCCTTTTTGTTTCTCTCATAAAAAGGTACAAGGATAGATATTTCCCCCCCAGACTCAAGCCACAGGTGCGCAGACTGCTATCTGATGCCCTGCTTACAGTGAGACAGGAGGAGGCTGGTGAGGTGGAGAAAGGGGCAGTGAGTGAACCCCCACAGAAGGTACCCCGCGCTGGCTCCTTACATGCTATGTATGCTGAACTGTTGGCTGAAGACGAGGAACAGAATGAGGGACTCAGTGGTGGCGGCAGTGGTGACATCAACTCAATTGCAGCTGAAATTAATCTCTACCTATCAGAAGCAGTTATCCCAAACAGTGATGGACAGACACTTGCTTTTTGGAAGGCTAACAAAGACCACTTTCCTAGTCTTGCACAAGCAGCACGAGTGTTCCTCTCAGCACCGTGCACAAGTGTAGATAGTGAGCGACGTTTCAGCTCAGCAGGGCATATTTTAGATGAGAAGAGAAACAGGTTAACAGCCAAAAATGCAGAGATGCTGATATTTATCAAGGCAAATCTGCCACTGATGTTGCTTAAGGAGAAGTAAGTCTAAACTGTTTGCCCACTGTCAGACAGAAATGCTTGGGCTGTGATAGTTACAGATGGCATAGAGAGCAATGTTTTTTTTTTTTTTTTTTGTATTTTATTCCTCTGTGTCTGTGCACTTTCCCATGGCTCTCTCAAAACAGGTCCAAAAGACACAAAGGAACTTGTTGCATATAAATGGGCCTACAGATAAATATACATGTACGTTCTTTGTTTAATTGCTGTGCACTTTTCTGTCTGTCATCTCCTCAAATGCAGACAAACTGACTTGAAATCTAATTTATCTTTTGTTATTGCCTGTTAGTGACAGTTAAGTTAATTACCTTTCCACAGGAAAGCTATTGTTTAAACTCCATGTTCAGGAGTCGTTGGAGTGGAATATTGCACATGTGATGTAAACATTTACATTGTATTTGATTTATGATGGATTATATTTGACTATATACAGCCTATGCAAGTTGTCTCTAAGAGTAAGAGTCTCTAGAGTGAAATGTTGCACGTTCTCTGCAATAAAACAGATTGTCAGCTCATCATCATACTTTCTCATCTCCTATTTTAATACTTAATGTATGGTACACAATAATGCATCATTTGCTGTTTTCAATGCTGTGATCGGTGATCGGAAATATCGGATCGGCAGATATTGATTTCAATGATCGGTGATCGGCGATCGGCACTGAAAATGCTGATCGGAGCATCCCTACTGCACGTGTATGGCCCTGTAAAACTTTCAACTAGTCCACTAAGTGAATGTGCACCGAGATTGTCAGCTGCAACACAGTGTACTGTCCCTTTGATACTTTTTCCAGCACTAGGAATAAAAACTCCTTCCTTTTCTAGAGTGACAAGATCTTTTAAAAGTGGTTCCAAAACTACTTTGTATTCAAACTCTTTTACATCATCAGCTTTGCAGAGTACAGCCAGGTGTATTGATGTTAATTCAGATTGAGATTCAAATGGCAAATTTGCCAAAATCCAATAAATGGCTGTAATTTTGTGTTTTTTCCTAGATGTCCCCAGTGGGTTACACACCTCAAAGTCGTCCACATAAAGAATTATTGAGAGACGTGTCTCCTCCCCAGCATAAAAATCATTTTGCTTGTAAAATTTGCCATCAAAAATTGACTTGTATCTACTGCTGTTTGAACACTTTGATAAGATTCCCTCTTCAATGTCTTTATTTTTCACAATTTCCTGCAAAGTTTTGAGAATGGGCACATATTGAAAGGTCTTGTTCCCTTGAAAATCAAGTATATATTCAACAGGGTCAACACACTGGAAATGATCCTTAAAATACCTTCTTCTCTTCAAAGCTGAACTAAGAGGGCTACCTGCTCCTAGCGCTGTAGTAATGGGATGGGAGTTGCACAGTTCTTTTGCCAAATCAGTTATGATGGCCTGGTCTACAGTGCATTTATTTAATCTCAATGTTGAATCAAGTGTGTTTCTAACAACGGGGACCGATGCTGAAGAGGAAATGAAGTGAAGGTCTTCAACCAAGGCATCAATGCACCTCACAGATGCATTACATATACTCTCTAGCTTCAGCAAAAGCAAGGCAATTCTTTTCAAAACTTGGTACGATGTACATTCAGGATCACCATCTACTCTAGTATCCTCATCAGCACTGGCCTCTGGCCAATCAGAGAGGTTGGCTGTCTGATTATAGTGTCTCTCATACACGGCTTGCTTAAAATCACTCAGCGAATAGGGTTGGTGTCTTCTGCTTTTGTGTTTCAGAAATGTATTGTAAATATTTGTCCGAAAACTGCATCCTTCAAACACACAAAAGACAGTTTCATGGCCTTTTAGATGATTTCCAATATGCTGAAAGAAGTCCTTCTCAGTAGTACAACTAGTATCACAAACTAAACACTTAAAAGTGGAGATGATACCTGGCTGTAGACTTTCCTTAGCTACATGGTACCTGGACAAATGTGTGCGAAGTGCACTCTGAGTTTTGAATGTGCAAGGGCAACCACCATAGAGACACGGCTGTGATTGCCCACGACTAAATGTTGCGTGCTGTAGTCTGTAATGCTTTAGAAGGTTCCCTTTTGTAGCAGACAGAGACTTGCAGATCTTACATTCCCATCCCATAGGCAAAAACCTAAACTAATGAGAAAAAGGTCCTATTATCTAGTATATTCAATTTAACTGTACAGTAACCTACTTCAAAAATGGTGCCAATAATTATATAATTTACTGTGACACATAAAAATTAGGGATCTTTGAGAATTTTAGGCGTTGTTTCCTTTCAATCTTGTACATTAATAAAAGTTTTGTCTACCATATAAAGAGTGTTTACAACAAATCTGTACAAACAAACCATATGAAAAAAAATATGCTACTTCATTTCAAATTCAGGTTGAAACTTCAGGCTAATCTGAATTTGCTTAGCCAGCGAAAGCTCATAAAAGATTTTTTTAATAAAAGTTATCCATATCGCAAAACAGTGAACAAATCTTTATACAATACACAGTGTGTAAAATGAAGTATTAGCATGTTTTTTGTGAGAGCAATACATACCCGTGGTCTAGATGTGTTGCTCTGATTCTTTATGAACCTAGAAATAAATTAATAGTTTTAAGGAAAAAGAACAGGTGACACATAAAAATTAACTAAAAAGGCAATAATTTTTACACTTGCTTTTGTACGTACTGTGAGGTCTATTATATAGATGAAAATCAATTTGTATTTTGGGCTCTAGAGATTAAAAAATACATGCATTTTTGTCTGCCTGTGACAGACTGTCACACAGTCACTACCTTTTCATACACAAAACATATATTTTTCACATATTCCAAGATATTTTCTTTAATATGACGAAAATAATAATCACTAAAATATGAATAGACCATTTTAACTAGAGGACAAGTAAGAGAGCAGAAAAACTCATAAAGTACAGTGCTCTTCTACTTTATTAAATACATTTTTAATCAGGCATGTCAATCATTTGCACCTTGACACCTGACACATAATAATGACTAAACCCGACACACAAGATCTCAGCTGATGCACCATAACTCAAAAGTGGTCCCTACTTCACCTTCACCCTAAGGAAGAGGCAAAAGAAACAGTATGAAACAAGCTATTCTTAAATCTAAGGAAAATAAATATTGTGTGCATGTTTGTACGGCGCTTCATGTATTTGTGTTTAAATCAGTTGCTAACTGGTTTATTTATGTAGTCAAAGGAAGAGATATTGCTCAGTTCTGGGTGTCCACATACCCCATGCCAAACATGTACCACTGTACTACCATACCTACCTCATGCTGTATGTGTTTGGATTCATGACACAATCATGAGGCATACACGCTGTCCAGTTTTGGATTTTTTTTTTTTTTATCTCTCAAAAGCAAGTTTTGGATTTTAAAAATGAGGGAAATTTCCCGGCGCACACTGCGCGCCATCCCACCATCCCAATCACCCTCCAGTGCCTCTTACATTTAAGACTGGTGTACAGGAATGTCTTATCGTTCCCAGCCATCCATCTATTCTCTTGGTTTGCCCCCACTGTGGGCTCTAATCTCGTGACAACTGCCACACAGGCTACTGCAGGTGGCATTTCTCGCGAGGCTTCTTAATCCTCTTTGGTTTTACGGTGGTTGGCATCCATCATTTTGTTGCATTACCACCTCATTCTTGAGATGAGGCTAGTGATAGAGTTCAGTTTGGAGAGGGAGAGGAATGAATAAGGATGTTTATGTTATAAAATACGGGAAATTTACGGGAAAAGTTTAATACTGGAGGACGTCGGGAAAGAGGGATAAATATGGTATCCCGGCCAAAACGGGAGACTTGACAGCTATGACTGTACACCTTTCTGTCTGCCTGTTTTTGATATCTCTTAGGAAGTTTTCCATACATTTTCTTGTATTTCCTAAGGAATATCACTTATCTCGACCACTAAAAACTCCATATACCTCATTCTGGCAGGGAAAGTCCGTCAGGCGTGGGGGGCTTAGCAAAGTGTCTGGCCGCTCAAGATGAAGGATTTAAACTTCATGCCGTTGACCGCGTTGCACGCCCTGCACCATTCGTGATGCAGAGATAAACACTGCAGCGTTGGCTAGTCTGCTCAGACTTTGTTTTAAATGTGTCCGCTTTACTGTTGCCTACGTGGCACGGTCAGGGTGAACGCCATGTCCTGATTTTACTGACCTCTACTCAGTCAAAATGGCGTTATAATGTGTGTGTGTGTGGGGAGGGGGCTTCTTGCCGCCATAGCTACCACCACTCGGAAAAGTAGTACAGCAGGCGAATATACTGCATTTTACGAGGTGATACCCGAATACAGTACAGCCGACATTACGAAGTGAAGTGAAAATAACTTTTACTCACCTCTCAATTCGCTGTTCCGCTGAAGACCGTTTGGCTTGTGAATGTGGGGGAGGGGTGGGAGCTCCGTCTTCGGCAGACTCTGTGTGAATTACGATAAAGGCTACATTAACCTTCATATACTACGAGTAAACTTGTTGGGTACCTCACGGTAGGGCAAATAAGTGTTTAAGAGCAGAAGCAACTTTATGGAATCAGATTTGTGCCAATGGAATAAAGCAAAGCTTTCTAGAATAAAGCAAAGCTTTCGAGAATAAAGCAAAACTTTCTAGAATAAAGCAAAACTTTCTAAAACTCAAACGAACAAAATGGATTTAATCAAAAATAAAACGTACTCAACCAAAAAAATTCTTGTCAAAAGCAAAAAATATCACTCCTTGTGAAAACTGTTTGACTTTTTTTCTGAATTGTTTCCATTGCTTCATTCTTTCTTCTCTCTCTCTTTTGGTTTTGCTTCTTGGTTTTTTGGTTTTGATTCCAGCTTTTTTGGTTTTGATTGTAGCTTTTTTGGTTTTGCTTCTCGGTTTTTTGGTTTTGATTCCAGCTTTTTTGGTTTTGCTTCTCGGTTTTTTGGTTTTGATTCCAGCTTCTTTGGTTATTCTTCTGACACAAACCTCTCGTGTGGGTGGGTTCTATGAGGGGCGCGTTCCTATTGGCTGATGAGTTTTTGAGTATCACGCCCTGTGAACCGGATGTTATTCAGGGCAGAGCACAGCGGAGAACAGCAAAGCAAAACAACCAAACGTGAGGAGTCGTGTAATCCTGTGTTCCTGTTCTTCAAACATACCTTAGGTAAGTATTGTTCACTGCATGGTATCCAGAAAGGTAAAGCACTTTTAGTAAAGTAAAGCTAAGTCTTGCTTTGTAGTGAACTATGCGTCCTGTCATCTGTTGTGCTGCGGCCTCTGAACACAGAAGCTAATGCAGTCCGAGGTCGGCTGACGGTGCTGTGCTTTACCTTTCTGGATACCATGCAGTGAACAAAACCTACCTAAGGCATGTTTGAAGAACACGAACACAGGACGACACACGACTCCTCACCGTGGATGTATTATTTGAACTGGATGCCGGACGGAAACATGTTCATGTGCCGGGGGGCTCACCCAGCGCATACCATAGACATATGTACATAGACGCCTCATTGACTGGCGCTGCCTATTGGAGCTGACATAGCAACCGGACGCCATCTTGGAGGGGTCTCACATGCGGCCTGAGTGCGTTTAATTATACTGAGAAAGGAGTGTTATGCCCAACTATTATGAGCATAACTCAGCGAATTTTCACCCAATTTTCACACGGATAAAGTTTTTACAAACAACAGAGATGCACTCAAAACAAAGGATGCTGTGACACATTAAAATACTTTTTATTATGCTCTTATTCTGTTGCAATGACACAGTACAGTGAGACGAACAGACAAAACGTATGAGCGCCAACATTTTTGTGGTCATATTTTTATATATATATATATATATATTTATATACACATATATATATACACACATACATCTATATATATATATATATATATATATATATATAGATATATATATAGATATAGATATAGATATATATATAGATATATGTGTATATATATATATATATATATATGTGTGTGTATATATATATATATATATATATATATATATATATATATATATATATATATATATATATATATATATGAATATATATGTAGTCATATCTACGTACATATAAGAAATTCACAATGCCGACTTCACACATTTTGTAATATGATAGTTAATATTTTCTAAGATATTATCATTATAATTATTTTAATCGTAGTAAAATTAATAACAATGATGGTATCATTGGCCAAAGTAATAATGAAATTAAAATAAAGTAGAAAAAGCACTCTGAGGCGCAGACCTCCGCCAGCACCACAGTCCTCTCTCATGTTGTGATTTTTACCTTAAATATTAGTCCTACCTTAATTTCATCTAAATATTTAGATTCCTTGACCATGAAGCGTAGCATGTTCATAATGATATCTATTTTAGTTCAGTCATTCACGAAAATCACATTTTTCGTCATGGCGGATCAGATGCTGATCTGGATCAACACCAAAATTGAATCACATCTTCCTTTTCCCATGCTGAACATTTCATGAAAAATTTAATCAAAAATCCATCCATAACTTTTTTGAGTTATTTTGTTCTGAGCAGACAGAGTCTCGAAACACAACCTCCTGGCGGAGGTAACTGTAGCATGGATGCTTATATGAACAAAGATTTAAGATTAATATATACATATATATATATATATATATATATATATATATATATATATATATATATATATATATATATATATATATATATATATATATAACAGTAATATTATATCAGTAATATTATTGGGGATAAATAGTACGGGTAATACAATATATAATAATATCAAATAAAAATAAAAAATAATAAAATTAGCTAGTTAAATTATCTTAGTATCTAAGTATGATATTATTTGGTCCTAGTAATAAAGTAAGCAAAATAAGATCATCAATATGGTACAGTAGTAAATGCTATAAGGCACTGTCATATAAAAAGGTTTTTAAAAAGTTTCACCACCATGTCTGTAAATTGCTGCTCCCTCTCTCTCTCTCTCTGTGTGTTAGTGTTGCCTCTGCTGTTCTCATACAGTCATTAAGCTATACCCAAATCTCAATCTTCTTTTCACAGTATAAGCCAGAGGAGGACAGTGACATGGACAGGCCGGGCAAAGCCAGCATCAACATACACTGCCAACAAGAACGGACGCTTTCAATTTAAGCATAATATTGTTTGTTGTTCAGACTTTGTTCAAATAAAGGAGTGTGTGTTGAACTACAGGAGTTTTTTTTATTTTTACCATGGTATCGAATGGTATCGAGTATCGAAGAATTTAAGTGGTATTGGTATCGACTACTAAATTTCTGGTATCGTGACAAGCCTACTACGTACATATAAGAAATTCACAATGCCAACTTCACACATTTGTAATATGATAGTTAATATTTTATAAGATATTATCATTATAATTATTTTAATCGTAGTAAAATTAATAACAATGATGGCATCATTGGCCAAAGTAGTAATGAAATTAAAATAAAGTAGAAAAGCACTCTGAGAGGGCAGACCTCCGCCAGCACCACAGTCCTCTCTCATGTTGTGATTTTTACCTTAAATATTAGTCCTACCTTTATTTCATCTAAATATTTAGATTCCTTGACCATGAAAACGTAGCATGTTCATAATGATATCTATTTTAGTTCAGTCATTCACGAAAATCACATTTTTCGTCATGGCGGATCCAGATGCTGATCTGGATCAACACCAAAATTGAATCACATCTTCCTTTTCCCATGCTGAACATTTCATGAAAATTTCATCAAAATCCATCCATAACTTTTTGAGTTATTTTGTTCACAGACAGACAGAGTCTCCCGAAAACACAACCTCCTGGCGGAGGTAACTGTAGCATGGATGCTTATATGAACAAAGATTTAAGATTAAAAAAAATATATATATATATATAACAAGTAGAACAACAGTAATATTATTGGTTTATTTTAAATGGGGGGATAGTCATTTATCACTAGCAGCTGCAATATAATGATAAATAGTACAGGTAATACATAAATATATCATAGTAAATAAAATAAAAATAAATTATAAAAGAGTAATACAAATAAACTTGGGTGGATTATTAACGAGCAGAGGAGGAACAACAATATCATTAGCGGCAGGTGATGTTATGGGGCAGGAAGGGGTTGTCATTGGTGTAATGGTAATCGTAGTAACAACAACAGTGATATTAATTTTGTTATTATTATTTCCATATTTTTGTTATCGTGTGATGTGAGAAAATTCAAGGCAATGATTTCAGGCACAGGCACATGTACGTGCGCTCACACACACACACGCACACACACACACAAATCAGACTAATATAAATCATGTTGACATGCATTTTAAACTTCAAATACGTTTTTACTCAGCTGTGTTGGAATAAAACATAAAAAAGGTTATCTGCATTCAATACTGCGCCGTTTACTGTCACTTTACGCTGCACAAAATACGAGCATAAATGTGTTCACTCCACTTGTTTCTGGTGCTAGACCGGAGTGAAGAGACCCCTCCAATATGGCGGTGACGCACGGTGCGGTCCAGTCTAGGTTAAAGATATCATTATGAACATGCTACGTTTTCATGGTCAAGGAATCTAAATATTTAGATGAAATAAAGGTAGGACTAATATTTAAGGTAAAAATCACAACATGAGAGAGGACTGTGGTGCTGGCGGAGGTCTGCCCTCTCAGAGTGCTTTTCTACTTTATTTTAATTTCATTACTACTTTGGCCAATGATGCCATCATTGTTATTAATTTTACTACGATTAAAATAATTATAATGATAATATCTTATAAAATATTAACTATCATATTACAAATGTGTGAAGTTGGCATTGTGAATTTCTTATATGTACGTAGATATGACCACATATATATACATGTATATATATACACACACATATATATATATATATATATATATATATATATATATATATATATATATATATATATATATATATGTATGTGTATATATATATATGTGTATATAAATATATATATATATATATATATATATATATATATATATAAAAATATGACCACAAAAATGTTGGCGCTCATACGTTTTGTCTGTTCGTCTCACTACTGTGTCATTGCAACAGAATAAGAGCATAATAAAAAGTATTTTAATGTGTCACAGCATCCTTTGTTTTGAGTGCATCTCTGTTGTTTGTAAAAACTTTATCCGTGTGAAAATTGGGTGAAAATTCGCTGAGTTATGCTCATAATAGTTGGGCATAACACTCCTTTCTCAGTATAATTAAACGCACTCAGGCCGCATGTGAGACCCCTCCAAGATGGCGGCCGGTTGCTATGTCAGCTCCAATAGGCAGCGCCAGTCAATGAAGCGTCTATGTACATATGTCTATGGTATGCGCTGGGTGAGCCCCCCGGCACATGAACATGTTTCCGTCCGGCATCCAGTTCAAATAATACATCCACGGTGAGGAGTCGTGTGTCGTCCCGTGTTCGTGTTCTTCAAACATGCCTTAGGTAAGTATTGTTCACTGCATGGTATCCAGAAAGGTAAAGCACAGCACCGTCAGCCGACCTCGGACTGCACTAGCTTCTGTGTTCAGAGGCCGCAGCACAACAGATGAGAGGACGCATAGTTCACTACAAAGCAAGACTTAGCTTTACTTTACTAAAAGTGCTTTACCTTTCTGGATACCATGCAGTGAACAATACTTACCTAAGGTATGTTTGAAGAACACGAACACAGGCGACCTACGACTCCTCACGCTTGGTTGTTTTGCTTTGCTGTTCTCCGCTGTGCTCTGCCCTGAATATCATCCGGTTCACAGGACGTGATACTCAAAGACTGAAGAGCCAATATGAGCGCCCCCCTCATAGAACCCACCCACACGAGAGGTTTGTGTCAGAAGAATAACCAAAGAAGCTGGAATCAAAACCAAAAAACCGAGAAGCAAAACCAAAAAGCTGGAATCAAAACCAAAAAACCGAGAAGCAAAACCAAAAAAGCTGGAATCAAAACCAAAAAACCAAGAAGCAAAACCAAAAGAGAGAGAGAAGAAAGAATGAAGCAATGGAAACAATTCAGAAAAAAAGTCAAACAGTTTTCACAATGAGTGATATTTTTTGCTTTTGACAAGAATTTTTTTGGTTGAGTACGTTTTATTTTTGATTAAATCCATTTTGTTCGTTTGAGTTTTAGAAAGTTTTGCTTTATTCTAGAAAGTTTTGCTTTATTCTAGAAAGCTTTGCTTTATTCCATTGGCACAAATCTGATTCCATACAACTTGCATATAAAGAGTTGTAATCGCTACCTTGAGCAGACAGCGACCAGCGATGACTGTGGCAGGCATCAACGTCCTTGTGAGGCGCAAAACTCCGTGTTGCCAGATTTTCTACTGAATAAGCATCCGGGTCGATAAAAACAAGCCCAAAACACGCGACCTCCGGCTATTTTTCTCCAATGTGATATTTTACGTTTTCATAAAGCGTGTTTTTACTCTTCATTATGTTTCAGTTTCACAATGGTAATATTTCTTATTTTACTCATAATTTAACATTATTTCCTTTATGCAGAAGTGATGGGAGGGGCTACAGTTTATAACTGATATCACTAAACAGTTTGTCTAACCTTGATTTTTATGACAAAATAGACATATTAAGGCTATTATCTAAGTTTCATGTTGATCCTCTAAAGCTTTATTATGGTAGAAACAGTAATAGCCACATTAGAAATACATTTCATTCTGGTTTTAAGGATTTCTGTCTGTCGGAAACATCATTTGTGCCCCTTTTTTCACAGTAAAATTTACATTTGTGTTTGGACTGGGGAAAAATAGTGATATTGGGAGTAGAATGTGTATCACATCAGATATCTCCTGGGTGAGAAGGCACAACAAGCCTTAATGAGCAACTGCACTTTTGGAACAAGTCCAAAAAAACGCAACCAACAACTGTCAATATTTATAAGCAACCCTTCAATAAATGAAGCCCAAAGCCACTTGTAATAAGTAGACCTGGCAACAATGGTGCCAATACATTGAGTGGAAGTTATGTCACCCACAATCAGAGTCCACATTGAGTAGCATTCATCAATTTTTTGACATTGTTAACTTTACTAATAAAATATAATTAAATTCTACTCATTTAGTTTTAGCTGATATTATTCAAACAAAAACGAGTAAAATTAATTGATAAATGATACATATTTGAATAGATCATCATAATAATACACCAGACTGCACACAATCATTATTTTTTTGTATAGGTTACTCAAATTTATTTTGTGGATATTAATTTAGCCCAGTCACGCTTTTTACAGTGTGGAACCTTCTTGCTGTGAGGCACGTGCTCTACCAGCTGCGCCACTGTGCCACCTGAACATTTTCTATTCTCAAAATGTAAAATATCCTATTAGTCTAAAATAATTATACTACTTTAACAACTTTGACTGTGATGGTGTGCCAGTCTTCCAGTCCTCTGAATTCAGTACTGGCCAATACTGTCTTGTGTCAATGAAATACCCCTGACAGTAGAGACATGCATATATATATATATATATATATATATATATATATATATATATATATATATATATATATATATATATATATATATATATATATATATATATATATATATATATATATATATATATATATATATATATATATATATATATATATATATATATATATATATATATATATATATATATATATATATATATATATATATATATATATATATATATATATATATATATATATATATATATATATATATATATATATATATATATATATATATATATATATATATATATATATATATATATATATGTGTGTGTGTGTGTGTGTGTGTGTGTGTGTGTATATATATGGGTCAATGACATGCCATTTTCTGTCCGAGCACAACATTTCCTTACACAATAAATTAAGGAATTCATCACATGTATTACTTTAAAGTACAAAATCTACTTCATGTTAATATATCTCCAGCTCATTCATACAATTCTTTTTTTTTTTTTCTTTTTGGGCACCTCAAACACCAGAAAAAATCAGGTGGTACAACCGTCCGAACAAATGAACACACTGATTAAACTATAAAATTAGCATGTCAGTGATGCTAAATTTAAAAAATGTAAACTGTTACATTATTTCATTTTTGAAACATTTCAAATAAAATACTTTTTGCAAATAAAACAGTTTTTAATCTGTTGAGGTAGCTCAAAAACTTTTGGCCCGCAAATGGAGCAAAGCGTTAGTTCAGACAGGCACGGAGTCAATCTGCTTGGCCGAGCTCTCACTCATATGCTTACGTGGCTGGCCGTATCGCGCGGTCTCACGTCAGATGACAGGTCCCCCCTCCCAGCCAGATCAGCTGATCTATTTGGCGCGTTATTTAAACTGCCCCAGTCTACCTGAGTGTCTGGCTGTCATCTGCACGCTGCTCATTACGCTGCTTACTCTATCGCTCTCTATGTTGTCATCTACTTTGCTGTTTGTGCTGCATCTCACCTTGCTGCTTGGCATGTCGACTCCTGGCCGTGATGTCGATCCATGGCAACTCGATCGCTTTTCCGAGCCTCAATCTCAGCCGTCCGAAGCGGAGGATGCCTCTTGGGATGGGAGCCCCGTCGCTACCCGGCGCAGTGCCCGTCTAGCAGGCAAGAATCCTTTGACTCCCAGCATAAATGACTGGCCGGTGCCAAGGCTTTTAGAAACCTTATTTAAATGTCAAATCGTCTCGATCGGGCGCTTCTCATGATGAATTGTTTGAATTATTCATGAAAAAGTTCACTAACCACTACCTGCAGTCCTGCCATCCTCTCTCCCCAGGAAATGTGCAAGGAAGAGAAAAACATCTGTCATCTGTCAACTCCTGCCCTGCTGCCAAACAGGCTCGAGCCCCTGCTTCCACCTCCGCTTGAGCCGGAGGCCAGCCTCGGCCCTGTCCGCTCTGTCCAGCATCCAGGCTTCGATAGAAAGCATGAACTCCAGGATCCAGCTCCACTCCAGCGACGGGTGCCTGTATTCCGAGTTTGGCTGGTCCGTCCTCCTCTTCGGCTCAGGGATGGGTCCCGGCTTCCACTCACATCCATGCTTTCACTCCGTCTGGGTCCGACCGGGCGCAAGCAGGTGACGTCACCCCGGCGACCATCGACGGCATCACCCTCCCGCAAAGGACTCTGGGAAGTGCAGTTCCCATTTCCACCAGGCGCTCCATTCTTCCTCCAGCTGCTGCAATCTCTCCCAGCCTGAGAAGCCAGATTCTCGCAGGTAATGACATTAATCTTGTTAAAATCCTGCTGTGCTCAGAGCTCTCTGACAGACCTATTGTGGAGATATGTCAGTGCTGCTTAAGGATAGTGATCCCCGCTTGTCAAAACTCTGACTCTGGCCGAATTTAACATTGCGTCTGGTGTTTTCCGTGATGTCATTTGTGAAGTCTTCCCAGTCAGTAGAGAAGAGCTTGACACCTATCTAGCCATAATTTCAGATCTGGCCATGACCTATGGAGGTGCTTTGTTTTATGAATACCATAAGTCATTTTCGGCCAAAGCTGCTATGTAGCCTACATTCAACGCTTCAAAGACTGGATTGGTCTGTAGTTGATCTGAGCCTCATCAGCAGGCATTTCACGGGACATCAGGCCCTGTCCTGTTCCATCTGTGGCTCCTTTTCTCATTCCCCCAATCTGTGCTCCAAAACTACTATTAATGTCCATCCGTCCAAGCCTGTTTCAAGCCCCCATAAGGAGGACGCCATGCTTCTGCGGAGAAGCGCACCCCAAGTCCGTGTGCCCGAGACGAACCCGCTTCGTGAAAAATGACAAAAAAAAAAATAAAGCGTCAATGCCGGTTAACATCCCTGAGCTGGGGAAAGCACTGGAAAAGTTTCCAAACTGCATTTGTCAATCGTTTGATCACGGGTCTGGTTCATGGTTTTAGCTGGATTGCTTGGCTTCCTGAAGTGTCTTTTGTTGTAATAATCTGCAATCTGCTTAAAGGAGCCTGAGGTGGTAGAGGAGTTACTACAAGTTTCATGATCGGCCTTTGTTAAATCCCCTTTTCCAACTACCTGAATCAATCCAATGTGTGTAGCCACTCGCAAATACTCTGGGGAAAAGCCCTTGATCCTTGTGCCCCTCACAATGATGAAACTCAGAGCATTAACAGCCTCATTCCTCTTGCAACATTTTCTATGTTACGCAACTGTCAATAATGCCATTAACTTCATTAAGAAAGCAGGCAGAGGAGCGTGGCTAGCCAAAGCAGATATCACAGATGCGTTTAAAGTCATGCCTTTGCTTCCATCTCAGTGGCACCTATTCAGTGTCGAGTAGAGAGAAAAAAAAAAAAAAAAAAAAAAAATGTTTTCGCAGTCAGACTTACTTTTGGTTGTTGCAGCAGCCCAAAAAATATTTGTTACCCTGTCCGAGGCTCTTTGCTGGATTCTCCTGAATAAATGTAGACTGCCTCTTGTGCTCCACCTTCTCCCGCCCTCAAGCTGTATACAGATGCTGCATCTTCTGTAGGTTTGGAGGGTTTTACAGTAACCAATGGTTTGCCGATGTGTGGCCAAAAGAATTATCAGCTTGCCAGCTAATGCTATTTCCTCTGCTCTTATGGAAATATATCCTATTGTCATCACTTGTTTGCTGCGGAGTGGTAACTGGGCAAGGAAACAAATGCTGTTCTGCTGCCCCCCATTCACTCAAACAGTGCTAGACTAAGCCCAGCCCTGCAATCTTATCTGTGCTCTGCTGCTCACTACATGCGGTGTGGACTAGCTAGATCCACATTAAAGTCATACGATTCTGCATGGTCCTATTTGTCTCTTTTTGTGCCACTTTTCTGTAGCAGTAACACCTGTCAATATTCCAATGGTATGTGCTTTTATAGTTCACTGCTTTGAATCAAAAAAGATGCAGCCTTCCTCTATAAAGGATCTGTAGCAGGTATCCAGTTCCACCTCCGTTGTCTGGATCCATCCACCATCAGCTGCTTCAAAAACTCCTCTATCCGCCTCCTGCTAAATGGACTTAAGAGAGAGAAACCTCAAGGCAAAGACATTTGTCTCCCTTTAACTCTTCCACTTGTGCACAAGATAATTATTCAATTGAGAGCTGGGTTCTTTGGTCACTACACTGAATTGTTATTGGAAACAGTTATTCTCACGGCTTTCTATGGTTTTCTTACAGGTGGGGAATTCACTTCTGTCAATGATTCTTTAACCCTCTCATGATCTAACAATAGCAGATGTATCTATTCACCCTCATTACTTATTACTGCTTAAACACTCTAAGACTAATAGGATAAGAAAGGATCGCTGATTTACATTTCTGCCATTAATTCTGATTTTGTCCTCTGTCCTCCATGTTCCGCTTCCTGAGGAGCCGCCCTCACGCTTCTCAGCAAGAGCCGCTGTTCATGGCTGAAAAGGGAAGCCCATGTCAAAGGCTTGGTTTGCCTCTCGCCTCCGCCTCCTCTGCCAGTCCTGCGGTTTACCTGCAAACCACTACGCCACTCACTCTCTGCGCATCGGTGCAGCGACAACAGCAGCTTCCTCTACCTCTGTTGCAACACTAAAGGCCATGGGTAGATGGTCATCATCTGCTTATGAACGCTACCTTTGGCCAGATGCTAAAGTCATTCTTGATGCCCAAAAGCTATGAGTGCTCCTTGAGTTTGAAATAAATGTGAAATCATGCTAAAAACTCAGATTTCTATCCAGTGGGGAATTTCATCTGAAAATTAGTAGATGTGATTGGCTATTCTGCTTAATTCTAGACTCTTCCGCTACTGCTAATTTGCTGACAAAAGTGTACTGGTACATGAGTATGGATGCCTGGTATGTTCTTTTTGGGGGGTTCTGCGCTGCTCTCCCTCCCTCATGCTCCTCCAAGTCGGCACTTGGAAAGGCAGGGAGGAGTGCTCTCCCTGCCTCAGGCTTTCCCCGCAGGCGCGGGGAAGGGGAGGGAGGTTCCTTCAGGGGGCGCTAGTAAGCAGGGGGGAGTGCTCCCCCTGCCTCAGGCCTTCTATGCAGGTATGCTATTTTTCATCTGCTGCAAATTACTCGTACATGCGTACGAGTGCCTGGTGTGGTCGTTTTGGGGGTTCTTGCTGCCGCTCTCCCTCCCTCATGCTCCTCCAAGTCGGCACTTGGTTCGGCAGGGAGGAGTGCTCTCCTGCTCAGGCTTTCACAGGCGTGGGGAAGGGGAGGGAGGTCCCAGAACAGAGCCACACCGCCAAAGTTCAATTTGCTTTGTTAAGCTTTTGTAATTCCATTGGTCATTGTTTACTCAAGGCAATGTAATTGTCATGTTATTCTAATGCAAGCAGTGGTAATAAATGTTGATGTTATGCAAATAATTGTAATTTCAAAATGTTATGCTTTTACCGAATTGTAATAAATTTTTGACAAAGTGATCCTGGCTGAATTTGCAGTTTGCTAAATATCAGGATGGCGCAACTGTAACATTACACTTTTATTTTGAAGTGAAAACGAGATAACAGTAAAAAGGATATTGCATCATCTAGAGGACCCCAACTGACACCTGAGAGCAAGTGAAAAGTTTTGTAGATCTCTCTCAAATACTGATAAAAATTCACATTTTTAGTTCAGCGGTAGGCTGATACAATTTCCATGTCAGGTGGTACAACCAATGTAATACTTTTGAAATATCATTTTGACTTAAAATAACAAATTTGATCCAAAATGACACATAGTTACTTAATGACAAAGGTTAATGCTTGTACAGTTGCCTAGGCAGATGCCTGTTGAAACTGAAAATAATTTGTAATGTCAGGCGACGCAACCAGTGAGTCAGTGGCACAACTGCAGGGAATGTCACTTTAAGAGATAAATAGTGGTGCTAGAGTCATTATTAGTTACATTTCTATTTTTAGTCTTCTAATTTTTTGTTAAAATATCAAAATTTAAAGCTTTTGTCATAATTATCATTTTGTATTGAGAAATTTTATTTATACCAATACTATTAAGGTTCCTGCTAATCGATGAATTCTTCAATGATTCCCTCATTGATTTCTGTAGATTTTTCCTGTGAGCAAATGTTGGCCTGTAGATTTTCAGTGTCAACAATGTCAAACACATGTCACAGCATAGATAACTTCTTCTGCAAGTTGCTGGTATTTCCACTCACTTAAGGTTGTCAGTAGGCGCCTTTTGTAAAAGATTAAGCCATAATTCTGACGTTTCTGAACCCTGCCAGTGGGAAGAATTGATCAGGGAATTGATTAACAAAAAGAGTCTTGATTTTGATTATTTGATGGAGCTGTTAACGATTTTCAACTGGAATTGGTGTTCGATTTCCATCCGTAGTAAATATTGAATTAACTAATCATTTACAAAGGTAATTTTTTTTTTCATCATTGATTTATCTTTAATTGATACAGTTGCATGAAAAAGTATGTGAGCTCTTTGGGATTACTTGGATATCTGCTAAATTGGTCATAAAATATGTTCGGATCCTCATCTAAGTCACATCACTAGACAGACACAGTCTGCTTAGACTAATATTGCACAAAAAATAATACGATTTCATTTTTTTATTCAATACAATATGGAAACAGTCACAGTGCAGGGTGGAAAAAGTATGTGAACCTTTGGGTTTAATAACTGGTTGACCCTCCTTTGGCAGCAATAACCTCATCCAAACATTTCCTGTAGTTGTAGACCAGACCCATCTTCTACACCATTTTTTCTGTCATTTCTAATGTGGTCAGGTGGCACAACTGTTCCTCGTCAGCTGGTGTGACCAGGTAAAATAGTAATTTAAACCATCAAATAACAATCTAAAGTGAACAAAAGTAGATAAGAGGGATGAGAATAGCTATCTTATTGAATTCGTTAATTTGCAAATTTTTGATTTAATTTTTTTGTCTTGAAATATAAAATCAAATGACAAAAATGCTTAATATCTGGACTCTAGAGTGTAACAAGCTTGAATTATAAAAAAACGCACCCACAAATTAATAATGTATGAGTCACCGTAGACACTTAAGGAATACTTGCCCAAAATGTCACTTAGAAAAAAACTAACAAAAATATACATATACTTACATATGATTGGTTGCACCACCTGACATTTTCTGGGGTGGTAGAGTTAAAAATACTTCAAAAAAGTAATTTTAAACATAAAAAATGTTAGTTAACGTCTGAAATCCATTAAAAAAAAAATCTGCATTATATCCATTTCAAAAAAACTTTTAAAAATACATTTTTGACCCTTAAAATTTGTCATTGATACATTTGTGTTGTATATATGTATATATATATATATATATATATATATATATATATATATATATATATATATACATATATATACACATATATATGTGTATATTTGTTTTTATAAATATACATACACACACACACACACACACACCAGGTTTTGACTATGCATGTACTTTAACAACACCATACAAATGATCAAGAATCAGAGATCACATCTATGTGCCATTTTACATAGGACCTCCTATGTTTTTTATGTGTTTCTTGCAAAACTTTTAATTTCAAATAATATATGTAGGATAGAGCAGGTATCTACTAAGAATATTATATGTGAAATAGCTGTCATATATCGTACTTGTAAGTATGCAAATTGTATATTTTTCATTTTACAAAACTTTTGTATGGATCTTGTATTTTCTTTAGGATAGAGCAGATATCGACTTTTTTTTTTTTTTTTAACTTGTCGAGTCCAGCATTGCAACAGCAGAATTATGGTCTGGCTGCCATATTGTGCAGAACACATTTACTTTGCCAAGAGGAGCCGTTTGTATATAAGGCTCCCCTTGAGTTTTAAGTGAAACTTTTTATTAGTGTTTTTGTTATTTGTGTTTTTGGATAGAGCAGATATCTACTAAGAATATTGTATGTGAAATAGCTGTCATATATAATACTTGTAAGTATGCAAATTGTATATTCTTCATTTTACAAAACTTTTGTGTGGATCTTGTATTTTTTTTACTTGTCATGCAAATTACTTACAAGTTATTTTGTGATACAGTTATTTTGTAAAATCCTACAATGTCTGTTCCATATGGGTATACTAAAGGCTGTTGAACTTTTTGTGATGTGTTTTGTGTTAATGATTTCACTTAAACACTTTAAGCGAATACTCTCCTTGTACTATTCTGTTAAAAGACTTGCAAGTAAAACAGAGATATTCTTTTTTTTGTTTAAAGTACAGGGACATTGTTAACATGTATTATCTTGTGCCATGTTCTCTATGGTTAAACATACATTCAGTCATCCTTGCAGTAATGGGGCTTATGCGCATGAGGGCGCTCGTATATGCTGAGTCAGCCGGATGTCAGGTTCTCTTTGTCAGTCTGTCATCTCGAGGATGAACAAAGTTGTTGGAGCCAAATGAACATCGTGTTTATTTGCAGTTAACAGAAACACCCCCTTTCTTCTGCTTTATAGGCACCTGTTGTTAAAGCAGAGTAAAATAGCCAATCAAGACAAATTACATTGGAGTGAAATGAATTACAGGCTGATGAGCGAAGGAGGCAGTAGAGATGACAAATTTTCTATGACTAATAGTCACTACTTATTCCACTCAAGTCTGGATATACAGCTTGTGTGACTTCCAGGAGGGCATGGACCAGAAATTGTTGAAGATAGCCGTTCTCTCTTCTTCATTCAGCGGTTCAGAACTTTGTTTCTTTGACCTTAAGCAGTGTTTTGATGTCCACTTGCATTTTTGTAACTCTCCCCTTTACTCCCCTCTCCCCTTCTTTTATCCCCTGTTGCTTCCACATACGTGACCTTGGATGCTTGTGACATTTAACAGCAGAAGCTTCAGGTGGGCAATTATGTGGGTGGCCATCTTTCTCAGTCTATAGTTCTCATCCAAGACAGAGCAATCGTGTTCACTTTCTGACCATGAGTCAGGATCAGAATCAGCTGTGGAGGCTTTATTGGCTGTATTTTCTTCAATCTGTTGCCTGATGTCTATGTCATTTCTTTCTATCTCAGGTCCACTGTTATCTATCCTTCTCTAAATTGGTATCAAGTTCATTTCCTGACCCTGAAGCCGAAGAAAATAAAGTGCTTCTGAATGTTAACAGTAAACCATGGTAAATGAACAGGTTCACTGCAAAACCTTTAAATCTTACCAAGTATACTTCTCTTATTTCTAGTCAAAATGTCTTATTTCCGGTCAAACAAATCTCTTAACACTTAAAAAAGCAAATATTCACTTGAAAATTAGTCTAAAAAAAAGTTGCTTTTTTAGGTGATGTGTAATATTTTAACCCTATAACTACCAGCTCCACTGTTTGGCAGAGGTCATCAATAAATTCAGGGATATTTAATGGCATAAAAAATAGAACAAATCAGATTATTAATATGATTCTGTCAACATTTCAGGGAGCAGAGAAAACTACAAACATACTAAACACCAGCTATTTTCTTGGTGTGGGAATTAAAGGTTTAAACAGTTAATAATTGATAATGTGATGACACAAATATGGAAAAAATCCATCAGAAAAGGCAAAAATGTTTGTAACCAAAGTAAAAATCAAAACAACTTAAAATCAATGATACTGTGTGGGAAACACAAAAATGTTTTGATGAATAACAGATTTCATATGTAAATCATATCAGTGGTTAAGTATTTAAAATAATTATGGTAATGGTAAAACAGCTTTAATCTTTTTGAACCTTAAAATCCCACACAAACAGAATATCAGTGCTTTGTTTTGTTTTTGTTTTTTTTTTTTGGGGGGGGGGGGTTTTGCATTTTTTCTGTATCCTATAAAGTTATCAGAAAAAAATGACGTTCTTTTATGTCAAATATAATATAAATATTATATAATAATTATATTAAATACAATATTTCAAATCTTCCTGAATTTAATGGCCTCTGCTAAATTGCTAAGCTGGGAGTTAAAAGGTTCAGTGGAAAGAGATTTGTTTGGACTAGATATTAGACAATTATTCTTTTTAAGATCTTGCTACTGTTAGCTAACTCTTACACTACTTCATCATACCCTATCACAGAAATGTTATTAAAAGTTTAAACACACAGTTACTAACCCCTTTTATTGACTAAAAGTACATTTACTGTCTACAAAGTTGAAAGAAATATGAACTAGCTTACCAGATGACTTAGAGAAGAGCTAATGCTTCATTTGTGGTCAGCAGAGCCCTCTTTCTCATGCGTTCCGCCATCTTTGTATGGAGCAGCAATAATGCCCAAATCAAAGAGATGACTAAGGCAGACAGTGATTTTTAGACTCTAACAGGTATTCTGATAGGCTGAGGACATAGGCAATAAGGCAGGGTGATGCTGCAGTGGTAAGAGAGTTAAGTTAGGCAGAATATCACAATTTGGCCAAAAAATGACTTTGGCAATTATGCTATTAGGCTATGCAAAATGGTACAAAATGGAAACAGGCAGTGAACATATACAGGATTACAAAATATTATAACCAAAAACAGACTTGACGGACAGAAATGTGGGGCCAGCAATTAAGGATGTATGCAAGAGTGAAAAACAAAAAAACATTTGTAAAAATAAAATCAAAGAGCAATTAATACTCCATAACTTTATATGATATCCTTACAGAATCAAGACATAGAAAACACGTATTTGTGGGTAATTGTGGCTTTTTAAAATCTCTTAGAGTAATGGAAACAATTCAATTCACTGCTTGATCATAAAGGTAATAAATTCAATCTCTGTCTTTAGCAAAACCATATGACATATGCCAAAAGACACGTCGGAAAAAATGTTATTCACAACTATATAAGGAAAAGGTTGACAATAGTAAATTCAGGCACAAAATACACTCACACAATAAGCATTTCAGTCCCAGAGTAGAACCCACTGAAAGTCACCATGGGAAATTTTTGTGTCAGTGCTGCCCTCTGTTGTATTTACCTCGAACATCAGGCCCATCAGGCTTTTTATTAGGGCCTGATTACCAGGAGTGTAAGAGACCAGGGGCCTCATGTACAAAGACTTGCGTGGATTTCATACTAGAACATGGCGTACGATCAAATCAAGAAAACGTCGTACGCACAAAAATATCCAGATGTATGAATCTGTGCGCATGCAATAATCCAAGCACATATCCTTTGTACATCCCAATCAGCGTGGAACTGAGCGCACATGTTTGAGTACCCGACTCCTCCCCGTCCACGCCTCCAAATACATACACAAATCACATTTAAATTAGCCCTGCGCTTGAGATTCCCCTCTCTGGATGATCAGAAAATAATAAAAAAAAAAGCGTAAGATGGTCTTAAAAAGAATTTCATGGAAAGTGCTTTTGAGGCACTACTCACTGAAGTGGAGGCGTGCAAATAGTCCTCTTTGGCACGATGTCCTAACATTATATATTGGAATAATATGATATAATTATAAGCAACAAATACAAGACGAGTAAGTGGGAGAGTATGTGAGGCTGTCAGAGGGCACGCAAGCATAGATAAAGGAATTGGTCCGACTTCAGGGTGAAGCTGAGACCCATGTGGTCGGAACGGGGGATGGGGTACGGGGGGCTGGTGCAGGAGAAGAAGTCACCCCCTTTGAACAGACTCTGCTCTCTCAGGGGTGGTTGGAGCACATGTGGGCGATTCCCCAAGGTAAATACCTGTGTATTTGTCTAACTCACATTATTTGTTCATACACAACCACATAAGACAGGGCAGAGGTCGGCAAATAGCGTCCCCCTTTTTTTTCTTTTGAACCGAAAAGCGGCCGATCTGTCCTAATGACGGATGACCGCTGCAGATCACCAGTGATCTGTTAATAAGAAAAGCTCAAAAACACGTCTGTATGAACGTTGACTGTGCATTATTTGTCAGGTTTTTAAGAAGAGTCTTTAAAAGTTGATTTCAGAGTGAATATCCCAATTAATTAATAAAAACATCTGGCATTCGCTGTCCTGGAAACTGTTATTTCTGCCTTATAAATCCCAATAAAGATTTTGGTACATCATTAATAAATAAAACAACAGATATTATAATACAAACAGCGTAAAGAGGTGTGATTTGTTTTTTTCTCAATCTGTGCGTAATACGGGTTTCAGTCAATCATCCAAGTGAGCTCCCACTTTCTCTCGTCACTCCCCTGTTTATGCATTAATTAACAATAATCACCTGTATATACTAACCTCTGATTATGTTCTGGCCGACATGAAGTGACTCTAGAGAAAAAATATGTCCCGAGGCCAAACTTGCCGACCCCTCGGATAGAGGTTCATGCGTAAACGCTGTATGGTGTTATTTTGTTTGATTTCTTCTAAATTTAAATTTAAACATGCCAACATATCAAACAGGATATCACAGTAATCTTGATTTACAGTTTTTGTTCATTAATTTTCTGAACTACTAACATGAATCAAACCCTGTTGTTGCAAATCAGCGCAGAAGTGCGTCAGGGAAAAGGCGAGGCTGATCATTTCACACTTTTACGCACGGGGTTATTAAGATGACTACACAACACACAGAGACAATCAGGGGCTTAATAGAAAGATCTTAAGATGTCGTTTAATCAGCAAAAAACAGGAGGTCACAAACTTCAACCACTGATTAGTAATGATGCTGTAAAGACGGGGTGGAATTGGGGGCGCACATTCTCAAAGCGCATAATGGGGATTATTTTAAGACAACTACTGTAATAAATTTACTGACCAAGAAGTTCCCATCATGCACAGTGCCAGTGTGTAGTTTGTTTATGTTCTGATTTTTTTCTTTTGGTATTAAAAAAAAAGGCCAACTCACCACAATGTTGGTTAACGGCTTTTGCACCTCACATATGACCTTTACATGGATCTAATAAATTGTTTCCTGTTGACATACACAAATTCTAAATCCTCTCAGTCTCCGAACACGCGCTCTCTTCGCATTGTAACATTTACGTCTTCTCACACTACTAAATCAGCTGTTGTGTTTAACTGTATTTTTTTCACCACTTTTACTCATGTGACTGCAGACACGTGGGTGTGTTAATTGTTCATAAATGTTAATTGTTGTTGTGTCTCTGAGAACTACTTGTTTTCACATTTATTTAGCCCATTTAACACTTTCCGAGCATCACCTCTAATTGTCGCCAAAAGAGCAACAGCAGTAGAAACGTGCGTACGCCAGCCATGAAGCTGGCGTGAGGCACCGCACATTTTCACTGTCATTTCACTCTTGATACATCTGAACTTTGCCGTGAAAAAGTAGGCGTACGGGTACGCACCCGGGCGTACGCTCTTTTACATCAAAGTCACCCTGATGTCGGACCAAATCCTTCATCTCTGCTTGCGTGCCCTCTGACAGTCTCACATACTCTCCCACTTGCTCGTCTTGTATTTGTTGCTTATAATTATTATGGTAGCACTTCATTATAATGACCCGTTATAAAACATTTATAAGCTATTAATAAATATTAACAGATAATTAACTAATCATGAACAAACCATTTATAGGCTTTTGTAAATAATTAATTAATCATTTGTAAATTATTATAAAATCATTTATAACTTCAGTTAGACATTTATAAGCTATTAATAAATATTGAACTAATCATGAATGAACCATTTGTAAACATAAGTAAAAATTCAACATTTACTTCTAATGTTGCAATACATTTATAAATGAATTATACATTATTAAAAAAGCTTCTTCAGCATTGTTTGTACGTAATACATTCATCATCAACTACCGTTATTTTTATGTGTAGGAAATGCTTTGAGAGATCTAAGAAACTGTTCTTTGATTAACTTCATCTATCATTTATAAGCATGAATACACATTTGTTAATACTGAAAAGTTTTCACTTTAGATAAGGGCACATAATCACATCTACAAATGATTCATAGATGATGTATGACTGTGTAACAAATGATTTGTTAAGTTAGAAAAGGCTCTGTCTTTATTTACTTAAGCCAGATTGTTCATTAGAGGAGTAAAAAGTCCACAAATCATTTATAAGAATGAATAAACATTTGTTAATACTGAAAAGTTTTCACTTTAGATAAGGGCACATAATCAGATCTACAAATGATTCATAGATGATGTATGACTGTGTAACAAATGATTTGTTAAACAAGTTAGAAATGGCTGTCCATCTTTCCTAAAGTCAGATTGTCTATAGGAGATGAGTTAAAGGTCCACAAATCATTTATAAGCATGAATACACATTTGTTAATACTGAAAAGTTTTCACTTTAGATAAGGGCACATAATCACATCTACAAATGATTCATAGATGATGTATGAGTGTAACAAATGATTTGTTAAACAAGTTAGGAATGGTTCTGTCTTTTTTTACTTAAGCCAGATTGTCTAAGAGGTGAGTAAAAAGTCCACAATTAATTTATTAGCATGAATACACATTTGTAAATAATTCATAATTTTTACTTTAAATCACATCTACAAATGATTTATAGATGATGCATGATTGTGTAACAATCATTTGTTAAACATGAATAAAAAAGTGGCGGATTAGGAGTTTAAACACATTTGCAGTATTTCACTAATATCCTTATAAAGTTGATCATATAAGAAAAATATTTACAGATAACTCATGAATGTTATAGTAGCACATTTTTTAAATTATCTACTAATTAGTTGAAAATGTAGGCTTATGCAATGGTTTTATAATAAACAGTATGTTTGTGATGTTTTTTCCAATAATGTTTGAGCTGCAACACAGACTTAAGATGTGATTTATACTGACTTATAACACATTATTTCTTAACCCTAAATACACAATAGATGAAGTTAATCAAATTTTAGATAAACTGGCTTAAGTGACCAAAGACAGAGCCATTCCTATCTTATTTAAAAAATTATTTGTTACACAGTCATGCATCATCTATGAATCATTTGTAGATGTGATTATGTGCCCTGATCTAAAGTGAAAACCATTCAGTTTTTAAAAATGTTTATTCATGCTTATAAATGATTTGTGGACTTTTACTCCTCTAATGAACAATCTGGCTTAAGTAAATAAAGGCAGAGCCTTTTCTATCTTGTTAAAAATCATTTGTAACACAATCATACACTGTAAGCCCGGATAAGTTGAATCTACTCAAAAAAACCTGAGGAAAGTGGTTGCCCTAAAAAAATTAGGTAATGTACAATGAAAACTTAAGTAAATTAAACTTAAATATGTGAAGTTCTGGAATTATTATTTTTAAGTACAATAAACTTAATGTCAAGCTGAATGAACTTAAAATCTTGAGTATTATCAATTCCTGTGCCCAATAAATTGTACTTAGCATTTAAGGTAAATACATTTCATATTTTTTTAAATATATTAACTACAAAATTAGGGAAAAAAAGAAAAAGTCCAAACATGTATTAATCTTTTTATTGAAACTGAATGCATGTCAGTGTCATATAAAACTCTACTTAATGGAGGCATAAATGAGTTCGAACAGGACACAGACAGCCTGATGCAGGTCAGCTGGTTCATCCATCCCCATTTTACCCTCCAAGATAATTGTCACACTGGACGGGTTGATCTGAGGATTTTCTTCATCAACACAGAGGATTTCCAGTTGTGTTTGGCTGTATCCATCCTTGTTGGTCACATCCTAACAGAGAAACAAAGACATGAGTAGATAATTCTATGTAACTCATCAAAAAGCACCTTTCACTTTTTATAAAGAAAAGCATCCTATATTAGAAGCCACAGCAAAAGTAATAAAAAAAAGAACAATATTTGCCATATATTGAACATTGAATGTATTTTTTTTAAACTCTCAGGGCATAAACATTGCCTGCTTGCTTTCTTTTAAGTCTGACTTTTAAGTAGCGTTTTACAATGATAAATTTATGGTTTTTACTTATTTTTAAAGATCCTCACCAGACCAAAAACACAGGTAAAACTTACTTAGACTTCTTATTCCACTGCCAAGTTCCTTGTTTATTTTTTCTCTGCACCCATTCCATAAGTTGGAAAAATAAATAAAAGAATTTTAAAAATTATCAGCACAGTACAGGGAAGGGCCCCAATGACTAGGTTTGCCTTGGGCCCCCATATGACTAGATCCGCCCCTGTATTCACCTGTTCAGTCATTAGGAAACTCATACGGCCGAACTCAAAGTAGCACAGTAGTGATAAATTTAGGTGACTACATTCAATGGCCGTCTGAAAAGTCAATACCGTGGCTAATGTTAGCTTAATGGCACTCACCAGATGTAGTAGGTTTTGTCAGGGACGTCCCGGCGTTAACCTCCTCTCTCTTCGGCGGAAGCGCGGTACACAGCGGGGTCCAACTCCAGAGAAGCGGTGTCTGACTCTGCGTCAACAATATCCCAGTAGACCGCGGTAACGACGGCGGTGCTCCCGGCCTAGCCTCCTCTGTCTCTGGTGTACAGCGGTGCGCACAGCAAAGAGTCCGGCGTTCACTAAGAGGCGGTGTCCGATTCCACAAGTCCAAATTATCAGTCCAATTGATAAACCACACGTCCCCACGTCTTGAAAATGTCTTAAAATTTCAGTATATCCACAGTACAACTTCATCAACTGTCTGTGGGCGATGAAATGGTTGACGGTTAAAAAACGCTGTTTCTCTTTCCCATAATGCATTGTGAAAGGTTAACTCAATAAATTTAAGTAATCAGGGTTAAAACTTGATGAATTAAAGCTAGAATAACGTAAAATTGTGAACACATGCATTACTGTTAAACTTAAGTATAATAAATTGATATTTGATAGTAAGCAAGGATCACATACTCAGATTTTGAAGTAATAAAGTCAAACTTGATTTGTATAAGTAAATTGTAATTTAATTTGCAAGTACAAATCAAATCTGGGCAAACAGTCATACAAAATCTATGAATCATTTGTAGATGTGATTATGTGCCCTTATCTAAAGTGAAAACTTTTCAGTATTAACAAATGTTTATTCATTCTTATAAATGATTTGTGGACTTTTTACTCCTCTAATGAACAATCTGGCTTAAGTAAATAAAGACAGAGCCTTTTCTAACTTGTTTAACAAATCATTTGTTACACAGTCATACATCATCTATGAATCATTTGTAGATGTGATTATGTGCCCTTATCTAAAGTGAAAACTTTTCAGTATTAACAAATGTGTATTCATGCTTATAAATGATAGATGAAGTTAATCAAAGAACAGTTTCTTAGATCTCTCAAAGCATTTCCTACACATAAAAATAACAGTAGTTGATGATGAATGTATTACGTACAAACAATGCTGAAGAAGCTTTTTTAATAATGTATAATTCATTTATAAATGTATTGCAACATTAGAAGTAAATGCTGAATTTTTACTTATGTTTACAAATGGTTTATTCATGATTAGTTCAAATTAAACTAAACTAAACTAAGTTCAATATTTATTAATAGCTAATAAATGTCTTTAACTTAAGTTATAAATGATTTTATAATAATTTACAAATGATTAATTAATTATTTACAAAAGCCTATAAATGGTTTGTTCATGATTAGTTAATTATCTGTTAATATCTATTAATAGCTTATAAATGTTTTATAACGGGTCATTATAATGAAGTGCTACCTATTATTTTATATTATTCTAATATATTATGTTAGGACATCGTGCCAAAGAGGACGTTTTTGCGCGCCTCCACTTCAAGGAGTAGTGCCTCAAAAGCCCTTTCCATGAAATTCTTTATTAAGACCATCTTACTATTTTTATTTTTAATTTTCTGATCATCCAGAGAGGGAAATCTCAAGCGCAGGGCTAATTTAAATGTGATTTGCGTATGTATTTGGAGGCGTGGACGGGGAGGAGTCGGGTACTCCAACGTGTGCGCTCAGTTCCACGCTGATTGGGATGTACAAAGGAAATGTTATTGGATTATTGTGTGCGCACAGATTCATACATCTGGATATTTTTGTGCGTACGACGTTTTCTTGATTTGATCGTACGCCATGTTCTAGTATGAAATCCACGCAAGTCTTTGTACATGAGGCCCCTGGTTGTGATTCTTTTTTGGTGAACAGCTTTTTCAGTAGTTTTAACCTAGAAGTGGGTTAGTTACAGGTTTTTGGTCGAACCATGATCTGCCATTCACCAGCTACCGTCTACCCCAGATATCTTCCCCCAAGGACAAAACTTGCAGATTCCTTTATTGGAGCTTTTATTTACTAGTGACATGGGCCTCCAGCAATCTCACTTCAAAATACCTGAACTAATACTTTAAGACATTTCTTAGACCAAAACTGGGAAAAAGAAATGCATAATGTTATTGACATGTTTTAAATTACTTTTAAAAACTAATATTTGTAGACTTGCTTTAACATGATGCGGTCTTTATTTACTATGTATATTCATATTGTTTTTTTTATTATTTACCATCTGCTCTCAATCTCTTTACCAGTTTCTCGTCAGTCTTAGTCTTGTTTTTACAATCTTTTCACATTTTTAATCAATACCTTATTTCCCCTTATATCTCAGTTCTTGTTATATTGATGTCTATTTGTTGTCTGTCTTCTTATCCTTCTTAATGTTCCTTTTCCATGTTACTCATACATAAATGTTGACATTTTAACCTGTACTACTGTAGCATGTTATTAAAATGCTTTATTTAATTTGGTAGGCTTGTACATTATGCCAAGACCTACAATTGTAAAAAAAAACAAACAAAAAAAACACTGGGACCCATGATGTAACTCCAACAAGAAGATGGCCATTCTGAATTTTACATAAAAGTTGGGACAATATTCGGCTGCTATTGTCAATAGAGCATAAAACTCATTCATTTCATTTCATTTTATGGATATACATATAAGTTTAGATACATATATAAAATATACATATACATATATATACAAAGATATACATCCAACACTCAACATGAATTCATATAGCCAATCATGAATCCCTCCATCATGGCTGCAAGAAAAAACCTCTGTTAAGCAGCAGAAAATCTTGAATGTGGATCCCACAATGCTGTGCTGTGTTGAGTGTGTGGTTGAAGGGTGGGAGGTAAGCAGAGACAAGTGGACTAAAGTAAGAACTAAAGTTAGTGACAGATCCATGAACCAATCATAGACCTGTCACATTTTTTTTCTGTTGCAAACAAAATTAGAGAGGGTCCTCGTGTCGGTATGATTGTGGTGATAATTTTAGAGAGGTATAATCTATAATAGTCATCCTAAAAAAAAAAAGAATTTATGGGAGTGACAATATCATGGGTGCCCTGACCACAAATGTGTCCCTACCATTTTTGTCTCCATTAAATATAAATGTATTCAAGGTAGGTCTCTTGAGATGCAACGTCCCATTTTCAACAGGGATGTCTTGCCTATCCAGTGTGAAAGATAGTTACTAGAGATGTATCAACCATGGGTAAAGATAAGCCTGTCACAATATTCAATAAATCAATTAACCGCACGATAAATAAAAACATCCTTGGTAGGTTTGCTGGCCTCGATAAACTGACACGTGCATGCATGTTTGTTTTCCCCGTCTTTCTACCAAAGAGGCTGAATGAGAAGATGGCTCACTCTGTCCATCTTTCTTAACACCAGGGCGCATCGGTTCTATAGTGGATTTACAGCGGAGTGTGTATCTGTCAGACATGTAATCGTTGGGGTAGGTGGGGCTGCTTGCGGGTACACACGGAGAGAGCTGAAGTGAGCATCCTGAGGAATAATGAGGAAACAAACACTGATATGAATAAAGGCACGAAAGCTACAGTTCCAAAGCTGAATGCCACAGCCCAAGTGTGGGAATATTTTGGTTTTAAACAGAATAAAGGAGGTGTGAGCCTGTGAACAACGACGAGCTGATATGTTGTATTTGTTTGAAAGTAGTGGCGACGGAAAAGGGGAGGTGCAGCGGAGCCTTCGTCCTGACAGTCAGCACTTACTGAGGCCTTTGGTCGGCAAAGTGAATATAAATAAAACAGCGGAAACTTGTGCACGCTCACAGACAGTGTTGTTTGCTACATTGCAAAAAAAATGCAGCCCTTCAATATGATTGAAAAGCCAGCATTTCGGAAATGTTACGAACCTTTGACGGACAGTACGAATTGACTGGGACAACGTACATGCCACCACCAATTCAGGAACTGTATAAACTCCAATTTATTTATTGTTTTTATTTTTGTGTGTGTTTTTTATTGGAGTTTTTCATCCTTTACAGAGACAAGGTCTGCTTTTTTTTTTTGATTAGTGTACTGATTTTTAATTCACATGCAATTTTTCCCAAGAGAGTCCATTTCATTTTCATTGGGTTTTTTCCCCATTTTTTTTGTTGAATTTACTATACTTTTAATTTATTTTAATAAAAAGCTCTTGACCTTCCAATTTCAGTTAAAGGCCCAATATGTAGGATTCCATTTATTCTGCTCTCTAGTTCCCTCTATGGTCATTGAGTGTAACTGCACTGTCATAAAACCGAGCGCCGCACAACAACGTGCATCTGTTGACACACAGATAGAGGAGAAGCCGACCGGCAAGACTTTGAGAGGAACATATAAAGAATGTCGACTGATAAGGTACAGTCTGAGCATGTTTCTTTCCTAATATATCGTTTTTCAAGCATTATCAGTCAGTAGTTAGCTCAGCGTTTGCATGTGTATTCTGTAACTTTGACCGTAGCTTTTAGGCTGGGGCGAGTGGCTGATGTATAATGGCTACCCAGGGCCCTATTTTAAGAAGCAAGTTCAGCCTAGCGAGATAGCCTTGGAGTTACCTCGCTGAACTAAGCACGGTAGCCGGCGGTCACGCTACACGGTTTGACAACACTGGTTATCAACCTCATAAGTGGATCCAGCTTTGCAATGAGCAAGTGCACACATATAAGGCGGAGCCAGCCGCATCTGACCAATCGCGAACATGGACAAGTCTGGAGCGTCAGAGCAGGCTGGAAAGCGAAGGACCGCATACTTCACACAGGAGGAGCAGGAGGCGATCATGACAGAGTATGAAGAATTAAAACATGAATTAAACGTCAAAAACAACACTGTCGCCGCTGCAAAAGCACAGAAGGAGTGCTGGCAGAAAATTGCTGACAGTCTCAATGCTTGAGTATAGCGTGCAAAAAAACTTTTGTGCCATTATCATCCTGAAATAGCACTGTTTAACATGCACTTTTATTGTAACATGCACCAGACATGTCTAATTAATTTCTGAGATGAATTCATTCATTTGTTCATTCCTATCTTGTTTACATTTTTTGTGAGATATGTAGCCCACATGAGCCCTACATGAATTCCTGTCACAATTTTAAGACAGGCAATAAAATACTGTCATGGAACAGAAGTGTTGGCATTGAAGATCTTGTTACGGCAATGAGAGTCCTTCATTCCCTTTAACTGCCTGTAGCAAGTGTCATGTACTGTGTAGTGACTCTAAATCTGAGTCTCGTTTCAGCACTGATCAAAGTGGCACAAAAAGATCTGGGGGGGGGATTCCTCCCTCAGATTTTCCTCCTGCAGAGGAGCTGGCCCTCTGCAGCCATCGGGTCAGCTCATTGGTCAGTGGGCGGGGTTTTTGTAGTCCGCGAGTTCAATCTGGAACCTAACCTGCCCCGGATGCATATCCATCTTGTTGGCCTTCACTGCCCAACGATTTCACTTGGCTAAATGCTTGACGAAAGAAGCATCAGGGCCGAGAGGCGGGAGCAGTGGGAGCTGCGGGAGAAGCAGATGTGACGACAACAGAGGTGACTTGACAGGAAGGGCCCTAATTTCGGGGCGCAGCGCAGGGGGCGCAGAGCCGTGAAGACAGCACTCGGCTGTGTTAAACCCACTCACGCCTTTTCTCCTCCCACTCTGGCACTTGCGCGGAGGGGCAGGGATGGAGGCGTGGATGCGAATCTCTGCGCTCCTCTGCGCCATGAGTGCTCCTCTCTTGGCACTGCAGGAAACTTGCAAAGTTCGCTGGTCACAGCCTGTCCGCACAGCAATAGCCGGCGCAGGGCAGGTGCGCCTGCGAATGGTCTACGAAATTAGAGCCCTAAGTATCTGAAAATGGCAGCTAGTGCCGGTTGGCCTGTGGTCATCATTACATGGGGATACTTGGGGAAATATGCTCTCCTCAGAAGTTTACTTCGTAGGGATTGTCTTTGACGTGGTTCACATCACATGTAAATGTTAAATGATACATCTGTGTGGTATAATTTGATGTGAAATGATAGTCTTAATGTACTTAAGCTAACGGCTAACAAGGGCAAACAACAGTTAAGGGCCATTAGTCATAGCGACTAATGGCTAACAACAGTTAGCCGTCAGCCGCTACGTTTAGCCACTACGTATGCTTCATCAAAGCGAAGTTGCTTGATATGGATTGGTCTGTGATGAGTGTGATGAGCTGAACAATCATCACAAGCTGCTGTTGTTTTTGAAAGTTCTGCTCCTGAAAACTTTTTTGCAGGGCTACTTCCCAGATGGATTAGTTAAGTATTTCCAATATGGAACTGTCCATCTGGCATGTCAGGTTAATTATGAACTGGAAAATGGGGCTACAGAAATGGCAAAGTATGAATTATGTCTATAAGATTTTTATCTGATTGACTTCAACACTGTTATACACAGACCATGGTGATCAAATGCTATTAGGGGATTTTTCCTAAATCTAAGGTTGTGCCTCCATAAATTTTGATCTCTCAAAATATGCTAAACACCTTGACTATACAGAAAAAAAAATCTGTTGTGAAGTGAGGAGACGTTTGGTATCAAAAATTTGATTGTCTACAATAATTTCAAAAGATCGGATGATCTATGAGAGCCCTTGACTGTCATTACAGTAAACAAGAAAGACTACAAATTAAAATCTGAATAGTAACATTAGAACCTAGCCATTCTTAACATTAAGAAAGTGACGGCTTTAGGATGCTGATTCACTTTAAGCCATCAACCAGAAAGTACTGTGGAGAAGTGATGAGCTTTCTAATGTTTTGAGGTGACCAACAATGACATCACAAGGAAAGGGCTAGGTCAGGCTATGGCCACGCGGATTTGAGGGCCAATGCAGTGCTGCTTGCACCTTAGTTATATTTGTTGTTGCTAATGTTTCATTTGTAATCTGTGCTGTAGATAAAATCATCACGTTTTTCTAATAAATCTTATGAACTGTAGAGAGTTACTAAAAACCAGTCAGTGATGACAAACTTTTGAGCATTCTTTATTCATTCAAAATGTTTTAAAATAAATTTCCACACAGGCACTGAAATACATATCAAACATCTTGCCAGTCAGTGCTGATGCTTTATGATATAAACAATATTTTGGGAAAAAACACATACACAGGATAAACAATTCAGAGATCATTCCAGAAAAGATCAAGCAGTTTATAATAGTCCAACTGTCAAGTTTATGTTCAACAATGAAACACTATCAAAAAGGCAAAATAAAGTCCCCATTGGTTCAGAGCATTTTCTGCAGAAGTGGCAGTTAGGAATCTCAAATCAAAGAAAGCATTTGTTCTTAACATGACATTTTTCTACATTAAAACCAAACTGGCCCGTGGAGCGACAGCAAAAAAGACATCACAGTTGAACTGTTTTTGTCCAGAATATGATTTCTGACTGGGAACATGAGTGTGCAAATCATACAAATACTCAAGAGATGATAAGGCAAAAAGAAAATGAAACACTGAAAATGAAGTTGTCTGTTCAGGACAGCTCTAAAAATGTTAAGCTAATAAATACACCAGTCTGAAGTACACCATAAGAAGGATTATCACACCTTTACGATGTGAGGGTAATAGATGTGACATCAGCACTTCAGCTGATGTCTGTAAAAGCATTTATTGGTCTCATAAAATCTGATTGACCAACTGACCAAACTGCTAGTGGCTGGGCTGTTAAAATTAACAATACTGTAATCAAATGTCATTTTTAACCCTAAGACATGAGGCCATATTAGGGTGTGTTTTTAACCCTAAAGCCAACGAACAGAGCAGGTTTTTGTAAAGTTACATTAAATGATAAAGCTCAAAAAGCTTTACTCCTTTTTAACTCCCCTTTGCATCAGTTAAAAATATATTTTCCTCTGTGTTTTTAAAAATATGTAACATCAAATACTCAAACCCCAACTCTAAAAGAAATCGGAACATTCTGTACAGTGTGATTGACACCAGAATACACTGATTTACAAATCCCTTTGACTTATATATAAAAGACGACAGCAAGAAAGTAATTTATTTTCAGTTTAAACTGATGGAATTTATTATTGTTTTTTTTGATGCGCACAATCAGAATTAAGAGTTGGGACAGGGACTGGGTGAGTTTGCTATGAAAATTCAGGGGGTTAGAAGTAGGGCTGGACAATTAATCCAAAAATAATCGAAACCCACATTTAGACCCTCCAATCGAAGTAAGTTTACTCATGTCAATTCTTGGGATAATTTTCTCTGTGTAGGTCTCGTGACTGTGCCCCCTCCATATAGTCTGCAGTCACATTCGCCAAGAGCAAAAGAAGCGCTACCAACATGTAGGAGACAAGCGGCACTCTATCAGAATAGCCTGCAGCCAAGAAAAATGCTGCCTCTGTTGTTTAGGCACCTGTATTGTTTTCGACTCTGTGCAGAGGACATCAAGCTGAAAGAAGTTAAGTGCAGGGAGATCCTCAGTAACACCTGCAATTTGTTCCAGCACAGCATAAAATAATTGTTCATTATTCATAGTAAGAGCTTCAATTAATCATGTTACTGAGATTAGGTATTATCGACCAGCCTTAGTTAGGAGAATTAATCTGCAAGAACAAGAAGTGCCATGATGTACAGTACAATATTGTAGTATAAAGGTAGAATACACATGCGAAGGCAAGGCAAAAAAAAAAAAAAAAAAAAAACATGACACCAAATGCCTGTGATCTTCAGTCCCTCAAGTGGCAGTACAGTATCTGTAAAAAATATTACTACTTAAGTTAAGGAACACTTCAAATAACCCTCCTCAGTCCCCAAAATACACGGCTGCATTGACAGAGGTAAGAGCATACTCCCTGGAGCAAAGCAAAAGCACTGCGGACATCACTGGCAGATGTATCCTCACCTGGGGTCAGAAGTACACAGTGAAAGATGAGGATCATGTCAGCGACATCCAAATGCATCTGCACTTCCTCCTGTCCAACAAAGGCAGGGAAGGTGCCTATTCACCTTTAACGGAGCACTACTTTATGCAGACAATATTTGAAATGAAAGTAGCAGAAAAGGTGCTCATTCAGACCAATGGATGATTTGAACATGCTGTGAAATGCTGTTTTTGTTTAAGCTGCTGTCACGCAGGAAGTGACTATTCTTGTGACCAAAATTCCAGACGGCAGTCTGATCGGTATACTTGACACTCCAAGAGAAGGATGCCAAAAAAGTGAGGCAGCACCTTTGAGGTGTTTGGCAGGGTTCCCACGCATCCTGGAAGACCTGGAAAATGATCAACCAATTTCCCAGGTCATGGAAAACATATGGAAAATGAGAAAAAACGTATAATGTCCAGGAAAAGCGTGAATGGTCCCGGGCAATTATTTATCTTTCCTCTCTCTCTCTCTACCTTCTTAGTGAACGCATCAAAAAAGTCTGAGCATAGCCTCAACGTCTGTTCTCAGCTGATAAAATTGAGCTGCAGAGTTTCTCTGCCTCCAGCCACCAAGCGCCCCATGTGACGCTTCCAGCCAATCAAATTTGCATATTCCCCCCGAGCAGTCCCACCAATAGACATTATAGACATTGACGCCTCATTGACTGACACTGCCAATTAGAGATGACACATCAACAGGCCGCCATCTTGGATGGGCTCCCATGCGGTCCCAGTGTGTTTATCTCTACTGAGGAAGGAGCATTATGCCCAACTATATTAATCATAATTCCACAAATTTTAACATAGTTTAGTTTTTTACAAACGACAGACATGAACCTATAATACAGGATGCAGTCCCACATTAAAAATACATTATTTCATGTGAAATACTTTGTATAATCCTCTTTTTTATTGTGCAATGAGACAATATAGTGAGACGGATAGAAAAAACGTGTAAACAGCATCATTTGTGATTGTGCAGTTATTTGTGAGCTTAACATGATAATAAAATTATAGTAGCATAAGTAGTTACATGTGTGTGTGTGTGTGTTTGCGTCATTCACACTGCCAACTTAATACATTTTGAAATAATAAGTATTGTTTTCTATTTTAGTATTATTGTTATTAATACTATTATATTAATAATAGTAAAATTAATAATAACGAAGGCAACATCAGCCACAAGAATAGCTAAACTAAACTGAATAATAGTATGGATGCTTATATAAACAAATATTAAAAAAATATATAATAAGTAGATAAACAATTAGATAAACAGTTCGCTATAAAAGGGAGAAGAGTCGTTTAACCATAGCAGCTACAGTAATAATGATAGTAATGGTAAAGGTACATAAATATATCATAGTAAAAAAAATTTTAAAAAGCATCAAAGAGTAATACAAATAAACACTGCATGGAGTATTAGCAGAAGAGGAAGAGCAACAGCATTAACAGCAAGTGATATGACGGGCAGGGAAGGGAGGGGTTGTCATTGGTGTGGCTATGGTTGTAAGGAGAGAAGATGTAAAGGTGGCAGTGAATAAGTAGGTAAATAAATTAAATGTAGTAAAATATTGAAAGAATGAAGGAAAGGAATGAAGAAGATATAGGAAAAGGAGAAACAAGGGAAAGGTATATTGATGATACAATAATAATAATACTTACAATAATATAAAAAGAGGATCATGAAAACAAATGAACACATAAATGAGTAATTCTGATGAGTAAGTAATAATGGAAATGCTAGTAATAGTAATAGTAGTAACAACAACAGTAATAATATTACTATTAATAATAATGATATTAAAGGGACTGTGAGGAGTTTCTAAGTAATTGCAAAAAAGTCTCACTTTTAGATATATGCCTGATGGAAATACACACTTTAAGATGAGTTTTATAGCATCAGAATAGGTTATCTATAAATGCTATTCCTTAGCCTTCCGGTCGGGTCGGACCGGGCTGGACTGGCCTGGATACTCAACTTCAGGAACAAGACAATTAAAACTAGAGCAAATTTATATTATTCGGACATGTCTTAGAGCACCGGGCTGTAAGTAGAGATATATAGCCGGCTACAAAACTACAATACTAAGTTTTCCAAAAATTGCTTGTTGTCACACATCAAAAACTACCGCTACGTAACTAGAAATAGATCCATTACCTCGTCGCTTTGCATCCTGTAAGTTGTTGAAAAAAGTTGTAAAGCAATGCAGAGTTCTGAGGAAGGTCCGGGCTACAACACAACAAACACACGCTTTGGCTTCGGTAACGTCTTGTGGTGCGTTCCAGTTGTAGTCAGAAGTAGGAATTTCCTAATTCCGAGTAGGAAACTGCAGCTGAACGCCCCCGAAGTCAGAATTTCCTACTGGGAACTCGGTGAAACCTCGCCACCCCCGAGTTGACAATCAAAGATAGATGCCCCCAGTGTGAACAGTTATTTAGCTCCTGTAATAATCAATTTATTTGCACTTCTGACTGGGGTGTGTCGCTCTAGATCAGCTGTATACATAGTATTGTTAGACTTATATTTACAAAAATGCTGCCATAGTGATGATCACATTCTTCATGTGATATTTGTGAACAACAACACAGGGCATGCTAACAACAGCTAACAATAGCCTGGTAGATCGGCATGTTTTTTTCTGACTTCAACTGGAACGCCGATAAGTTGGAGATGATGTCACTCCCAGTTCTGAGGTTACTGGAACGCAGCATTACGACAGTCATCACGCGTGCTCATGGGTAGCAGAGTCTTTGTGTCGCCGATAATAGATTCTCCTCACAGTCCCTTTAATAATAATAGTAATAATAACAATAATAGTAATTCTTTTAAAATTGCATTTTACTTTATTTTTTAAATCATCATCGCTGCCATTATAGTATGTGTTAATTATGGGTGGGTTGTATAATGCTGTTTGATAAAGACAAATGGCATATTAATAAAAGTATCAATGAATTAATTGTATATTGTTCATTTGAATGTTTCTCTCTCACACAAATACCATTATGACCCTTCTGCACACTCCAATAACACAAACATTTATTCATATTTTTGTTTTTGTGTGCTGTGAGTATATTCAATGTAACTTTTCAGGCACAGGTACATGTACGTGCTCACACACACACACACAAACCAGACATCTTATATAAATCCTATTGACATGCGTATTAACCTTTAAATAAGTTTTATACTCAGCTGTTAGAATAAAACTCAAACACACCATCTGCTTTCAATATTGTGCCACTTACTGGAACCTTATGCTGGACAAAAATACATTAATATGTCCACTCAAGTTGTTTCTGAGTGAAGAGACCAATCCAAATATGGCGGCGACTAGGCCTGTCACATAACAAATGTTGCTGGACAATAACTGTCCAAAAAATTATTGATGATAAACGATATTTTACCAATTTTATTTTATTTTTTGAATTTTTTTCATTAATCCAATTATAATACAGTACAGGCCAAAAGTTTGGAAACACCTTCTCATAAAATGCATTTTCTTTATGTTTATCACTAATTACATTGTAGATTCTCACTGAAGCAGAGGCAGCAGAACTATCAGTGTATCATTCCTTCATTCCATATCCGTTTTAGAATCCAAAATCGGAAAACGGATAACGACTTATTTCATTTCTCGTTTTCAAATCAAAAATCGGAAAACAAATAACGGCCTATTTTTCGCTGTTTTAATTTTGCTTTGAAATTGAAATAGAATATAAGAGAATGGAATTATCATGGGATTTTTGTTCTATTCGTTTTTGGTTTGTATCATTTTCGATGTGTTGTGACCCGGGAGTTGTTGACTTTTTTCTCAGGGAGGCCAGTCTTTAACCGCGCGGATCTTGAAACCTGTTCACAGAGACAGAGAAGGCGATATACAGTGAGTGACATATAAATAGACCACTATGGCCGCACTAGAACAATACGCTGATCTTAAAAAGCAGTTGTTCGAAGCTGGTAAGACCCACACAGACACATCGGAGACATTGCAGGAGATGGGTGTCCTAAGTGTGACACACTTCCCCTCTTTAAAAAGCACGTACACGTTTGCCATCCTTGACGAAAACGCTAACTAATAATAACGAAAACGTTAGCTATCGTGCTGCTCGATTCACCCATCAATGGAAACACCCGGTAGAGACTGACTGACCTTCCTGAGAAAAAAAAGTCAACAACTCCCGGGTCACAACACATCGAAAATTCTCTTATATTCTATTTTTAATTTCAAAACAAAATCAAAACAGCGAAAAATAGGCCGTTATTTGTTTTCCGATTTTTGATTTGAAAACGAGAAATGAAATAAGTCGTTATCCGTTTTCCGATTTTGGATTCTAAAACAGATATGGAATGAAGGAATGATACACTGATACAGAACCAACGTAGCCGAAAGAGAGCTGATATCAGGAGTAAAATCACTGTTAGGGAACCTGGACTGCCCAGAGCTTTGATGAACTGAGGAGGTATGGATAACTGCCAGAAACTGCGACTAATGATCCAGGAGGGATTAGTTCTTCCCCTCAGGTATAAACATACTTGATTAACGTCATGAATAACATACATGTATAACAATTACTATACACAGACACCAACGAGATTAAAATGTATGATTTTGAATATGAGAGTGATCCTGAAAGCCATGTCTTTAACAATATCACTGACAATTGACAATTGTAAAAATTATTCTGAGGATCAATTTAATGAAGCTGAAATGAATGACATATTTCTTCCATTCACTTCAATTGTCAAAGTATTTACGCTAACTTTACCAAGATTAATGATTTTTTTGTTGACATGTAAAAGTAGATATAAGCTGATAGCCTTATCCAAGACGTGGATGAATGAAGAGAGAGACACTGACTTTATTATGGAAGGTTATGAGTTGCATTATATGAACAGAGTCAATAAGAGGGGAGGGGGTGTGGCTATATAAGTGGACAATGACCTGAAATGCAGAAAAATTGAACAAATGACTACAGTATTGGACGATTCAGTGGAATGCATAAAAATTGAGATTGAGATGGAAAACAAGAGGAATATTGTTGTCACTTGTGTTTACAGACCACAATCAAACACAGAAAACTTTAAGGACTGAATGGAGGAAATAATGTACAGGTTAAATGAAAGTCAAACATATATGATTTGTGGGGACTTCAATATTGATTTACTTATGGCATCTAAGCACAAATATACAACAGATTTTTTGGATTTGTTTTAAAGTAAAGGTTTGTATCCATTGATAACAAAGCCCAGCAGAAAAACCATGACATGGGCAACGTTAATTGACAATATATCTGTAAATATTATGTAGAAAAGCATTAAAGGTGGACTGATAAATTATATAAGTGATCATTTACCAGTATTTCCAACATATAACTGCAAAATAAAGAAGAAGGATAATACATATAGATATATAAGAGTGAGGACTGAGGAAAACATACATAAATTTAGGACTGACCTGTTGAGAGAAGAACGGAAAGGAATCTATGTAGAAGAGGTAAATGAGGCTTATGAAGCTTTTTTAAAGACCTATTTGTCACTCGATGATTTGTATTACCCAACAATAAGATGTAAACATAAACATAACTATAATGAAAAGCCCTGGATAACAAAGGGATTACAAAGGGTCTTTAAAAAGAAAAATGAACTTTACATAGGCTTCATTAATTATGAAACAAAAACATCTGAGAAACAATATAAAGTTTGTAAAAACAAATTGACAATGATAATGAGACAAGCCAAGAAAGAATATTGTAATAAAATGTTAAAAGAAAATCAAATTAATGTGAAAGCTACTTGGAAAATACTATACAATGTAATTGGAAACAATGCTGGGCCAAGAGACTTGCCCAATCATTTTATCAATGACAAAAACAAGATTATAAACATAATAGATACGGCAAATGAATCCAACTCTTTCTTTGTCAATGTTGGGCCTGAATTAGCAAATAAAATTAATAAAAGTAATGACGAACAAATGAAAAGTTGCCTGAATGGGGACAGTAAAGTGGTTCAGTCCATGTTTCTGGGGGAAGTGAGTGAAAAGGATATAACATTAACTGTGGCAAACCTTAAGAACAATACATCAACGGATAGTGATGGATTAGACATTATAGTAAAGAAAACAACTGATTGTACACTCAAACCTTTAGGTTATACATTTAATCTTTCTTTTTATACAGGTATTTTTCCTGACAAAATGAAAATTGCAAAGGTCATTCCACTATTCAAAACAGGAGACAAACACAGTTTAACAAACTATAGACCAGTATCTCTGCTTTCACAGTTTTCAAAGGTACTTGAAAAACTGTTAGTGAAAAAACTTGATAGCTTCCTTGAAAAGAATAAATTACTGAGTGAGTCAGTATGGTTTTCGAACAAACAGATCAACATCGCTAGCATTAATGAAAATAGTAGAGGAAATAACAACAGCAATTGAATGTAAAAAATGCACAGTAGGAATTTTCATTGATTTAGAGTAGGCATATGACACAATAGATCACAACGTTTTAATTTCTAAATTACAAATGTATGGGATGAGAGGTGTCGTCTTAGAATGGCTGAACAGTTATTTAGAGAACAGATGACAGTATGTACAATTTGATGGTCATGAATCTATGTGTAGAAAAACTGTGTGTGGGGTTCCCCAAGGCTCTGTCCTTAGGCCTAAGCTTTTTCTTTTACAGTTGAAGACAAAATTATTACCCCCCCTATAAAAATGTCATTGTTTTAAAAGCATTTCCCAAGTGCTTTTAACCAGAGCAACACTTTTTTAACACAGCTTTTTTAGACATCCAAGTTTTATTTTGGATACTTATATTATTCTATTTTGCACACAGAAATGAAAATATTCTACAAAACACAAAAATTTTCGGGGTCAAAATTATTCACCCTCCACATTCTAATAGTCAATTGTGTATCCCTTTTGCTGGATAACTGCCTGCAGTCGTTTGTTGTAGTTTTCAACAAGTCTCTGAAGGTGCGTTTATACCGCAAGCGACCCAGCGACAAAAGTCGCGTCGCCCACTGAGGTAGCGTCGCGCATCCATAAATAGCCTACCTGTTTGGTTGCCTGGCATCGATCACGTCCGCTCGAGTTTTACCGCGATCGTATCATAGATCACATAATAGGATGTATAAGCGGACATTATTCCAGCTGTATCCTTTTCACTCACTTATCAGACACAAAACTCTGCAGCTGATGATGCAGCAGCATTATCTGTGAATTTACCGCGGTCCGTCTGCAAATGTTCTCACTGAGATTAGTTCCGCCTATGCGGAAGTCATCCGCCCTGTAGTCCGGATGAATAACAGCATCGTCACACGTACACACACCGCTGATTGACTGATGCTGCACAGCCACGCACGACATCACCTGAATAGATCAACTTTTTTTTAACTTTGACATCGCGCGACGAGTGAAGCGGTCGTCTTGTCGCCGGCTGTCGCGTCGCGGGAGGGTTAGCCCCGCCCCATCGCGGCTGTACATTGAGTTTGAATGGAGAGTGATCGCCGAGGTAGTACAGGTAGCGTCCGGTGTGAACGCACCTTTACAGCATCGATTTTAGCACCACAAGATATGTGGGTCTGTCATTACATGCAGTCTGTTGGGCGGCATGACGGGGTTTTGCCATCTCCTTAGCTTTCTTTTTGCCTCTGAGAAGCATTTGTAATGCATTGCTTCTGCATTGCTTCACTGTGGCGACGGTGTTCTTTGGGTTAAATGCCTCTCCCTGTTTTCTCCAAACATAAGCAGTGTCTCTATGGCCAAAGAGCTCTAGTTTAGTCTCATCAGACCATAAGACATGCTTCCAGTATGAATTATCTTTCTCCAGGTTGTCCCGAGCATACTTAAGTCTGGCTTGAAGGTGTCTTTTCCTCAAAAGTGGAGTTTTTCTTGGTCTGCAACCTCGCAGTCCATTCCTGTGCAGAGCTCTAGTGATGGTCTTCTTAGAGACTATGATTCCCGATGTGGCCAAGTCATTCACCAGTGTCTTGGCAGTTGTTCTGGGGTCTTTAGACACATCTCTCACTAGTTTTCTTTCCAGTGTCTTTGAAATCTTTCGCTTCCTACCTCTGCCAGGCTTGTTCTGCACTGTGTGGCTGTCTTTGAATTTCTTGATTATACCTCTCACTCCAGTTCTTGACACTTGGAAACGCTTGGATATCTTTGTATATCCTTCTCCTGTTTTGTGTGCATCGATTATTCTTTTTCTCAGGTCCAAACTGATTTCCTTTGTTTTTGGCATGGTGCTTTCTTAACTGACAGCTCACATGAGACATGCTGAGGCTTTTATACCATGTTTTAACTTAATTGTTGAGTGAAATCACCTGTTTCACCTGATCACCTTCAAGCACATCACCTGTCGAAAAGGTGATATGTGCACGTCACTGCACAAAAGTGTTTTGTGCAATGACTTAATAAATGGCAGTTTCTTAAAGGGGGCTAATTATAATGTCCATGGTCATTTTAGCTTTTTCTTAAATAATTATGTTTTGGTGTGCAAATATAAATATTTTGGGCCTTCTAAAGAAAACTATTATATTCAGAAATGGTGTGTTAAAAATTCCTTGCTCTGTTAATTAAGTACTTGGAAAAATCTTTAAGAAACTTAAAATGTCATGGGGGGCTTATAATTTTGTCTTCAACTGTATATGTTAATGAGATCTGTGAGGTATCAAAAATATTACAATTTGTTCTATTTGCAGATGACACAAATTTTTTTAGCTCAGGAGATAATTTGGAAACTTTCATAGACAGCATTGGTAAAGACACGTTTAAATGGAAGTATTAGTTTGATGTAAATAAGTTATCCCTTAATTAAAAAAAAAAAATAAGTTCATGGTATTTTCTAAACGGAAACAGGTTGGTTATATGTCTGTCTATTGATGGATCTGTAGTTGAGAGAGTGTATCAGTTTAGATTTCTGGGTGTAATTATAGATGAAAACATAACATGGAAATCCCATTTAAGTTATGTTAAAACTAAGGTGTCAAAAAATATTTTTGTTATCAACAAAGTAAAACATATCTTGGACCAAGAGACAATGCGAGTTTTGTATTGTGCGCTTATTTTGCCTTATTTTAGTTATTGTGTTGAAATTTGGGGGAATATCTACACAACTAATATCAAGCCATTATTTATTTTACAGAAAAGAGCAGTAAGAATTATAAACAATGTGGAGGCAAGAGAACACACTAACAAACTTTTTATTAAGTCAGGATTAATTAAAGACATTGTTGAGTGACAGACTTTACTAGCTATGTTCAAGGTAAAAGGCAGAACAACGCCAGACAATATATGTTTTTTATTTGCTTTCAATTCAGAAAATAAGGATCATAGAAGGAAATTTGATTTTAAGCATCCATTTGCATGTACCACTCTAAAACAAATGTGTATTTCAGTGTGTGGTGTCAAATTGTGGAATTCTTTGGCAATTGATTTAAAGGCCTGTACTAATATTAATCAGTTTAAGGGAATGTATAAAAACAAAATAATAACGAAATATGAGGATGATTGGTGAAAGGTCCTCTGTTGCTTTATATGTTATTGTTGTTGATGGTCAGTAGTTGTGTATGCTTGTCAATCGTTTTGTGATTACTCGTTCCTATGTTATTTATGTATCATTTATGTATTATTATTTCTAATTTTCAGCTTTTTCAGTAAGCATCGTTCGTTACGTATCTGAAGGATAGACCATCAAGTATTTCTGCTTTATTATGTCAAGAAAGGGGCTGGTATTAATAAGTCTTTCTTCTTCCTGCCCCTTTTCCTGAAATGTGAAATGTGACAGAACTTATAAATGTACAGTATGTGACCTGTAATTTCATGATACGGAATACATTTTTAAAAAAGTGATGATTGCCACTTGTTTCTCTTAACTTAGCTGATTGATTCTTGCCATTATATTAATTTTAAAAGTGTCTAATAGGGCTGTCAGCTGTGCATCAGCCTGACTTCTGAACAACACAAATGATGGTCCCAACCCCATTAAAAAGGCAAGAAATTCCATTTATTAACCCTGGAAAGGCACATCTGAGAAGTGAAAACCATTTCCGGTGACTACCTCTTGAAGCTCATAAAGAGAATGCCAAAAGTCTGTAAAGCAGTAATCAGAGCAAAGGGTGGTTACTTCGAAGAAACTAGAATATAAGACATGTTTTCATTTATTTCACACTTTTTTGTTAAGTACATAATTCCACACATGTTCATTCATAGTTTTGATACCTTCAGTGAGAATCTACAATGTAAATAGTGATGAAAATAAAGAAAACACATCGAATGAGAAGGTTTGTCCAAACTTTTGGCCTGTACTGTGTATGTCATAATAAAGTGAGTACACCTTATCAAAAGCAGGAAACGTTAATTTCTTAAGTGTGTTTAAATGCAACTGGAAGGTCAAGATCCTCTAAATAAAATAAATGAAACAAACAATATAATAAATTTAACAAAGAAAAAAGAGAAAAACCCCAATGAAAAAGAAATGAAATCTCTTTTAGGAAAAATGATGAAAAAAAAAAAAAATAATAATTATACTATACTAGTGACCAAAACAACAGATTTCCCCCCGAAGTTCTGTACCCATCGATGGGTTGAAGACCTAGCAGTTGCTGAGCGAGCAATGGAAGTGTGGCCAGCTGTGCAACAGTTCTTCAACAGCCACCAGAAACTTCCGAAAGCAAAGTACCATCATTTGTATCTTACTGCACAGTAAAAAGTGCCACTGTCAATCTTCTTTTTTCAGGCCAAGCTCCATTTTTTTGCATTTGTTGCTAGAGAGCTAAAGCCTTTTTTGGAGACATTCCAAACAGATGCAACAATGGTGCCTCTCGTGGCAAAAGAGCTTCAGTCCATCCTAAGACACTTGTTGTCATGCTTTATCCAAAGTGAAGAACTGGAGAAGATGAAAACACCTATCTTCACCTCCAAAACAAATCAATCTACGTATGTGCCACTCAAACTGCTGGCCACAGATTTTGCCACAAAACAAATTTTAGTTAAGGCCTCCTTTGAGGAGCTCCAGGAAAATCAAACATACAGGTGTTCAAGAAAGAATGTGCCTCCTTCCTTGCTGTGACCTGCAAAAACATTATGGAGAGAAGTCCTCTTATGTACCCAGCTGTGCGGCACACAAGCTCCCTCGACCCTGTGATCATGGTGACAGAGTCTGAATGTGCAGTATTGATTTGAGAAACTCTTCCAGGTTCTCCTCAAATGCAGGTTGGTGCACTGCCTCAGAGTGTGACAAAGTCCCTGCTCAGTACAAAACAATCTCTCATTGCACTGTGGGACCTGATGAAATGTCTCCTCAAACTGTCTCATGGACAAGCTGCAGTGGAATGAGGGTACTCTGTTAACAAGGACATGCTTGTGGAAAACCTTAAGGAGAGGGGTCTAATTGCATTGTGAATGGTCCAGAATGTCCAAAATGACTGGTGCAATTATTTGGGTGATGTTTAGTCTTTATTGTTACTCATGGTCTTGGTTTATGAGACATTGTCAGACTGGATTTTTACCACTGTTAAAGCTGTGGTCTACGATTTGAAAACGCAGCCTGCCCCCCGTTCCCTCACCCCTCCCCTCCGTGTTCCAAGATCCCGGCCCCAGCTCGTGTCGCCTTGCCTCTTAACCCCTTGGACAGAGCTACGAGCGACTAGCATAATATATCAGCAGCAAACTCAATCAAAAACAGCTCAGCTCAACTGAAAGTATCAAACACGACAGACATCCCCCTTGTAACACACAGCAGTAGCCATTTCAATTGGACCGGCTGCAATGCGGGTCTGGCGCCGCCAGAGCGGAGCCGATTGTGGGGGAGGATTTATCTTTCTCGGCCTGTCCTCCCAGCTCAGCTTACAATGCTAACGATTAGCGGCTAACAGGCTAACCCGCTCCGCCACAAGTCATTAGCCAGGACAGGCACAGACTAACCAGAGTTATTCAGCAGACATCTCCCACTGTAGTAAACAAAGCCATTACCTGTTCAACCAGGGGCGAAACAGCCGATGCTGAAGGTCCGACGGCCGGCTGAGGCCATTCATTAGCCGTTAGCCCGCTAACAGGCCTCAACCCGCGGGCAGAGCTCCGCTGGGCCCCGCGGGAGAGGGAAGCAGCTTCCCGGTTTCGGCGCTAGGCTTTTCCGGCTCCATGATAGTTCAGTAGCTAACGCTGCTAGCTGCTCACCGGAGGTAGAGGGGAGGAGGCGGGACCATGGGCATGACGCTGCGTAGTGAGGGAGACAGGGGATTGGATGGACTCACGGACCTACTCACGGACCAATTGAACCTTACTGCCTTCAAGGCTTGATTGGTCAGCTAGTATGCAGCTTTGCAGCGGATATACTGAATGGATTTTTTTCGTTCTTTTTGGTCTTTATACTGTGTAGATAGGACCATAGGACCATAACAGCCTTATAAACGGTGTTATTAATATGTACAAAGCTTCCAAATCGTAGACCATAGCTCTAAGAGTAATTATAGGCTGCTTCTTTCAAACAGACGTAATATTAGTATCATAAACAAAACATTTGTCAAAGCAGGAAATGGAAAAAAGAAAACAAAAAGAAAACGCAGAAATTAAGCCTTTAAAGAAAAAAGGTATGAGCCTTAAATCAACATTTTTAAATCTTATTTAAGGCAGACTAATTGTTGTTTGTTCTTGAAAGAACAGTGCAGGTTTTTGGAGTGAGGTTGTGTAAGGTACATGGTATGAGCCTAAATGTGTGCCACAGTGTCACAGCTCTCTCTCAAAGCTCTCTTTTTGTAAAAAAAAAAGATCAGTTTGAGCTGAAAACTTATTTTGAAGGTGAACTTTCATTCAGCTCCTCTGATTTGTCCTCGGAGTTCGCAAAATTGATTCTTGGCTGTACAATTACAAAAAAACAACCCCACTTCAAAAACTCAAACTATCCCTATAAAGTATTTGTTCAAAAGCTTCAAATAAATGAGTCAATGGGGCAAGGTGTCCCTCTAACAGGCAATTCACAGTGCCTGAATGCTGAATGTCAAGTAGTTTGTTCTGTGGATTCTGACCCCCTCAGAATTGACATGCAATCCAGACTTCCAAAATAAAAAGTCCACCTAATAGCCTTTTCTATTCGGTTATAAAAATATCTCAACAGGTATTCTTTGAGTACTTTAGTACATGAATTCAGGAAATCACAATTTAAACCCACCATGAGAAAACACGATCACCTACTGAAATCAACAAACCTTGGTCAGTTTCTACAAACAAACTCCATCTCCATGCATTGTTCAAAAAGTTGTTGTGCAACACTGAGCTTCACAGTAACTTTTCTAAACATCAAGGGAGTTTATATAGACCTCCTTGAATGAGTTCAGCTTATAATAAGAGATATACAAACTCGTTTAGCTCTTCTGGGCTGATTATGAGAAAACACTGGCCCGTTAACAGCTGGCCAAGTAAAGTGCTGTTCAAGCAGCCAAAAGTTCACTACCAGCTCATTAAGGGTAGCTGCTACTGCTAAACTCTGATTTACATTTAACCTGGGTCAGTGGTTACAAGCTCTTAGGCAGGACTCTTCTTACCAGCAGATGGTAAGATAAGAACCGGACTAGCAATAAAGTGATGCAATGAATGTCCACCACCTGTAACTGATTTCTTTAACATTACTTTGCCAGTTCAGTTTTACTTAGCTGCTGCTGGTCTGGGCTGGACATTTCTGGCTGTGCCTGAAGTGCATGATGTATACAGCGGTCTGATGCCACCAATAAAACATCAACACCACCAGAATGTGCCACACTTGGTGGCTGGCCCCCAGATAGTTCAGCTGGCCTGCAAGTGGAGAGAAGACAATTCTAACCATGTGCTCGTATGTCCGTGTAGACTCTCATTAATCCAGGTCATGGTTATCTTGAAGATTAAAAAATAAGGCAACTGGACTGTGTTGAGTTTTGGGAAGACGCTTCACTTCTCATCCAAGAAGCTTTTTCAGTTCCATATGGCTGGTGAAGGAAGCAGATACACTATATTGTCAAAAGTATTCACTCACTTGCCTTGACTCGCGTATGAATTTAAGTGACATCCCATTCCTAATCCATAGGGTTCAATATGACAACGGTCCACCCGTTGCGGCTATAACAGCTTCAACTCTTCTGGGAAGGCTGTCTACAAGGATTAGTGTTTATGGGAATTTTTGACCATTCTTCCAGAAGCACATTTGTGAGGTCACACGCTGATGTTGGACGAGAAGGCCTGGCTCTCAGTCTCTGCTCTAATTCATCCTAAAGGTGTGTAATCGGGTTGAGGTCAGGACTCTGTGCAGGCCAGTCAAGTTCATCTACATCAGACTCTGTCATCCATGTCTTTATGGACCTGCTTTGTGCACTGGTGCACAGTCATGTTGGAAGAGGAAGGGGCCAGCTCCAAACTGTTCCCACAAAGTTGGGAGCATGGAATTGTCCAAAATGTCTTGGTATGCTGAAGCATTCAGATGTCCTTTCATCGGAACTAAGGGGACAAGCCCAGCTCCTGAAAAACACCCCCACAACAAACTTTACAGTTGGCCCAATGCAGTCCGACAAGTATCGTTCTCCTGTCAACCTCCAAATTGAGACTCGTCCATCAGATTGCCAGATGGAGAAGCGCGATTCTTCACTCCAGAGAACGCGTCTCCACTGCTTTAGAGTCCAGTGGTGGCGTGCTTTACACCATTGCATCCAACGCTTTGCATTGCACTTGGTAATGTATGTCTTGAATGGAGCTGCTCGGCCATGGTAAACCCATCCATGAAGCTCTCTGTTATTGAGCTAATCTGAAGGCCGCATGAAGTTTGGACTTCTGTAGCGATTGACTCTGCAGAAAGTTGGCGATCTCTTTGCACAATGCGCCTCAGCATTCGCTGACCCTGCTCCGTCAGTTTACATGGCCTAACACTTAATGGCTGAGTTGCTGTCATTCCCAAACACTTCCACGTTCTTATAGTACAGCTGACAGTTGACTGTGGAATATTTAGGAGCGAGGAAATTTCACGACTGGATTTGTTGCACAGGTGGCATCCCATCACAGTTCCACGCTGGAATTCATTGAGCTCCTGAGAGCGACCCATTCTTTCACAAAGGTTTGTAAAAGCAGTCTGCATGCTTAGGTGATAGATTTTATACACCTGTGGCCATGGAAGTAATTGTAACACCTGATTCTGATTATTTGAGCGGGTGAGCTAATACTTTTTGCAATATAGTGTATCTTTCTAGAGGGGAAGACAACAATAGAAGGAGAGGAGTTGGAGAAAGGACTCATAGAAACCCACCACAGGGTGATTTATCCCCCTCGAGTTGTTATCCTGAGTGGCCTGTTAACTCCCCCTGTCATGTGAGGTGTTATGGTCACATGATCCAAAGTGTGAACGTTTGGCAAACTTCCTGGGGAGAGAGTTTAGCACAGCATTGTATGTGGCTGAGAGGTTGTGTCTAAGTCCACCCCCTCTGTTAAGAGGTTTCTCCAGTCTGGTGAGGATGGCTTCTTTAACTCCTCTTTCAAACCATCTTTTCTCTCTTGCCAATTCCTGTACATTGCTGTCCTCAAAAGAGTGTTCCATGTCCTTTAAGTATAGGTGGATCTCTGAGTCCTGACTTGAGGTGGCTCTCCTGTGTTGAGAAGCGGTTGTTTAGTTTCCCTAACCCACAATTTCCACCGGACGCGAAAGCGCCGCGCAGCGTCCTGCGGAGCACTTCGCTCCCATTGTAGTCTATCAGCCAATTTCCACTGCATGCGAAAGCGCCGCACCGCGATCCTGAAATTCAGAGTCATTAAGAAAGCCCCAGACAGGAAGTCACCGTGTGGAGTAACCAGAAGTTTCAAAATAAAACACAATGCACGGACTTTTGCACGTAATTTTCCTCAATTAATTGTCATTACATCGAAACCGGAAGCACAAGCTTCAGGTCAGCAGTCGGTCAGAGGGTCCCAGAGACAACACGACACCATGGACGAAGAAAAGTGAATCGTAGAGGTACTGAAATATATAACACTGCATGCATGACACCATAGTCTTTCTACACGGATATAGGCGGACAGAAGTTGAATAATTCACGAAGCTGTGTGGTTGGGACCAGCAGAGGGACCTTAGAGAAGTGAAGTGAGGTGTTGTTTATTGCTTTTCTCAGTCCCCCTCCGGATTGAGCTCCGCGGCGCTCCGCGGCGCGCCGCTTCCAGTGGGTTTTGAGATTCGGAGCAAGATCGCGGCGCGGCGCTTTCGCATGCGGTGGAAATGGGGGGTAATGTACAGGTCTGAGCATTCCTGACTGCACTGGACTGCATATACACATTGCTCTGTTTATGTCTTGGTGTTTTGTCCTTGGGATGGACTAACTTCTGCCTTACTGTGCGTTCACACCAAAAGAGGCAAAAGCGGCCAAAGCGGCAAGCACGCCCGAGAAAGCCGACAGCGGCCAAAGAGGCCAAATATTTTAGCTGCTTTGGCCGCTCGTCACGTGACTGACGTCAACGTAAAATCTTGCTTGTCATTTAAAGGAGCCGCGCAGCGGACTTCTTCACAGCAGCAGCTGCTTGCTGTTGTTCAACTTCAGCTTAAAACATAGCATGAACATAACGTAAAATCACCATCTAATCAGTCATGAGCGGATTGACAGGCAGGAAGCAATTTACAAAGGAGATAATATTGATTTATCCACGACATCAAACTTTTGCAGTGTTGAATATACTAAAATCTTGTGGTGGAAAGGAGCGCGTTTTTGCACAGTGTGTGTTCGTGTGTGTGTGACATACTCTTCTGTCTCTCCCTCATCTTCCCTGCTCTCCTCTCCCTCCACCGGACCTTCATCAAGGTTGGAGGTGGAAGGACACTCCTCCAAGAAAGGGTCCAAAAAACCCATCACGGAGGCATACTGCCACACACGGCCCACACCTCCAGCAGACCCACTTCTCCTCCTGTCTTTCTCTCTCCTCCTTCCTGTAGTGGTCCCTCAGACCTATCCATTTTTTCTGCATTCTTCCGCTAATAGAGAGAACAGACGCATTTTTGCTCTTTTTAAATGGCGCTTCGTTTTCAAATTCTGCTGATAAAATGCTTTGTTGTGCAGCGTGTCATCCATGACTCGAGACGCCGGAACTAGGAACCGAAGTTACATGAGTTGTCCTTTCGGGCCCGCTAAGTCGAAGGACATCTCTACTCTGATTGGTTGCCACCGTTTGCCGCTGAACTGCGTCATAGCTAATTACCATAAAGTTGAGCGAGGCTCAACTTCTCATCTGGGGCCGCTTTTGACGCTCTAGCCGCTTTAGCCGCTCAGGACGCTTTGGCCGCTCAGGACGCCGGGCTCTCATTGAAAATGTATTAACTTCCGGCGTCGTTGCCGCTTTGGCCGCTTTTGCCTCTTTTGGTGTGAACGCACAGTTAGTGTGTTTCCAGGCTTGAAGGGAACAGGAATGTGGTGTTTGCCAAAGATTATCATAGGTTTTTCAGATAAACCTGCAATGTAAAGGATCACAATATTCCTGTGTCTCTCTTCCCTTTCATGCTCCATGTCCTGTCTCTTCTTATTCTTTAAAAAGGCCCACTTTGGGTATCCACTGGCTGTAATGGCTTCTCTATTGTGCCTCTGTTCCTTTTCCTTTCCTTCCTTGTAGGAACACTCTCAGCCTGGGGGTTGAGGGTTCTGATGACACACAGCTTGTGCTGCAGAGGACTGTGAGAATGAGAGAGTAGATATTGATCTGTATGTGTGGGCTTCTGGTACACTTAAATGTTGAGACACCCGTCTGCCTCCAAATGTACTGCACAATCCAAAAAGGCAAAGATATTGTCCTTGACATCCTCACAAGTGAAGGCTTCTACTTCATGTGTCCGGATTCTACATACCTATACCATTGGCTTGGTATTGTTCCATGGAATGAGCCTGGGGCCTTTCTCTCAACCTCTTCCATGTACAGGTAAGTCACTACAATACAGGGGAGCCCTAGCGCATCCATTTTTCTGTCTGTCGTAGTGGTCCCTAAACTGGAAATAGGTGGTACTAAGGCAGAGTTCTAGTAAGGAACAGATGTAGTCAGGGGTGAGGTTTGTTCTGACCTCCAGTGTACTGGAGGTCAGATGCTGATGCTGCTGCTGATGGGTCTAAGGCAGAGATACTCATTGCTGATAACGGCGCATATGGTAACACAGCCAAAACATTTCTTCAAATGTGCTACATCAACATACAGTGAACAATGCACTACAAAAACGCTTTCATCTGCATTATACTTCTCCCTTCACCTCAACAATTAAGTATTAATTACGGCTTAATTAATGGTGTTTCCTAAAGGGAGTACCATCAAACCTGGCAACGCAGCAGCTTACGCCGTTGTTTACAATTCCATCATACTTGACTGTAGTGCATGCTTGCAGCCAGGTTACAGTAGTTCCAATAGCAAACATGAGATGAAGGCACAAGATAGATCAATTTCTAATTAAAAAGGACAAAAACTACCACAAAAACCCTACCGATAGACACACAGCTTTGTAACCAATAGTGAGGAAAAGAGTCTAAGGTTGCAGCAAATGAAAATCAGCAGGAAGATGCAACGTCAGGTGTTCCCAGTAAAATACTAAAGGTATGAAGCATCCAAGATGAGCACAGGAAATTTCAAGAAAAGTAGACAAATTCTGATTTGTTCTTCATGGCATGAACCCGCTGCGTTGAAAATGCAAAGAAACCTTCGCCTGTTTCAAACAAGCAACCTGGAGCGCCATTTCAAAACTGCACATCCAACATTCAATGAAAGTTATCCACCTGGCAGTGACCTAAGAACGAGGAAAATATCTCTGCTCAGTGCTTCACTTTGTGAGAGGCAAAATCTTATCCATAGGGAGATATTCAATTTTATGGAAAACCCCTTCCATGTAGTTGTATCCTCTCCCACTACAACCATCATACAACTCTACCCTGGTAATTGTGCCACTCATGAGAGTGAAATAATTGAGCTGCAAACAAACACCATTCTCCAAGTTGAACTCTGAGCAGGTGTTGGCCACTCGTGGAGTTTGGTTTCTGAAGCAGACTTTTCCTCTTTGAAACTACTTGCACAGAAAGTGATGTCTTTTTTCATGAGCACATACAACTGTAAGTTAACATTTTCAACCAAGAACACCATCAACACGAAACAGAGAAACCGACTGACCCCTGCTCATCTTAAATGCCTCACTGGGATGGCGACAACAAACTACAAATACAACATGAAGACAGTCAAGGACATGCATGCCAGCTTCCACTCATCCCAGTATTAAGGTAAAAATGGTCTTAATTGAAAATGTATTGTCTGTGTTTTGCTTATTTTTTTGTTGGATGTCCAAGTTATATGTGGAAATACACTTTTGTAAAGGTGACTTGCTATGTTGTTGTAAAAGTGATTCTCCCCTTGATTTTGCTCTGCCAATGTGGCTCTTGTGAAGAAAATAGTGAGGATCACTGGTCTAAGTGGTGCACCTTCCTTCTGTATTTTTGGTAGCCCATAAATGCTTTGGGCTGCTTGTGGGTATGGACTATAATATCACTGTCAATCACCCCATCCTTCTCCAGCTGTTAAAGTTATGTTCTCATCTTTTTGCTGTGATGTCAAAGCTCTTCTATCCTGCATGGTGAGGTTAGAAGGAGGGGTTTTGGCATTTGAGGGAGCAGTTGTTACCTTCAACCTGAGTTTCCCAGCCTCTGTGACCATCAGCTTGTTGTTACAGACGGCTGACTCCATAGTTGTTATAAGGTTGGTCTGCAACTGGAATCTGTTCTGGAGTACTCAGGGCAGGACTCTGTAGTCCACCTTTACTTCAAGGACATGGGACACTCTTTTGAGGACAGCGTTGTACAGAGAGAGAGGAAAGATGGTTTGAAAGAGGAGAAATCTCCTCTTAACAGAGCTGGTGGACTCAGACACAACCTCTCAAACAATTCTGTGCTGAACTCTCTCCCTAGGAAGTTCTCCAAATGGGATCATGTGACCACAACACCTCACACGACAGGGGGAGTCAACAACCCACTCAGGGTAACAACTCGGGGAATGAATCATCCTGTGATGGGTTTTTATGAGTCCTTTCTCCAACCTGTTCCCTTCTTTTGTTGTTGTCTCCCACTCTAGTAAGATAAGGATCTGCTTCCTTCACCAGTCATTTGGAACTAAAAAAGCTTCTTAGATGAGAAGTGAAACATCTTCCCAGAACTCAACACAGTCCAGTTGCCTTGCTTTTTAATTTTCAACATTTACTAGTATGTTAATGTCAAAGTCAAAACAAATAAATGGATAGGGCAAAATCTAACAGAATCCAATATGATTTAACATTTTCAGTTCTGTAAGTGTAGGTCAGCTGTCATGAAGACACACACATGATGAAATGGTATCACAACAACAAGTCATGAGGTCTAATGGACCTTTGCATCTTTGTCCATCAGACTGGAACAGTCACACAGAGACAGAAAAGAGAGACTCACCAGGAAAGTAGCGTTCAGGGATCTTGGTGACGTAGAACAAGAAGGCTGACCCAGCTATTAAATACATCACAATCACGCGAGGCAGGAACAGCTGCAAAGAAAATTACACCACGTGTAATAATAAGAAGTAAGAAGAAAGTCCTAAAATTCAAAGACATGCTTGTTGCTTTGAATAATTTACAATACCATGTCATTAAAGGTAAAAGCAAATTAGGTTTTCTATCATTAGCTGAAAAAAGTATATAAATTAACACCGAGGACATGAAAACTTTCTAAATATATGTCCTATTTTCATAGTAGAGCTCAAAGAGCATTTGCTTACATCTACAACACATTCATATTCACAGACATATACTTATTTATTCAAATTTACATCTTAAACCAAATAGGCATATATTACATTTAAATTATGTAGCATAACCCTGTTAAATATTAAGCCATAAATTAATACATCAATGAATCAAATTAAATCATAATTTTAAAAAGTGTTAAAGTAACAATATTGATTATATGTTCAATCAGTAAGCAGAATGACAAAATTTAGAAACAAAATAATAAATTAATAATCAAACAAATGAGCAAGTAAGTAAATCACAAATCAGAAAAACAGATATTCAACACATTATTTTTTTTTAGTAAAATCTAACATTTTTTTCCATTGCCTTTTAGGTAGGGCTGACTTTTCCAGTTTCAATTATGTTCATGACCCGTTTCCATGACTGAGCAAAGTTTTTAACTTTGCTCTTAGCAATATGGTAGAAAGGTATTAATCAGGAATTAAAATTAAAGGTATTAATCAGAAGTTGTATCACACAGTAAAGGATCCAAAATGATATAAATAATGTAAAAACACAGGGGAAAGTATTTAGTGAAACTGTAGAGCTTTAATCTTTTTGGTCAAACTCCACAAAATTACCAAGAATATGTTTAATATGAAGATATCTTTTGAGTTTTCGCACCATGTTTCAGGAGACAGTAACGTGACGTTGATAAAATACATTCAGTAACTCTGAAAGCATGTTGTGCTTGTACTGCTTTTGAGAATAAGAATAAAAAAAACATTACTAGGCCCCTTCAGTAAATCACTTATTAGTTTAAAGCACCAAGCTTATGTTTCTCTGTTTCAAATAACAGCATTAGAGTTCATACTGATTAATGGTAAACTGATGTTTGCAAAGATAGAATTCAATGTATCCTGTGTAAATGGGAAGCATGTTTTTGTGTCCAGTGCAACACAATCTGATGCACCCATGCTGTTAGGACATGGTGTCAAGCAAACACTTGCACGTTTGTGATAAAACAGGGATGAGAAGATAAGGATTTCAAAACCAGCTACAATAAATGTGAATCACGATTCAGTGGAGGATTCCCAACTTCCAAACTGCTTGGCAATTATCCCCAACAATTTCCAAAATAATAATAACAAGGAAAACGAAATGAAGACATTATTGTTTCCTCTTTCCTTTGAAAGCTGCACTTTCTCACCTGTACTACATCAGTATATAAACCTCCATTGAGCCAAACCCAGTGGCATGCAGGGATCACGCTAATGCCAGCAACACAGCAGAAGATTGTCATACGTATTCTCCGCCAATCATTGCTGAGGTATCGAGGGTGGACTTGGGCACAGAAAACAGCCAGGATCAGGGACAACACTGTCAGCAAATACATCTGTCGCCAAAACTGTCAGAAAGGAAAGTATTTCTTTGAATGATACATGAAAATAGATGAGATAAGCAGATCAGATAAATAAAATATGTCTGCACATACAGCATTGCAGTAGAACGCGTAGAATATCCCAGGTACATAACAGCCCAGAATGCCAACTGAGATGCCTGCATAGTCCAAAGCAAGCCAGCGACGGCTTGTCTTCTCTGATCGGTGGCAGGAGAACAGGTGATACCCCACAGAACACAACATGCACACCTGGAACAAACAAATAAATACATCTATTAAAGACTGCAAAGTTCATGAGACGGAGCTTTAATGAAAAACAAATGTTTTTATTTTAACAGAGCTTTTTTTCAATGGATGACATACTTAATGTTTGTTTTCAACATACTTCCATTCTCTTCTGTTAAACGTATCTTAAATGTTGAGAAATCCTCTCTGAAAATTGAAGGACTATAGGGACACATAATGTGACTCACCCTAAAGATCACTTAGGCTATGTTCACACTGCAGTCAAAAGTGACCTGAATCCGATTTTTTGGCTTAAAGGTGACCTGTGTTTGATTCGTTTTTGACAGTGTGAACAGTACAAGTCGCAGCGAATCTGACATTTTCAAATTAGATTCAGGCCACTTTCAAATGTGGTACTAAATCAGATACTATCCGATTTTCTTGAAAGCGACCTCAGTCTGAACAGTCAGGTCGCATTCAAGGCAACTTTGACATCATTCTACAGCAGCAGTTTACCTCGGGACAAATGTTTTCAAAGTCACTTCATGGACAGAACATAATCAGAGGTTAAAAGAGACATGATTATTAAAAAGTTTATGCATTTTTTCCCTAAAATAAAGAGTTTGTTTTTCCAGCTACAAGCTTGATTAAACAGTGCATAAAGGAGGCGTGATGAGAAGAAGTGAGAGAGCGCTGGGGCGATCGACTGGCGTCTCCATTGCACGCACAATAAACGATAAACGTAAATGAATCATACGTTTGTATTATGATATCTGATAAACTTAGTTTATTAACCCTGCGCTGACTTTTTGAATAATTAATCAGGCTAAAATATGAGTTTACAGAACACGGAGACACTGATGATCCACTGCTGTCTATCTCATCCGTGTGCATTTGCATGCTGGTGTATGTTTCTACAAGACAGCGTCAGTCAGAGAACAGTCTGCTCCTGTCTGACCTGCTCTCAGACAAACTACAAAACATCAGAACCAATGGCAAAACTACGTTTTTTCCCCTAATCAAAACCTGTTCAGTGCACTATGGCTCTGAGCTGTTTGGCTCTTCAGCAGCGATCTCTCATCGGCAGGAGAGAGCATCCGCCTTATGGTTTATAAGAAATAAAATATAGCATATCATTACTTTAATAAGAGCTCACTCAAGGTGAGCTGCTGTAACATCAGGTTCTGCGTTATGGGAACAAACTTTTCCAGCATTGTGAAGCACAGTTTTGCTCTGTGTTTGTTGCTCCTCATCACACCGTGCTGTGCTTGATGTCATTAATGTTAAAGCTGGGGTTGGCGATTTTGGAGAACTAGCTGTCTGTCTCTAGCCTGAAGGGGACGGTAATGCTCCAAAATGATGGATGCCAACTACCGAAGAAGAAGAAGTCTCGCGAGAACTGCCACCTGCAGTAGCATGGACGGCAGTTCTCGCGAGATTAGAGCCAACAGCGGAACAAACTTAGAAAAACAGAGTTTATTTTAGATTTCTTGTACTTCTGTCTTAAAATGTGAGGGATACTGGAGCTTGGTTGGTGTTGTGGGACAGCTCACAGCGGACTTCCCTTATTTTCAAAGACAAAACTTGAAAGGTAAGCATTCTCCAGCGGAGTCTGTTCCCTACACGCTACATGCTACATGCTACACGCTACACGCACTGTCGGTGCACGCCGGGAAAATGCACGCGCAGCAGGCACGCAGAATGGCGACGGGATTTGATTGGTGTAAAAGAAGGTATCCCTGCAAGATTATTGGTTGGGGTTTTCCCTGTTTTACTCCTGCTGTAGATAGCGGATATTTTTCGCTCTGTTTTAAGAACACATAATGAGTTGATTACCATCGGGTCATAGAGACCATTTTAAACAGTATTACAAAAAGTGTATCTAAATCAGATCGCCAACCCCAGCTTTAAACTGAGCATGCGTGTCACATCTGAAGTGTGAGCTGTTCACATCGCAGTCAGGCCACATTTACAGGTGTAATCTGAACAGCCAAACAAAAAAATCAGATTTGAGCAATAAATCGGAATTGAGCATTAAGGACTGCATTGTGAACGTAACCATAAGCACACAGTATGTATATCCCTCTGACAGAAGGCTCTAAATTAAAAGAATAACCAAAAAGACCATTCAGCGGATAGCAAGTAATTAGGGGAGTAATTCTCTGCTTTGTTGCCCCCTTTAATCCTAAAAAAAATCAAAACTTCAAAATGAAATACAGCCAAGATGAAAGGGGGGGAGCTTGGGTAACAATCAACAGCTGATGGAAGAGAACAATTGTCATCTATAAAAAGTAAGCAGAAAAAAACATGAATGCCAGTGTTTCTAAAGCCAAGATAAAAGTTTCATATCTGACACTGCAGACAATAATTACATGCTACATCAACAAAAGTTAAGAAGTTCTTGTTTTAAGATAAGTTTGAAATATTTAAGTTTGTTTTATGTCAGACATTCAACAGCCAATATTTGACATACAGTATAAAATTCGGAGTAAAACACTCTTACTTGCATATTGTTGCATTACTTTGGTCTATGCCCATTATCAGTTGCTACTCAATCGACAAAAGGCAAACACTCAAACACTGACCACTATCCCAGCATTGTATAGGTTTCAACTAGGGGTGTCCCGATACAACTATTTCACCTCCGATACGATACCGATATTGCAGCCTTGAGTATTGGCCGATACCGATATCAATCCGATACGATATCAGCAGGAATCATACAGACTTTCATTACCTATTTTGTAGTATGGACTGTAAGAAAAGGCTTGATCAGGTCAGATTACTCAAACAGAGAACAGTAGTCAGCAATAGTAGGTATGAGAAAAACTGCCCCATTTGTTATTAACCAATAGGTTAAATAAATTTTAACCTTAAACATAAGAATATACTACAATTAAAACAACATGAATAAAAAATATTAGAAGACCCTGAAAAGTGACCTCAATAAATCAAACAAAAACAAAAATATTTCACCAATTGCAAAATAACCACTGTGTTGAACTTAAACATAAGCATATTCTACAACTGAATAAAATAAAAAATATATACAGTCATGGAAAAAATTATTAGACCACCCTTGTTTTCTTCAATTTCTTGTTAATTTTAATGCCTGGCTCAACTAAAGGTACATTTGTTTGGACAATTATAATGATAACAACAAAAATAGCTCATGAGAGTTTAATTTAAGAACTAAGAACTATTCATTTTCCATGATTTTCTTGATAATAACCAAAATTACTTAAATTCTTACATCAATAGCTATGGCATTGTACTGCCAAAAACACTACTTTTAAGCATTCCATGTTTTCTTTTCTGTTTGCTTTAAACACATGATACACACAAGAGTTAATACTTGATTGCATAACCATTATTTTTGATGACTGCAGCCATGCGTCTTGGCATGCTCTCCACCAGCTTCTGACATTGTTCTGCTGTCACAGCAGCCCATTCCTGTTGGACAAATTCAAACAAATATTCTTTGTTTTTGGGCTTGTGGTTCTCCATTTTGAGTTTGATGATTTTCCACAGGTTTTCAATTGGATTAAGATCTGGTGATTGAGCAGGCCAAGGCATGGTGCGAATGTTGTGGTTCTCCATCCAGGCTTTAACTGACCTTGCCGTGTGGCAAGGGGCATTGTCTTGTTGGAAAATCCAGTCATTCGAGGCAGGAAAGAGTTTTCCAGCTGATGGAAGAAGACTGTTTTCAAGGGTAGTCCTGTACATGACCTGGTTCATTCGGCCTTCACACAATTGCATTTGCCCTGTTCCACTCAGACTGAAACAACCCCAGATCATGATTGATCCACCCCCATGTTTTACTGTAGGGGCAAGACAGTCTGGGTTGTAAGCTTCTCCAGGCTTCCTCCTAACCAGTAAGTTGGCTGGAGTGGGCATCAATTCAAAATTGGATTCATCACTGAAGAGAACCTTAGCCCAATCATCAACAGTCCAATCCTTGTGGTCTCGAGCAAAGAGTAACCTGGCCTTCCTCTGCCTTTCATTGATGAAGGGCTTCTTGCGTGCTCTGTGTGACTTCAAACCAGCTTCAACAAGTCGGTTTGAACTGTCCTTGCTGAACAAGTCACATTTCTCGACAGTGCCCACTCATTTTTAAGGTCCCTGGAGGTCTGGCGGACGATTCCTGACACAGGAGCGGATGAGTGCACGGTCATCTCGTGGGGTAGAAAGACGTTTCCTGCCACGGCCAGGTAGCAATTTGGTAGTGCCATGTTCAGCTTGTTTTTTTTTGTTGTAATGAACGGCTGTCTTGGAGATCTTCAGTTTTTTGGCAACCTGTCTCTCACTCATGCCAATTTCCAGCAGTGCCAAGATGGCTGCCTTTGTGGCTTCACATAATTCTTTTGTTTTAGGCATTATGTGAGAGCTGACAACTTCTGAGTTGTGCTCTGAATGTAAGCAGGAAACCACTCTAGGCCTTTGCATGTGCAGTGCTGCTTGTGACATGAAATGGCCTCTTATATACCCTGGGAATCAATTAAGCTTAAGAATGTCAAATAGGACATAAAGTATTATGTGACCAGCTGCACTTTTTGTTGTGTTCATTGTATTATACGTTTAGTGGTACCAGATATTAGAATGAACAAGAAATTGAAGAAAACAAGGGTGGTCTAGTAATTTTTTCCATGACTGTATATGTTAGAATGGACTGCTTGTATCGGAGTGCTGATATCGGAGATTTAGGATGCAGGCCGATATAATCCGATATTTGTTTTTTTGACCGATATCCAATATCAATATCGGATTGGGACATCCCTAGTTTCAACGGGGACTCTGATCTTAACTAACCATTTCTATGTGTCTCTATGAAGCACACTATGACTCTCCTCTTTATAACTAAAGCATCTACAGAAAGCTTACACACCTTGTTGGGTAGAGGTGAGGTGATTGTGCCTGTGGCCGGAAATGTGGACCCATGTAAACATGTATGTCAAGCAATACAACAACAATTCAGCATAGAAAGACAACTCTGCTTTTAATGGTTTAAAGCCCCATGTCCTGGTGTGTTTGAACGTGTACAATCCAACTTCCGATATCAAATGGGATACACCAATAATAATGTCCAGAAAATAAAATACAGAGCATTTAAGGGGCATTTTCTTTGATGAGGCAAGGTGCATTTCTCTGTGAAATCTTTAGCAAAAAGTATCTTGTCTTCTGTTCCCCAAGCCTCTTCTTATAACATTATAAGCAAAGAAAATTGATTTCACTGAATATGGGAACTTTAACTATCATTAACTATTATTACTAACATTTGTAGTAGTAATAAAGCATAATAGTTGCAAATAACTGCTATAGTTCTGAAGAAAAAAAAATCTTTCTCAATCTCAAACTCTCTACAGACCCGTCTTTCTGCTCATAGTCCAAAATTCAGATTCAGCTTAAAGTCTTCAAACAGAAACAAAAACATGGGGTTGTTTATGAATACAGAACTCGTTATTACAACATAATAAAGAGACTAAAATATTTTAGCTTACCCGGTGACTTTAGCTTTACCTGGAAGCAGAACAGTCCTATGGCATAGATGGCATAGTCCTCTCTGTTGGCCCCAGAGGCTGGCAATACTGAGGAGAGGTCATTGACTCCCAGAGAGAAGAAAAGCAGGAAACCCAAAAGGTGGCTCCAGATATTCACAGTCTCATTGGACAACATAAAAATACTAACAAAGAAAATCAGAAAAAAAGAACATGTCCCACAAAAATGATTAGTAAAGCACAAAATGGTGGACATTTAACTATGTAGGAAATGCATCAAGGCTCTATAATGAAAACATACAACAAAGCTAACTTTCACTTAAGGCAGTCATAGATAGAAAAATCACAGAGCAGTTCATGACCAGAGGGCAATAAAATTCAAATACCAGTCTTTCAGAGGATTTGGTGATACAAAGAGTATTCAAGGTTATTATCAGACGGCAGAGACAATGCATGGGCCAGAAGTAGACACAAGGACACGGGCTTACGCATACACACACACACACACACACACACACACACACACACACACACACAAAGGTTTTGACCCATCTAACTCAACGCCTTCTTGGCTCACCTCCCTCCCACATAGCAGTGAAGCTGCACCTAATGTGGCTGCGAGCCCCCCTCACTGTCTGTGCCGCAACATGCTTCCTGCCCGTCCCTGCACCCATCATATGTGCTTGTCTCCAAGTTCTGTTGCAGTGTTTCCTCTACATTCATTTAGGAGCGGCGGCCCGCCACTCCAAAATCCTACCCGCCGCTCCATCAAAATTTTTTTTTTTTAAACTGCACCACCGCAGCATCATGTCGCCACCTTCACAGCAGAGTCCTGCATTAAGTCGGGAGTCGCGAATGCTGAGGCAGATAACTATCTTGCCCATAGTTGTGTCGCTATGGTTTGCTTATGTTCAATAAAATGCATTTTTCCTCTCCGCTCTGACAAACGCCTCCTCCCCTGCTCCTCTCGCCCAACACTGATAAGCCGCGCCACAACCAAACCGTCTCTCTGCAAGCGGAGTCCCCCCGACATGCAGTCTTTTTTAAGAGGCTGCTGCCACCACGGTCCGAGACAGAGCGGTGATTCAGCGAACGTCAGAGCAGAGGCCACCTAAAAGTGTCTCACAACACTCCCTTCCCTAAAAACATTTCTGCAGATATGCTTTCCCACGTCCAGTTCTTCGATAGTTCGATATGATTGGCTGCTGCCAGGCGACTGCAGCCAGGAAGTTCAACACACTGGACTATGAGCAGCAGGCCAAAATCTGTGCGCGTGCTCTTGGGCGCTTGCTGTCTGCCGCCTGTCCCTCATTGAAATGACTGGAGGTGACGCGTTGCCGCGCGGCAGTGTGAAGGGGAGCATAAAGACACACAAACACATACACACACACACACACACTCAGGCGGCAGAGGATGGAGCGACCATAACGGTAAAAAAAACAAAAAAACAATTTAAACAAACATTAATGGACGACCAGAAGCTTGCCAAACAATCTCCTCAAGCAAAAATCTGTGTTTTTAGGCCAGCTGCCCTTAGGGAAGCACAGCTCGCAGTGCAGGTAACTTTCAGCATGTAGTTTCTCCTTATTGTCAGTCACTATAACTTTATTAAGCATGATTCATCTTCTCTCCACCTGCTGAACTTACATGGTTACATGAAATGTTACATTCTTCCTGTTTTTTTAATACTTTTTATACTTATGCAGTGTATTTTAATTTTTTTTGAGAATGTTGTAGTTGTATGAAAAAGTGCTCCATTGACAAAAAAGTGAACAAAATGCAGTGCTCACTATTCATTCAGATCTAAATGCTCTTTAATTATTATATTACGGAGCATTTTTGACGGACCACGCTACCTGCCTACATTCATGAATGGGTATGAATGGGTAGGTGTGACCTGCGGTGTAAAGCAGCTTTGAGTAGTCAAAAGACTAGAAAAGCGCGATATAAGCTCAAGTCCATTTACCATTTACCATTTACCATTTAGAAGCATAGTTTGGGTGGCTTTTTCCCCCTCTTCTCCCCTCCTGTTCTCCCTTTCTCATCTAAGGCTATGTTTACACAGAGACGCTGTAATTTAAGACACAAAGGGTTTTCCTTTGCGTATTCAAACTCAATCTGCGTTCAGATGGAGATGCTAGAAATGAGTGAAAGTGCTGTAGCGTGCATGCCAGTCAAGTAGATGCCGATGTATGTTTGCAGAGAAACAGCACTCGTACAATACACGTACGAAGAACAACCTTTCAAAACAACAATGGCCAGTGGACACACAAAGACATAGGAGTTTCTTGTCTGGACAACAAATTTGTTCATACAGCAAATCTGACTGAATAGTCTTGTCTGAATAACAAACCTAGTAAGGTAAAAGCCGCACACATGTTGCTCGGTAGGCGGACAAAGCTGTTGTTGTTCCTGGTACGCACGTAGCCTCCATGTGAAAGAGTACTTTCATACCGTTGTTACATACGGTGACATCAGTGTTTCACTCTGAAAAGCTCTTACTCTGGTTTAAAAGGAGCTGCATGGAGGAGGGCTTTTAAAGCCCTCAAAAAAGTTTGCAGATTCAAGCACTCCATATAATATTCCCATAAAAACACAAGGCCAACATGAAATGAAAACTTATCAGATTTGACCGTATTAGGCCACATGTAAATGGCCCCTAGGAAGACCCCTGCTGTGCTGGTGACTCGACATTCTTCCTGTTCCTGTCCCCCGGTATGTGTCACTGTCTTTTTTATGTTATTGGACGGGTTGAACTGTCATGAAACATTTTGATGCTATGTACTTGTGACATGTGCAATGACAATGAAGTCTAATTCTGATTCAAATATTTTTCTGTTCCATACCATTGCTCTTTGAGTTGATTTAAATGCTACCATTCAGATGAGAATTGACTAACTGCAAAACTGTCAGATAAAAGAATAGCAAAGACTCAACAGTGACTAAAAGGACATAATGCAGAGCTGACTGACCTCCGAAGGCAGAGTTTAGAGGGCAGGTGGGCCCTGTAGCCATCTGTGATGTAAGGGTTTTCCTTGAGAAACAGGGGGATCTGTTCATAGGTGTACAGTCTTATACTCTGGGGAATCAGGACAGGCCAGTGCTGATAGCTGCCCAACTCAATATAGTGAGCAGTCTTCAGCAGCTTCTGGGGCACCTTTAGCAGCATCTTGTCCTCTGCACCTCTGGTACAAGGCAGGCTGGGCAGGATTAAGGCTGAGGTCAATGAGATGAAAAGAGAAAGAACAAAACAGGCTTTATGCAATCAGAAAAAATGTAAATACATGACACTGTAATTCCAATCTGGTTCAAAAATGTCCAGTATGTACTACATTAGATCCAATTCTTCAGTGAAATCTGGGGACCAAAATCAGATCAGGACATTGACAAATGGGACAAAACAATGATTGAATTTTTTTAAACAACAGCTTCTGTAAGACCCTCTCACAAGTACAAAGAAAGACAAAACATCAGCTGAAGAGCAGACCTCTGTCAACAGCCCCTCACATTCAATATGCAAAAATGAGCACTTAAGTTTGACCAACATTTGAAAATGAGTGAGTCCCAGTCCTAAAATCACATCACCCTGGCCAAGACTGAAGCCAAAAAAAAGTCCCCTCAACCTGCTGGTCCAACGGTCTCTCCCAAATCACCTGAAAAAGACCAGGGGTCTGATTTATAAAGCTTGCGTACGCACAAAACAGGGCCTGAAACTGGCGTACGTCTTATCCCACGCAAAGTTTGTGATCTATAAAAACAAACCTGACGGTAAAATATGGGCACCGGTAAGCAAACTCTGAACCAGGCGTACGTACATTTTGGAGGCATGGGAAACTGGCGACACAGACAGTGAAGGGGTGAACCGAAGCCTCCAGATACATGTTAATGTCTCTCCAACATTTTATTTCACTAAATATCAAACTTTACTGACAGATCCACGTCATCATAACCATTCAAACTAACTGTTTTATTTGGGCTATAAATAACGCGTGTAATTGGTCGTTTCCTATAAGTCACTTTCATTATGAAAATATACGAAAAAAAATAAAAAATAAAAGTCCGCCACATACATATTTCTTCAGAGCTGTCTCGCCTTCATTATCCGGACGGACCTCACAGGACCGGACACTAATGTTTTCGTTGATGTAAAGTTAAAAATTAGACTAAAACAGAAACCTCAGAGCCAGTTTTCATTAATATCTGTAAATTTGGCGCATTTATTACCAAGTGTGGTTTTTTGTTGTAATAAAGATGCCTGCGTCAAGACGCACAGAGCACACAGAGACACAGCGGTGGCTCCTCCTCCTCCATCAGCACATCTTCATCAGCTGCACATATTTATTCTGTAAATAATCTAAGTGTGGGGATTAAATCAGAACATCTCTGACATGATCATTCAGACTACATATCCTCATAAATAGAACAGACGGAGTTACCCAGGAATAAAATGTGGCCAACAATTAACATTTTTTTGTTTGTCGATCAAAACTTTGATTAGTAATAATACTGAGGTAGGGGGACTGCTGACTGATGCGTGCTCTCAGAAAGTATGTAAGGAAGTCAGTGTGGGTCCCGTTAACATGTGAACATTGCAGATATACTTGTGCGTAATGAAGAAGGTGGGTGTTTCGGCACAATGGATGCATGAAGCAGTGGCGTGGTGTCATTCTCTGATTTTTGTAAAGTTTGTGATCCACTGCTGCAGCAAACTACCGACATGTCCATTTTATCCATCACTTCATTCACAAAGTCCTCCGTTCGTGGGTCACAAAGTTTACTTGATCTCCGACACTGCCCTCTCTGTCTCACTTGCTGCATTAACAGCAGCAGCGACGGACAGCCACTCGCTGCTCTTTCTTTTGTTGGAGATTCCTGTGCTGTGAGACCCAAATAAAAAACCTTTCTGGCCATCCACCTCATCAATGCGGACTTCAATCTCCGTCTCCGAGAAATTCCTTTTTTTGTTTATCCTTTCGGTTGCCATTGTCACACGTAAAGTGCATGATCGAAAGGCTTATTTATATACCCAAATATTCATGAGGTGCTTTGCATTGACCATTTATGGTTAATTATGTGCGTGCGAGGGGCGGAATTTGCAGCTTTTCCACGTGCGCACTTCTCCAGGTGGATTCTGATTTATAAATGGAAAATTGCGTGCAGGTGTGCGTGCAAACAGTTTTATAAATCTGAATTTTTTTGTGCGCACGCCATTTCCGGGTTTTTGGCGCACATACACTTTTAGTAAGGATTCCAAGCACTCTTTTATAAATGAGACCCCAGGACTGCAGCAATCAGTAAATACAACCAAATCAGACTCAGGACCCCAACACCTCTCACATTTGACCACATCAGTTCATAACTAAGAGAAATAAATTTATATGAAATACAGGAAAGAAGCAACTAAAAAGGAAACTAAATTAAATGTTATTTTTCCTAAGCAGAAAAGAACAAATTGCTAGATTACCTGTGCTCTGTAAAAAATTGCTGCTCCTGCAGACTGGAATCTTGGAAAATGTGCAAGGAAGCTGGTCTCTATAAATCTTTTTTTGAGAGCAGATTTAAGGCATTGGAAGAGGATGCTTCAGGTTGCAGATGGTTTGACTTCCAATTCCCTGCTTTTCATGACTCTGAATTAATTGGTTTATATTTGTTTATTTGAGTTTGTAATTGTTGTATTTCTGTAGTTTGTTCTGCTGTTTGTCTTGGCCAAGACACTCTTGCAAATAGGTTTATTAACCTCAATGAGACTTTCAGTTTCATATTGATCAATAAATAAAATTCACCAAAGCAACCACAGCCCACACATGTAATAAGATACCTATGTTATATATTTTTCATGTACAGTGCTTAACAAATTTATTACACCACTTGCTATAAAAAAGAGAAAACATAAATATTTTGAAATCTGCCAAAAATGTGTTTAAAACTCAACATTATTGTTGCTATTATTATGACCAATGTTATTATTTTACACAGGAATGAGAGACTTCAAAGGGAATCAAGCACTGATCGACAACACTGATCGACAACTATTTTTCTCTATTTAGGAATGCATGAAAATCATTATAGTCTGACATCTAATCAAGAATAATATTTTGCAGTTCTATTTTTTCAAGAGATTTTTTGAAAATCAGATTTAAACCGATATGCAATATGCCGACACTTCAAGTCTTAATCACAGCTTTTCAATAATTTTGGTCAAATCACAAGCTCTTTATGCAACAAAAATTAACTTGTCCCTTTAAATATGGCAGTGTAGTTGTGTAAAGAACCATTGTAAAACAAGAACAGCAGTTAACTGTTGAACAATGTAACTACTGATTCTGATATGTTCCCATGAAGTTACAATAACTTAAAGCATTTGTGTAGATCACCAACATATATGGTCAATACAGCACATGTCAACACTGGCAAAAAATTTCAATATGGCTGATGACAAGCAATACACATATTGAGCCAATAATATCCTGCATGCCTATTTTTTTGTGGAACGGTACATTTGAGAATTCATGGACAATAGTGGTAATTATATTTTAGCATTAAAAGTATTATTTCATTCAAAACACTTCTACATACTGGAGTATTAGCCTTAACAGAAACATAAATAATGACTTTGGTAATGACTAATGCTATTCATTAGGACAGCTGTAGCTGTATGATTGCATATATGGTGCATATATGGTGCATATATGCAATCATATACCTTTTTTTTTTAATCATTTTGTACCTTTACTATCAGAATACTACCAGTGTAATTATTTAAGTAACTTGTTTCCGTTTTATTATTTTAATGAAATGGTTTTACAATACTGCTCCACATTCATGCCAATAAAGCTCCAATTATTTTGAAAAAATTTTAAAGATACATCTAATGCCTAGCTTTAGTTTTCTTAGTAACACATCTATCCATATGTGTTATTGTCTTGCAATATCGTCATACATGCTAGCTAATGCTAATGCTGGTATAGATGCGAAACGACTTCTTTCTCAAACCCAATCAGAATTCATTTTATACCGAAAACCTAATTCATTCCATTGCACCAGGGGCATATTCACCCTCTCAAAATGAAAAGAAGCTCACAAAACAACAGACCAGATACAACGACATCAGCATACTGTGAGTTACCAGACCTGTTTGTTGTTGTCGAGCCGTGCTAGCTTCAGGCTGGCTAACCTTACTGCTAACCTTGACAGGCAGCTCTGCATCGATTCAAACTGAAAAACGTCGAGAAAAAGTTCACCATAAGCAGCAGCACAAGCCGCCATTAGTATAAGTCTGATTTTACCTGTCCTCTTTCAGGACATTTAGCCATATCCAGTTGGCAAAAGAGCAAGTGCAGCTTTCATCACATTTTTGCATGTAAAACTTCTTCTTTGGGTTTAATGGCGGTTGGCAACCAGCTGAAAGGTGCATTACCGCCACCTACTGGACTGGTTGCATGTAAAACGAAATAAACACTTCCACTAGTAGAAATGTGTCTTCTTCTGTTGAGCATTGCAGGAAACGGTAAGCAACGGATCAGCTCACTACTACCACCACTTGGTCAACTGGGAGCAGTGCGCCCTTTACGACTTCACAACTCTCTTTTACTTTTGTCTTTTTTTCAGAATAAAAGCTGCACTTTTGCCGTCAAGCCGTTCCCAGTAAGCCTTTATCCAACAAGCAAAGAGAAGAACCCAGCATTTTAAAACAATCCACCAAAAGATCAGTGTTTTCTTTGTAAGAAATACACTCCATTTCTAAATTTGACTATCACCTAATAGTTACATGTAGGTTGCCATTATCCAATCCTTCAAATTTTATTATAGACTCATAATCCAGATAAATCAAACAACACACATAAAAACTACATCACTCAGAGAGCACTGAGGTTGTTACACATCGGCAATAGTAGTACGATGAAGTTATCCTCGTAATGTCATTCATTCACCCTGAAAACCTACCCCAAACATTTTGAATCACGCTGGTTTCATTCATTATTCAGCACAATTACTTGTCCCTTGTGTTATGACCAGCATTCCCTGAAAATGTCATCCAAATCCACAGAGAACTGGATGAGTTATTGGTAAAACTGGGGGGAAAAATGACCCTCTTTCGCACTGTTAACAAATCCTTGAAAATGCTCTGGGATCCATATCCAGATCTTTATCACTTCTAAAATTTAGTAACTTTTGAGTTGGCCTATTACAGAGTTCTCCGAAAAAATTCAGAAGAATCTGTCCATTTTTGATAATCTTGCCAACAAACAAACAAATAGAGAAATGCACGCATAGACATGACCTCATTGGCAATTAAAAACATGCTTACATACAAAAAACAAGGTAGCGCACAGGATGCATTTGAAATTGTGTTCCTGGACTGCACTAAACTGATCATTTGCCATCGAGTAGACTGCTAAACCAATCAGAAAGGGAAGCAGCCTTTAAGCAGTAAGAGCTCTAACAAAGCGCTTCAGACTGACTGAAAATACAGCTGCTGGATCAGGGGAACTTAGCATATGAATGCTAGGAGGCTCTTTATGGATGACAGATATGATGTGAGAAAAATAATTCAACCATTTGCCATTCCTGCTTGAAGTACATTGAACAACAATGGCAGTCGACAAGAGTTTCTAAATTAATTAAATACTGTAAGCATATCTTAATTTTCATGGAGCAACCCTGTGCCACAGTTTATTACATTACAGACTGTGAAATTACAGCATGGGTGCTTTATTTGCATAATCCAGACTTGTGGCCGCACCATGAACAATTAAATCATCATTAACAATCATGCTATATTATTGATGGTGAGAGTGTGGTCACATGGAAAAAAAAGAAGCATAGACTCAATTGTATGTCTTCTAAGGAGCAGCCATCTCATTGTTCGTCTGTTTTGTTATCAGTCTCTGTAGCCCAGGGGTGGGCAAATTTGGTGACTTACAGGGCCATTTTAAATCATTTGAGGTCAGAGGGCCACATTGGTGCAACAGTTGTTTCAAAGGGATCATTTATATAGCTGTAATTCGAAACTATTCATCAGCACTTATAAGCATGTATATTTCAACAAAATACAAGTGGCAAAATGTAACCTAAAGAGCCAAACAGTAAGTCTAAGCCTACGACAGCTTCTTTTCTTGAACATCATAAAGTATTTACTGGTTATTTATGTATATTTTACATGCATTTTTATTTCTAGATTAACAAAACCTATAAGGGGAGTTACAAAGAGACAATTACAGCCATTTCTCGCTCTTTTTTGTAATGGCATTTTCTAATGATATCACAGAAGGTAGTTTAAGAATTTCTGTATGTGCATACATTTTTGATACTCTGAACTACTTGGAGGGCTGTATTGAAGGAATATGAGGGCTATTTGGGTCACTAGCTGCCCATCCCTGTTTTAGCCAAATCCAGCTATTTTCTGGCACACTTTAAAAGAAATGAAGGAAAGCAGATCATCCGGGTTCCCTTCTATTTTTTACTCATTTTTTGTTAAGCTGTGAGGTTCAAGATTGTTGGATTCTTGAGCGACAAAGTGTTCTAAATCAATGAGGTCCAAAATCTGTTATATCAATAAGATTGCACATTATATAGGCATTTTAAGTCATTTGCACACAATCTGACTGCAAATTTATTCTCATTATTTACTCCAGAGTAATTTTACTATTTAATTTTATTCTTTTTCAAACCGGACGTTTGGACCAAACAGTGCTTACTCTGAGTCTCTGGTATGTGATTATTTGGGTTGTTTACTGTTATGTCTTCATTTCCATGAATCTGATATTAAACCTACTGGAGAGCCAAAGCCATTTAAACATACTATGCATAATTACAGCATTGTACTGCAGTAAAAACACCTTCAGTAATTTAAATGGATCCCAGATTTATGATTTCATATAAATGTCTGTGACATAGTTGGTCTGCTGAGGTAAAGAAAAAGTTGTTGAATCACGGTGTTGAAAAAAAATAAAACAGGGCCAGTCTCCTATCTGGAGATAAAGCAGAAGTAAGTTTAAGTTTGGGGGAGTCACACTTTGGATCAAGTTCAGCTCATGAAAGTTGATTAATCATCTTGACAAATCAAGGGCATTGTGTTGATTCATTTTTGTTTACATCTGCAACAGATTTATGAGAAACATTGTGTGCCTGTTTGTGTAACGATAAAAGAAGATCTCTGACATCATCTTTGTTATGAAGAAACTGTATGAATTAGCAAAGGATGTATCATAAGAGACTGCTGTGTGATTTCTCCGCTGAAGAGCTTTGTTACATCAAATGTTGCAACTTAAAGCCCAAACATGACTAAATATTTAGAAAACAAGGAAAAGTTCAAAGAACATAAGAGTCATGTACTTCTCCCAAATAACCAGAGTGGTTCACATTCTCACTATAGTTTATCTTTATCTACCATTGTCTGCCAATCTTTGTGTTTTTGTTCTCTCACTATGTCACTATTTATGTTGGCTGGCATTTCAAAGTCCATTACAGCATCAGTGTCATATGGAAGTAAATGATCAGGCTGTCAAAGTAAAAGCACTAGAATGCAGGACATGAAATGCCCATCACCTTAATTATTGTACACCTATTTTTGGGACCAAAATAAATCTTGCTGTGTATGAATTTAACAACATGTGGGAATATTTTTTAATTAAAACTCTACTTGTTGATGGGCTTCATTTCTTTGCTCTTTTGTTTTAGTTTTATGATTACTATCTGCTCAAAGTACTCAGTTTTAATGGGAAAATCTGCCTTATTTTTCCAAAGACACAACAAAACAAGCCAACATAATGAGAAAGTAATTTAAAAGTGAGCTGTCTTTGTGAACACAAACAGGGGCTGTCACTGAGACTCTATCGCCATCTGTCTCCTGATTCTCCTAATTTGTCGTTGTCTGTTCTGTTTTTGAAAGCTCTAGAATGATGCAGTGTCATTGTAAGTTGAATTTGCCCCCACTTTTTCCCCACCCAATTATCCATTCATTACTTTACCACTTATCTCTTTGGGGTTAAGGGGCTGGGGCCTATCCCAGATGACAATGAGTACACATTGAACAAGTCGCTCGTCAATCAAAGGGCCACATCGAGAGAGACGGACAACAACTCACGCACTCACCCACACCTAAGGGCAATTTGGAGTCACAATTAACTGAATGAGCATGTTTTTGGTCCATGGGAGGAAACTGGCCTGAGTCTGTAGTGCCTGGAGAAAACCCATGCAGGCATGGGAGGACATTCAAACTCAACAAAAAAAGGCACTGACCAACGCAGGGAATCAGTCCAGCAACTTTCTTATTGTAGCCTGCGTATATGAATATATAGTGGACAAAGAAAATAAGTAGTTTAAAATCGTTTTTGTTAAATGTATTTTTGAGGCATTTTGTGCCACAAAAATGCATTGATACATTGATAGGAAAGAATGATACGGACTTGTGAAAGGGGAGGAAAGAGTCGAGGAAGACACTGTAATTTGGCCAAAGACTGAAGTTCGAACTGACATAGTCAGTCAGTTACATGGGCTGAAGAAAAGGAAAGTTACAAAAATAGCAAACACTTTAGCTATGGTCACTACTATTAGAAAACTATCATAACATACCACTACCACTACATTTGACTGTAGCATCTCCTCATCGCTCCACCTAGCCAAAATGATGCTGGCAGGTGTCGTGCCAGAAGTAGATTTTTGCCAGAAACTGATTTCCGGTCCATGGGAGCGTGCAGTCATTATAGCTGAAAAAAACAGCTTCTGTGGCTCTGCGGCAGGCTTTATCAGGCTCAAACAACCAGTTTGTTTATGATCATCTAACAATGCTTATTTGTGTTGGTGTTTGATAGCCACCTGTATGTCCAGTTGCCTTATATCACTGTTGAATAGGCTAGTGATTTAAATATGCCTTGTATTTGCGCTAATTAAAATATGTCACAAAGGGAGCTTCTTTTTTCTGAAATTACATTAGTTCCCTCAACAGAGTAATTTGACTCCAAACAGTGCTTTGTACAGATTGAAAAATGAGTAAAGGGTCATTGCTATGTAAAAATCAGCTTTTTTTGCTTGCCAAAGACGGATTCATGTCTATGGTATTGTATGTAGATGGGTATTTTGCCCCAAAATGACTTAATATAACACAGCAGAGTGACATTTGCAAGATTTGACCCCAGCCAGTACTTTTTACCCCTTAAAAAATGAGTAAAGGGACATTACAATGTAAAAATCTGCTTTTTTTGCTGGCCAAAAACTGATTCATGCCTCTAGCATTGTATGTAGATGGGTATTTTGCCCTAAAATGACTTAATATAACACAGCAGAGTGACATTTGCAAGATTTGACCCCAATCAGTGCTTTATAGTCTACCACTTGAAAAATTAGTAAAGGGCCATCACTATGTAAAAATCAGGCAATTTCACCATCCAAAAATTGATTCACGCCCCTGGTACTACACAGACCTGCATATTTTTGCTGAAAATGTCTTGGTATCGTGCAATTAACAGATTGCATTTTTCCAGCCAATGTATATGGTAACTAGAAAAGCACTCGGAGAGCGCAGACGTCCTCCAGCACCACAGTCCTCTCCCATATTGTGATTTTTACCATAAATATTAGTCTTACCTTTATTTAATGTAAATATTTAGATTCCTTGACCCTGAAAACACACCATTAGCAATTGGTTTCATAATGATATCTATTTTAGTTCAGTAGTTATTCGCGAAAATCGCATTTTTCTTCATGGCGGATCCAGATGGTGATCCAGATCAACACCAAAATTGAAACAGTTCTGCCTTTTCCCATGCTGAACATTTTCTGAAAAATTCATCAAAATCCATCTAGAACGTTTTGAGTTATTTTGTTCCCAGACAGACAGACAGACAGACAGACAGACAGACTCTCCCAAAAACATAACCTCCTGGCGGAGGTAATTACAGCCTTATATAGTTATGCACCATTACGCACAGTTGAATGAGACATCAAGGTGCGCGCTTCATAGACAATTAACCTTCATGCTAGAAGCGATTCTTTGGAGTCGAAATCATGGATCCTGTTGTATTTAACAACAGTAAGTATTTCCTAAGTGATGGAACCATCCCTCCTGGACCGACTAAGGTCCAACAAAACAATTTCCGTCGAAAGACAGTTTTACTTACTTTTTATGTATTCGTTTATTAATTTGTTTATTTCAAACATGAATAACTGCCTGTGTATGTGTGTGTTTTAACTGACCCTTGGTGACAGAATAAAGTTTTATAGATTGTGCGATTCTCCGAGTGAGTCACTGACTCGGAGCTGTCCGGTGCTAACCTGCAGATTTACAATGATGGCAAATAGTTAGATTATTCGTCTAAAATGTAAGACAAAGCTGTAAGATTTTGATATGATAAACAGTATAGTAGGCTTCAATCGTCTCATACTGCTTTTAAACTATGTCCAGAGCGAGCGCGCTGGTGATTTCTTTGTGTGTTCTGATTCATTTCCAAAATCAAGTTTTACCCTCTGAAATCAGATTTTTAAACATTTCTGATGGATCTCAATGTTTATCTGGATGATGTGGCTTCATTCCGAACAATTTTACTGTAAACCTGGACGACCAGCAACGTGTCTGGAGATAAAAAAACATATATTAGTGCAAAGCAGTGAAATTGGCTTTAGGTTGGATATTCAACGGACATTCACTGCCAACCTACCGGTTCCTTCACACTAAAAAATATTGAGTTACAAAACCCAAAACCAGTGAAGTTGGCACCTTGTGTAAATCCTAAATAAAAACAGAATACAATGATTTGCAAATCCTTTTCAACTTATATTCCATTGAATACACTGCAAAGACAAGATATTTATTTCTGTCTGTCCTCCATGGGAGACGGACGCATATCTGTGAGCTCTGTCCTTGGATAGCAGCGACAGCAAAAACAACAGAGTCTCCTCCAAGACTCTCTGGAATTCACTAAAATGGGAGGCAATAAGGAGGGAAAATCCGAGACAAGACATACAGATTTGGGTTCCGGATCCGAACCAAACATGGCTGAGGAGATCCATGAAATCCTGAAAGGCCAAAAAGAAATCAAAAAAGATCTAAATGAGAAGATGGTGAAGATGGAAGAGAAGATGGAAACTGTTCTCACTGAATTAAAAAACCTTCAGAGAGAACACAAGCAGCTGCAGGATTACAACAAAAAACAATCTCAGATGATCAAACAACTGGATGCGCGAGTCGAAGAACTCGATCAACAAACCAGGCTGAATGAAGTAATCCTAACCGGCATAAACATCAAACCGCGCTCCTACGCGAAAGCCTTGACACACGGACAGGCAGGGGAGCTAGACAGCAGACAAAACGAAGAGGAAATCAAGACGGTGGAGAGACAGGTGGCCGACTTCATAAAATCAAACGAAATCGAGATGGATTTCAATAACGTGGAATACTGTCACCTCATGCCCTGGAAAGGGGCCAACGGCGGGAAAGTTGTGAAATTGAGATTCACAAACAGAAAACACAAGATAGAGCTGCTGAAACAGGACCCAAAGCTCAAAGGCACGGCGGTGTTCTTCAATGAAAACCTGACCAAAAAAATGCAGAGATGGGAAAGAAGGCACGGGAGCTAAAAAAGGCCGGAAAGATAAAAAGCACCTGGACGGCAAACTGCAAAATACTGATAAGAACCAACGGAGAAACCCCAGAACAAATGAAGATGGTGCTGATCAAGAGCATGGAGGATCTGGACAAATTTGATGCCTAAATGGATAACAAAAGCTTCAAAACCTCAACACAATCTGAGGAAAAGGAGCTAATGAACTGTAATACGGAACATGAACATTTGGATTTACCTGACTGGATTACAAACCATGGGAATTGGGATCTAATAAAAAATCAAAATGTTGACCAGAACTCTTCGGACTCCAATAACCCAAACATAAACATCGACCCAGATAAGTGTTTTTATGGCAACAAATCGATTAATTGCAACTACTACATGGAATATCATTATAATACAAGAATTAACACAGACAACAAGCTGAAAATCATTCATTTCAACAGCAGGAGCCTCTACATCAATTTCGATCAAATAAAGGAATACCTAATGGAATTTAAGAACCCTTTTGACATTATTGCAATAACAGAAACATGGATTAACGAAGAGAAAGGCATGGACTTTGAATTAGAAGGATATAACCTTGTCTGTATGAACAGAGAAAACAAAGGTGGTGGTGGTGGTGGTGGTGGTGGTGGTGGTGGTGGTGGTTCGCTGATAACATCAAATTCAAAGTGTTGAAGGACATATCTGTAGCAGTTGACAACATATTAGAATGCATTACGGTTGAAATCTATCTAAAGAAAAATAGTAATATTATCATTTGTTGTATTTACAGAGCACCAGATTCGAATTTGAACAACTTCATCACATATGCTGGAGATCTTTTCTCAAAAATTGGGCAGAAAAAAGGTTTTATCTGTGGTGATACTAACATTGACTTACTAAACCCAAATAAACACAAGCTCAATGAGGAGTTCTTAAACTCCTTGTACAGTTTAGGATTTCAACCACTTATCACACACCCGACCAGAATCACAAAACACAGTGCTACACTAATTGACAACATTTTTTCTAATGTGCTCGAGAATACTTTAATAAGCGGGCTGTTTGCGAATGACATAAGTGATCATCTACCAATTTTTGTGATCTATGACCAGACCTGTGAGGGGAAAGAGATGCAGAATACAACTATTAACACAAGGATTAAATCGGAAATAAAATAGATTTAATAGATCTAAATAGATTTAAAAATGCTCTAAAAGAACAAAAATGGGAAGAAGTCTTCAAGGCTACAGATGTGAACAGTGCTTACAACACCTTTTTACACACATTCGCAAAACTGTTTGATAAATATTGCCCTGTGAGAAAGTTGAAGCTTAAAATACACAGCAGAGAGAATAGACCTTGGTTAACAAAAACACTGATAAATGCCTGCAAGAAAAAGAACACACTTTACAGTAGGGATGGGAATTTCGACTAATTTCCCCGCCGACTAGTCGCAAATTTTATTTGCGACTAGTCGACTAGTCTATAAGCGAGAGAACTCACAATTTAATACACATATTCAGTTAAAAGTTTAACATGCAAATGTGTAGTTAGAAACTATTTTAGCCCAAACATTCAGGACAAACTGTTAAATTCTATTGATGTAACAACAACTGACTGAATAAAGCTGAACAATTTAAAGAGAAATACATTTCTGATATGTTTGCCAATGCAGTGCATGCCATTTATTATGAATACTGCTTTGGTATGAAACTTAGATGCAGCAGCATGACAATTCCAAACGTACAACATAGTAGCCTAGAATAGAATTCCCTGAAATCTCTGGCACTTAAGACTAGTGCACGATTCAATAAACTTTCATTTCTTAAGAATATTTAACTGTAATTGGAAGGTCAGGATATTTTAAATAAAATAAAGTGAACAAAAAATATTGTAAATTTAACAAACAAAAAAGAGAAAAAAAGCAATGAAAATGAAATGGCCTATCTTTTAGCAAAATTGCATGTAAATAAAAATAATTATACTAGTCAAAAACAAAAAAAATAGACCCTGTCTCTGTAAAGAAAAACAAAACTCACACAACAATAAAAACTCTGGCCTAAATGAAATGGAGTTTTTTACAGTTCAGGAATTGTGACATGTACTTTCTCCCAGTCAATTCGTACTATCTGTCAAATATTTGTAACTGCTGGCTTTTCAGCCGTACTGAAGGGCTGCTCTTCTTTTGCAATGTAGCGAACGACACTGTCTGTGAGCGCTTCATTTTGGGCTTTTATCTACATGTTCTTTGCCTCAGTAAGTGTTGACTGTCAGGACAAAGGCTCTGCTGCACCTGCACATCTTCGTCGCCACTACTTTCAAACAAATTCAACATATCAGCTCGTAGGTGTTCATGAGCTCACACCTTGTTCATCCTGTTTAAAACCAACACATTCTCACACTGGGGCAGCCGGCTTAAGAACCGTATCTTTTGTGCCATCATTCATAATAGCGTTTGTTTCCTCGTTACTCTTCAGGACGATCACTTCAGCTCTCTCCGTGTGTCATGTGCGTCCGTCTTCACCCCAAAGATCGCATGTTTGACAGATGCTCACTCGGCTATAAATCCGCTAAATGCGCTATAGAACCGATGCACCCCGGTGTTAAGAAAGATAGACGTAGTGAGCCATCTTGTCATTTAGCCTCTTTGGTAGTAAAAGAGGAGGAAAACAAACATGCAGGCTACTGCAGGTAGCATTTCTCGCCAGACGAGTGACAGTGCTCAGTTTGTAGCAGAGGGAGAGGAATGTTTTTTTTTAAATACGGGAGAATTACGGGAAAATATTAATAGGGGAGGACGGCGGGAAAGAGGGGTAAAATACAGTAGTTTCCCGGCCAAAACGGGAGACTTGACAGCTATGCGCAGAGGCGTGAAGAACAAGATGCATGATGCTTAATGTAGCATTTAACCGACTAGTAAAATGCTAAACGATTAATAAATAAGTAGGCGGTTAACCGACTAAACGACTAGTCGCGCACATCCCTACTTTACAGGCAGTTTCTCAAAAATAGAACTGCAGAATCTGAAGAAAAATACAAGCGATATAAGAATAAACTAACTTCCATCTTGAGAGAAAAAAAGAAAGAATACTACGAGGAACAAATACAAAATAATGTGAATCACAGCCTGTGGAATTTCATGAACAGTGTAATCAAAAACAAAAAAACTGTTAAAAGCTATCCACTTAACCTTAAAGTGATATTCCGGGATTGAACAAGTTGCGTCCTATCACAAGGTTTAGGGCAGAAATTACCCCTACAGCAGTGTTTATGTTCTTCAGAAACCCAGGGCACTAGGACCAAGGTTTCCTCTGCACTCAGGCAGGCCATATTTTACTTGACCAAAAACACATAAGCGGACTCCACGAAAAAAATCTGATGTCGGTCTGCATTCACGCTTTATTTACAGAATTTTCAGCGTTACTTTCACACTAGTTCTCGTGTGAAAGTGAAAGATTCAGGAGCCAGGCTCTGCAGCCACAGCTGAATCTCTTCGCCCGACGAATGATGTTTCTCCTTTTCACTATGCCAGAATAGGATGCCTGCAAAGCATTTCTGCCCTCAGTACAAGTCATTTAGTTCCTTCATTGCCCCACAATAGCGTTCTCAAATTCCTCATTTTCAGCCATTATCCAAGTCACGCTGCAACGCTCGGACCTCAGGACGACCTACACTTACCCCGCAACATCACAGCCCTTTGCGCTCTGATTGGTCAGTTCTATCGGGGGTTGAGCAAGACCGTCCTTCTTCTTCTACTGCATTTTCTGGCAGGCTCAAAGCAGCGACCGCGTATTGAGTCCCCCTACAGGCTAGAGCTGGTAATGAGTGATTGTGAGCTAGGGAACTATCAACCCCTGCTGGACGGATGTGTTCCTCGGTGACGGTTTTGCGGCTAACAGAGATCACAGAGGAGGAAGTGTTTTATCAGATTGCTCCAATAAAAAGAAAGGAACCTCGTGATGTCACGACGTTTGAAATCTCGCGGACATCTCGCGATGACCTATTTTCAGAGGCATCAAATCTCATTCTAGGATATCAGAAAAAATACAATATCTCTTTTTTTGAAAATAAAAGGGGTGTAAGGTCTTGTTTTCAAATTTATTACATTATATGCAAGTATTAAATCATGCATCAGCATGATATGTCTCCTTTAAAGACAATGCAGATAACATAGTGAATAAGTTCAATGCATTCTTTGTAAACGTGGGGCCTAACCTTACCAGGCAGATCCCAGAGAATGACCTCGGCTGGAACCACTTTAATAGGGAGGGGAAATGTAACCAAAACACTATGTTTCTGACTCCAGCAGAGAACACAGAAATAAAACAGCTGATTAATAACTGCACAGGAAAAACGTCAAAAGATGTCCATGACATTGACATGAAATTGGTCAAAATGGTACAAGAAGAGATTGTTTCACCTTTGACACATATATGTAATCTATTGTTTCAGACAGGAAAATTCCCAGATAAGATGAAAGTCGTGAAAATAATCCCTTTGCATAAACAAGGTATTAACAAGGAATTCAATAATTATAGGCCAATTTCAGTACTACCACAATTCTCCAAAATACTAGAAAAGCTGTTCAGCAGCAGACCAGATAATTTTATTGAAAAATATAATTTGCTATTTGATAGTCAATATGGGTTCAGAAAAAAATCATTCCACAGCATTAGCGATAATGGAAGCTGTAGAAATAATCACTGACACGACTGAACAAAAAAAAATTTGTATTGGAATATTTTTAGATCTAAAGAAAGCATTTGATACAATTGATCACAATATACTTTGTTATAAACTAGAAAGGCTGGGCGTAAGGGGTATAGCACTGGACTGGCTCAGGAGCTACCTCAATGGCAGATACCAATACGTCCAATTAGCAGAAAAAAAATCACGGTGCCTTAACACTATTTGCGGAGTCCCGCAGGGGTCCGTATTGGGTCCGAAGTTATTTACTCTTTATATGAATGATATAGCCTATGTAAGGTATCCGAAACTCTTAAATTAATACTATTTGCAGATGATACGAGTCTTTTCTGCTCGGGAGACAACCTGATCAGCTGATCACTATAATAAACGAAGAGCTAAACAAGCTACAAATCTGGTTCAATATAAACAGATTATCTCTGAGCCTGGACAAGACAAAATTTATGTTATTCAGCAACAAAAACAGTGACTGTGATGCTAATGTAAATATAATAATAATAATAATACATTTTATTTAGAAGCGCCTTTCAAAACACCCAAGGACACTGTGCAGGATAAAACAACAATAAAATCAATCAACTCATCAAAAAACAATACAACTATAAAATCAGCAAAATACAACAGAACGTGATGGATACGTGGATGAGAGTGGAATATTCAAGGTAAGGAATATGCAGATCGGAACAGGTGAGTTTTGAGTCTGGATTTAAAAAGAGACAGGGAGGTGAGATTCTTGAGGTCCGGAGGGAGAGAGTTCCAGAGCTGGGGAGCAGAGCGACTGAAGGCCCTGCTCCCCATGGTGCTGAGGCGAGCAGTGGGCATAGTGAGGTGGGGGGAGGAGGAGGATCTGAGGGTATGGGCAGGAGTGGCAATCTGGAGGCAGACAGATATGGAGTAGGGATGGAAATCTCCATCCCCAGGACGATACGATATGCATCTCGATATGTAGGCTACGGTACGATACACTAACCATTCACATGAAGCATCTACCAATTCTGGATGATACGATTTATCTTCCTACCATGATGCAATCAGGATGCAATCGGGATGCAATAACGATGCAAATCTGTGCAAATTCAACTGAACTTTATTGTTCCTTCAAGACCACTTCAGAGTGGAGTAGTCCAGATGTGCTTCTTCTTCTCTGGCATCCTTCCCCGGGTGTTTATGTTCAGTGACTAGTGACGCCTACGTTGCCTAGTGGTGACTGTGAGTAGGTGAATCAGGGTGTGTTGTCGTTCCGCAATAAACAGTCCACTCGTGAGAATTTAACGGCTGAGAGATAATTATGGAAGTGAATTGACTGAAAATAATAATTTTAAATTTTAAAAAATATATGTATAATAACATGACATCGGATTTTACCGATGCAAAGCTTTTACAAGGCGATGCATTGTGGTTTCAGCCCAGTTTCTAATCCGATGCACACCACTCCAACCAATGCAATTTACCATAGACCCTCGCATCGATGCACTGATTGCGCATCGGATAAAATGCCCATCCCTAATATGGAGAGGCGAGGTTGAGGATGGCCTTCAAGGTGTACAGGAGCAGTTTGAATTCTATCCTATGCTTGACCAGGAGCCAGTGGAGCTGCTGCAGGATGGGGGTGATGTGATGGTGGGAGGGGGTTCTGGTGTTGATGCGGGCAGCTGAATTCTGGACCAGTTGAAGTTTATGGAGTGACTTTTGGGGGAGACCGAAGAGGAGTGAATTACAGAAATCTAGGCGGGAGGTGACAAGGCTATGAACAAGAATGGAGATGCTGTGAGGAGTGAGGGAGGAGCGGAAGCGGTTAATATTTCGGAGGTGGAAGTAGGCGGACCGGGTGATGTTATTGATGTGAGAATGGAAAGAGAGTGTGCTGTCGAGGATGACACCCAACCTGAGGGGAGGGGAAGACCAAGGTGCTGTCAATGGAGAGGGGGAGGGCGTCTATTTTTGAGAGTGTGGATTTGGTGCCAATTAAAAGGAGTTCAGATTTGTCACAGTTTAGTTTTAGGAAGTTTGAGGTGAACCAGTAATTTATTTCAGATAGGCAGGAGGTGAGAGAGGTGGGTGGGTGGGATTGTGAAATTAGGATTACAAGAAAGGTAGTGTCATCCGTGTAGCAGTGGAAGCTAATGTTAAATTTACGGAAAATATGGCCAAGGGGTAGGAGGTAAGTGATGAAAAGGAGGGGCCCCAGGACGGAGCCCTGGGGCACACCTGTGGTAACTGGGGAGGGATCAGAATGAAAGGACTGTAACTGAATGAACTGAGTGCGGCCTTTGAGATAGGACTGGAACCAGCTGAGGGGGGTGTGAGTAATACCGATGGAGGAGAGTCGACTGAGCAGGATAGGGTGTGAGATGGTGTCAAAGGCTGCACTCAGGTCAAGGAGGATGAGGATGGAGAATGAACCAGAATCAGCTGCCATGAGAAGGTCATTAGTGATTTTAAGGAGGGCTGTTTCAGTGCTATGACGGGGGCGAAAACCGGACTGGAAAGGCTCATAGAGGTTATTGTGGGTAAGGTGGGAGTGGAGTTGGCTGGCGACTACTTTTTCAAGAATTTTGGAGATGAATGGTAAGTGAGAGATGGGGCGGAGGTTATTGAAGTCATTGGGATCTGAACCAGGTTTCTTAGGAATGGGCTAACGGCTGCAGATTTGAAAGATGAGGGAACGATACCGGTGGAGAGTGAGGAGTGAATAATGGCGGAGATGAGAGGAAGCAGAGAGGAGAGGGAGGATTTGACTAGGGTAGTAGGGAGAGGATCGAGCTGGCAGGTAGAGGGCTTAGAATTTTTAATTAGAGTGGAGATTTCAAATGGAGTGGGAAGATGAAAATATAAACGGCACCAAGATACAAAGGGTTAATGAATTCAAATTTCTGGGAGTAATTATTGATGAAAAGTTAAACTGGAAACCTCACATATCTTATACGCAAAATAATTAGCGAGGAGTGTGTCAATACTGTGGAAGGCACAAAAACTGCTGAATCAGAAAAGACTTCTCACAGTTTACTGGGCTCTGGTGGCACCGCACTTACAATACTGCAGTGAGATATGGGGAAACACTTACAAAATGAACACTCAAGGTATATTAACACTACAGAAAAAAACAGTATGAATTATTCACCAAGCGAGCTACAGAGTACACACAAATCAGCTGTTTATTACGGCAAAGATCCTGAAACTATATGACCTAATAAAATATCGGACGGTGCAGGTATTGTTCAAGGCCGGACACGGTCAGCTACCGAGGAACCTACAAACAAGGTTCATACAATGAGACACGAGACATAACTTAAGGGGTGAAATGATATTAAAAAAAAGAAAAGTAAGGACTACATTGAAAGCCCTGACTATCACAGTTAATGGAGTCAATCAATGGAACAGCTTACAAGGAGAAACCAGGTGCAGCAGTACCATGAATATATTTACGAAAAAAATTGTCAAAATGACCCTTGACGGATATCAAGATGATAATATCTGACTGTGTAAAAATTGTCAAGACGTGACGAATCCTGAAACGTAAACAATTGAGTATGTATAGTCTGTGAGACCGTAGGAAAGACCAAATGTACCAAAACAATGATAGTGAATGAAGTGATGGTGCAAGACACACGAGGTAGCAGTATATCATCCCACTAACTGCAGAGGGACAGACAGTCTCAAAATGGATCCACTAAGTTGGGCTCTCGACGCAATCAATAAGGTTTTCTCAACCCGTCGAGCTGGCCCTGGAGAACCAAAATACCCAGATGGAACATTCCTAGCTGGGTACTCAATGGACAGCTGGAATGAATGGTTCGAACAAAGGATTGGATATTAAATATCGCATATGGACACTAAAAGACACTCAAGAATTATGTCATACTTCTGTAAATGGAATACAAATTTACAATAATCTGATGATATGTGAAAAAAGAGGAGACTAAATATTGAGGAAATGACGACAGGACTGGATAAGCTTTGCTTCTTCCGTCGTCTCTTTCGGACATGTACAATGTGATTATCTATTGACAATGTGTGATGCTGAATAAGTCTGCTGACATGACCGAAATAAATCAATTCAATATTCAATGCTCGAACTGAGAAACTTCATTTTCTTTTGCAAATAATCAACTTAGAATTTAATGACAGCAACACATTACAAAAAAGTTGGCACAGGGGCATTTTTACCACTGTGTTACATCGCCTTTCCTTTTAATAACACTCCGTAAACATTTGGGAACTGAGGAGACCAATTTTTGAAGCTTTTCAGGTGGAATTCTTTCCCATTCTTCTTGATGTACAGCTTAAGTTGTTCAACAGTCCGGGGTCTCCGTTGTTGTATTTTACACTTCATAATGCGCCACACATTTTCAATGGGGGACAGGTCTGGACTGCAAGCAGGCCAGTCTAGTACCCGCACTCTTTTACTACGAAGCCACGCTGTTGTAACATGTGCACAATGTGGCTTGGCGTTGTCTTACTGGAATAAGCAGGGGCATCCATGAAAAAGACGTTGCTTAGATGGCAACATATGTTGCTCCAAAACTTGTATGTACCTTTCAGCATGAATGGTGCCTTCACAGATGTGTAAGTTACCCATGCCTTGGGCACCAATACAACCCCATACCATCACAGATGCTGGCTTTTGAACTTTGCGCCCAGAACAGTCTGGATGGTTCTTTTCTTCTATCGTCCGGAGGATACGACGACCACAGTTTCCAAAAACAATTTGAAATGTGGACTCGTCAGACCACAGAACACTTTTCCACTTTGCATCAGTCTATCTTAGATGAGCTCGGGCCCAGTGAAGACAGCGGTTTCTGGGTGTTGATAAATTCTTAGTAACTTTTAGCATCCTCCTGGAAGATTCTGTGTTTTGCAGCAAAATTGTGAGCAGTAGAAACCTGTCCAGTGGTGCCGTGGCTAAATTCAAAGAAGCCATTCCTACTGCCTTAACCTCGATAAATTGGCCAACCGATAACTGTGATATTAGCTTTAGCCCCATTCAGCTGGATCAGCTTGTTGATGACTCGGCCAGTCTACTAAGATCCACTTTGGACTCAATTGCCCCACTGAGACAAAAACGTATTAAACGTCAGAGGACAGCTCCTTGGTTTAATTCAGAGACTCGTACACTTAAACAAACAACCCGTAAATTAGAGAGAATGTGGCGCTCTGATAAAAGACAAGTCACGTATACTTTGGCGAGAGAGTCATAACTACATGAGAGCCTTAAAACATGCTCAAGCTGCCTACTATTCCTCACTTATTGAAGAAAATAGAAACAACCCCAGATACCTTTTCAGCACTGTAGCCAGGCTGACACAGAGTCAGAGCTCTATTGAGCCTGTGATTCCTCTAGCCCTGAGCTGTGAGGACTTTATGAACTTTAATGATAAAATTCTGAAAATTAGAGATAAAATTAGCAACTCTCTCTCCAGCTGAACCTGCCCTACCTCTAAATGTAGTAGTAGTTAGACCTGAGTTAGACAGTTTCTCTACGATTAGCCTTCAGGAGCTAAATTCTCTCGTCTCTTCCTAAATCATCAACCTGCCTTTTAGACCCAACTCCAACTACACTGTTCAAGGAGGTCTTCCCTCTAGTTTGTCCATTGTTGCTGGAGACAGTAAATATATCGCTATCAACAGGCTACGTACCACAGTCTTTTAAAACAGCAGTAATCAAACCCCTCCTTAAAAAACCTAACCTCGATTCAGGAACATTAGCTAACTACAGGCCTATTTCTAACCTTCCATTTGCCTCAAAGATCCTGGAGAAAGTAGTAGCTGATCAGCTAGGTGACTTCCTTCAAGACAATAGCCTGCTTGAGGACTTTCAGTCAGGATTTAGAGCTCATCACAGCACAGAGACTGCTCTAGTTAAAGTAACCAATGATCTTTCAGCTTCAGATGAAGGACTGCTCTCTGTTCTTGTTTTGTTAGATCTTAGTGCTGCTTTCGACACCATTGATCATGATGTTCTTATACAGAGATTGGAGATGTTATTTGGGATTACAGGGACTGCCTTAAATTGGTTTAAGTCCTACTTATCTAATAGATATCAGTTTGTACATGTGAACAACAAATCCTCTGTGTACACTAAAGTAAGTTACGGGGTTCCTCAAGGTTCAGTGCTAGGTCCAATTCTCTTCTCTATATATATGCTTCCCCTTGGTGATATCATGAGGAAATACTCTGTTAATTTTCACTGCTACGCTGATGATACACAGCTTTATGTATCACTAAAGCCAGGTGAGACAAACCACTTAGATAAACTAGATGCCTGTTTAAAGGACATCAGAACCTGGATGGTCAGAAATTTTCTTCTTAACTCAGACAAGACAGAGATTATTGTGCTGGGCCCTCGACACCTTAGAGAACCCTTTTCTAGTGATTTAACTGCCATAGATGGCATTAGCCTGGCACCAAGCACAACTGTTAGAAATCTAGGAGTGCTATTTGATCAGGATTTATCCTTTATGTGGCAAAACGAGCAGTAAATGTACACAAAAATGACAACGCCACCTGGGGACTCACACCCCAAGATTTAGAAAATAACCTCACTCTAATGAGACCAACAAGGACCCGCAGTTCATAAAAATTCACAGGACAGAGACGGTGATTTCAATTAGCAAAAATACTTTATTTAATAATTTTTAAAAGGAGCAGACTAAATAATAGAGGTATGGGACCTGCCGCTGTAACTAAACCAGGACAGGGCTGGGCTTACCACGACAGCGGCAACTAAGGAGGGAAGGATCCAAACTAAAAAACACCCGAGAAACTGCAAACCAAAAAGTGAATAAAAGGGACCACCACCAGGGGACCGCTGCCGCTCCGAGGCCCAGCACCTGTCAAACAAAGAAAAACACAATTAAAACCATGCAAAAAGGGCAGTCCCCATACCTCATTAACTAAATCCCAAAAAAAAGAAACCCAATTAAGTAACAAATTATCACAAATAAGAAAACTCAATCAATACTCGCCCCAAACCCCCAAAAGAAATAATTACTGAAAAAGAACTGTCAACGTAAGGAAAACTAAATTAATTCAATCAATCAAATTAATTAGAAGTATAATACCCAAACATAATTAATTAGAAAAAAAATACACAAACAAACTTAATGCTGGCCAAAAAGGAGAAGGAGGAAAAGGAAATTAATTAATTAAGGCGTCTGCATTAGTTCATTAAAAGCACGCAGCGTGCATGTGGTCTCCAGTGGGGATAGCGTCTGTACGAGAGTCCCCTTGAGGTGCGACCACTCGCCCACACACGCTGGGGATGCACGTGCAGCGGGGCCGAAATCACGGCTCCCAAGCCTGAGCAGCAGCAGCAGACTCACAAGACCCAGCCCGAAGCAGAGCAGCAGAGAAGACGAGGCAGACGAGCAGAAGAGGAGAGCCAGCGAAAGGCAGACGAGCAGCAGAGGAGAGCCAAAACAGCAGCACAAGCGACAGCAGGTGACGGCTAACAGAGCAGGAGAACCAACGTCAACAGCGGGAGGAGCACGTGCAGGCCAGACCCGATAGCTATGGCACTGAAGTCAAGCCAGCACACAACTAGAAACACTTGGTCAAGCCAGCCCACACGTTGTTTTGCAGTGCGCGCATATATGGCACATTACGGTAATAGCAACAAACGCCCAATTTCAAAGTAAAAGCAACCTTTGACAAAAACCCAGAGGACCTCAGAAAGTAGGTGACCTCACTCTGATGTGGAATTTCAAAATAAAAGCCCTCTAAACTTTCAAATTTCACTGTATATTTTCAATATATAGATTTATAATTTTTTTTTTAAAAACTAGTAGTTATAACTGGACCATTCCACTTCAGACTGATAGTAGGTGACCCCAGGATGACACTCAGAAAAAATCAGGTCATTCTGATGTGGAATTTCAAAATAAAAGCCCTCTCAATTTATAATTCAACTGTATATTTTCAATATATAGATTAATACTTAAAAAAAACTAGTAGTTATACCTGGACCATTCCACTTCAGACTGATAGTAGGTGACCTCAGGATGACACTCAGAAAAAATCAGCTCATTCTGATGTGGAATTTCAAAATAAAAGCCCTCTTAATTTTAAAAGTTCACTGGACATTTTGTATATATAGATTTATAATTAAAAAAAAAAAAAACAGTAGTTATACCTGGACCATTCCACTTCAAACTGATAGTAGGTGACCTCAGGAGGACACTCAGAAAAAATCAGCTCATTCTAATGTGGAATTTCAAAATAAAAGCCCTCTCAATTTTTAAATTTCACTGTATATTTTCTCTATATAGATTTATAATTTTTTAGAAAACTAGTAGTTATACCTGGACCATTCCACTTCAGACTGATAGTAGGTGACCTCAGGAGGACACTCAGAAAAAATCAGGTCATTCTGATGTGGAATTTCAAAATAAAAGCCCTCTTAATTTAAAAAAATTTACTGTATTACATCAATATATCGATTTATAATTTTTAAAAAAAATTGTAGTTATACCTGGGCCATTCCACTTCAGACTGATAGTACGTGACCTCAGGATGACACTCAGAAAAAATCAGGTCATTCTGATGTGGAATTTCAAAATAAAAGCCCTCTCAATTTAAAAATTTCACTGTATATTTTCTATATATAGATTTATAATTAAAAAAAAAACTAGTAGTTATACCTGGACCATTCCACTTCAGACTGATAGTAGGTGACCTCGGGAGGACACTCAGAAAAAATCAGGTCATTCTGATGTGGAATTTCAAAATAAAAGCCCTGTTAATTTTAAATATTTCACTGTATATTTTCTCTATATAGATTAATACTTAAAAAAAATAGTAGTTATACCTGGACCATTCCACTTCAGACTGATAGTATGTGACCTCAGGATGACACTCAGAAAAAATCAGGTCATTCTGATGTGGAATTTCAAAATAAAAGCCCTCTCAATTTTTAAATTCAACTTTATATTTTCTATATACATTTAAAAAATTATAAATCTATATATAGAAAATATACAGTTGAATTTAGAAATTGAGAGGGCTTTTAATTTGAAATTCCACATCAGAATGACCTGATTTTTTTAGTGTTTGAGTGTCATAGGTACAGTTATAATTTAGTTTTTTTTTTAAATTATATTATAATACAGTAAATTTTTTAATTAAACAGCTGAAAGCTAAACGACAAACAACTTAGCCCCTTACCTGTAGAAAGCACACCCCGCCCCCACGGACTCCGACACAGCCCAGCTCCCGCTCTCACCACACTGCTGCAACAGTGCAAAACTGGGGTAAACCAGACGCCCAACTAATGAATGAATTAAGACCGGAATAAACAGGCAGGCATACCTTTGTAGAAAACCAGCCACCGCTCCGCGCTTTGAAAAAGGACGCCGTCAGCGCAACGCCGGTGTTGTGGCAAGGTACTTACCCCCGCCAGAAAGTGTATATGGAACTTCATGCTAAACAATGACAAATACTGTCATGCAGACTGTTGTATGGATGTAGTGCGTGTTATCGTTTTTCTGTGCTGTTCTTTTTAGTAGTAAATTTATTAATACATCAAAATAAAAAAGTCCATTGTTTGAAATGCTTAGTTTTTGAACTGTCCTTTATTAAGCCGTGTAGCGCCGTAAGGAACTGATCTGCCAAAGAATCAGTCTTCATATGCTTCTTCTCTCTTCATACCATGCTCATACGCTGAGTTGTGATGCTCTTTGGGATACTTTTTCTTAAATTAACCTCCTGCTGCTATTTACGATCATCCGGAAGTTCAATTCACACTTTCAAAATAATAGCACGTGTCCATGAAAAACGTAAGGACTCGACCTAGACTCAAGAGGTATCCAAAAACAAACTTCAAAACTTCTTTTTTTCTAAGACAAAGTTCGAAAGCTTCGCTGAAAGGTATCCCAGCCCAATGACAATAATAATGAATATGGAAAGAATAATAACATCACTGATCTATTAAGTAGCCTACAAAGCTTGCTCTATTAAGATCATAAACTACCTTCATGAAATTTATTTTGTGATCATTTCAGAGCAAGACTAATAATATTGGAGAGTTTAAAAAGACTAGCTCACTTCTTTCCTAAGTTACAGGGGGGTACAAATTATTTCAGGCCATATTTCGCCTGCAAAAATCTGTATCCCTCCCTTAGAAGGGTCAAATCATAAACTACCATCATGAAATTTATTTTGTGATCATTTCAGAGCAAGACTAATAATAATGGAGATTTTAAAAAGACTAGCTCACTTCATCCCTAAGTTACAGGGGGATACAAATTATTTCAGGCCATATAGCCTGAAAAATCTGTATCCCCCCTTGCAAATCATATTAACTACCTTCATGAAATTTATTTTGTGATCATTTCAGAATGATCACAAAATAAATTTCAATGGAGAGTTTTTAAAAGATTTGACTTCATCTAAGTTACAGGGGGACACAGATTTTTGCAGGCAAAATATGGCCTGAAATAATGTGTATCCCCCCTTAGGGATGAAGTGAGCTAGTCTTTTAACTACCTTCCATTATTATTAGTCTTGTGATCATTTTGAAACAAGATAATAATATTGGATGAGTTTAAAAAGACTAGTTTTTCTTTCCTTCTACAGGGGATACAGATTTTTCAGGCCATATTTAGCCTGAAAAATCTGTATCCCCCTTAAAATCAAATCATTAGCTACCTTCATGAAACTCTTATATTATTAGTCTTGTTTTGAAATGATCACAAAATAAATTTCATGATGGTAGTTAATGATTTGACCCTTCTAAGGGGGGGATACAGATTTTTGCAGGCGAAATATGGCCTGAAAAAATGTTTATCCCCCTGTAACTTAGGAAAGAAGTGAGCTAGTCTTTTTAAACTCTCCAATATTATTAGTCTTGCTCTGAAAAGATCACAAAATAAATTTTACTCTTAGGATAGCTTTTTTAAACTCTAATAGATTAGTCTTGTCTTCACATAAATTTCATGATTATTATGATTGACATATCCTGTCCCAGAGCAATGCTGAAAAGCTAGTCCATGCTTTTGTTACCTCTAGACTGGACTATTGTAATTCTCTGCTTTCAGGCTGTCCCAGCAAGTCGCTTAAGACCCTTCAGCTGGTCCAAAATGCTGCAGCACGTGTACTGACTAGAACTAGGAGAAGAGACCACATTACTCCTGTTTTAGCTTCTCTGCATTGGCTTCCCATTAAATATAGAATAGAATTCAAGATTCTTCTCCTCACCTATAAAGCTCTCAGTGGACAGGCACCAGTTTATCTAAAAGAGCTTGTAGTGCCATAACCCCTCTAGAACATTACGCTCCCAAAATGCTGGCCTACTTGTGGTACCATTAATCTCAAAAAGTAGTATGGGAGGTAGAGCCTTCAGTTATCAGGCTCCTCTTCTCTGGAACAATTTACCGACCACAGTTCGGGAGTCTGACACTCTCTCTACCTTTAAGGTTAGACTTAAAACTTTCCTCTTTGATAAAGCTTTCAGTTAGGGACCAGCTTATAGGTTATAAATAAATAAATAAATTAGTTCATAAATTAGACTCATAGTTTAGATGTAATAGGCCTAGACTGCCGGGGGGGATCTGGCACAATGGGCTCTATCTCTCTCTCTCTCTCTCTCTCAGCATCTGCTTTTGCCCCTTTTGTTTGCTCCTGTACTCGTCTCTGGCTCTTGTCTTGTAGGTGGCCTGGGATCCTTGGTGGAGACTGCCTGCTGCTGTGGAGTCATGGAGCCTCAAAACCACAATTATAAACATGACACATAGTTGGCCATTTTATTAGGAACACTCCATTCCCCTTATCATCATAGCTGTTCATGTAGATGTTAGCATGATCTCCATATCCATGATAGTTACACCTACAGTATCTATTTTTTATTACCACATAGTCATGAAGTCCCTCTTGAAAATGGGATGTCACATCTCAAGAGGCCTTTAACACATTTATATTTAATGGAGACAAATATGGTTGGGATGCACTTGTGGTCTGGGCACCCATGAGTTCGTCGCTACCATAAGTTCTTATTTTCAGTAAGAATATCTAAGATTATACTTCTAGAAAATGATCACCACAACCATTCAGACATGAGGACCCTCCTGAAAATGAGATGTAGCATCTCAAGAGGCTACCCTCTAATAAATCAGACGACAGGTCGATGGTACATGGATCTGTCCCTAACTTTAGTTCTTACTTTAGTCCACTTGTCTCCTCTTACCTCCCTTCCTTTGCCCTCACACCCATCACAGCATCGTGTGGATTTGCTGTTCATCATGAGACTGGGATCCACATTCAAGATTTCCTGCTGCTTAACAGAAGGTTTTTTCTTGCCGCCATGATGGAGGGATTCATGATTGGCTATATGGATTCATGTTGGGTGTTGGATGTATATATTTGTATATATATGTATATGTGTATTTTATATGTATATATGTATCTATGCATATATGTGTATCCATAAAATGAAGAGCTCTATTGTAAAGTGTCTTGAGATAACACTTGTTATGAATTGGCGCTATACAAATAAAGATTGATTGATTGATTGATTGAAATGGCTTTGGCTTTGCATAGCAGAGTTTTAACTTGCACTTACAGATGTAGCCACGAACTGTAGTTACTGACAGTGGTTTTCTGAAGTGTTCCTGAGCCCATGTGGTGATATCCTTTACACAGTGATGCCGGTTTTTGATGCAGTACCGCCTGAGGGATCGAAGGTCACGGGCATTCAATGTTGGTTTTCGGCCTTGCTGCCTACATGCAGTAATCTCTCCAGATTCTCTGAACCTTTTGATGATATTACGGACCGTAGATGATGAAATCCCTAAAGTCCTTGCAATAGCTTGTTGAGAAATGTTGTTCTTAAACTATTAGACGATTTGCTCACGCATTTGTTCACAAAGTGGTGACCCTCGCCCCATCCTTGTTTGTGAATGACTGAGCATTTCAGGGAAACTGCTTTTATACCCAATCATGGCACCCACCTATTCCCAATTAGTCTGTTCACCTGTGGGATGTTCCAAATAAGTGATTGATGAGTATTCCTCAACTTGCTCAGTCTTTTTTGCCACTTGTGCCAGCTTTTTCGAAACATGTTGCAGACATCAAATTCCAAATGAGCTAATATTTGCCAAAAATAACACAGTTTACCAGTTTGAATGTTAAGTATCTTGTCTTTGCTGTCTATTCAATTGAATATAGGTTGAAAAGGTTTTGAAAATCATTGTATTGTTTTTATTTACGATTTACACAAAGTGCCAACATCACTGGTTTTGGGCTTTGTATTTTTGGTGACCCAATTTATGTGTTGCTAGTGTTGAGTTAATTTTTTGGGTTATTTTTTATAAAGAGTAGTCCATTTTCTGGGTTATAGGGCTATTATTTTCACCCAACTATGTCACAGCCTCAGTCTCAGCCTCTGCCTGCCACACTCCAGCCTCAGTCTAATCAAGCTCAACTCCTGTAACCTGCGCTCCTGCTCACACCTGCACTTCATCTGCTGCAATCACACCACCTACTTAAACCCCAGCTCCACACTCACTCAGCGTCAGATTGTCTCGCTCTCATGCCAAGAACTCCAGACTTGCTATCCGGACTGATCATCCGTTGCCGACCTGTTCTGTTTTCGCCTTTATCCCCTGATCCTCGGCTAGACTACAAGGTACCGATCCGTTTCTGTCCTGCACCTACCTACCTGTCTGATCCCCTGTTGCCGACCTTGCCTTCTGTTCCTGACGCCGAGTACCTGTTTGTGAATCTTGATCTGTGGTGGCATCTTTTCTCCGGTATCCGACCACTCTGCCTGTGTGTGACGCCGAGTACCCATCTGTGAGCCCGAATCAGTGGTGGCAGCCTGATCTCTGGCAATCAGAACCGTTTCCTGCTCTGAAAGACAAAGTGAGTCCCAACCTGCTGCACCTTAAAGACTCTGAGTTGCAGTATGAGTGTGCGGCTCCTGCGTGGCCGAGTGGATTACTTCCCTGCCTCGTGTTACACGGATCGCGGGTTTGATCCCCGCTCTCTACAGTTGTTCCTGTGTCTTTTCAATAAATCTGGTTATTGTGAACTGCAAAATCTGTGTCGCTTCTGGGTCCTAACTGCCTCCGTGTCTCACTACTGGGAGAGCTAAATTGCGCAACCCAATAATTGGGTTAGGAACAACCCAACATTGTAGTTAGCATAACTTAACTTTTGTGTTAAATAATACAACCCAAAAATTGGGTAAAAAAAAAGAACCCAACCTGTTGAGTTAAAATAACCCAAAAAGGGGGTTCGTCCATTTCTGAACCAGCAGTTCGGTTATAATTGGGTTATTTTTTTAACCCAACTGTTTTTAGCTTGTTCTCACTCCTCATACCCAGGAATGGCAGCAGCAGTGTGGTTAAGTATACCCAGCACCATCGCTGTCAACATCCGGTGTTGAAAACAAGGGACCGTCAATAAATTACCAATCTTAAATCCTCAAAAGACATTTTTTTCTTCAGTAGCTTCCATGTAATGTGACTTTTCATCCTTTAAAAAAAACTATTAAACAATATGACACATCTCTTCCTCTCTCTAATTTTTACTCAAAATTTTACATTTTTCTTCAATAGCTTCCATGTTATGTGACAAATTATTCTAAAAGTGATCCAGAATAATAGCACTAACATGGAACAATAAGACACACAAATTGTTTATCTCTAATTTGTACTCTGAATATTGGTTGGTTGAATTTGAAGCCAGATTTCAACATTTTTCTTTAATAGCTTCCATGTAATGGGACCAATTATCCTAAATGGGATCTTGAATTATAGCACTAATGGGGAAAAAATAGACACAACACTTTTCATCTCTATTGTGTACTCTTAATATTTGTTGGTTGAATTTATAGCCAAATTTCAACATTTTTCTTCAATAGCTTTTTATGTAATGTGACCAATTGTCCTTAATGTGATCTTAAATAATAGCACAAACATGGAACAATAAGACACACCACTTTTTATCTCTAATTTGCACTCTAAATATGTTTCTCAGCGGTCTGTATAGAAAGTTTGTTTCTTCAATGCTAACATGGAGACGAATTAAAGTTGTTCTGCCCTCTCCCCCTTCAATTGTTGATGTTGATGTGAAGCGTGTGTTTGTTAGCAGGCATGCAGTGCTTACCAAAACTTAGACTGAAGTGAAATAGAGTCTAGTAAGGGGTAATGTAGAGTGAGCGGGCTACTACAGAGACATAAACCCCGACAGGATTAGCTAAAATCCCGACATGAATTAACTTTCACTTTTAGGTAACACTGAACGGGCTGTTGTTACAGATAGTGAAATAAGACAAAGAGAGGGGCTCTTCTCTGTTGCTGTGATATGTAAATAATGTCTGGGTTCTTCAGGGCCAATCAGCGCAACAGTCTGTTTTGCAGAAATAACATTAGTAATGTGACTGACCCATCAGAATACAGCTTTTAATAGAGCCATAGCCTTTAGTGCATGACAGTAACGTGCTGCCCCTGAGAACATGCTTATTACCAGTAACTCTAAGCAGCCAGCAGTTTTCTATGAGCCTTATTTTAAAAGTTTTTTTTTTCTATATGCCACGCAGTAGCTGTCTTAAAAACCTCTTTACTTGCATTATTGTATGTTCTGACAGGTCTGTGTATATTATTAAACAATAAAAGGACATGATTGCTTATCTAGTAAATTTTCTTTATATAAAAATTCTACTGAACATCCTGTTTTCACTCTTCTCCTACATAGATGCTCCTGTGGCAATTGTGTGAAAATGCCTAGAGCCTGAAAATGTCTGTTGCATGATACCAAAGATATTGTGAAAAATGGGTCCTAAATAACAATTTAGTACATTACCTTTCCTGTACTATGTCACTGACTTACCTGTTTTAATTAACTAGGTCAGAGGAGAACTGCAGGAACTCCCAGACCCACCATCCAGGACTCTGACCTCGATGCTTGAATGTGTTTTTCACTGCAACATTCTATATTTATAGAGGAGACTATGAGCCTTTGCATCTAAGAGAAATAATGCATAAGTATTTTGACATTACGCTTCCATGACTGTTGAACAAAAATAGTAAAGATTAAAAGTACATCGCTGTTTCCTCAATCTTATTTTTTTCTTGTTATTTACGTATTAAATATGGAAAACTGAAAACACACAAAACAGTTCATGTAGACTTTTTATTGTGAAACATATTTTTACATATAAAAACACCAAATGTACCGGCTGGTACTGTAGACATTTTTACATAAAGGAGGTAAAAAAGACATGAAAAAAAGAAAAGGAATTTTTAAACACAAACCATATGGATAAAACTATGAATATATACATAAAAACACCTATGAAAGTAACCCTTCAGTTCTGACAAAATCTTATCATGTCCAGCCCTTCCAGATGCCTGGCCTACAGAGCCTTTGTGAGCTGGTGCTTCGATTTTCTGAGCTGATGAATCAGGGTGTTGCTGCCTGCCTGGGTTGTGGCGGAGTTTACTGATGCAGAAGACCAGCATGAGAGGTTCAGCGCTTCCTGGTATTTGGAAAAGGAGCATATGGTCTGGTATTTTCTGCAGCTCCTTCAGGTGTGGAGCAGGGTCCTGGAAAACCTTCTCAAAGAGGTCCAACAGTGCATCTGCATGATCTGAAATGCAAGACACAGAAATGTATGTTTACAAGAAATGACACTAAAATCAAAACACCACACTGCAGTGTTGTACACTTTTTTCATAGTCTTTTATTGACACAATGTTCTTATTGATTATATATTCTTAATTCCATTTTGATAACATTTTTATACCCGTTTCCTTTATCTTTTCCTTTCCACACTCACTCAGCGTCTGACTGTCTTCACCTTCATGCTGAGAACTCCAGACCTATCTTCTAGATTGATCACCCGTTGCAGACAAGTTTTGTTCCTGGTTCTTCCCTTTACACCTGACCCTCGGCTTGACTGCAAGGTATCGACTAGCTTCTGTTCTTCACTAACCCGTCTACCTGAGTCCCGGCTGTCGACCTCGCCTTCTGTCTCCGACGCTGAGTATCTGCCCGTGTATCCTGACCTGTAATTGCTTTCCCGGTATCCGACCATCCTGCCTGTCCTCAACGCCGAGTATCTGTCTGTGTATCCTGACCTGCGGTGGCTTTCCTGGCATCTGACGTTCCAGTTGTCAAGTACTCGCCTGAGTGTTTGATCCAGTGGTGGCAGCCTGGTTCCTGGCTTTCCGGTTCATCCCCGCACACTAAAGACAGAGTGAGTCCAGTCCAAGTCTTCCTGAAAGCCTCTGTGTAAAAGTGAGTCTCCTGTGTGGCCGAGTGGTCTGCTCATCAGATCCCTGTACAAATGCTCGCGGGTTCGGTCCCTGCTCTCACCTCTCCTGTTCATCTACAAAGACTGAGTTTCCGTCTGCTGTTTACCTCCAGTGTGGTCAAGTGGTTATAACACGAGACCAGCAAGACAAGACTCACGGGTTCAATCCCCGCACTGAACTGTGTTTATTCAAGATCTGTCAAATAAAGTCTGGTTATTGTGAACTGCAAATTCTGTCTCGCATCTTGATCCTTACTGCCTCCGTGACAGTCACATTATGTGATGCATTATAAAACGTCTATGTCTATATATTGTTAGTAAATAAAATGGGAGGATAATTAAATCATACATCTTATTTGCCTCCCTCAGTTTTTCGTAAATCACTGACGGGCTAGTAATTGTAACTTTTCCTCCCAGTCACACAGCTCGTATGGCAGCATTCTGTGGGCATTTCTGAGTGTTTAAACTCACAGAAATCAGATTAAATTAGTTTGGTGATAACGCCAAAGGCCAGAAAACCCAGTGATCACATCTGCAGATACACTGATCGGAGCCGACGTTAGCGTTATGTTATAGAGTTTCCCCTGTTGTTATTGGTGTTTACATGACCTGTGCAAAACACAGAGTAACACAGCCTTCACTAATTGTTTCCCTCGTCCACAGTTTAGACATGAAACAAGTTTTGATACCTTCTGAGATAATATCACATTGCCTCAGTGCCTTTACATTGCCTGTAAAGTCCTCATGGTTAGAAAACAGTGAAGCTTGTTTATCGTTACATTACAGGCTAAAACACAGGCTAATCGCAGCTAAACTTAGCCTCCTGAAGCCAACACAGAGACAGGAGATGTGTATGAGTAAAAATAATAATCCTCCAGCTGTTTAACTCCTCTTGATTAATGTGGGACTATTCATACATCTAAATGAGATTAAATTAGTTTGGTGATTAGGATGCTGTGGTACAAAACGAGTTTGGATACTTAATGAGATAATTTACAGATTACATTGCCTCAGTGAGCAGCAGGCCTCGTCCCCAGATCTCTGTTCATTTAACAGCAGCCAGCAAAGTAACAGACAACAGAGACTCACATTACAGTCCAGAAAAGACACGTCTGTAAAGTCCTCATAGTTAGAAAACAGCGAAGCTCATTTCTCGTAACATTACAAGCTAAAACAACAGGCTAACCGCAGCTAAACTTAGCCTCCTAAAGCTAACACAGAGCAAGGGGGGAGAGGAGGGCTGTATGAGGAATAATTATAACCCTTCAGCTGTTAAACTCTTCTTGACTAATGTAGAAATATTCATACATCTAAGTTTACAGTGTAGACTGTAAGAGTAACTTTGACACTGAGGAAAAGCTCTTACATATGCTCCTCTTCCCTCTGCTGTTAGCAGCTTGTAGCAAAAAGCAAAATAACAGCACACAGCATTTAAAATACTCACATTTCCATGGTCCGAGGTTTGGTGGCAGATAGTTGGTACTGAGACTGGATTCAGGAACAGTCTTGTTGCAAGTCCTCTGTTAAATTGACCAAAGTTGGAGAAGCAGTTGGCCGTGAAATGATCGGCACACATAGAGATTCTTTCCAACTGTAGCTGGCCATTTCCTTCCTAAATAAACTGTATATACTTATTCCTCTGGTCTTCTGAGGTAAGAAGCCTATGTAAAGAAATGTGTGGCTGTTTACAGCCAACAACAGAGCAGTGATAGCTTCTGACCTTTGCCATGCTGAACACATATCTGCAGCATGGCTGCTCTCCACACAGAAATCTCTCCAGCAGGGGAGAGGGGGGTGGGCGGGGAGGGGTCTGCCCCAGTGGACCAATCAGGTCAGACTTGCTCATGATTGGTCCAAAAAATCAACTGTGACGTCACAGACTATCCAAAAGCCAAACAGCTCGTTGAAGGTCAAGATTTTACATTCAAAAGCACTACTAAATATGGGTTTTGTCATTAAATATCACATTTTGTGGGCTGGGAGGAAAGCCAAAGACCCAAAAATTTCATCAAAAGACTAAATAAAGTGGTTTTTGCATAATAATGGACCTTTAAAGATCCCATATTATGCTCCTTTTCTGCGGTGTAATATGGATCTTTGATGTCTTCATGAAGCCTTAGTAACATGCTTTGGTCTAAAAGCCCAATAAAACAAGATCAGCAGCATTGTTTCCAGGCTCTCACAGCCCCTCCGTTCTGAAAGGTCTGATTTTGTGGGCGTGACCTTCATATATTAATGAGCCACCGCTGATACCGCTCCACACTTCTGTGTCGCCCGAGTGTGGCTGCGTGTAACCATGGCAACGGGGCCCTGTGAGAGATGGGACATTGCTAGACGAGCACGTCTGCAGCACTTCACGCTTTAGACCGAGTCAGAACTGGAATATAAAGAGGAACCAGGAGAGAGTCGAGGACCAAGGATAAACCGGGATGTTTCTCAGTGGTCTGTATATAAAGTTTGTTTCTTCAATCCTAACATGTAGACGAATTAAAGTTGTTCTGCTGTTCCTCTCCCCCTCTCCCTCCATTTGTTCTTGCAGATGTGAAACATGTAGCTCTTTGTAGACATGTAGTGGTTACCAAAATTTAGACTGGCGTGAAATAGAGTTTAGCAAGGGGTAATGTAGAGTGAGCCGGTTACTTTAGAGACATAAACCCCGACAGGATTAGCTAAAACCCCCACGTGAATTAACTTTCACTTCTAAGTAACACTGAACGGGCCGTTGCTACTGATAGTGAAATAAGACAGCGAGAGGGGCTCTTCTCTGTTGTTGTGATCAGGGCAGTTGCTAGGAATTCTGGGCCCCCTGAAAGAATATTGGCGTGGGCCCCTCTACCCCATTCATTACAACCTTTGATTTTCCTGTTTTTCAGTGTTCTTAACAGTGCCTGGTGTAATAACACCCAATTTGTTTCCTTTTTTACAAGTAGCGACTTAACAAGCCAGAGTATTATTATGGAAATTATGTGTTATTGGTTGTCTTATTCTCATTTAACTGATTTGCAACATGCTATTACACCTCTGATTGCAAATAAACTTTCAATGAACCACTCAACGAATAGGTAGCCGCTGATTCTGGAGCAGCAGAGCATAAAGGTTTATTGTTCCATTGTGTATATTACATTAAATAAACATTAAATATTATGTTTCATGGAAAACCTGATGCAGAACTAACCTATTCATGGAAAAAATCTAAATGGGCTTCTTTGTACCATAGCACTAAGTGGACAGCTTCACTTTCCCAGAGAAAAAATATTTTTAAACAATTCAAAAGTCAGTGTTAACTGTCCAAAATTCTAAATAGTCTTTTTCTTTGTTGCTGTCAGCTATTATGCTGTCTTTTGTTTTATGCTGCTATGAAAACAAACAACAACAACAAAACTTTGAACATTCATTTTTTTGTATTGAGACTACTCAAATGTCCCACTAATAACAAATTTACAACACCGCATTGAACACATCATTGTAACGTTACTGACCTTTGTCAGATGCTCATAATTACTGAGCAGAACCTGAATGCATCATAATACAATTCAATGCATCCTCTGAGTGGGCGCATACTGGAGCACTGTCCGACAATATGGGTGAAACACACGATTACTATGGAGTTACTATGGAGTTAGATCAGTCATAATAGATAAATGTAAATAAAATAATAGATAAATGCACACAGAACGATTCACAAATGTATACAGGGATTAATATATAAATGTCTCTCAACTCACAAATATTTTTCAGAGTTCACAAATGTATTTGTGATGCACACACAAATATTACTTGTTTTATATATTTGTAATGGAAATCCACAAATGTCTATATTTAAAATAATTTGCAATTTTCGTTTAAAACAAATATTTATATTGATATTTATAATTCACAAACTGTTGAATCTGCATTCACAAACTGTTCTGCATTTGTGAACATCGCTGCATTTGTGTGTGAATCTTTTTGAGACTCCCCTGGCGTGTCTCGATCCACAAATGCGTTTTTTTTCAACAGGGAAGTATCTGTAGCCAATCAGATGTCTTCCTCCTTTCAGCCAATCACAAGAACGCTACTTTTCAGCCAATCCTATGAACGCGTTCGCACAGCTTAACCGACACATTGGACTGAGGAAACGAAGTTGTCATCCAGGTGGACATGGCGTCAGCACCTGGTTATCTGCAAAGTGTAAATGAAACATTATCCGGGTTTTCTTTGCTCTCTCTAGTTGGGAGGGTTGCTGAGATAGGTGGAGAATTGTATGAAATGTGTAACCACCGCCAATGCCAGCGGGGTAACCCGGTCTCTAACGCCGCCAGTGCTATCAGGGCTAACACTGAATCCACCACCGAAAGTGCCGCTAGTACCCACTCTCCCCTGCTGCCGACAGTGTGCGCCATCACGGCCACTGGTGTTATGTACACACCGTCAACCCTCTCCATCCTGCCGACAGCAGGTGCGGTCATCTCCGCCTCTGGTATTACGTGCCCGCCAGAGAGCAGAAGTGTGTGCCTATATTTCACATCGTGCATCCAGCCTTGCTCATGTAATGTCAGTAAATGTTATTGCATGTAATTATGACATTATTTGGCTTCATTCACTGAGTGGAGTCCATATGAGAACACAATGAATATCACAGGTATTTTTTTATATCACCAACATAGCAGTGACAAGGAAATACATGACTGGGGTTTACATTTGTGTGTAAAATAGCGCCATGAGCGTGTTTTTTTCGCCACGGACATCACATGCTTATACAGAAAGAGGCTGTAAATATTTTCTGTGAGCATGCAGCACACATGTTTCAGTGATTTCAAAACTAAAGCTACTTCACAGCTCCTATTATCCCTCACAGCTGATGAAAAAATGGGCAGACGGAGTAATTTGGGGCATTGTGGTAGTAAAGAAACGTAACTGTTTCATCCTGTCCTGTTGTCTTCAGTTCAATAATCAACTACAGGATGTATGGTTAAAGCACAAACTTGCTTACTTGTTTTATTATCAACTGACAATCATAACTGACACAAAGAAGGTTCACATAACAGCTGTAACCGGTGATACTGTAACCTGGCAACAGTAGTGTTCTATTTACAATGTTGCCTGGGATGGCACTACTTATAACAATCTATAAATAAAAAATATATATAATAATAATATAATATAATATTAATAATAATAATATAACAATCCTATTGTTACAGTAACTGATGAAAAAAGTATAAGTAGGCTATCATTGCTGTAAAATATCAGCCTTTCAAATGTATGTTTTTATTACTGTCAGTGCTGCATGAATCTGCTCATGCTTGTATATTTAAATCAATAATAATGCATCATATTTCAGAGGATCGCATACAGCGCATTTATGTTCTGTGAGTAACATATGTCTACAAAAAGTCTACTAGTGATGTCAGTATGCTGCATGCTCACAGAAATGATAACAGCCTCTTTCTATATAAGCATCTGATGTCCGTGGCGAAAAAAACACGCTCATGGCGCTAATTTTACACACAAATGTAAACCCCAGTCATGTATTTCCTTGTCACTGCTATGTTGGTGATATAAAAAAATACCTGTGATATTCATTGTGTTCTCATATGGACTCCACTCAGTGAATGAAGCCAAATAATGTCATAATTACATGCAATAACATTTACTGACATTACATAAGCAAGGCTGGATGCACGATGTGAAATATAGGCACACACTTCTGCTCTCTGGCGGGCACGTAATACCAGAGGCGGAGATGACCGCACCTGCTGTCGGCAGGATGGAGAGGGTTGACGGTGTGTACATAACACCAGTGGCAGTGATGGCGCACACTGTCGGCGGCAGGGGACGGTGGGTACTAGCGACACTAGCGGTGGTGGATTCAGTGTTAGCCCTGATAGCACTGGCGGCGTTAGAGACCGGGTTACCCCGCTGGCATTGGCGGTGGTTACACATTTCATACAATTCTCCACCTATCTCAGCAACCCTCCCAACTAGAGAGAGCAAAGAAAACCCGGATAATGTTTCATTTACACTTTGCAGATAACCAGGTGCTGACGCCATGTCCACCTGGATGACAACTTCGTTTCCTCAGTCCAATGTGTCGGTTAAGCTGTGCGAACGCGTTCATAGGATTGGCTGAAAAGTAGCGTTCTTGTGATTGGCTGAAAGGAGGAAGACATCTGATTGGCTACAGATACTTCCCTGTTGAAAAAAACGCATTTGTGGATCGAGACACGTCAGGGGAGTCTCAAAAAGATTCACACACAAATGCAGCGATGTTCACAAATACAAAGCGGTTTGTGAATGCAGATTCAACAATTTGTGAATAAATATCACAATATACATACAAATGCAGCGATTTTCACAAATGCAGAACAGTTTGTGAATGCAGATTCAACAGTTTGTGAATTATAAATATCACAATATAAATATTTGTTTTAAACGAAAATTGCAAATTATTTTAAATATAGACATTTGTGGATTTCCATTACAAATATATAAAACAAGTAATATTTGTGTGTGCATCAGAAATACATTTGTGAACTTTGAAAAATATTTGTGAGTTGAGAGACATTTATATATTAATCCCTGTATACATTTGTGAATCGTTCTGTGTGCATTTATCTATTATGAAACTGATCTAACTCCATAGATTACTGCAGTAGCCTCTGAATTAGTAGTAACGAATTAGTAGTAATTAGGAACTTTTTTAATGAACTGACGACTTGTCCAGAGTGTAGCGCGGCCAGATGACAGCTAACGTGGGCTCCAGCCTGCGCCCCTTCAAAGGTAAGCTAATGTTGCAGACATTAAATGAATGAACAGGTAGGCAGTGTTTCAGCCACCTTCGGTAGTTTTACTCTCACCGTTCTTAGAAAAAAAGCTGTTGATGTCCTGGGCCCCTGCTCTGCTGCTTCTACTCCTGGCCTCCTTTTCAACTCCTTTTTTGGTGTCCAGACTTGTGTTTTTTGGGCCATCCTAACCCTGCTGGAGTTCGCTCGCGCTCACTTACTTTCGCTGAGGAAGAACGCATCTTGGTGTGGACCAAGCCATTTTTTAAGAAGGGGCAAAGGCGGTTATTGAAATAATTAAAATTAGAAAATTGCATGCCTTGTGGCTTTGTTTTAATTCGGATTCATTCGTATGAATATATATTATTTCAGTGTATGTATAATAGTTTTGTCGTAGAAGCTACTGGGGGCTGTGTGTGGGCCCTAGAGGGCTGTGGGCCCTTATAATCGTCACCACCTTTACCCCCTATACGACGGCGCTGGTTGTGATATGTAAATAATGTCTGGGTTCTAAATAAATTACATGAGATGTACATACAGTTTTTCTTCCTCATTAGATACATTAGGTGTTTCTGGCAACTAATAATTCAGCTGAGGACCTTTATTTTCATCATTTATCTTACTGTATTCATTTGGGTTTTTTTGTGATATTTTTTGATCATTTTTAATTAGACTCAAGTATCAAAAGTATGTCTCAAATAAGGTACAACAGGCTTTTCAGGGGTAAAAGAGTTTTTACTTACAAATGTCACATTATGTGATGCATTATAAAACGTCTATGTCTATATATTGTTAGTAAATAAAATGGGAGGATAATTAAATCATACATCTTATTTGCCTCCCTCAGTTTTTCGTAAATCACTGACGGGCTAGTAATTGTAACTTATCCTCCCAGTCACACAGCTCGTATGGCAGCATTCTGTGGGCATTTCTGAGTGTTTAAACTCACAGAAATCAGATTAAATTAGTTTGGTGATAACGCCAAAGGCCAGAAAACCCAGTGATCACATCTGCAGATACACTGATCGGAGCCGACGTTAGCGTTACACCTTATATACTCTCCCAGTTGTTATCAATATTTACATGATCTGCAGCAAAACACAGAGTAACACAGCCTTCACTGATCGTTTCCCTCGTCCACAGTTTAGACACGAAATGAGTTTTGATACTTAATGAGATAATTTACCGATTACATTGCCTCGGTGAGTGCAGAGCAGTAGGTTTCGTCCTCAGATTTCTGTACATTTAACAGCAGCCAGCATGTAATAGACAACAGAGACTTATTAAACGGTCCAGAAAAGACACGACTGTCAAGTCCTCATGTTTAGAAAACGATAAAGAACATTACAGGCTAAAACAACAGGCTAACCGCAGCTAAACTTAGCCTCCTGAAGCTAACACAGAGACAGGAGACGGTGTATGAGGAATAAATATAATCCTCCAGCTGTTTAACTCCTCTTGACTACTGTGGGAATATTCATACATCTAAATGAGATTAAATTAGTTTGGTGGTCATGATGCTGTGGCCAATAAAGCCAGTTATCACATCTACAGATGCACTGATTTGAGCCGACGTTAGTATAGTTATATACTTTCCCCTGTTATCAATACTCACAATTCCAGGGTCCCAGGTTTGGTGGTGGATGGTAGGTAATGAGCCTGGATTCAGGAACAGTCTAGTTGCAAGTCCTCTGTTGTACTGACCAAAGTTAGAGAAGCAGTCAGCCGTGAAATGATCGGCACACACATGCAGATTTTTGCCGAGTGTAGCTGGTACATTTCCTTCACAAATAAACTCTATCCACTTAGCCTTCTGGTCTTCTGAGGTAGGAAGCTTATGCAAAGAATTATGTGGCTGTTTACAGCCAACAACAGAGCAGTGATAGATCTTTAACCTTTGGTATGGTGAACTCCAATCTCTCACTGCAACATGGCTGCTCTTCACACAGAAATCTCTCCAGTAGGGGAGAGGGGGGTGGGGGGTGTCTGCTCCGGTGGACCAATCAGGTCAGACTTGCTCACGATTGGTCCAAAAAATCAACTGTGACGTCAGCTACTATCCAAAATCCAAACAGCTCGTTGAAGGTCAGGATTTTACATTCACAAGCACTGCTAAATACAGGTTTTGTCACTAAATACCACATTTTGTGGGCTGGGGGGAAAGCCAAAGACCCAAAAATGTCACCAAAAGACTTAATAAAGTGTTTTTTGCATAATATGGGACAAATGAGGACTTTTACAATACTCCTAATATAATAAATTCCACAATGTTCATGATGACATATGTGAATGAAACAGGGGAAATAGTGCTTCTGACAGTCTGCTGTATTATCAGGCTTCAGATTGTCAGTGTCTGCCAAAGATGTCATCATTTATAGATGCTCTCATGAACCTCACAGCTGTGAGCAGGAAACACACACTGCATGACCAAAGACAAAACACCATCACAGGTAAATCCTCTAATCATGGATTGTTAATGTTAACCAGTGAAGGTGAAACGACCCTGTGAGATAAGGCAGAGGACAAATGCACTCCTTGTAGTTCATTTTCGGAACATTGTAGTTCGTTGTGGCTTACCTACGTCACAAGTAATCGTTGTCAATATGACATCAAAGTGAAAGTGCAGTCGAATTCCTCTTTGGCCGCAGTTCTCCTTTCCTCTCGTCCTTTTCCCTCCTTCCTTTGACCCTGTGACATTTTTTTATCGGGGTTAAGATAAAATGTCCACTTTACCTTAACCCCGACTTAGGGGTTAAGTCGGAACTTAGGAAGGACTATTCGGATCCACCCCATGTCTATGGAATCCTAGATTTTATAATTTTTTTGGATGGCACTGGAATGGGCTTTCTAGTGGAGGTATGTCCGTCTGATGTCCTGAGTTTAATTTGGATTTACTCTTATATTTTATTTTCTATATTAAGTGACTGGCTGAACTTTTGACCCTTTGAAAGGTGAATACATAGGTATTTTATTGCTGATTTGATTGTAACACACATGTTTCTTTGATTGGTGTCGCATGAATAGTAAATAATTAGCATTTGTTGAGGTTTAATGCTACACACACACTCACACACACACGCACACACACACACACATGTGTGTATATATATATATATATATATATATATATATATATATATATATATATATATATGTTTGTTTTTTTTTACATACATTTACATATACACACAGATACACACACACACAAACACACATATATATATAGTTATATACATATAGTTAACTGCAACTTGATGTTTGCGGTGCAAGGATTTAATCTGGAAAACCAGGTTTGTGGTTGACATACTAATCTTACACAGTATTTTGATAAGTGGCAGGCTTTGGTCTGTCATGAAAATTCTCTTTGGCTGTATATGTTCATTGATACATGTTTTTTTTTTTTTTTTTTTTTTTTTTTTTTAATATATATTTTTGGGCATTTTGTGCCTTTATTGATAGGAGAGAGACAGTGGATAGGCCTGTGAAAGGGGGAGAGAGAGCAGGGGAAGACACTCTGCAAACTGGTCACAGGCGGGATTCGAACTTGGACCGGCAGAAGCAAGTACATGGGGTGCTAACCACTACACCAAACCAGCACCCCTGTTCATTGATACATGTTATCCTTTACAAATCCGTAAACATTACCCTTCAGCTTTCAGCTTGACAGTGGGCTATGACAGGGACTGCAACTGGCATGGGTGCAAAACCAAGAAAACTTGCTGGAGTATCTCTTCAACATTGGAGCATATCTGCAAAAAACACAATTGGAAACATAACATTATAGGCCATGGGGACTAATGTCATGAAACAAGATGAACAGGAGCAATAGTGACACAATTCTTGACATCAGTTTTTCTTGAAACATTTCATTTGTTCCTGAGAACATATTTCTTAATCCTTTGTTGCCTGAGCCTAATTTTTAGATTTCTGCCTTGCATACCCATTGCATACCCATAATTAAATGGGTATACCTCTGTAACCACAAGGTCTGTTACAATATTTTTGGTGTCCCAGTAAAGGGGTTGTCCTGGTTCTGCTGTTTAATTTGATGTATGGCACTCCTATTTTGGGTCGTGATTAGCACCTTATCTTTTGTTGTGTTTGCGACTGCCTCTCAAAGTTCCCCAATTGAGGGACCCTCGTCGTTTTTTTTTTTTTTTTCAATATTTTTATTAGGAGGCAATACAGATCAGAAAAAAAGCAGACAAATGGTAGAGCACAAGATGGAATGAATAGATTGAGCAAAACGTGATATCCGTAACAGAAATAGAAACAGATACAGATGTAAAAATATATAAACATCATACAATAGTGTGCTATAACAGATGTAGTTTGCCTCTGGGATGTTTTTTAATTTAGTGCAGATCAAAAATAAATCAAATAAAACAAAGTGGACAATTAATAAAAAGACAGAAGAGAGAGAAAGAAAAAGAGTAAATAAATAAAATAAAATAATAAAGGTAAAGGAGGAAAGAAAAAGGAGAAAAAAAAGACGTGGAGTGGAGGGGTCCATTACTCAGTAGGTAAAGCTTGAAGAGAGTGAAAGAAGCTGAGAAAAGGAAGCCACTTCTTATAGAATTTCTCAGAGCAGCCTTTTGTTGAATATCTGATTTTCTCGAGTTTAAGAAAAGACATTGTGTCTCTGCGCCATTAAGCAGAGGGTGCTTTAGTTGACTTCCAGAGAAAAGGAAGATGGTGTCTTGCAAGCAAAGAAGTGAAAGCCAGAATATCTAACTGTGAAGAAGTAAATCGGTTGCAGTCTTCTGGGAGGCCGAATATGGCGACATGAGGGGAGACTTTTATTGTTGTTGAGAGTATTTTTGACATGATATCAAAATAATTCTGCCAGAAAGGAGAGAGTAGCGGACAGGAGAAAAACATATGGGTTAAATTGCAGGGTGAGAGGTGGCAAAGAGTATTCCCAATTCTTGTTCCCAAGCAGCCTTGACTTTTGTAACTGGAGAGCGATCAAAGGAAAGGATTTTATTATAAACCTTAGAAATGAGTGACTTCTGAAATGGGTTGTGGCTAAGAAGCTCCTTCCACTGTAGACCTGATGGTAGTGAAGGAAAAGCTGGAAACAAGGCATTAGCGCAGTGTCTAATTTGAAAGTAACGAAATAGATGGGATGGTGGGAGATTAAATTCACCTAAGAGATCTGTGAAGCTGCGAAAGATGCCATCCTTGTATAAGTCTTGGAAACATCTCAAACCCCTGTTATGCCATAAAAGAAATGAGGAATCTGAGGATGCAGGAGGAAATAAATGATTCCTCAATAGAGGAGCCAAGATGGATGCTGAATTGAAATTGAAGTGTTTCCTAAATTGATACCAAATTTTTAGCGTGGATCGAACAATCAGATGTGAAGCCAGAGGGGTTGGATGGGATGGAAGATGTAAGCAAAGCAGCTAAGGAGGACGACACACATGACTGTTCCTCCAGATAACACCAAGGCAGATCTGTTGAATTGAACCAAAATGAAATCTTGTGGATGTGCGCTGCCCAGTAATATAATTGAAAATTTGGAAGGGACAAACCGCCATAGCATTTACATCTCTGGAGAGTATATTTCCGGATTCTGGGTGCCTTTCCACGCCATAGAAAATGAGAAATAGATTGATCGATCGTTTTAAAAAATTGCTTTGATGGGAAAAGAGGGAAACAGTGAAATAAAAATAAAAATTTTGGTAAAATATTCATTTTGACTGTGTTGATTCTTCCAATCAGTGAGAGAGGTAAGTTTCCCCATCTCTGGAGGTCAGATTTGATTTTAGAAATCAAAGGCAGAAAGTTTGCGGAGAAAAGAGAGTTAAGTGTTCTGGTTATATTGATCCCCAGATATTTAAAGCCAGACGGACTCAACTTAAAGGGGACTTCAGAATGTTTGAGCTGCAGAGCTGAAGCATTGACAGGATAGCACTCACTTTTTGAGATGTTCACTTTATAACCTGAGAAAGAACCGAATTTTTGAAACAAGGACAGGATCGCAGGGATAGAAAGGGCAGGATCTGAGACATATAGCAATAAATCGTCCATGTAAAGCAGCGGCCGGCAACTAACGGCCCACTGGCCAAAATTGGCCCGTCTCCAATAATATCTGGCCCGCTAGATGAAATTGAAAAACTGATATTAAAGGGGCAGGGATGTGCTGGCCAAAGGGGAAACCGAGAAAGCTCACAAACGGTCGGCACACCTAGATGCCCAGTGGCCACAGCGCGCACCACTGAAAATATCAATCAGCAGCAGCCACCCCCAGTTGGATGAACACAAGCCACCGCGATCGTGAACATCACGGCCATGCAGCTGACAAATTTAGACAGCAGGCGGCCTCAGCGCGCTTGTGTTCGTCCTACTGGGGGAGGCTGAAAATATCAATCAGCACCACTATCACCCCCCGCCCCCCGCACTGATGAACGACATTTGGCCGGTCTGGTCCAAAAAATTCCTGGGCAGATTTTCAGCCCCAGCACGTCCCTGAAAATGAGTATTTAAAAAATATATATATATATATATATATTTAGATACTATCACAAAAATGACAATCATTGTTGCGGCGCCCCGTCTGGAAGTGCGGGTGTGTGCCTTCTAAAATCAATCAGCATGCCCCCCTGCTCCTCTGCTCCAGGCGTGCTCTGCAGCACTCGGCTGCATGCTGCTCAACGGCACGCTCCGTAACTGCACGCTCCTCAGCTGCTGCTCGCTCCTCGGCTGCTGCGCGCTGCTCGGCTGCACGCTCACCTGCAGCGCAGGTGAATAGAGTTTTCAGCGGCGTGTGCCGAGTTCTAGAGACAATAGATGCCGAGTATCAGTCATTTGGCTTGTGAGGCAGGCCAACTGACAAGTACTATGTACTTACCTGGCGCTTGGTGAGAAAGGTGAGAAAGGGTGAGGAGCGAAGCAGAGAACGCAAAAGTTTGGAAGCGCATGGAAAGAGGACGTTTCAAACCATAAAGGGCTACCAGAAGCCATCTCTCTGGTTTCTCTGCTGAAAAGGGAGAGAGAGAGAGAGAGAGAAAGAAAACATGTTTCTGATTGATGTGATGTTTTGGCCCACCATTCAGTTGCTCAGAAAAATTTTGGCCCAAGGCCAAACTTACCTGCCCGCCCCTGGCGTAAAGGGATAATTTAAATTCTGTATCCAATCGTGAAATACCAGTAAAAATGGAGGAGGATCTCAGAGAGATTGATAGGGCCTCTATTGCTAAAGCAAACAATAGGGGGGATAACGGACAACCCTGTCTGGTATCACGGGATAGAGTGAAGAAACTAGATTGGACGCTATTGGTGGAGACATTAGCTTGTGGGGATGTATAAAGAAGTCGTATCCAAGAGATGAATACCTCGCCCAGCCCAAATTTCTTGAGTTCAGTAAATAGATAGACCCGTTCAAACCTGTCGAATGCTTTTTCAGCGTCGACTGAGATCACTACTTCAGGTGTTGCTGTGGTGACTTCGGAATGAATAATGTTTAAAAGTGTACAAATATTGAAGAATAAGTGCTGCCCTTTAACAAACCCAGTCTGCTCGGGAGACACAATATTTGGAACAATAGTTTTCAAGCGAAAAGCCAAAGCTTTTGCAAGGATCTTAGCATCCACATTTATTAGTGAAAGGGGTCTGTAGGAACTGCAGAGAGCCGGGTCCTTGGGTGGATCCGAATAGTCCTTCCTAAGTCCTTTCCTATCCACTTTACCTTAATCCCGATAAAAAACGTCACAGGGTCAAGGAAAGGAAGGAATAAGAGGAAAGGAAAGGAGAACTGCGGTAAAAGAGGAATTCAACTGCACTTTCACTTTGGTGTTATATTTATGTGACGAGGATTTCCTGTGACGTAGGTAAACCACGACGAAGTACAGTGCTCTGAAAATGGACTACAAGAAGTGTCTTGTCTTCTGCTCTACCTCACAGAGTTGTTTTGTGTCAGCTTTACCTGTTAACATTAGCAATCCATGATCAGACCTGTGATGGGGTTTTGTCCGTTGGTCATGCAGTGTGTGTTTCCTGCACACAGATGTGAGGTTAGGTGAGAGCTTCTATAAATGTTTACATCTTTGACAGCACACGGGAAAAAAGCTGAAGTCTGATAAAGCATTAAAATGTTTCAGAAAAACTTTTATCCCTGTTTCATTCACATATATCATTACACACATTGTTAAGCAGTGTTACTATATTTTAAGTATTGTAAAATAACTCATTTTTCCTTCTTTTACTGATTATTTTTTTAATAAACGTTATTAGAGACCCCATTGTTCTGTCTTGGCATGATTTACTTCATAAATGAAGATTGATAGAAGTCTGGTAACTAATATATTAAAATAGGAGTCAAGGACCACAATTGTTTATTACCTGATGAACATTGTAGACGGCCCGACGGGTATGGAGAAAAAATGTTTTAAATCAAGTGCTTTATGAATTATAGACTAATATTTAATTGTTTATCGGTCCACCATTTCAATACTGATTAAGAAATAAACTAAAGGTGATATTTTTGAAAGCGAAGCATATATTCTTCTCTATGACTGCGAAAAAGTGTTTTTCTTTTTTTTTAAATATACAGCCCACATATCTTGATAGTCCCACAAAACTTGTCCTGTTTTCCTCATAAGTTTCCGTACGATGCCGATATGTGTCACCTGCCGCAACGGGGCATTCCTTTCTTCTCTCTTTTCGGAAAGGATGGTCCAGTGTTTCCTAAGCTAAAGGAGATAATAAAGGAAGCAACGACCCTCCTTTCCTTAACTTTTGGAGAATTATCATGGCCAACGCTTAAATGATCCCGGGTCATTTCTTCAGTTAGGAAGGTTCCTTATCAAAAAAGGACTATTCGGATTCACCCCTTGTCTTTTTTTAAGAGGAGACTTATGGAGGCCTGTCTTAAAGTTGGAGGGAGAGTACCAGATTGTGGTGATTCCAAATATACAGCATGCAGCAATGGGGTCAATTTATCCTGAAATCTTTAAAAAACTCAATTGGAAACCCATCGGGGCCAGGAGCTTTATTATTTTGCATATTTCTCATAGCAAAAATAGTTTCTTCTGCTGTTAATGGTGAGTCGAGACCCTCGTCTTTCAAGGGTTGAACAGATTAATTGTTGTCAAAAAAACTATTAAAATAAAGATGAACTTTGATTAAGGTCTTTCACATCAATCAGCTTGCTTTATAATAACATCCTAGTGCTGGTTCTTCGGTGTTACAACAGCTGACATGCGGCTAGCGGTTAGTGTTACATTCAGACGATATTCAACGTCACCATGCGTTTAGCATAGCTAGTGTGGTAGGCAGCGTTGAGGAAACAGGCTGCTGCTGCTGAATGCAGCCTGATCTGCTGTTCCCTCTCCCCACTGCTCACAATTAGCTGCCTATAAAAGCCACCTGGAGCTGAGGCCAGGCCTTTTGCTCCTGTCTGGTGTGTGTGGAGGTATTTGGCTTGTCCTGGCTGTACTTGGCTGCTGTTTAAGGTAAATATAGTCCTTTTATGGCGTCTTAGAGACAGTTTTGCATCTAATTTGTGCTTTTGCATCTAGAGTTCCAGCAAAGATCCATTGGTCCCCCCTCAGAAGATTAATAGGTATAGCCCACAACTTGTCAGGAAGTAAGTAGGGTGGCTTCTACCAACTGTTTGTTTGGCATGGTGGAATTATATTTTACTGACTCTTATTTTATTTCTTTACAGAACATGGCTGCTGTTTTTGCTTCCCCTTAGTTCCCCTTAGTTCTCTTAGTTCATTTTAGTTTCCTTTGGTCTCATTAGTTATAATCCTTGAGTTACTTTAGTTGACTGGGTTTCAATTATTTTGCAATGAATTCTGTTTTGTTCTTTTAGGGTTGACATCCTTAGCTGTGAGGCTAGGCACCCGGGTGAGGGCCCTCCACCTACTGCATGCGAGTTTTTGACACAGGGTCACACGGAGACTGCACCTGTTTGTTTGAGGATTGCTGTGTGTGTGTTTCACTTAAGGGTGAGTAAATGGGTAGCACCCCCACACCTTCCTTAGTGTAGTTTGCCTCTCAGCTAGGGGTGTCCACTACACATTTAAGTTCAGTTTTCTTTAAGTTAGCAGCCAACTTTTAGTTTGTTTTTACCCCTTTTTACTGGGCCTTTTTAAAATAGTATTATAATAAAGAAACATTTTAATTCACTTCTTGGTTGGGTTGTTTCATTTGCTTTAACAATTTTTCTCCTTTTCAGCTTCATTGTTTTTTTGTGTTCTTGGTTACATAAAATAAAAGTAATATATTTTGGTAACCCACGTCTCCTGCCTCATTACCTGCGTGTCCTTGATTTTGGGTTGGTTCAGACTTGGTCTATTCATCCCCTAGGGGGGTGTTGTTGGTAATTTTTATTAGTACACCAAACCATCACTTTGTCACACTAGCATCTTTCAACAACTTTCACCGGCTACCTACCTCCACATGTAGAAGCTTCGTTTGCTGGTTGTATGTTGGTTGAAGAGTTAATTCTCGCTGTTTCCCCAACGTCTCCTCCAGCTGATTCTCGTAAACACGAGCCGTGCTTCACACAGCTACGTCTGATTGGCTGAATACGATCAGATGCTCTGTGGCTTTGTGTGTGATAGGTTCAACTGCGGCGCTTGCCTGCTATTTTACCGCTCTTTAAACTTTAATTATAAAAAATGTGTAAAAAATCTCAGGTAGCAACAAACGGAATCAGACCCAGAAAAAATATGAATTTGAAAATCTTAAAAATTGAGGTCCTCCTACTCTGGAGATCATTATTCAAAAAAAAAAAAAAGAGATGCGCAGACTTGGCCAACCGATTTCTACACAAAAATAATACATGTAGACGTCTCATTATCAACCAGCCGGCATCTTGAAAGGATCTCCCTTCCTCTTCTTCTCTGGTGTTGAAAGGGTCTCCCACGCGGTCCCAGTGTGTTTATCTCTACTGAGGAAGGTGTATTATGCCCATGTATAATAAAAATTCCGCAAATTTTCCCAATTTCCACACGGTTTAGTTTGTTAAAAACGACAGATGTACCTATGATACAGGACAGTGTCACAAATTAAAAATACCTTTTTTCATGTGAAATACTTTGCATTATGCTCTTTTTAATTGTGCAAAGTGGGACAGACAGAAAAATAACTTGTGAACAACAACATTTGTGTTTGACCGAGTGTGTGTGCTTAACATGATAATATGATTATAGCAACAATAGTTATATAAATAGTTATATATGTAACTCACAATGCCAACTTAATGGAGAGGGGTCCGTCTGCAGGCCGGAAGACAGAGGTGTGTCAAAGAGTGGTGTCACTTTGAGACAAATCAAGTAGAACCACGCAAGGTGTGAAACGAGAAGCGCTAAAAGTACTTAGGATATCTGAAAGTGATGAACAATGGCGGATCGTGTCCCGACTATGTAAGTACAGCATTAGGGGCAATCTAGAAACGAAGTCAGAACTGAAAGATCCAGATTTCAAAGGTCACTCAAAACCAGTTCACTATGGAAGCGAAGAAGGATCAGAATCCAAATGAAAAGGATTAACAGAAATGCGTTTTCATTTTCAGAATAAAACTTTTTTTTACTCATAAATAAAATAAATACCGTAAAATACCAAATAAACACCTGGTTCGAATTACTCTGTCCCAAATAAACGCCTGGTCTGCTCAGTGATTGAAGCAAATAAACACCCCGACTTTTATTTGGTATTTTACGGTAATACATATTAACAGAATTTTCATTTTCTTGTTCAAGACTGCTCATTTTGTGACTTAATTAAAATGAAAAAGAGAGATATTTAAGATCAAATTTCAAAAGATGCCCCTGCAAATAGTTACCAAAATTCAAACAGAATTGTCAAATTTGAAAATCAAAAAGCATTAGCACTAATGCTTTTTTATTTCAAGGATTTGGCTACATTTTTTTGACTCATAATTAAAATGAACACTAAGGTGGGCTTTACACGAGGACGAATTTGTACGACTCCGGTAAAATAAACTATCGATCTGGTGATATTGACACACGAAGACGCGTATTTGTCCATGACTCCGCATCTTTTTTGAAAACGGGTTTGCAAGTGGATATCTGCGTATTCGTCTTCATGCCGTAGTTGGTGTAAACAGATGAGTCCGGAGAAGACGGTGACCTCATAGCACCCCTCCTCCTCCGGGGGATCCCCGCCCAACCCACGTTGTCACACACAACAACAACAACAATGGCGCCAGCCGAGCTGATTCTGATCTTGTTCTAGCAGCTATAAGTATTGCTACAACTTTCATACCAACATTTTCTCACAGAGCACGAACAACACCAACTACGGCAACAACAGCAACAAGCTTCAAGCAGAGACGCAGCATGTTACGCATGCATGAGCACTTATTGACGTGGAATCCACCTCGGAGCAGAACTGTGATGTTACGAGTGTAGTAACCCAAAAACTACATTACCCAGCATGCAATATGGGTTGGGAGCATGCCCGGAAACCCACAGGTACGTCCCGGCGTGGATTTTGCGTTCTCAAGTAAATACACAAGCCTATGTACAATACGATGTGTAAACAGCGATCCGTGTTTTGATGCCGACGCCAAGACAATACGGTGCCGTTCTCGTGTGAGGAGGGCCTAAATCATCCAAACTGCATTTTCATTTTCTTCTTTAGGCTGCACATTTTTAACCTGACAAGCCAGATGGACAGCTCCATATATCTGCCACAGAAATAGCCTATTTCACAAGTCCATCTGGGTAGGGGCCCTTTTAATTTGTTTTCAGGGGCAGAACGTTTAAAAAAAATCACAAGCTTGTGATTGGATAATCGTCCTGCTCGTCACATTCATCATAGACCAATCCGCATCAAGCAGGGTTGCCTCATATAATGAAGCAATGTTTTCATTGAATTTGTCATAATTTTTTTCTTTTATATAAACATTTTATTTTATTATTTTGCTTATATTGGCTGCTGATGCTGCTCAGTGATTTTTGAAGAATGTATGATGCAAAATGTGCCTGTTTGTTACTTGAAATGGCTGAATAAAGAATTGAAAAAAAATAGCATACTTTTTTGTTAGCTGTTGTTAGCTGTTAGCTGCTAACTTAGCTGCTAACAGCTAACAACAGCTAATGACTCTTAGCCGTTAGCAGCTAACTTAGCTGCTAACGGCTAACGACAGCAAATGACCGTTAGCCGTTAGCCGCTAACGGCCTTATACTATCGTTTTACACTATATCGTACCACACAGATGATTCATTTAACACTTATATGTAACATGAAACTCGTCAAAGACAATCCCTACAAGTAAACTTCTGAGGAGGGCGGATTTCGCCAAGCTTTACCAAGTATCTATGAGAACAATAGGCTAATCGGCATCTCCGTTCTCAACTTCCGGTTGTCGTCACATCCACATTCTGCAGCTCCCGCTTCTCTTCCCTGATTGGGCCGTTAAAATTTTAGCCGCGTGAATCCATCGGTCAACGGAGCGCTACAAGATGGGATCTGCAGGATGTCAGGAACTGAATCAGGCAGGCCCATCTGCTATGCAAGGTTAGCAAATTTTATGACGAAACTAAAAAAGAAAACCAAGAGGACATTGCTTTTTCGCTTTCATGCCCGCCCCGCAAAAAGTGGTCCATAATTCAATCTGAATTGGCAAAGTGGCGCAGGAGAGTGATGTCAGCTGCCGCTCTTGCTCTTCAGCACTGCTGTATACATAAGGGGAGAGGACAGAGCAGAGTATGAAGGTTGTGTTCGCACCAGTGTGTGGTCAGTGATTTCAGAGGCTGTGCCTCCTCTTAATCTGTCTACTCGTGTTTCTGATGATGCTACTATTCCAAAGGTAATAAAAATAATAAATGTGGATGATTTCTGGACAGGGTAAACTACTAACTTGATTGATCAGCATCTATTTGGTGTCCATTTGGTCAGATGATCTGTCTCACACATGGACCAGTCTCAGTTCATGTCCTTATGGGGCCCTGTATGGTACTCTTCCTACAGAAGAACTTGTACAACTTTTCTCTTCCACACACACACCAGTCTCAGTTTGTGTCCTCATGGGGCCCTCTGTCTGGAACTCTCTACAACTGATTGTTAACCTACAGGACAACACTTCTCAACATCCAAACTAAAGTATTAATTACATGAAAAAAGCCCCTACTGAGCAGCAGTATGATAAAGAAAATATTTTATAGTGACATCCTTTGTGAGCCCCTTTTATGATGTTAAGATAGGGAGACTGTTAACTTGACCCTCACAAGGCAACATATTCAGATATCTTTGTGACCTGTAATTATATCCAGTCTCATGATTCCTGTGATGGCTAACGGTCTTCTTCTTTCTGTTTAAAAACAAGGGGACATCCAAGCAGGCTGCAGCACCTGAGGAAGAGGTGGCTGTGCCTCCTCTTAATCTGTCTACTCGTGTTTCTGATGATGCTAATATTCCAAGGGTAATAAAAATAATAAATGTGGATGATTTCTGGACAGGGTAAACTACTAACTTGATTGATCAGCATCTAATTGGTGTCCATTTGGTCAGATGATCTGTCTCACACATGGACCAGTCTCAGTTTATGTCCTTATGGGGCCCTGTATGGTACTCTTCCTTCAAAAGAACTTGTACAACTTTTCTCTTCCACACACACACCAGTCTCAGTTCATGTCCTCATGGGGCCCTCTGTCTGGACCTCTCTATAAGTGATTGTTAACCTACTGGACAACACTTCTCAGCATCCAAACGAAAGTATTAACTACATGAATAAAGCCCCTACTGAGCTGCAGTATGAAAAAAGAAAATATTTTACAGTGACATTCTTTTTTTGAGCCCCTTTTATGATGTAAAGATAGAGAGACTTTTAACTTCCCTCCCCTGAGCCACCACCTTATCATGGTGGGAGGGTTTGCGTGCCCCAATGACTCCAGGAGCTATGTTGTCGGGGGCTAAGCGCCCCTGGTAGGGTCACCCAAGGCAAACAGGTCCTGGGGGAGGGGCCAGACAAAGTGTGGCTCAGAAGACTACTATGACGAAGAAGAAAATTGGACCCAGGTTTCCCTTGCCCGGACGCGGGTTACCGGGGCCCCCCCCTGGAGCCAGGCCTGGGGGTGGGGCTCGCAGGTGAGCGCCTGGTGGCCGGGCCTACGCCCACGGGGCCTGGCCGGGCCCAGCCCGAAGGAGAGACGTGGGACCCCCCTCACATGGACCCACCGCCCATGAGAGGGGCCGTAGTGGTCGGGTGCAGTGTGAGCTGGGCGGCGGCCGAAGGCGGGGGCCCTGGTGGTCCGATCCTCGGCTGCAGCGTCTAGCTCTAGGGACGTGGAATGTCACCTCGCTATCGGGGAAGGAGCCGGAGCTTGTGCGCGAGGTTGAGCGGCTCCGACTAGATATAGTCGGACTCACCTCGACGCATAGCTTGGGCTCTGGAACCTGTCCTCTTGAGAGGGGTTGGACTCTCTTCTGCTCTGGAGTTGCGGGTGGTGAGAGGCGTCGGGCTGAGGTGGCAGTTCTTGTCTCCCCTAGGCTCGAGGCCTGTACGTTGGGGTTTACCCAGGTAGACGAGAGGGTAGCCTCCCTCCACCTTCGGGTGGGGGGACGGAACCTGACTGTTGTTTGTGCTCATGCCCCAAACAACAGTGCAGAGTATCCACCCTTCTTGGATTCCCTGGAGGGGGTGCTGGAGAGTGCCCCTTCTGGGGATTCCCTCGTTCTGCTGGGGGACTTCAACGCTCACATCGGCAATGACAGTGTGACTTGGAGGGGCGTGATTGGGAGGAACGCTCCCCCCGATCTGAACCCGAGCAGTGTTCTGTTATTGGACTTCTGTGCTCGTCACAGATTGTCCATAACAAACACCTTGTTCAAGCATAAGGGTGTCCATATGTGCACTTGGCACCAGGACACCCTAGGTCGCAGTTCGATGATCGACTTTGTAGTCGTATCATTGGACTTGCAGCCGCATGTTTTGGACACTCAGGTGAAGAGAGGGGTGGAGCTGTCAACTGATCACCACCTGGTGGTGAGTTGGCTCCGATGGTGGGGGAGGATGCCGGTCAGACCTGGTAGACCCAAGCGTGTTGTGCGGGTCTGCTGGGAACGTCTGGCAGAGTCCCCCGTCAGAAAGAGTCTCAACTCCCACCTCCGGGTGAAGTTCAACCATGTGGCGGGGGAGGCAGGGGACATTGAGTCCGAGTGGGCCTTGTTCCGGGCCTCTATTGTGGAGGCGGCTAATCGGAGCTGTGGCCGTAGGGTGGTTGGTGCCTGTCGAGGCGGCAACACCCGAACCTGCTGGTGGACACCAGAGGTGAGGGATGCCGTCAAGCTGAAGAAGGAGTCCTATCGAGCTTTTTTGGCCAGTGGGACTCCGGAGGCAGCTGACGGGTACCGGCTGGCCAAGCAGAATGCAGCTTCGGTGGTCGCCAAAGCAAAAACCCAGGCATGGGAGGAGTTCGGTGAGGCCATGGAGAACGACTTCCGTACGGCTTCGAAGAGATTCTGGACCACCATCCGGCGTCTCAGGAGGGGGAAGCAGTGTGCCGTCAACACTGTGTATGGTGGGGATGGTGGGCTGCTGACCTTGACTCGGGATGTCGTGGATCGGTGAAAAGAATACTTCGAAGACCTCCTCAATCCCACCAGCACGTCTTCCAGTGCGGAAGCAGACCTGGGGGACTCTGTGGTGGGCTCTTCTGTCTCTGGGGTTGAGGTTGCCGAGGTGGTCAAGAAGCTCCTCGGTGGCAGGGCTCCGGGGGTGGATGAGATCCGCCCAGAGTTCCTCAAGGCCCTGGATGTTGTAGGGCTGTCATGGTTGACACGTCTTTGCAACATCGAGTGGACATCGGGGACAGTGCCACTGGATTGGCAGACTGGGGTGGTGGTTCCTCTTTTCAAGAAGGGGGACCGGAGGGTGTGCTCCAACTATAGGGGGATCACACTCCTCAGCCTCCCTGGTAAGGTCTATTCAGGGGTACTGGAGAGGAGGGTCCGTCGGATTGTCGAACCTCGGATCCAGGAGGAGCAATGTGGTTTTCGGCCTGGTCGTGGAACTGTGGACCAGCTCTATACCCTCCATAGGGTGCTCGAGGGCGCATGGGAGTTTGCCCAACCAGTCCACATGTGTGTTGTGGACTTGGAGAAGGCATTCGACCGTGTTCCTCTTCGGGAGGAGCTCGGAGTAGAGCCACTGCTCCTACGCGTTGAGAGGAGCCAGATGAGGTGGCTCGGGCATCTGGTCCGGATGTCTCCTGGACGCCTCCCTGGTGAGGTGTTCCGGGCACGTCCCACCGGTAGGCAGCCCCGTGGAAGACCCAGGACACGCTGGAGAGACTATGTCTCTCAGCTGGCCTGGGAACGCCTCGGGATCCCCCGGGAAGAGCTGGACGAGGTGGCCGGTGAGAGGGAAGTGTGGGCTTCCCTGCTTAGGCTGCTGCCCCCGCGACCCGACCACGGATAAGCGGCAGAAGACGAGACGAGACGAGACTTTTAACTTGACCCTCATAAGGCGTCATATTCAGATATCTTTGTGATCTGTTATTATATTAAATCATATGACTCCTGTCAGACCTCACTGCCCCCTTGTCTATATCTTAACACCTGCTTTATTTGTTGTCCTTTTGGTCAGATGACCCGTTTCACACACACACCAGTCTCAGTTCATGTCCTCATGGGGCCCTCTGTCTGGACCCCTCTATAACTGATTGTTAACCTACAGGACAACACTTCTCAGCATCCAAACTAAAGTATTTACTACATGAGTAAAGCCCCTACTGAGCTGCAGTATGATAAAGAACATATTTTATAGTGATAACCTTTTTTGAGCCCCTTTTTTGATGTTAAGATAGGGAGACTGTTAACTTGACCCTCACAAGGCAACATATTCAGATATCTTTGTGACCAGTAATTAAATCCAGTCTCATGATTCCTGTGACAGCTAACAGCTTCCTTCTTTCTGTTTAAACACTAGGTGACATCCAAGCAGGCTGCAGCACCCGAGGAAGAGGTGGCTGTGCCTCCTCTTAATCTATCTACTCATGTTTCTGATGATGCTACTATTCCAAGGGTAATAAAAATAATAAATGTGGATGATTTCTGGACAGGGTAAACTACTAACTTGATTGATAAGCTTCTATTTGGTGTCCATTTGGTCAGATGATCCGTCTCACACATGCACCAGTCTCAGTTCATGTCCTTATGGGGCCCTGTTTGGTACTCTTCCTACAAAAGAACTTTAACAACTTTTCTCTTCCACACACACACCAGTCTCAGTTCATGTCCTCATGGGGCCCTGGACCTCTCTGTAAGTGATTGTTTACCTAACCCTCTTTACAACTGTTTCATGTATCCATATTCAAACTTTCTAAACTGCTGCATGATGATGAAAACTTTTAGATAAAGAACTGTGGAGCCTCTTTTCTGATGTTGAGAGTTTTTGAGACTCCCACAAAATAGTTTTACTTGGCCACAAGTTTTCCAGTTATTTAAACAATCTCATTACATATGAAAACATTTATATATTTTTAGTACAGGAACAATGATAATAATAACTTGGTGACAGACTTTTCCCCTAGATCTTTGAACTGTCATTCATTTTGATAGATTGTGGAAAGGGATGACCATGCGCTCTGTTTGCAGATGAAAAAGTACCAGATTATTCCGATGCCTCCTGTGATTCAAGTGATGAAAGCAAAGAGGTCCCATCTACTCGGTCTAAGTCTAAGGTGGCTTCACAAAGGCCAAGGAGAGGCTGCTTCCCTCCTGTAAGTCTTTTAACTACTTTTCTGAGGGTTGTTCCTCCTAGACTTGAAACAGATGATGCTGTCATAAAGACTATCATCAATGAGCATTTCTGTTGCTCTTGCACTTTTAATGTTTGAAGGTATTTGTATGTCATTGTTTTAAGTTACCAATGGTATCTACCAGATATTTAAGTAGATTTGTTTTTTCTAGTATTAATTTAATAGTTCATTCTTTTTAAATGTGAGTTCCTTCGTCAGATGTACATCAACAGTGGCCGTGAAACGTCTGAAGAGATTCAGGAGCCAGGAGGCTCTGCAGCCACAGCTGAATCTCTTCCGCCGAGGCCGTTTCACGGCGCTACGAGAACTAGACCCTTATTTAGCGGTGTTTTTGTGTGAAAGTAACGCGCTGAAAATTCTGTAAATAGAGCGTGAATGCAGACCGATATCAGATTTTTTCGGTGGGAGTCCGCTTATGTGTGTTTTTGGTCAAGTAAAATATGGCCCCTGCTGAGTGCAGAGGAAACCGGCGGACGAGCAGGGAGCGGGGTTTGGTCCTAGTGCCCTGGGTTTCTGAAGAACATAAACACTGCTGTAGGGGTAATTTCTGCCCTAAACCTTGTGATAGGACGCAACTTGTTCAATCCCGGAATATCACTTTAAAGCACTCTGAATTTTGCTTCTACTACTCTGAATGTTCATCATTTAAACATGTGTTTAACTATTTAAACTGCTATTGATTTTAATCATATTTGGTATGAGTGATTGAGGAGGTTGCTGTATTAATTTAGGTTTTCTTTTTCTTCTCAAGATGCAAAAGATTCTTGTAGGATCAGATGCCTCAAGTGTAGATATCCGAGAAGAGTATATCCCAGGTCCCAATGAAGAGAGCACAGACAGTGACTGCAGCTTAGAAATACCCATGACAAATAAAACTATGAACAAAGAATCTACTGTTTCAAAAAGATGCAAGACTTCCAGGAAGGATAGGTTCAAGTCCTCCAGTCTGAGCCAGTTTGAGTCCTGCAGCCAGTTTGAGTCCTCCAGTCAGAGCCAGTTTGAGTCCTCCAGTCAGAGCCAGTTTGAGTCCTCCAGTCAGAGCCAGTTCGAGTCCTCCAATCAGAGCCAGTTCGAGTCCTCCAGTCAGAGCCAGTTCAAGTCCCCCAGTCAGAGCCAGTTTGAGTCCTCCTTTAAGAGCCAGTTTGAGTCCCCCATTCAGAGTCAGTTTGAGTCCTCCAGTCAGAGCCAGTTCAAGTCCTCCTTGTAGAGGCAGTTTGAGTCCTCCAGTCAGAGTCAGTTTGAGTCCTCCAGTCAGAGCCAGTTCAAGTCCTCAAGTCAGAGCCATTTTGAGTCCTCCAGCCAGTTATAGTTCTCCAGTCAGAGCCAGTTTGAGTCCTCCAGCCAGTTATAGTTCTCCAGTCAGAGCAAGTTTGAGTCCTCCAGTCAGAGCCAGTTTGAGTCTTCCAGTCAGAGCCAGTCAAGTCCTCCAGTCAGAGCCAGTCAAGTCCTCCAGTCAGAGCCAGTTCAAGACCTCCAGTCCGAGCCAGTTCAAGTTCTCCAGTCAGAGCCAGTTCAAGTCCTCCAGTCAGAGCCAGTTAAAGTTCTCCAGTCAGAGCCAGTTTGAGTCCTCCAGTCAGAGCCAGTTCAAGTTCTCCAGTCAGAGCCAGTTTGAGTCCTCCACTCAGAGCCAGTTTGAGTCCTCCAGTCAGAGCCAGTTCAAGTCCTCCTTGTAGAGCCAGTTCAAGTCCTCCAGTCAAAGCCAGTTTGACTCCTCCAGTCTGAGCCAGTCAGGTCCTCCAGTCAGAGTCAGTTCAAGTCCTCCAGTCAGATCCAGTTTGAGTCCTCCAGTCAGAGCCTGTCAAGTCCTCCAGTCAGATCCAGTTTGAGTCCTCCGGTCAGAGCCAGTCAAGTCCTCCAGTCATAGCCAGTTCAAGTCCTCCAGTCAGAGCCAGTTTGAGTCCTCCAGTCAGAGTCAGTTTGAGTCCTCCAGTCAGAGCCAGTCAAGTCCTCCAGTCAGAGTCAGTTCAAGACCTCCAGTCAAAGCCATTTTGAGTCCTCCAGCCAGTTATAGTTCTCCAGTCAGAGCCAGTTTGAGTCCTCTAGCCAGTTATAGTTCTCCAGTCAGAGCAAGTTTGAGTCCTCCAGTCAGAGCCAGTTTGAGTCTTCCAGTCAGAGCCAGTCAAGTCCTCCAGTCAGAGCCAGTCAAGTCCTCCAGTCAGAGCCAGTTCAAGACCTCCAGTCCGAGCCAGTTCAAGTTCTCCAGTCAGAGCCAGTTCAAGTTCTCCAGTCAGAGCCAGTTAAAGTTCTCCAGTCAGAGCCAGTTTGAGTCCTCCAGTCAGAGCCAGTTCAAGTTCTCCAGTCAGAGCCAGTTTGAGTCCTCCACTCAGAGCCAGTTTGAGTCCTCCAGTCAGAGCCAGTTCAAGTCCTCCTTGTAGAGCCAGTTCAAGTCCTCCAGTCAAAGCCAGTTTGACTCCTCCAGTCTGAGCCAGTCAGGTCCTCCAGTCAGAGTCAGTCAGGTCCTCCAGTCAGAGTCAGTTCAAGTCCTCCAGTCAGATCCAGTTTGAGTCCTCCAGTCAGAGCCTGTCAAGTCCTCCAGTCAGATCCAGTTTGAGTCCTCCGGTCAGAGCCAGTCAAGTCCTCCAGTCATAGCCAGTTCAAGTCCTCCAGTCAGAGCCAGTTTGAGTCCTCCAGTCAGAGTCAGTTTGAGTCCTCCAGTCAGAGCCAGTCAAGTCCTCCAGTCAGAGTCAGTTCAAGTCCTCTAGTCAGAGCCAGTTTGACTCCTCCAGTCAGAGCCAGTTTGAGTCCTCCAGTCTGAGCCAGTTTGAGTCCTGCAGCCAGTTCAAGTCCTCCAGTCAGAGCCAGTTCGAGTCCTCCTTGTAGAGCCAGTTTGAGTCCTCCAGTCAGAGTCAGTTTGAGTCCTCCAGTCAGAGCCAGTTCAAGACCTCCAGTCAGAGCCAGTTTGAGTCCTCCAGTCAGAGCCAGTTTGAGTCCTCCAGTCAGGCCAGTTCAAGACCTCCAGTCAAAGCCAGTTGAGTCCTTTAGTCAGAGCCAGTTCAAGTCCTCCAGTCAGAGCCAGTTTGAGTCCTCCAGTCAGAGCCAGTTTGAGTCCTGCAGCCAGTTTGAGTCCTCCATTCAGAGCCAGTTTGAGTCCTCCAGTCAGAGTCAGTTTGATGCCTCCAGTCAGAGCCAGTTCAAGTCCTCCAGTCAGAGCCAGTCAAGTCCTCCAGTCAGTGCCAGTTCAAGACCTCCAGTCAGAGAGACTGAAGTCCTCCAGTCAGAGCCAGTTCAAGTTCTCCAGTCAGAGCCAGTCAAGTCCTCCTTGTAGAGCCAGTTCAAGTTCTCAAGTCAGAGTCAGATGAGTCCTCCAGTCAGAGCCAGTTTGAGTCCTCCAGTCAGAGCCAGTTCAAGTCCTCCAGTCAGAGCCAGTTTGAGTCCTGCAGCCAGTTTGAGTCCTCCAGTCAGCTCCACAGACACCAGTTAATCCAGTGCCTCAAGAGATTCAGGAGCCAGGAGGCTCTGCAGCCACAGCTGAATCTCTTCCAGTTTCACGGCGTTTGAGAACTAGACCCTTATTTAGCGGTGTTTTTGTGTGAAAGTAACGCTTGAAAATTCTGTAAATAGAGCGTGAATGCAGACCGAGCATCAGATTTTTTCCTGTGGAGTCCGTTTATGTGTGTTTTTTGGTCAAGTAAAATATGGCCTGCCTGAGTGCAGAGGAAACCCGGACGAGCAGGGAGCGGGGTTTGGTCCTAGTGCCCTGGGTTTCTGAAGAACATAAACACTGCTGTAGGGGTAATTTCTGCCCTAAACCTTGTGATAGGACGCAACTTGTTCAATCCCGGAATATCACTTTAAAGCACTCTGAATTTTGCTTCTACTACTCTGAATGTTCATCATTTAAACATGTGTTTAACTATTTAAACTGCTATTGATTTTAATCATATTTGGTATGAGTGATTGAGGAGGTTGCTGTATTAATTTAGGTTTTCTTTTTCTTCTCAAGATGCAAAAGATTCTTGTAGGATCAGATGCCTCAAGTGTAGATATCCGAGAAGAGTATATCCCAGGTCCCAATGAAGAGAGCACAGACAGTGACTGCAGCTTAGAAATACCCATGACAAATAAAACTATGAACAAAGAATCTACTGTTTCAAAAAGATGCAAGACTTCCAGGAAGGATAGGTTCAAGTCCTCCAGTCTGAGCCAGTTTGAGTCCTGCAGCCAGTTTGAGTCCTCCAGTCAGAGCCAGTTTGAGTCCTCCAGTCAGAGCCAGTTTGAGTCCTCCAGTCAGAGCAAGTTTGAGTCCTCCAGTCAGAGCCAGTTCGAGTCCTCTAATCAGAGCCAGTTCGAGTCCTCCAGTCAGAGCCAGTTCAAGTCCCCCAGTCAGAGCCAGTTTGAGTCCTCCTTTTAGAGCCAGTTTGAGTCCCCCACTCAGAGCCAGTTTGAGTCCTCCAGTCAGAGCCAGTTCAAGTCCTCCTTGTAGAGGCAGTTTGAGTCCTCCAGTCAGAGTCAGTTTGAGTCCTCCAGTCAGAGCCAGTTCAAGTCCTCAAGTCAGAGCCATTTTGAGTCCTCCAGCCAGTTATAGTTCTCCAGTCAGAGCCAGTTTGAGTCCTCCAGCCAGTTAAAGTTCTCCAGTCAGAGCAAGTTTGAGTCCTCCAGTCAGAGCCAGTTTGAGTCTTCCAGTCAGAGCCAGTCAAGTCCTCCAGTCAGAGCCAGTCAAGTCCTCCAGTCAGAGCCAGTTCAAGACCTCCAGTCCGAGCCAGTTCAAGTTCTCCAGTCAGAGCCAGTTCAAGTCCTCCAGTCAGAGCCAGTTAAAGTTCTCCAGTCAGAGCCAGTTTGAGTCCTCCAGTCAGAGCCAGTTCAAGTTCTCCAGTCAGAGCCAGTTTGAGTCCTCCACTCAGAGCCAGTTTGAGTCCTCCAGTCAGAGCCAGTTCAAGTCCTCCTTGTAGAGCCAGTTCAAGTCCTCCAGTCAAAGCCAGTTTGACTCCTCCAGTCTGAGCCAGTCAGGTCCTCCAGTCAGAGTCAGTTCAAGTCCTCCAGTCAGATCCAGTTTGAGTCCTCCAGTCAGAGCCTGTCAGGTCCTCCAGTCAGAGTCAGTTCAAGTCCTCCAGTCAGATCCAGTTTGAGTCCTCCAGTCAGATCCACTTTGAGTCCTCCGGTCAGAGCCAGTCAAGTCCTCCAGTCATAGCCAGTTCAAGTCCTCCAGTCAGAGCCAGTTTGAGTCCTCCAGTCAGAGTCAGTTTGAGTCCTCCAGTCAGAGCCAGTCAAGTCCTCCAGTCAGAGTCAGTTCAAGACCTCCAGTCAAAGCCAGTTTGACTCCTCCAGTCAGAGCCAGTTTGAGTCCTCCAGTCTGAGCCAGTTTGAGTCCTGCAGCCAGTTCAAGTCCTCCAGTCAGAGCCAGTTCGAGTCCTCCTTGTAGAGCCAGTTTGAGTCCTCCAGTCAGAGCCAGTTTGAGACCTCCAGTCAGAGTCAGTTTGAGTCCTCCAGTCAGAGCCAGTTCAAGACCTCCAGTCAGAGCCAGTTTGAGTCCTCCAGTCAGAGCCAGTTTGAGTCCTCCAGTCAGGCCAGTTCAAGACCTCCAGTCAAAGCCAGTTTGAGTCCTTTAGTCAGAGCCAGTTCAAGTCCTCCAGTCAGAGCCAGTTCGAGTCCTCCAGTCAGAGCCAGTTTGAGTCCTTCAGTCAGAGTCAGTTTGATGCCTCCAGTCAGAGCCAGTTCAAGTCCTCCAGTCAAAGCCAGTCAAGTCCTCCAGTCAGAGCCAGTTCAAGACCCCAGGTCAGAGAGACTGAAGTCCTCCAGTCAGAGCCAGTTCAAGTTCCCCAGTCAGAGCCAGTCAAGTCCTCCTTGTAGAGCCAGTTCAAGTTCTCAAGTCAGAGTCAGATGAGTCCTCCAGTCAGAGCCAGTTTGAGTCCTCCAGTCAGAGCCAGTTCAAATCCTCCAGTCAGAGCCAGTTTGAGTCCTGCAGCCAGTTTGAGTCCTCCAGTCAGAGCCAGTTCAAGTTCTCCAGTCAGAGCCAGTTTGAGTCCTCCAGTCAGAGCAAGTTCAAGTCCTCCAGTCAGAGCTAGTTTGAGTCCTGCAGCCAGTTTGAGTCCTCCAGTCAGAGCCAGTTCAAGTTCTCCAGTCAGAGCGAGTTTGAGTCCTCCAGTCAGAGCCAGTTCGGGTCCTCCAGTCAGAGCCAGTTTGAGTCCTCCAGTCAGAGCCAGATCAAGTTCTCTAGTCAGAGCCAGTTTGAGTCCTCCAGTTAGAGCCAGTTCGAGTCCTACAATCAGAGCCAGTTCGAGTCCTCCAGTCAGAGCCAGTTCAAGCACCCCAGTCAGAGCCAGTTTGAGTCCTGCAGCCAGTTATAGTCCTCCAGTCAGAGCCAGTTCAAGTCCTCCTTTTAGAGCTAGGTTGAGTCCTCCAGTCAGAGTCAGTTTGAGTCCTCCAGTCAGAGCCAGTTCAAGTTCTCCAGTCAGAGCCAGTTTGAGTCCTCCACTCAGAGCCAGTTTGAGTCCTCCAGTCAGAGCCAGTTCAAGTCCTCCTTGTAGAGCCAGTTCAAGTCCTCCAGTCAAAGCCAGTTTGACTCCTCCAGTCTGAGCCAGTCAGGTCCTCCAGTCAGAGTCAGTTCAAGTCCTCCAGTCAGATCCAGTTTGAGTCCTCCAGTCAGAGCCTGTCAAGTCCTCCAGTCAGATCCAGTTTGAGTCCTCCGGTCAGAGCCAGTTCAAGTTCTCCAGTCAGAGCCAGTTTGAGTCCTCCACTCAGAGCCAGTTTGAGTCCTCCAGTCAGAGCCAGTTCAAGTCCTCCTTGTAGAGCCAGTTCAAGTCCTCCAGTCAAAGCCAGTTTGACTCCTCCAGTCTGAGCCAGTCAGGTCCTCCAGTCAGAGTCAGTTCAAGTCCTCCAGTCAGATCCAGTTTGAGTCCTCAAGTCAGAGCCTGTCAAGTCCTCCAGTCAGAGCCAGTTCAAGACCTCCAGTCAGAGAGACTGAAGTCCTCCAGTCAGAGCCAGTTCAAGTTCTCCAGTCAGAGCCAGTCAAGTCCTCCTTGTAGAGCCAGTTCAAGTTCTCAAGTCAGAGTCAGATGAGTCCTCCAGTCAGAGCCAGTTTGAGTCCTCCAGTCAGAGCCAGTTCAAGTCCTCCAGTCAGAGCCAGTTTGAGTCCTGCAGCCAGTTTGAGTCCTCCAGTCAGAGCCAGTTCAAGTTCTCCAGTCAGAGCCAGTTTGAGTCCTCCAGTCAGAGCCAGTTCAAGTCCTCCAGTCAGAGCCAGTTTGAGTCCTGCAGCCAGTTTGAGTCCTCCAGTCAGAGCCAGTTCAAGTTCTCCAGTCAGAGCCAGTTCGAGTCCTCCAGTCAGAGCCAGTTCGAGTCCTCCAGTCAGAGCCAGTTTGAGTCCTCCAGTCAGAGCCAGATCAAGTTCTCCAGTCAGAGCCAGTTTGAGTCCTTCAGTTAGAGCCAGTTTGAGTCCTCCAATCAGAGCCAGTTCGAGTCCTCCAGTCAGAGCCAGTTCAAGCACCCCAGTCAGAGCCAGTTTGAGTCCTGCAGCCAGTTATAGTCCTCCAGTCAGAGCCAGTTCAAGTCCTCCTTTTAGAGTCAGTTTGAGTCCTCCAGTCAGAGCCAGTTCAAGTCCTCCAGTCAGAGCCAGTTTGAGTCCTCCAGTCAAAGTCAGTTTGAGTCCTCCAGTCAGAGCCAGTTAAAGTCTTCCAGTCGAGGCCAGTTCAAGTCCTCCAGTCAGATCCAGTTTGAGTCCTCCAGTCAAAGCCAGTCAAGTCCTCCAGTCAGAGCCAGTTTGAGTCCTCCAGTCAGAGCCAGTCAAGTCCTCCAGTCAGAGCCAGTTCAAGACCTCCAGTCAGAGCGAGTGAAGTTCTCCAGTCAGAGCCAGTTCAAGTTCTCCAGTCAGAGCCAGTCAAGGCCTCCTTGTAGAGCCAGTTTGAGTCCTCCATTCAGAGCCAGTCAAGTCCTCCAGTCAGAGCCAGTTCAAGACCGCCAGTCTGAGCCAGTTTCAGTCCTCCTTATAGAGCCAGTTTGAGTCCTCCAGTCAGAGCCAGTTCGAGTCCTCTAGTCAGAGCCAGTTTGAGTCCTTCTTGTAGAGCCAGTTTGAGTCCTCCAGTCAGAGCCAGTTTGAGTCCTCCACTCAGAGCCAGTTTGAGTCCTCCAGTCAGAGCCAGTTCAAGACCTCCAGTCAGAGAGACTGAAGTCCTCCAGTCAGAGCCAGTTCAAGTTCTCCAGTCAGAGCCAGTCAAGTCCTCCTTGTAGAGCCAGTTCAAGTTCTCAAGTCAGAGTCAGATGAGTCCTCCAGTCAGAGCCAGTTTGAGTCCTCCAGTCAGAGCCAGTTCAAGTCCTCCCGTCAGAGCCAGTTTGAGTCCTCCAGTCAGAGCCAGTTCAAGTTCTCCAGTCAGAGCCAGTTCAAGACCTCCAGTTAGAGCCAGTTCGAGTCCTCCAATCAGAGCCAGTTCGAGTCCTCCAGTCAGAGCCAGTTCAAGCACCCCAGTCAGAGCCAGTTTGAGTCCTCCAGTCAGAGTCAGTTTGAGTCCTCCAGTCAGAGCCAGTTCAAGTCCTCCAGTCAGAGCCAGTTTGAGTCCTCCAGTCAAAGTCAGTTTGAGTCCTCCAGTCAGAGCCAGTTAAAGTCTTCCAGTCGAGGCCAGTTCATGTCCTCCAGTCAGATCCAGTTTGAGTCCTCCAGTCAAAGCCAGTCAAGTCCTCCAGTCAGATCCAGTTTGAGTCCTCCAGTCAGAGCCAGTTTGAGTCCTCCAGTCAGAGCCAGTTCAAGTTCTCCAGTCAGATCCAGTTTGAGTCCTCCAGTCAAAGCCAGTCAAGTCCTCCAGTCAGATCCAGTTTGAGTCCTCCAGTCAGAGCCAGTCAAGTCCTCCAGTCAGAGCCAGTTCAAGACCTCCAGTCAGAGCGAGTGAAGTCCTCCAGTCAGAGCCAGTTCAAGTTCTCCAGTCAGAGCCAGTCAAGGCCTCCTTGTAGAGCCAGTTTGAGTCCTCCATTCAGAGCCAGTCAAGTCCTCCAGTCAGAGCCAGTTCAAGACCGCCAGTCTGAGCCAGTTCGAGTCCTCCAATCAGAGCCAGTTCGAGTCCTCCAGTCAGAGCCAGTTCAAGCACCCCAGTCAGAGCCAGTTTGAGTCCTCCAGTCAGAGTCAGTTTGAGTCCTCCAGTCAGAGCCAGTTCAAGTCCTCCAGTCAGAGCCAGTTTGAGTCCTCCAGTCAAAGTCAGTTTGAGTCCTCCAGTCAAAGCCAGTTAAAGTCTTCCAGTCGAGGCCAGTTCATGTCCTCCAGTCAGATCCAGTTTGAGTCCTCCAGTCAAAGCCAGTCAAGTCCTCCAGTCAGATCCAGTTTGAGTCCTCCAGTCAGAGCCAGTTTGAGTCCTCCAGTCAGAGCCAGTTCAAGTTCTCCAGTCAGATCCAGTTTGAGTCCTCCAGTCAAAGCCAGTCAAGTCCTCTAGTCAGATCCAGTTTGAGTCCTCCAGTCAGAGCCAGTCAAGTCCTCCAGTCAGAGCCAGTTCAAGACCTCCAGTCAGAGCGAGTGAAGTCCTCCAGTCAGAGCCAGTTCAAGTTCTCCAGTCAGAGCCAGTCAAGGCCTCCTTGTAGAGCCAGTTTGAGTCCTCCATTCAGAGCCAGTCAAGTCCTCCAGTCAGAGCCAGTTCAAGACCGCCAGTCTGAGCCAGTTTCAGTCCTCCTTATAGAGCCAGTTTGAGTCCTCCAGTCAGAGCCAGTTCGAGTCCTCCAGTCAGAGCCAGTTTGAGTCCTTCTTGTAGAGCCAGTTTGAGTCCTCCAGTCAGAGCCAGTTCGAGTCCTCCAGTCAGAGCCAGTTCAAGTCCTCCAGTCAGAGCCAGTTTAAGTCCAGCAGCCAGTTTGAGTCCTCCAGTCAGAGCCAGTTTGAGTCCTCCAGTCAAAGCCAGTTCAAGTTCTCCAGTCAGAGCCAGTTTGAGTCCTCCAGTCAGAGCCAGTCAAGTCCTCCAGTCAGAACCAGTTCAAGACCTCCAGTCAGAGCCAGTTTGAGTTCTCCAGTCAGAGCCAGTTTGAGTCCTCCAGTCAGGGCCAGTTCAAGACCTCCAGTCAAAGCCAGTTTGAGTCCTCCAGTCAGAGCCAGTTTGAGTCCTCCAATCAGAGCCAGTTTAAGTCCTCCAGTCAGAGCCAGTCAAGTCCTCCAATCAGATACAGTTTGAGTCCTCCAGTCAGAGCCAGTTTGAGTCCTCCAGTCAGAGCCAGTCAAGTCCTCCAGTCAGAGCCAGTTCAAGACCCCAGGTCAGAGCCAGTTTGAGTCCTCCAGTCAAAGCCAGTCAAGTCCTCTAGCCAGAGCCAGTTCAAGTCCTCCAGTCAGATCCAGTTTGAGTCCTCCAGTTAGAGCCTATCAATTCCTCCATTCAGAGTCAGTTCAAGTGCTCCAGTTATAGCCAATTCAAGACCTCCAGTCTTAGCCAGTTTGAGTCCTCCAGCCGGAGACAGTTTGAGTGCTCTAGTTAGGGCCAGTTCAAGACCTCCAGTCAGAGCCAGTTGGAGTCCTCAAGTCAGAAAAAGTTCAACACCTCCAGTCTGAGCCAGTTTGAGTCCTGCAGCCAGTTATAGTCCTCCAGTCAGAGTCAGTTCAAATCCTCCTTTTAGAGCCTTTTTGAGTCCTCCAGTCAGAGTCAGTTTGAGTCCTCCAGTCAGAGCCAGTTTGAGTCCTCCAGTCAGAGCCAGTTTGAGTCCTGCAGCCAGTTATAGTTCTCCAGTCAGAGCCAGTTCAAGTCCTCCTTGTAGAGCCAGTTTGAGTCCTCCAGTCAGAGCCTGTCAAGGCCTCCAGTCAGAGTCAGTTCAAGACCTCCAGTCAGAGCCAGTTTGACTCCTGCAGTCAGAGCCAGTCAAGTCCTCCAGTCAGAGTCAGTTCAAGTCATCCAGTCTGAGCCAGTTTGAGTCCTGCAGCCAGTTTGAGTCCTCCATTCAGAGCCAGTTTGAGTCCTCTAGTCAGAGTCAGTTTGATGCCTCCAGTCAGAGTCAGTTTGATGCCTCCAGTCAGAGCCAGTTCAAGTCCTCCAGTCAGAGCCAGTCAAGTCCTCCAGTCAGAGCCAGTTCAAGACCTCCAGTCAGAGAGACTGAAGTCCTCCAGTCAGAGCCAGTTCAAGTTCTCCAGTCAGAGCCAGTCAAGTCCTCCTTGTAGAGCCAGTTCAAGTTCTCAAGTCAGAGTCAGATGAGTCCTCCAGTCAGAGCCAGTTTGAGTCCTCCAGTCAGAGCCAGTTCAAGTCCTCCAGCCAGAGCCAGTTTGAGTCCTGCAGCCAGTTTGAGTCCTCCAGTCAGAGCCAGTTCAAGTTCTCCAGTCAGAGCCAGTTTGAGTCCTCCAGTCAGAGCCAGTTCAAGTCCTCCAGTCAGAGCCAGTTTGAGTCCTGCAGCCAGTTTGAGTCCTCCAGTCAGAGTCAGTTTGAGTCCTCCAGTCAGAGCCAGTTTGAGTCCTCCAGTCAGAGCCAGTTCGAGTCCTCCAGTCAGAGCCAGTTTGAGTCCTCCAGTCAGAGCCAGATCAAGTTCTCCAGTCAGAGCCAGTTCAAGACCTCCAGTTAGAGCCAGTTCGAGTCCTCCAATCAGAGCCAGTTCGAGTCCTCCAGTCAGAGCCAGTTCAAGCACCCCAGTCAGAGCCAGTTTGAGTCCTGCAGCCAGTTATAGTCCTCCAGTCAGAGCCAGTTCAAGTCCTCCTTTTAGAGCTAGGTTTAGTCCTCCAGTCAGAGTCAGTTTGAGTCCTCCAGTCAGAGCCAGTTCAAGTCCTCCAGTCAGAGCCAGTTTGAGTCCTCCAGTCAAAGTCAGTTTGAGTCCTCCAGTCAGAGCCAGTTAAAGTCTTCCAGTCGAGGCCAGTTCAAGTCCTCCAGTCAGATCCAGTTTGAGTCCTCCAGTCAAAGCCAGTCAAGTCCTCCAGTCAGATCCAGTTTGAGTCCTCCAGTCAGAGCCAGTCAAGTCCTCCAGTCAGAGCCAGTTCAAGACCTCCAGTCAGAGCGAGTGAAGTCCTCCAGTCAGAGCCAGTCAAGGCCTCCTTGTAGAGCCAGTTTGAGTCCTCCATTCAGAGCCAGTCAAGTCCTCCAGTCAGAGCCAGTTCAAGACCGCCAGTCTGAGCCAGTTTCAGTCCTCCTTATAGAGCCAGTTTGAGTCCTCCAGTCAGAGCCAGTTCGAGTCCTCCAGTTAGAGCCAGTTTGAGTCCTTCTTGTAGAGCCAGTTTGAGTCCTCCAGTCAGAGCCAGTTCGAGTCCTCCAGTCAGAGCCAGTTCAAGTCCTCCAGTCAGAGGCAGTTTAAGTCCAGCAGCCAGTTCAAGTCCTCCAGTCAGAGCCAGTTTGAGTCCTCCAGTCAAAGCCAGTTCAAGTTCTCCAGTCAGAGCCAGTTTGAGTCCTCCAGTCAGAGCCAGTCAAGTCCTCCAGTCAGAACCAGTTCAAGACCTCCAGTCAGAGCCAGTTTGAGTCCTCCAGTCAGGGCCAGTTCAAGACCTCCAGTCAAAGCCAGTTTGAGTCCTCCAGTCAGAGCCAGTCTGAGTCCTCCAATCAGACCCAGTTTAAGTCCTCCAGTCAGAGCCAGTCAAGTCCTCCAATCAGATCCAGTTTGAGTCCTCCAGTCAGAGCCAGTTTGAGTCCTCCAGTCAGAGCCAGTTCAAGTTCTCCTGTCAGATCCAGTTTGAGTCCTCCAGTTAGAGCCAGTGAAGTCCTCCAGTCAGAGCCAGTTCAAGTCCTCCTTGTAGAGCCAGTTTGAGTCCTCCATTCAGAGCCAGTTCAAGTCCTCCAGTCAGAGCCAGTTTGAGTCCTCCAGTCAGAGCCAGTCAAGTCCTCCACTCAGAGCCAGTTCAAGACCCCAGGTCAGAGCCAGTTTGAGTCCTCCAGTCAAAGCCAGTCAAGTCCTCCAGTCAGAGCCAGTTCAAGTCCTCCAGTCAGATCCAGTTTGAGTCCTCCAGTTAGAGCCTATCAATTCCTCCATTCAGAGTCAGTTCAAGTGCTCCAGTTATAGCCAATTCAAGACCTCCAGTCTTAGCCAGTTTGAGTCCTCCAGCCGGAGACAGTTTGAGTGCTTTAGTTAGAGCCAGTTTGAGTCCTCCAGTCAGGGCCAGTTTGAGTCCTCAAGTCAGAAAAAGTTCAAGACCTCCAGTCTGAGCCAGTTTGAGTCCTGCAGCCAGTTATAGTCCTCCAGTCAGAGTCAGTTCAAATCCTCCTTTTAGAGCATGTTTGAGTCCTCCAGTCAGAGTCAGTTTGAGTCCTCCAGTCAGAGCCAGTTTGAGTCCTGAAGCCAGTTATAGTTCTCCAGTCAGAGCCAGTTCAAGTCCTCCTTGTAGAGCCAGTTTGAGTCCTCCAGTCAGAGCCTGTCAAGGCCTCCAGTCAGAGTCAGTTCAAGACCTCCAGTCAAAGCCAGTTTGACTCCTGCAGTCAGAGCCAGTCAAGTCCTCCAGTCAGAGTCAGTTCAAGTCATCCAGTCGGAGCCAGTTTGAGTCCTGCAGCCAGTTTGAGTCCTCCATTCAGAGACAGTTTGAGTCCTCCAGTCAGAGCCAGTTTGAGTCCTCAAGTCAGAAAAAGTTCAAGACCTCCAGTCTGAGCCAGTTTGAGTCCTGCAGCCAGTTATAGTCCTCCAGTCAGAGTCAGTTCAAATCCTCCTTTTAGAGCCTGTTTGATTCCTCCAGTCAGAGTCAGTTTGAGTCCTCCAGTCAGAGCCAGTTTGAGTCCTGCAGCCAGTTATAGTTCTCCAGTCAGAGCCAGTTCAAGTCCTCCTTGTAGAGCCAGTTTGAGTCCTCCAGTCAGAGCCTGTCAAGGCCTCCAGTCAGAGTCAGTTCAAGACCTCCAGTCAAAGCCAGTTTGACTCCTGCAGTCAGAGCCAGTCAAGTCCTCCAGTCAGAGTCAGTTCAAGTCATCCAGTCTGAGCCAGTTTGAGTCCTGCAGCCAGTTTGAGTCCTCCATTCAGAGCCAGTTTGAGTCCTCCAGTCAGAGTCAGTTTGATGCCTCCAGTCAGAGCCAGTTCAAGTCCTCCAGTCAGAGACAGTTTGAGTCCTCCAGTCAGAGCCAGTTTGATTCCTCCAGTCTAAGCCAGTTCAAGTTCTCCAGTCAGAGCCAGTTTGAGTCCTGCAGCCAGTTTGAGTCCTCCATTCAGAGCCAGTTTGAGTCCTCCAGTCAGAGCCAGTTCAAGTTCTCCAGTCAGAGCCAGTTTGAGTCCTCCAGTCAGAGCCAGTTCAAGTTCTCCAGTCAGAGCCAGTTTGAGTCCTCCAGTCAGAGCCAGTTCAAGTTCTCCAGTCAGAGCCAGTTTGAGTCCTCCAGTCAGAGCCAGTTCAAGTCCTCCAGTCAGAGCCGGTTTGAGTCCTCCAGTCAGAGCCAGTTCGAGTCCTCCAATCAGAGCCAGTTTGAGTCTTCCAGTCAGAGCCAGTTCAAGCACCCCAGTCAGAGCCAGTTTGAGTCCTGCAGCCAGTTATAGTCCTCCAGTCAGAGCCAGTTCAAGTCCTCCTTTTAGAGCTAGGTTGAGTCCTCCAGTCAGAGTCAGTTTGAGTCCTCCAGTCAGAGCCAGTTCAAGTCCTCCAGTCAGAGCCAGTTTGAGTCCTCCAGTCAGAGTCAGGTTGAGTCCTCCAGTCATAGCCTGTAAAAGTCTTCCAGTCAGAGCCAGTTCAAGTCCTCCAGTCAGATCCAGTTTGAGTCCTCCAGTCAGAGCCAGTCAAGTCCTCCAGTCAGATCCAGTTTGAGTCCTCCAGTCAGAGCCAGTCAAGTCCTCCAGTCAGAGCCAGTTCAAGACCTCCAGTCAGAGCAAGTGAAGTCCTCCAGTCATAGCCAGTTCAAGTCCTCCATTCAGAGCCAGTCAAGTCCTCCAGTCAGAGCCAGTTCAAGACCGCCAGTCTGAGCCAGTTTCAGTCCTCCAGTCTGAGCCAGTTTGAGTCCTAGAGTCAGTTTGAGTCCTCCAGTCAGAGCCAATTTGAGTCCTCCTTGTAGAGCCAGTTTGAGTCCTCCAGTCAGAGCCAGTTCGAGTCCTCCAGTCAGAGCCAGTTTGAGTCCTCCAGTCAGAGCTGGCTCAGTTTGAGTCCTCCAGCCAGAGCCAGTTTGAGTCCTCCAGTCCGAGCCAGTTCGAGTCCTCCAGTCAGAGCCAGTTCAAGTCCTCCAGTTAGAGGCAGTTTAAGTCCTGCAGCCAGTTTGAGTCCTCCAGTCAGAGCCAGTTTGAGTCCTCCAGTCAGAGCCAGTTCAAGTCCTCCAGTCAGAGCCAGTTCAAGTCCTCCTTGTAGAGCCAGTTTGAGTCCTCCATTCAGAGCCAGTTCAAGTCCTCCAGTCAGAGCCAGTTTGAGGCCTCCAGTCAGAGCCAGTCAAGTCCTCCAGTCATAGCCAGTTCAAGACCTCCAGTCAGAGCCAATTTGAGTCCTCCAGTCAGGGCCAGTTTGAGTCCTCCAGTCAAAGCCAGTTTGAGTCCTCCAGTCAGAGCCAGTTTGAGTCCTCCAGTCAGAGCCAGTTTAAGTCCTCCAGTCAGAGCCAGTCAAGTCCTCCAGTCAGATCCAGTTTGATGCCTCCAGTCAGAGCCAGTTTGAGTCCTCCAGTCAGTGCCAGTTCAGGACCTCCAGTCAGCCAGTTTGAGTCCTCCAGTCAAAGCCAGTCAAGTCCTCCAGTCAGAGCCAGTTCAAGTCCTCCAGTCAGATCCAGTTTGAGTCCTCCAGTCAGAGCCTCTCAATTCCTCCATTCAGAGTGAGTTCAAATCCTCAGTCAAGTCCTCCAGTAGGAGTCAGTTCAAGTCCTCCAGTCTGAGCCAGTTTGAGTCCTGCAGCCAGTTTGAGTCCTCCATTCAGAGCCAGTTTGAGTCCTCCAGTCTAAGCCAGTTCAAGTCCTCCTGTCAGATCCAGTTTGAGTCCTCCATTCAGAGCCAGTTTGAGTCCTCCAGTCAGAGTCAGTTCAATACATCCAGTCAAAGCCAGTTTGAGTCCTCCAGTCAGAGCCATTCAAGTCCTCCAGTCAGATCCAGTTCAAGTTCTCCAGTCAGATCCAGTTTGAGTCCTCCAGTCAGAGCCAGTCAAGTCCTCCAGTCAGAGCCAGTTTGAGTCCTCCAGTCAGAGCCATTTCAAGTCCTCCAGACAGAGCCAGTTCAAGACCTCCAGTCAGAGCCAGTTTGAAGTTCTCCAGTCAGAGCCAGTTCAAGTTCCTCCAGTCAGAGCCAGTCAAGTCCTCCAGTCAGAGTCAGTTTGAGTCCTCCAGTCAGAGCCAGTTTGAGTCCTCCAGTCAGAGCCAGTGAAGTCCTCCAGTCAGAGCCAGTGAAGTCCTCCAATCAGAGCCAGTTCAAGTCCTCCAGTCAGAGAGAGTTTAAGTCCTGCAGCCAGTTTGAGTCCTCCAGTCCGAGCCAGTTTGAGTCCTCCAGTCAGAGCCAGTTTGAGTCCTCCAGTCAGAGCCAGTTTGAGTCCTCCAGTCAGATCCAGTTTAAGTCCTCCAGTCAGAGCCAGTCAAGTCCTCCAGTCAGAGCCAGTCAAGTCCTCCAGTCAGAGCCAGTTCAAGACATCCAGTCAGAGCCAGTTTGAGTCCTCCAGTCAGAGCCAGTTTGAGTCCTCCAGTCAGAGCCAGTTTGAGTCCTCCAGTCAGAGCCAGTTTGAGTCCTCCAGTCAGAGCCAGTTTAAGTGCTCCAGTCAGAGCCAGTCAAGTCCTCCAGTCAGATCCAGTTTGAGTCCTCCAGTCAGAGCCAGTTTGAGTCCTCCAGTCTGAGCCAGTTCAAGTCCTCCAGCCAGATCCAGTTTGAGTCCTCCAGTTAGAGCCAGTGAAGTCCTCCAGTCAGAGCCAGTTCAAGTCCTCCTTGTAGAGGCAGTTTGAGTCCTCCAGTCAGAGCCAGTCAAGGCCTCCAGTCAGAGCCAGTTCAAGTCCTCCAGTCAAAGCCAGTTTGACTCCTCCAGTCAGAGCCAGTCAAGTCCTCCAGTCAGAGTCAGTTCAAGTCCTCCAGTCAGAGTAAGTTCAAGTCCTCCAGTCTGAGCCAGTTTGAGTCCTGCAGCCAGTTTGAGTCCTCCATTCAGAGCCAGTTTGAGTCCTCCAGTCAGAGTCAGTTTTATGTCTCCAGTCAGAGCCAGTTCAAGTCCTCCAGTCAGAGCCAGTTTGAGTCCTCCAGTAAGAGCCAGTTGGAGTCCTCCAGTCTAAGCCAGTTCAAGTCCTCCAGTCAGATCCAGTTTGAGTCCTCCATTCAGAGCCAGTTTGAGTCCTCCAGTCAGAGTCAGTTCAAGAGATCCAGTCAAAGCCAGTTTGGGTCCTCCAGTCAGTGCCATTCAAGTCCTCCAGTCAGATCCAGTTCAAGTTCTCCAGTCAGAGCCAGTTTGAGTCCTCCAGTCAGAGCCAGTCAAGTCCTCCAGTCAGAGCCAGTTTGAGTCCTCCAGTCAGAGCGATGGAAGTTCTCCAGTCAGAGCCAGTTCAAGACCTCCAGTCAGAGCGAGTGAAGTCCTCCAGTCAGAGCCAGTTCAAGTTCTCCAGTCAGAGCCAGTCAAGTCCTCCTTGTAGAGCCAGTTCAAGTTCTCCAGTCAGAGTCAGTTTGAGTCCTCCAGTCAGAGCCAGTTTGAGTCCTCCAGTCAGAGCCAGTGAAGTCCTCCAGTCAGAGCCAGTGAAGTCCTCCAGTCAGAGCCCGTTCAAGTCCTCCAGTCAGAGCCAGTTCAAGTCCTCCATTCAGAGAGAGTTTAAGTCCTGCAGCCAGTTTGAGTCCTCCAGTCCGAGCCAGTTTGAGTCCTCCAGTCAGAGCCAGTTTGAGTTCTCCAGTCTGAGCCGGTTCAAGTTCTCCAGTCAGAGCCAGTTTGAGTCCTCCAGTCAAAGCCAGTCAAGTCCTCCAGTCAGAGCCAGTTCAAGACCTCCAGTCAGAGCCAGCTTGAGTTCTCCAGTCAGAGCCAGTTTGAGTCCTCCAGTCAGGCCAGTTCAAGACCTCCAGTCAAAGCCAGTTTGAGTCCTTTAGTCAGAGCCAGTTTGAGTCCTCCAGTCAGATCCAGTTTAAGTCCTCCAGTCAGAGCCAGTCAAGTCCTCCAGTCAGAGTCAGTTTGAGTCCTCCAGTCAGAGTCAGTTTGAGTCCTCCAGTCTGAGCCAGTTCAAGTCCTCCAGTCAGATCCAGTTTGAGTCCTCCATTCAGAGCCAGTTCAAGTCCTCCAGTCAGAGCCAGTTTGAGTCCTGCAGTCAGAGCCAGTCAAGTCCTCCAGTCAGAACCAGTTCAAGTTCTCCAGTCAAAGCCAGTTTGAATCCTCCAGTCAAAGCCAGTCAAGTCCTCTAGTCATGGCCAATTCAAGACCTCCAGTCTGAGCCAGTTTGAGTCCTCCCGTCTGAGCCAGTTTGAGTCCTGCAGTCAGAGCCAGTTCAAGTTCTCCTTGTAGAGCCATTTTGAGTCCTCTAGTCGGAGCCAGTTTGAGTCCTCCAGTCAAAGCCAGTGTGAGTCCTCTAGTCAGAACCAGTTCAAGTCCCCCAGTCTGAGCCAGTTTGAATCCTGCAGCCAGTTATAGTCCTCCAGTCAGAGTCAGTTCGAGTCCTCCTTTTAGAGCCAGTTTGAGTCCTCCAGTCAGAGCCAGTTCAAGTCCTCCTTGTAGAGCCAGTTTGAGTCCTCCAGTCAGAGCCAGTTTGAGACCTGCAGCCAGTTATAGTTCTCCAGTCAGAGCCAGTTCAAGTCCTCCTTGTAGAGCCAGTTTGAGTCCTCCAGTCAGAGCCAGTCAAGTCCTCCAGTCTGAGCCAGTTCAAGACCTCCAGTCAGAGCCAGTTCAAGTTCTCCAGACAGAGCCGGTTCAAGTTTTCCAGTCAGAGCCAGTTCAAGTTCTCCAGTCAGAGCCAGTCAGGTCCTCCAGTCAGAGTCAGTTCAAGACCTCCAGTCAAAGCCAGTTTGAGTCCTCCAGTCAGAGCCAGTCAAGTCCTCCAGTCAGAGTCAGTTCAAGTTCTCCAGTCTGAGCCAGTTTGAGTCCTGCAGCCATTTTGAGTCCTCCATTCAGAGCCAGTTTGAGTCCTCTAGTCAGAGTCAGTTTGATGCCTCCAGTCAGAGCCAGTTCAAGTCCTCCAGTCAGAGCCAGGCAAGTCCTCCAGTCAGAGCCAGTTCAAGACCTCCAGTCAGAGAGACTGAAGTCCTCCAGTCAGAGCCAGTTCAAGTTCTCCAGTCAGAGCCAGTCAAGTCCTCCTTGTAGAGCCAGTTCAAGTTCTCAAGTCAGAGTCAGATGAGTCCTCCAGTCAGAGCCAGTTTGAGTCCTCCAGTCAGAGCCAGTTCAAGTCCTCCAGTCAGAGCCAGTTTGAGTCCTGCAGCCAGTTTGAGTCCTCCAGTCAGAGCCAGTTCAAGTTCTCCAGTCAGAGCCAGTTTGAGTCCTCCAGTCAGAGCCAGTTCAAGTCCTCCAGTCAGAGCCAGTTTGAGTCCTGCAGCCAGTTTGAGTCCTCCAGTCAGAGCCAGTTCAAGTTCTCCAGTCAGAGCCAGTTTGAGTCCTCCAGTCAGAGCCAGTTCGAGTCCTCCAGTCAGAGCCAGTTTGAGTCCTCCAGTCAGAGCCAGATCAAGTTCTCCAGTCAGAGCCAGTTCAAGACCTCCAGTTAGAGCCAGTTCGAGTCCTCCAATCAGAGCCAGTTCGAGTCCTCCAGTCAGAGCCAGTTCAAGCACCCCAGTCAGAGCCAGTTTGAGTCCTGCAGCCAGTTATAGTCCTCCAGTCAGAGCCAGTTCAAGTCCTCCTTTTAGAGTCAGTTTGAGTCCTCCAGTCAGAGTTTTGAGTCCTCAGTCAGAGCCAGTTCAAGTCCTCCAGTCAGAGCCAGTTTGAGTCCTCCAGTCAAAGTCAGTTTGAGTCCTCCAGTCAGAGCCAGTTAAAGTCTTCCAGTCAGAGGCCAGTTCAAGTCCTCCAGTCAGATCCAGTTTGAGTCCTCCAGTCAGAGCCAGTCAAGTCCTCCAGTCAGATCCAGTTTGAGTCCTCCAGTCAGAGCCAGTCAAGTCCTCCAGTCAGAGCCAGTTCAAGACCTCCAGTCAGAGCCAGTGAAGTCCTCCAGTCAGAGCCAGTCAAGGCCTCCTTGTCAGAGCCAGTTTGAGTCCTCCATTCAGAGCCAGTCAAGTCCTCCAGTCAGAGCCAGTTCAAGACCGCCAGTCTGAGCCAGTTTCAGTCCTCCTTATAGAGCCAGTTTGAGTCCTCCAGTCAAAGCCAGTGTGAGTCCTCTAGTCAGAACCAGTTCAAGTCCCCCAGTCTGAGCCAGTTTGAATCCTGCAGCCAGTTATAGTCCTCCAGTCAGAGTCAGTTCGAGTCCTCCTTTTAGAGCCAGTTTGAGTCCTCCAGTCAGAGCCAGTTCAAGTCCTCCTTGTAGAGCCAGTTTGAGTCCTCCAGTCAGAGCCAGTTTGAGACCTGCAGCCAGTTATAGTTCTCCAGTCAGAGCCAGTTCAAGTCCTCCTTGTAGAGCCAGTTTGAGTCCTCCAGTCAGAGCCAGTCAAGTCCTCCAGTCTGAGCCAGTTCAAGACCTCCAGTCAGAGCCAGTTCAAGTTCTCCAGACAGAGCCGGTTCAAGTTTTCCAGTCAGAGCCAGTTCAAGTTCTCCAGTCAGAGCCAGTCAGGTCCTCCAGTCAGAGTCAGTTCAAGACCTCCAGTCAAAGCCAGTTTGAGTCCTCCAGTCAGAGCCAGTCAAGTCCTCCAGTCAGAGTCAGTTCAAGTTCTCCAGTCTGAGCCAGTTTGAGTCCTGCAGCCATTTTGAGTCCTCCAGTCAGAGCCAGTTCAAGTCCTCCTTGTAGAGCCAGTTTGAGTCCTCCATTCAGAGCCAGTTTGAGTCCTTCAGTCAGAGCCAGTTCAAGTCCTCCAGTCTGAGCCAGTTTGAGTCCTGCAGCCTGTTTGAGTACTCCAGTCAGAGCCAGTTCAAGTCCTCCTTGTAGAGCCAGTTCAAGTTCTCCAGTCAGAGCCAGTCAGGTCCTCCAGTCAGAGTCAGTTCAAGACCTCCAGTCAAAGCCAGTTTGAGTCCTCCAGTCAGAGCCAGTCAAGTCCTCCAGTCAGAGTCAGTTCAAGTTCTCCAGTCTGAGCCAGTTTGAGTCCTGCAGCCATTTTGAGTCCTCCAGTCAGAGCCAGTTCAAGTCCTCCTTGTAGAGCCAGTTTGAGTCCTCCAGTCAGAGCCAGTCAGGTCCTCCAGTCAGAGTCAGTTCAAGACCTCCAGTCAAAGCCAGTTTGAGTCCTCCAGTCAGAGCCAGTCAAGTCCTCCAGTCAGAGTCAGTTCAAGTTCTCCAGTCTGAGCCAGTTTGAGTCCTGCAGCCATTTTGAGTCCTCCAGTCAGAGCCAGTTCAAGTCCTCCTTGTAGAGCCAGTTTGAGTCCTCCATTCAGAGCCAGTTTGAGTCCTTCAGTCAGAGCCAGTTCAAGTCCTCCAGTCTGAGCCAGTTTGAGTCCTGCAGCCTGTTTGAGTACTCCAGTCAGAGCCAGTTCAAGCCCTCCTTGTATAGCCAGTTTGAGCCCTCCATTCAGAGCCAATTTGAGTCCTCCAGTCAGAGCCAGTTTGATGCCTCCAGTCAGAGCCAGTTTGAGTCCTCCAGTCAGAGCCAGTTTGAGTCCTCCAGTCAGAGCCAGTCAAGTCCTCCAGTCAGATCCAGTTTGAGTCCTCCAGTCAGAGCCAGTGAAGTCCTCCAGTCAGAGCCAGTTCAAGTCCTCCAGTCAGAGCCAGTTTGAGTCCTCCATTCAGAGCCAGTTTGAGTCCTCCATTCAGAACCAGTTTGAGTCCTCCAGTCAGAGTCATTTTGATGCCTCCAGTCAGAGCCAGTCAAGTTCTCCAGTCTAAGCCAGTTCAAGTCCTCCAGTCAGAGCCAGTTCAAGTCCTCCAGTCAGAGCCAGTTCAAGTCTTCCAGAGGGGACCCTTCAGCTTGCCAAGATTAGCAAAGTTCAGATGGCATTGGAGCAGGGACAGCTTGGAAAATACAACGGACAGAGCCTGGATGAAATTCACATCAATCCAAACGGTACTTGGATAAATATATAGATAAGTTTTTATATATTTATATATATATATATATATATATATATATATATATATATATATATATATATATATATATATATATTTATATATATATATATATATATATATATATATATATCAGTGGCGATTGCTGTAAGACTGCAAGGGAAGCTCAGCTTCCCCTAAAATGTCCCCCAAAAAAGTGGTGATATGTACTGCTGTGTGTACATTTCATTGACTAAATATGCGCTTTTGTTCAGAATCAGCTACTTATCACAGGTAACTGGCGGGACTTCCTTCTCATTCATCCCTGCAGCGTCCCAGCGCTTCAACACATCCGGACGCTGAGCGTCTTCAGACTTCAGAGGTTAAATATATAGTGGGTTGTTCCACTGTGGAAACTGGACGGTCATTGGATAAACGCTGGGCTTTGTCCCGCCCATCGGACGCTCAGCGTGTCTGGGAGTCTATGAGGCAGTGGGCTGGCCTGGACGCTCGGCTTCTGCATGATGATTGGATGATCCGTCTGAGGCCGAATCCTTTTTTGATTGACAGTGAAATGAGCCAATCAGCGATCTTGAAGGCTCACCCTTCACCGGGGTATCTTCTAAGTTTTACATTCAGTTGTTCTGGACTGATTCGGAGGATTTATTGGTCACCAGCGACTTTATCTTTCTTAAAAACGACTAGCGTTGTGTTTGAAGATTCTCTCCTGCCACCTTTTCTTTTCACCAACGAGCACTGTTGCTGGGGAGCTTCTCTCCCTCTCACTCACACTCACAGCCTGTCAAACAGTGGTCTCACGTAGCAGCTCCAGCTGCTAGCAAGCTGCACGTCATGGCAGATAGTATGAGTGTTGTCAACCAGATTTTGGCGAGGCCATTTGATAGTCTTCCTTACGAAGAGAAAATTAGAGTCAAACAGCAGGGCAGATCAACTCCTAAGATTGATTTAGTGCAAAAGGTGGGGAAAAGTATCAGGGCTTCACAGCATTCCTGGTATGACAAGGTGAGCTGGCTCACTGTAAGTGCTGTCACAAATAAAATGTGTTGTCTGGTCAAAAGTGGGTTTTGGGGAATAAAATCCCAGGAAAAGACACCTAGTTGGTACAACAGGGTCACAGATCATTTACATAAATAAATAAATTTATGATGTAGGCCAGAAAAAAAATGAGCTTCCCCTCCCTGACTGACCAGCAGCCGCCACTGGATATGTGAATGTGACATGTGAATAGCAGCGCTGCTCGAGTTGACTGCCTGAACTAGCTCGCAGGCTTCGCTTCATTTCAGTCAGTCAACTCACATTCAATTGTTTTATTGTAGCTGCATATACATATTTACAGGTTTGGCGTCCAGGCTCCAGTTTCATCACTCCTTTGCAGAAATGTTTACATGAAGGCATGGAGGAGTGATGAGCAAAACATATGAGAACACCCCCAAAACATAACTGATAGGAGCCTGGCGCTGCTGATGAGATCTATGTGTGGCTATTCCCCCCAGCGCCCGCTGGGAGGAATATACTACCTAGTGAACTACTATGTGTGGGCCCAGGCACCAGCCGCCGTGTCGCCATTCCCCCCAGCGCCCGCTGGGAGGAATATACTACCTAGTGAACTACTATGTGTGGGCCCAGGCACCAGCCGCCGTGTCGCCATTCCCCCCAGCACCCGCTGGGAGGAATACACTACCTAGTGAACTACTATGTGTGGGCCCAAGCATCAGCTGCTGTCGCCATTCCCCCCAGCGCCCGCTGAGAGGAATATACTACCTAGTGACTACTATGTGTGGGCCCAAGCATCAGCTGCTGTGTCGCCATTCCCCCCAGCGCCCGCTGAGAGGAATATACTACCTAGTGACTACTATGTGTGGGCCCAAGCATCAGCCGCTGTGTCGCCATTCCCCCCAGCGCCCGCTGAGGGGAACATACTACCTAGTGAACTACTATGTGTTGGCCCAAGCACCAGCCGCTGTGTCGCCATTCCCCCCAGCGCCCGCTGAGAGGAATATACTACCTAGAGAATGCAGATGCAAGCATGATGAATTGGTACATACAGTTGTGGTCAAAAGTTTACATACACTTGTAAAAAACATAATGTCATGGCTCTCTTTAGTTTCCAGTTATTTCTACAACTCCGATTTTTCTCTAATAGAGAGATTGGAACAGATACTTCTTGGTCATAAAAAACATTCATGAAGTTTGGTTCTTTTATGACTTTATTATGGGTTAACAGAAAAAGTGACTAAATCTGCTGGGTCAAAAATATACATACAGCAACATGAATTAGCAATTTTGGTGACTTAAAAATTTGTATCAATGAAATGAGCTTCATAGCATGGCCTCTTAACTTCTTGTGAATGATTATGAGTGACTATAGCTGAGGACTTCTCTCAGGCCATTTTAATAGGGCCCATTGGATATAGACGCCCACAAACCCTACAATGGGAAAGTCAAAGGAGCTCAGCACGGATCTGAAAAAGGGAATCTTTGACTATAACAAGTCAGGAAAGTCTCTTGGAGCCATTTCAAAGCAGCTGCAGGTCCCAAGAGTAACAGTGCTAACAATTGTTTGTATGTATAAAGTGCATGGCACTGTTTGTCACTGCTACGATCAGGAAGAAAATGCAAGCTGTCACCTGCTGCTGAGAGAAAATTGGTCAGGAGGGTGAAGAGTAAACCGAGAATCACCAAAAAGCAGATCTGCCAAGAATTAGAAGCCGCTGAAACACAGGTGTCAGTGACCACAGTCAAGCGTGTTTTGCACCGCCATAGACTGAGAGGCTGCCGTGCAAGGAGGAAGCCCTTGCTCTAAAAGCAGCACCTTAAAGCCCAACTGAAGTTTGCTACTGATTATCTAGACAAAGATAAGAGCTTCTGGAGGAAAGTTCTGTGGTCAGATGAAACAAAAATCGAGCTGTTTGGCCAAAATTCCCAGCAATATATTTGAAGGAGAAAGGGTGATGCATTCACCCCAAGAACACCATGCCTACCGTCAAGCATGGTGGTGGTAGTATTCTGCTGTGGGTCTGTTTTGTTGCCAATGGAACTGGTGCTTTACAGAGAGTAAAGGGGATTGTGAAGAAGGAGAATTACCTTCATATTCTTCAAGATAACCTAAAATCATCAGCTCGAAGGTTGGGTCTTGGGCACAGTTGGCTGTTCCAACAGGACAATGACCCCAAACACATATCAAAAGTGGTAATGGAATGGCTAAATCAGGCTAGAATGAAGGTTTTAGAATGGCCTTCCCAAAGTCCTGACCTAAACCCCATTGAGAACACCTAGACAATGCTGAAGAAACAGTTCCATGTCAGAAAGCTAACAAATTTAACTGAATTGCACCAATTCTGTCAAGAGGAGTGGTCGAAGATTCAACCAGAAGCTTGCCAGAAGCTTGTGGATGGCTACCAAAAGTGCCTAATTGAAGTGAAAATGGCCAAGGGACATGTAACAAAATGTTAGCATTGCTGTATGTATATTTTTGACCCAGCAGATTTGGTCACTGTTTCTGTTAACCCATGATAAAGTCATAAAAGAACCAAACTCCATGAATGTTTTTTATGACAAAGAAGTATCTGTTCCAATCTCTCTATTAGAAAAAAATCGGAGTTGTAGAAATAACTGGAAACTAAAGAGAATCATGACATTATGTTCTTTACAAGTGTATGTAAACTTTTGACCACAACTGTACTTAACCCCAGCACACCACCTGATCTGCAGTACAGAGTTATGCAGCAATTGGATGCAATCTTTCAATATTAAATGCAGGAACTCATGAGCTTTGAGCAGCCAGGATGACTTTCTCGTGAAGTCTCCTTAGCGTTGCAGAAAAGCACACCACCTGATATGCAATACAAAGTTATGTAGCAAGTGGATACGATTTTAAATACTAAATGCAGGAACTTATGAGCTTTGAGCAGACAGGATGACTTTCTTGTGAAGTCTCCTTAGCGTTGCAGAAAGCACACCACCTGATCTGCAGTACAGAGTTATGCAGCAATTGGATGCAATCTTTAAATATTAAATGCAGGAACTCATGAGCTTTGAGCAGCCTGGATGTCTTTCTCGTGAAGTCTCCTTCGCGTTGATGAGCAGAAAAGCACACCACCTGATATGCAGTACAGAGTTATGCAGCAATTGGATGCAATCTTTAAATATCAAATGCAGGAACTCATGAGCTTTAAGCAGACTGGATGACTTTCTTGTGAAGTCTCCTTAGCGTTGATGTGTAGAAAAGGACCAGCGCGCCAGGGATTCCAGTGTGGAGGTAGGCAGATGAAGCAATGCTGTCATGGTTACACCAGTCCTCAGGAAGGGAGGGGAATAGTGTCCAGGAGGCAGGCCACAGCTCAACAGAAAACTGGCAGATTGAAGAGAACCAGGATCTCGTCATAGGTTTGTGACCGTTGATGAACCAGGGGATGATGGTTGAGAAGGGGAACGATGATGCAGATGATTCGTCATAGAAGAGAAAGGAAAAAAATTTTTTTAGTTTTGCAGTTTGATATGAGTGCATTGGTGAGATCTGTCAGATTTGAGTGCTTCAAGGATAAGGCATACATGTCCTTTCTATTTTCAAATCAGAAAAGGTGAGATCATACTGAGGATTAAAAGAGACCTGGTTCAGAGCAAGCATCACTACTGGGTAAAGCTCATAGAGGGCGGTGGATTTAGGATCCTTGAGGGTCAGTATTTTGTTCTCCAGACATCTACAAACCACTCATTATAGAAACCCCCAAAACCAACAGATGGAGCAGCGTCAGTATAAACTGGAGAGAATCTAAAGACTCGACATAGTCAAAGAAAGAAATTCTATTCCATTCATTGCAGAGCAAAGAGCAAACTGCAGATCTGAACAACAGCCTTCATTAAAACTGCTCTGTCTTTTGGACTGTGGCTGGCGGAGTAAAGCAAAGGTAGTTTTCACATGTACAGAATTCAGCATTGAGCCTCATAAGGATGTAAAGTGCTAAGGCTACTAAGACAGCAAAAGGTTACTTAACAGAGAAATAACTCTGAATGCCACTTAATGCTTAAAGCTGCTACCGAGATGCGTGGAGTGGAATGACTTGAAGGCATCTGTATTGTCTGCTTCCCCCAGCCATGCACCAGCCCCATCTGATTAATGATTGCACAGCATTATCTACAGAAGCGTAGTATAAAGACAATGATTCAGGTGGAATTAGGCTGTTTGCTTCGGATTGAGGTATCCTGAGGAGCTGAGAGATGCGAGATATTTTAGAGTGAATATTCCTTGTCAAGACCCCCATAGGGCTCACCCTGAAATAGAGAAGGGGGATTTTGAGAAAGGACCAACCATGCAGCCTTTGAAACTTCTTTTGATGGAGCCTGTCCTCTATTTCTGGATCTAGCAGGGCTGACTGAAGATTTTCAGACAGGGGTTATTATTTATTTATTAATTATTTAATTATTATTATTATTATTATTAATTATTATTATTAAGTGATATGTTTTTTATATATCTATATCTATATCTATCTATATATATCTATATATCTATATATCTATATATATATCTATATCTATATCTATATCTATATATATATATATATATATTATGTATTAACGTATTAATTTATTTTAAATTAATTAATTAATTATTTTATTTTATTTTTTATTTATTTTATCAAAGATTTTATTTATTTATTTATTTATTTTTTATTATTATTATTATTTTATTATTATTATTATTATTATTTTATTTTTATTATTATTATTATTATTATTTTTTACTTTATTTAACCAGGTTGGTCCCATTGAGATCAGTAAATCTGCAGCAAAACACAGACTCAACAGTACAAGGAAGAGAGAAAAACAATAAAAGCCATCAGTTAAGCTGTGACATTCAGAACTCTGTATTCCAGAGCTTTCATTGCAGATTTAAAAACATTCAGAGATGCCGAGCTCTGCAGCTTAAATTCAGTCTGCAGATTATTCCATGCAGAAGGTGCAGAGAAGCTAAAAGCCCCTTTCCCAGATCAGTTCGGACTTTGGTAACAACAAACTGCATAAAACTAAATGATATCAGGTTATGTAATCCATCCATCAAGATTAATAAGGAGGACAGATAGTCAGCAATTTTATCAACAATGCTTTGTAAATGGACACATAACAGTGCCCACGTCTACGTGCAATTAAGGAAGTCCAACTGACTTTAGAGTATAAGTTCAGTGATGAGTCAGAAATCCAGTTTGTGATAATTCTCAGAGCTCCATGATAAACACTGTCCAACATTTAAAGACTGAGCAGAGGCACTCATGTATAAAACATCAGCATATCAAGAAGAGGTAAATTTAGACTCAATAATCTCTTTTTACAAAAGAGAAACGGACTTGTTTCTGTGATAATAACCAAGTAAAACTTTCAGCTTTTTAGCAGCATGCTGATTATGCTCTTTAAAAGCCATATTCCCTTAAAAGAGAACCACTGTAGGAAAGACCTGACTTATAGCTAAGTAGGTGACCAATTCCTCTCTGCATTGTGGATTTACTTAACAATGGTGTCTCGAAACACCACAGGCCTCTTTAAATTCTGCCAGAGTAAGGAACTTGAACATTCTTGGATCACTATCCTTAGCTTTCCCTTTACCTTTGTGCTGTAAAATTATTAATTGTTAATACTGATTATACCTCCATCTCATTCAGAGTCTCACTTTACTTAATTGTTACTTATTTCTTTCATAAGGAAGTTGATATTGCTTAAAGGAAGTGCATGTTACAACCCCTTTCTTTTCATTTTGGTTGTATTTATTCTATTGTACTTTATTTTAATTCTGCTTTGTTTTAGTTTAGTTAAATTAATGCTCATTTATTCTAATGTCTTAATCAGATATTTCCACTGCTATAGTGTGTATGAGAGCAACTAAAACGACCGAATTCCCCTTGGGGATTAATAAATATTACTGAGTCTGACTTAGAACTACTGAAAGTCTTCACACCTCGTACTGTATTTTTGTATGCAAATTCAGAACCATACAGCAGATTCTTCACCAAAATAATATTATGACCTGTTGAGATAAGAGTAAAGTTTCATAAAATTACTTTAAATAATTATGTGCTAAGGTCCATGATTAACCATAACATCTCAGATGAATGAATAAAATAGATAAAATATGATTAAAATAATGATACGAGCAGATAATCTAACATACCCTGAAGAAGACATAATTCAATCATTGTGTCAAATGTTAAAGATTACGGAATGAGATTACCCGAGCAGATTTGATTCCTGAGAGAACCAGGAATGGCAGCAGCAGGCTGCAGCCGAAAACCCGTGGTAGGATTGGAACTGCAAATCCCAGGGTCCTTTGCGGTATGCTGTCAACCGGATGCACAGGTGTCGGGCGTAGCTATGGAGACGGGAGAGGAACCCAGGCGGCTCACATGGCGCGGCGTTGTTTTCCATGGTGTTCAGCGCTGATTTAACTTTGTGCAGACCGGGCGGACGCATCTGTGGAAAAGCTGGAATCTGGCTGCTTTGCTTGGGAGGCAGCGCCGGGCTCCAGCTCAGGAGGGACATTGGCAGTGCTACCTGGCGCTTACCTTCCCTCCGGAAGGAATCTGGAGTTCTGCTGGATCATCAAACAATCGAAAACGTCTTCGTGGCTGAAGCCGGCTGGCGCGGTGATGTTACGGGCGTAGAGCTCTTCCAAGAGGCGGCGCACGGATCATCCGGAGGGTTGTTTGCGGATGTGCGGGAGATCTGGCGAGGACGAACGGGTCCGATTCATTCACTTCAGGGACTGAATCTGGGGTTTCAGGATTAAGCCCAGCGCCTTCCCATGACCGCTGAGACTCACTCACTGAATCGGAGACGACGAGAGACATCAGGATCACCGGAGCAAAAGGTATGATGACAATCGCATGAGAGAGCAGCTGAAAGAACACGCAGCAAATCAGTGTCTGGCAGCATAGACGTTTGCCGAGCAGAGGGAGAGATGGGTAAACTCCCGGTTTAAATACACCGCCAAATTGAGAGGTGAAGAGTGTGATTGGAGGATTGATGTAAGGAGTGTGACGTATGATATGTGAATGTGACATGTGAATAGCAGCGCTGCTCGAGTTGTCTGCCTGAACTAGCTCGCAGGCTTCGCTTCATTTGTGGGATAAATACATTTATTAATCATCTGTAAAGGACTCCATCATGAAAAATAAAAACATCTTTGAACATTTTGTTCAGATTTCTTGATAGATATTAAGAATCTCTGAATTAAAGAAAAAATAAATATAAGCTCACCAAATGGGTTAAACAAGATCACCAGATCACAATTGAAAGTGAGACCTAAACCATGGAAAACTTGTGATGCCATATTGGGCATGCCCAATATTATAAAATGTCAATAGACATGTTATCTTTACCTATAAAGTAGAAAGAAATACACAAATTAGCATCACTTTCAGAAAAATAGAAAGTGAATTCCCCTGATGACAACCATTAATATAAATTATCTGTACACATTGGGGAAATGCTCATTTGAGTCTCTGTTAATCTGGTATAAGCAGGTTCATCCTTGTGCTTTGTAGTAGCTATAGCACAATGGCAATATGTTAGATTAAAAAGCCAGTTGTAGCAGTTTAATACAAAGAGATCCCTCAGCTAAGTCCTTACTTTAGCCATAGATGTGGTAACATGTTAATAATCACTTTAACTTAGACTGCTTCACTTTATCAGTCTAATTTCTCTTGATATTTGACATAGTATAGCTTTCTTAAAGGATAAGTTTGGTTTCTTCAGCTTTCACATTGTTTATAGAATGAAGTAGAACAATATACTCACCCAGAAGGCTTTCCTGATCCAAACAGTGCTACAGGAGATATTTAGATCCAAAATTGAGCGGCGGACATCCGTATAATGGTAGCACATTGGGCATACAGCACCGCTCCCAAAACTGCATTAATCGTCCAAAAACTCATTCGTTTCACCAATATTTCATCATGGTCCGCTCACGCTACTCCTCCATTACAGTCTGTGTCGCTCCAGACATGTTTTTGTGACTGTCCTGACCTCTGAACTTAAGAAGAAAACCGAGTGTACCGCGCATGCGCAGCACGGCTCATTGTTTCAGGGGCGAGCGGTGGCTACACAACGACTTTCTTCTTTCTTCGTGATGAAATATTGGTGAAACTCATGAATTTTTGGACGATTAATGCAGTTTTAGGAGTGGCGCTATACATGCCTCGTCTGCTACCATTATACAGATGTCCGCCGCCAGTTTTGGGCCTAAATATCTCCTGAAGCACTGTTTGGATCAGGAAAGCCTTCTGGGTGAGTATATTGTTCTACTTCATTCTATAAACAACGTGTAAGCTGTAGAAACCAAACTTATCCTTTAAGGCCTACGCAGTTTACCTGCCACACCTACTGACTTTGATTTAACTTTATTTCAATGTTTATTGAATTTATTAATATGGTAAATGCAAAAAAGCAGAAATAATAAATTTAAAGGAGCTGAATAAAGAATCTTATATGATCTGCTCATTTTTTAGCAGACACTTATTAACAATGTAGATAATTAAACACAAATATTTTAAATCAATTAGCTGCAGGGCCAGGAAAGCACTTACTTCCCTCTGTTAGAAACATGGATTCAATCTACACTTCATCTGAAAAAGAAGGTCAGAAAACAAACTGCACAGACATAGATTTTAAATGTTTGATTTAGATTCCTCTCTCAGGTCCTACACCTTGATTTTTTGTGTGATCAACTTTTCATTAACACTATTCATCATTACAAGTATAATACAGAACAAACAAAAAGTGTCCACCATAGCGGCTTCAGAACAGGTGCCATGAAAAAAAGAAGCCCCAGCCATCCACCTAATTCCCCTTAAAACAGGCCTTAAACAATCCAATCCAATCCAATCCACTTTATTTATATAGCACATTTAAAATCAATAAAGTTTACCAAAGTGCTGCACAGTTAAAATAACACATAAGAACATCAAAAAAGAAAATAAAATCAATTAAAATAACACATTAAAACAAATAAGAGTCATAAAAAACAAAGGGGTTAAGACCATAAAAGACATAAAAGGACACGGATCACACAACTCTCATGCTGAATTAAAAGCCAAAGAATAAAAATGAGTTTTAAGACGTGATTTAAAAGTCATTAGGGTGGGGGATGTTTTTATTTCGAGCGGCAGATCATTCCACAATTTGGGAGCCACCACCGAAAAGGCTCGATCACCTCAGGTCTTTAAACGGGTTTTTGGGACCACGAGGTGAAAGTGATCAGCAGACCTCAGGGACCGCGGGGGAGTGTAAATATTTAAAAGGTTGGACATGTACTGAGGTACTGATCCTTGAAAAGATTTAAAAACAAATAATAAAATTTTAAAATTAATTCTAAAATGAACGGGAAGCCAATGGAGGGATGCCAGGATCGGGGTGATGTGTTCATACTTTCGTGCTCCTGTTAAAAGACGAGCAGCTGCATTTTGGACTAAGTGTAAGCGCGCAAGGGAAGCCTGATTTACACCAACGTACAGAGCATTACAGTAGTCCAATCGTGTAGAAATAAAAGCATGAATAACCCGCTCAAAGTCGTTAAAAGATAAAACCGATTTAATCTTGGATAAAAGCCTGAGGTGATAAAAACTGGACTCTACAACTGAATTTATTTGTTGATCCAATTTAAAATCACTGTCAACCTTTACACCAAGATTTAAAACTGTGGGTTTAAAATAAGGTAAAACAGGGTCCAGGTCCCTGAGAGGTGTCTCCCGGGCTCCACTAGGGCCAAAAATGATCAGTTCAGTTTTATTTTCATTGAAATTCAATAAGCTCAGGGCCATCCAGTCTTTAATGTCTTTCAGACAGTCCAGCAGACGTTTAAGAGAGCTGCCATCATTTTTCTTTATTGGCAGGTAAAGCTGAGTGTCATCTGCGTAGAGATGGTAGGGCACGCCGTGCCTTTTAAAAATCAGGCCAAGTGGAAGGAGGTAGAGGGAGAAGAGAATGGGGCCAAGAACAGAACCTTGAGGAACTCCACAGGTTAGGGGGGCACAAGAAGAGAAGCAGTCACCAACTTTTACTTTAAAACACCTCTGAGACAAGTAGGATCTGAACCAGTTAAGAGCTTTACCTTTAAAACCAACACAGTGTTCGAGACGAGCAATGAGAGTTGTGTGATCCACTGTGTCAAAAGCAGAAGTCAGGTCTAAAAGCATTAAAAGAGCTGAGTCACCAGAGTCAGTAATCAGTAAAAGATCATTAAAAACCCTTAAAAGATCATTAAACAACCCCCACACCCACCCCACTGTCTAATCTAACCGTACAAAAAAAAAAAACACGTGTCACACTTTACTCCTAAATAATCTCCTGAGACACTGAGGTCATTCTTGGAAATCTTACTTGCTGCATCTCTCCAAATACTGAGAGCTTTATTAATCCTAGCTGTCTTAACTCTAATTTACAGTCATTGTTTAGTAAATGAATGATTGGATCGGTAGTCAGTTGATTAGAATCAGTCTGGATATTGCTGAAGCTACCTTACCCCAAAACTCATGTACTTCGCCACATTCCCAGACCATGTGTAAGAAGGTATCAATATGAACAGGTTGACAAAATGTACTGTAAGGGCTGGGAATTGCTTTTGTAGTGTATTTCATCTGCTGGGTTCAATATATTCTATGACACATGTTAAAATGGAAAAGTTGGTGGTTAGTATTTTTGCAACATCTCAGATAACGCTCCTTTCACAGCATTATGCACCACAGATTCTTGCACATTTTGCTGTTTCTTTAAAACTTGAGTAATGGCCCTCTTCCATGTTTACTCCAGTGCTAACGTTAGCTTGCATACTCAGTGATTTCTGAAAGTTACCTGTCAGTAAAGCTGTTGATACTGTTTGCTGTCTTCTTGTACCTCCAGACATGTTCGGCAGTCAAAAACAATTTGGTTAAAGTTACTTAGCCATTAAATAGACTGATTCAGTAAGGAAGTGGGAGGGTTAAGAGAGGAGCTTTAGCTCTGCGCAACCATTGCAGTCAGCAGTCACGTGATCTCCAACCACACCTCAGTTTTTTTAAAGGTCTCCTCTAAGATATACTGACTCTCTTTTTTTGAAATCCTTAAAAGTCCTTAATTCCTTGATCCATAATTGGTCAGCTATGGAACCATCACTGAGCGATATAAAAGTCACAGTCCTAAAATCTACAAACGAAATAGTATGGGTCCTAGGACTGACCCCTGAGGTACCCCACAGGTGAAGTATTCTCTATTGAATTTCATTTCATTTATCTGAACAAACAGTTTTCTTTTTCCGACAGAACTTGTTGTCCATTCACATGCCAGTCCCCTCATACCATAATTACTTACTAGTTTTCTGAGAAGTGTAGTATGGTGTCAGATGTTTTTTGAGGTCAACAAAGATTCTTAATGTGATGTTTCTATACAATTTCTATGGACATTTCTTCAGTCAAATCCAATAGTAAATAAATGTAGAATGATTTGTCCTCAATCACACTGACTGCAACCTAAAGTATTTTCCAGGAAATGCATCTTACCTGGCAAAAAAGTTTTTTTTTATATTTATGAAAATTGTTGAATCAAAAAAACTGGTCTGTAGTTGGAGAAAAAATGATTATCTCCACTCTTATGAAGTGGAATCACCTTAGCAGTTTCATGTCAGGAATTACTCCTGTTGAAAAAGACTGATTACATTTATACAGAAGTGGTTAAAGTAAATTCTATCATACTCTTTGAGTATTTTATCAATGCCCTTACAGTCAGTTGATCCTATACTTGCACATCTTTTTACAGAATGGAGTTTTTTTCTTTCTATACTTTACCAAGAAAAATACTGTTAACATAACCTCTGAGTTGCCCTCAGCCTCATTTTTCCATTGATTTGGGAGTATATATATTTTTTGCAATAGTTGGACCCACTTCTACAAATAATTCACTTAATTTACTATCATGATTTTTTTTTATGTCTTTATTATCTTTTACAAAAAAGTTTGGGTCTTAACTGTATCTTTTTTATCATACTATTTATTATTCCCCATATTGCTAAAACTTTATATTATTATTATCCGTACTAACTTTTTATATAACTATAACTTTTTATAACTATTTTTATATTTCTAATACCTATCGTTCTTATTCTTGAAAAGAATCTATATAAATAAATCTTTTTTTAAACATTTTTCAAACCTTTAATCATCCGTGACTTGTCAATCACATTCTTGGCAGAAGTATTTCCAAAAGTGTTTCATATGCCTTTTTAACATCGCTTACATTCACTTCATTCCAATTCTGTTTTTTTTATGTCCTCATTTAATGCCATCACTGCAGCTGGTTACCTGTTTCTTTTGAATATCTCTCTTGATTTCTTTATCAATACAGTCATGATTTTTATGAACAGCAAAGAGAGGCAGATAATCACTCACATCTGCCTTCAGAATCCCACGCTCTACTGCCCCTTCTGTATTGTACTGTACTGTATTTCTGTTTGTATTTGTCAGCTTCACTTTCTGATTGGATTATTTTGGGTTATGTAATTGCTGGAAAAAAAGACTCATACTTAACATTAAATTCATGAATTCACCCGATGACCTCAAATCACAAGGATACTCTAGAGCAGTATTAAAGTCCCCTCATAGAAAAACAGCCTTATAATAAGATCTGTCAAACATCTCCATCATTAAATCTGTAAAAGACTCTACATAGGTGCCTGCAGCTCTGTGAATGCAACTGTAACGTATGTCTTGGAGACCAGGTAAAGTTTTTCAGGGCACAAAAGTGTTGAGTAAATTGTTTTTTTGTGTGACAGTGGAAACACTGCACACCCAGTAGGTAGACACTGACATGGGATTAACTTGGTTCCTTTTAAGATGTTTTGTCTATTTAGTGAATTATTTCATGAGTTAATTCAGTGACTTTTGTAGTAACAGTACATCAGTTTAATTAAGGGGGCTTATCAGAAGTTCTAGAAAAACAACAAGAATTTGTTGTGTTGTAACCGAGGTAGGAGGACAACAGAAACTGAAACTTTTTTATTTATTTTTTATATTGTTTTCATGTGTATGAATAATACTTTGCATTTGTGAACATTTATTAGCAACGCCAGTATTAGGGTAGATAATTGAAATCTGGGCTAGACTAAGCCATGGATAAGCTAACTTTTAAAGACTCCTGGGCCCGTATTCCTAAAGATACTTAGTGCAAAGAGTTGCTCCTAGTGGCCAAATTCTAAGAAAATTCTTAGAATCTTGGTGTTTTCTTAGAATTTCTCCTAAAAATTAAGAGTAGATTTTAGTAAAGATAAAAGCTATTCCAAAAGAATCCTAGCTCCTAAGAGTGCTCCTAAGGTGAGATCTGTTAGGAGCAGGGAAAAGGACTTTTAAGCAGCTTAGGAGTTCCCTAAGCAGAGGACAAAATGGTGGAGCAGATTTAGTAAAAGCCAGACAAGCCTACTTCTTATACACCTGTCAGCAATCAAGGGCATTAATGAAAGGTGTTATTATTGATGAAAATCTAACATGGAAATCACACATTAATGGAATTAAAGTTAAAATAGCAAAAACAATTGCTATGTTACACAAAGTTAAGGATTACTTAGATGACAAAGCTTTGTACCTTTTGTATATTTCATTGATTGTTCCATATCAGACCTATTGTGTTGAAGTTTGGGGAAGTGCATGTAAAACTTCAATCCAACCAATTTTTATTTTACAAAAAAGAGCAATAAGAATTAGAAGTAGAAGTCAATATAGAGATCCTTCAAACCCATTATTTATTAAATTGCAGTTGTTGAAATTAAGTGAGTTAGTAGATCTCAGTTTGTGGCAGATTATGTATAAAGCTCATAGAAACATTTTACCAAGCAACATCCAGAACCGATTTGAAAAAAGATAAAGTTGTCATGATTTAAAAGGATTTGAAATATTAAAAAAAAAAAAAAAAGATTTAGAACTAAACTGAAGAAGCGCTGTGTTACTGTGAGAGGAATCAGTTTATGGAATAATCTGAACAAAGAAAGTAAAAAAAACAAATCAAACTTTGTCTTTAAAAAAAGCATTAAAGCCAGTATGTTGCATGAATACAGGGAAACGTGTTTATAAATGTTTTGCTATATTTGCTTTGTGGCAAAACATGAATGAATATGTGATCTTTTTGCTTGTTTGTTTATTTTGTTGGTTGTTTTTGAAAATAAGAAAAGTAAATGTAAAAAGGCATGTTGGCCTGCAGCTCCTGTTCATTTGTATTGTTAGTTAATATTTTGTGAGAGAGGGGCAGACTAAGTAAGATTTTTCTTCTTTCTGCTCCTTTTCATTCAAATGTTGGAGAATTTTATTTTTATTTGTATTGTATTTTATTTTCTGAATGATATAAATAATGAAAATGGAAGCTGTGCTGTGTTGTTGTGAATATGTGGGCATTCAGTAGGATTATTTTATAGTACAGTTTACTATTCATTTAACATGCATTTTCTTTTATGTGATATGTTATTTACAATTACACAGTCTTCATAAGATCAGATTCCATGATTAAGTTTATCAATTATCACCAAAAGTAAGTTTTTTATCCAGCTTTTAGGATCAACCAATCACAGCTTTGGAAATGATGACTCATACCTAGCAACGGGGTCAACCACACCTCCTCACTAAGATAGGAGTTTCTGTCCATTCCTTCCTCAGAGTTCTCTGAGAGTGTTCTGGAATCACTCATAAGCTAAGACTCCTTGCTGGGAATTTTTAGGCTAAGTTAGGAGCTCCCTGAGAGGATTCTCAGAATCTTTAGGAATACGGGCCCTGGTCTTTAATAGGATTTAGTTCTTTGACACCTAGGGTGTTGTGTGTAAAAGAGATATGCAGTCAATGATTGGTAAAGCTGTGTATTTTTCCTGACTGTAAGAGAGTCTTGTATGGTCTCAACAAGTCTGTTCCTTATCGGATGGCCAGTGGAATCAATCTGATAGTCCTTCAGTTCTTGTTACAATTTCAAGTTCTTAAAACTCTGTAACTTGTCCTTTTGTATGCCCATTTAGGTAAACAAACTGTTGTTAGGAGGACTGTCAGCGCTGCATCACTGCAGAACCTCAAGCCCTGAAGAGCCGAGACTGGAAGGCGGTGAAGTACTTTGTTAAAAATAGAATTACTTCTCTGCGAAGAAAATTAGAGTGAGAGTGATTCACTGAACAATGTAGAGGATACTGTAATGTCTTGTTTATAACACACATTTTTCCCCTCTTAAACAAGGTCTGATTTTCAGATGTGTGTTTTCACGTGAGTTCAAAGAAAATATGTAATTATTTTGTCACGCCAACATCACAGTTACAATAAATCTGATACAAACTGAAACATTCTCCATGAAACATCGCCGCCAAACTTGCATAATTCTGTTTTAACTGACAAACTAGTTTTCCTTTGTGTTATCATAATTTACTTCTCAAGTGTTCCCACTCATCAGCAACCACAGGGCACTGCCATTTTGTAAACAAGGAACATAAAATAGCTGCGCTGTGATTGGTTGAAGACACCAGCATGTTGATTGCTGCTCTCTGATTGGTCGGTACACTATGAGTGAGCATGCTCAGGCAGAAATGGAGTAACTGCACATGCCTGAAGCAAAAGGTGTTTCCACATCCATTTGCGAGAGATAATTGTGTATTTGTTATGAAAATACGGAAATTTAATTGATTGGAGAGAGTAAGGTTTGGGCAAAGTTTGGGTGTTGTGTTCAAGTACAGTGTTTTTCCTGATAAAAAAATCGTGAAAACTTGGGGCGTATGTTATAATGGAACAATTCCAGTAGGCTAGTCGGCTTTAATTTTTGAGATGGCCCTACTGGAGGCAGAACAAAGCACAAAAATGTTTTTATGTTCTCTAAAGTCTCACACATAGATTACAAATAGATTTGTGCATTATAACAGACACTGAGCTCAGGTCTATCAATGTCCCACTCAGTCTGACTGAATGTATTTCTGAAAGTTTTTAGGAAATGTGCTGTAGTATTGATAAATTTAATCACTTTACAGTTTTTCACGATTGTTAACACACAAAAATCTAAACTTTGGCACAATATGCACAACCTTTTCTTCACCTACCATTCACTCAACCCGAATTGTCACTACTTCAAACTCTCTTATGACTCCCCTAGACTCTGACTTCCTTCTTTACACTCTGACGCCAATTGCACATCACCTTGTTGTCTAAACACTACACACAATGTTCAGTTGTTACACACACCTTTCATGTAACATCTCAGTGGTATCAACCTACAACACACAAGTGTTCAAAACTCAACAAATTCAGGTCTGGTGAGCAGTTAGCAATCAGGACTGCAGAAAGGAGAAGGAGGGCATGGAGCAGGACACAGATGAGCAGGAGCAGGAGGACAGAAAGGAGCATGGGCAGGAGGACAGAGAGGAGCAGGAGCAGGAGGACAGGTTGGAGCAGGAGGACAGAGAGGAGCAGGAGGAGGACATAGAAGAGCACAAGGAGCAGGAAGACAGAGTGGAGCAGGAGGAGGACAGAGAGGAGAAGGAGGAGGACAGATTGGAGCACGAGGAGCAGGAGGAGGACAGAGAGGAGCTCCTCTCTGTCCTCATGCTCCTCTCTGTCCTCCTCCTGCTCCTCTCTGTCCTCATGCTCCAATCTGTCCTCCTCCTGCTCCTCTCTATCCTCATGCTCCAATCTGTCCTCCTGCTGCCCCTCTCTGTCCTGCTGCTCAAATCTGTCCTCCTCCTGCTCCTGTCTGTCCTGCTGCTCCAATCTGTCCTCCTGCTGCTCCCCTCTGTCCTCCTGCTCCTCATGCTCCTCACTTTCCTCCTGCTGCCCCTCTGTCCTGCTGCTCCAATCTGTCCTCCTGCTCCTCTCTGTCCTCCTGCTCTAATCTGTCCTCCTGCTCCTCACTGTCCTCCTGCTCCTCTCTGTCCTCCTGCTCCAATCTGTCTTCCTGCTCCTTTCTGTCCTCCTGCTCCTATCTGACCTCCTGCTCTTCTCTGTCGTCCTCCTGCTCTTCTCTGTCCTCCTGCTCCTCTCTGTCCTCCTCCTTCTCCTCTCTGTCCTCCTGCTCCCCGTGCTCCAATCTGTCCTCCTCCTGCTCCACTCTGTCCTCCTGCTCCTTGTGCTCCTCTCTGTCCTCCCCCTGCTCCTCTCTGTCCTCCTGCTCCAATCTGTCCTCCTGGGCCCTGTTCTACGAAGCAGGATTACTGCCTAGCGAGGTAGCTTTGAGGCTAGGTTCCGGTTTCCCTGTTCTACAAGACGGGATCACTCCTTAGCGAGGCGAGTCTCCATGGCAGCGTACGCTGATCGGCTAACCTGCTCCGGGGCAGGTTAGGTTCCAGATTGAACTCGCGGACTATAAAAACCCCACCCACTGACCAATGAGCTCTCTCGGCCAGCTCCTCTGCAGGAGCAAAATCAGGGGGAGGACTCTCATTGCCGTAACAAGATCTTCAATGCCAACACTTCTGTTCCATGACAATATTTAATTGCCCGTCTTAAAATTGTGACAGGAATTCATGTATGGCTCATGTGGCCTACATATCACACAAAAAATGTAAACAAGATAGGAATGAACAAATGAATGAATGAATGAATCTTGAAATGAATTAGACATGTCTGGTGCATGTTACAGTAAAAGTGCATGTTGAACAGTGCTATTTCAGGATGATAATGGCACGAAAGATTTTTTGCACGCTATACTTATGCATTGAGACTGTCAGCAATTTTCTGCCAGCACTCCTTCCGTGCCTTTGCAGCGGCGACGGTGTTGTTTTTGACGTTTATTACATGTTTTAATTCTTCATACTTTGTCATGATCGCCTCCTGCTCCTCCTGTGTGAAGTATGCGGTCCTTCGCTCTCCGGCCTGCTCTGAGGCTCCAGACTGGTCCATGTTCGCGATTGGTCAGATGCGGCGGGCTCCGCCTTATATGCGTGCACGCGCTCATTGCAAAGCTGGATCCACTTATGAGGTTGATAACCAGCGTCGTCAAACCCTGTAGCGAGACCGCCGGCTACAGCGCTCAGTTCAGCGAGGTAGCTCCAAAGCTATCTCGCTAGGCTGAACTTGCTTCGTAGAATAGGGCCCTGCTCCTGCTCCTCTCTGTCCTCCTGCCCGTGGTCCTTTCTGTCCTCCTGCTCCTCATGGTCCAATATGTCCTCCTGCTCCTGCTCATCTGTGTCCTGCTCCATGCCCTCCTTCTCCTTTCTGGTCCCCTCCTTATCCTCTTTCTCCTTCTCCTTGTCCTCCCCCTCTTCCTCTCACTCCTTACACTTCTTCTCTGGTTGCTCTCTTCGAGGTTCTCCATTGTTCACCAAACACAGAGGAGGAGGCTCAATGCCCTTATATGCTGCAGTCCTGGGCCCGTATTCCTAAAGATTCTGAGAATCCTCTCAGGGAGTTCCTAACTTAGCCTAAAATTTTCCAGCAAGGACTCTTAGCCTACGGGTGATTCCAGAACACTCTCAGAGAACTCTGAGCAAGGAATGGACAGAAACTCCTATCTTAGTGAGGAGGTGTGGTTGACCCTGTTGCTACGTATGAGTCATCATTTCCAAAGCTGTGATTGGTTGAGCCTAAAAGCTGGATAAAAAACTTACTTTTGGTGATAATTGATAAACTTAATCATGGAATCTGATCTTATGAAGACTGTGTAATTGTAAATAACATATCACATAAAAGAAAATGCATGTTAAATGAATAGTAAACTGTACTATAAAATAATCCTACTGAATGCCCACATATTCACATAGTGATGGTTATATTAATTTGCTTTTATTAATTGCATGCTTTTGTACTTTCAACTATCAACATCTCAACTTAATTTGGTATTAACGAGTGTAACACAGCACAGCTTTCATCAATGTCCTTGATTGCTGACAGGTGTATAAGAAGTAGGCTTGTCCGGCTTTTACATCTGCTACAAACTAGTGAACAACAATGGAGAAAATAAGAACAAGAAAACCCAGCTGGACTGAGGAACAGTGTATGCTTTTGGCTCAGTTGATCAATGAGCATGAAAGTGTTTTGAGGGGTAAATTTAGCCCCAGTGTCACAGTGCAAGCCAAGAAGCAAGCCTGGGACACTATAGCACAACAGAAAAATGCCTCCTTTCCGTTGGTTGTGCGCACAAGTGAGGATTGCAAGAAGCGGTGGTATGTGTTACAGTCAAAAGCAAAAGAGGAGATTGCGGCACAAAAACGTGAAGAATATCTCTCCTGCCTCTTCCCTCCGCCATTTTGTCATGTGCTTAGGGAACTCCTAAGCTGCTTAAAAGTCCTCTTTCCTGCTCCTAATAGATCTCACCTTAGGAGCACTCTTAGGAGCTAGGATTCTTTTGGTATAGCTTTTATTTTTACTAGGATCTACTCTTAATTTTTAGGAAAAATTCTAAGAAAACACCAAGATTCTAAGAATTTTCTTAGAATTTGGCCACTAGGAGCAACTCTTTGCACTAAGAATCTTTAGGAATACAGGCCCTGATTGCTAACTGCTCACCAGACCTGAATTTGTTGAGTTTTGAACACTTGTGTGTTGTAGGTTGATACCACTGAGATGTTACATGAGAGGTGTGTGCAACAAATGAACATCGTGTGTAGTGTTTAGACAACAAGGTGATGTGCAATTGGCGTCAGAGTGTAAAGAAGGAAGTCAGAGTCTAGGGGAGTCATAAGAGAGTTTGAAGTAGTGACAATTCGGGTCGAGCGAATGGTAGGTGAAGAAAAGGTTGTGCATATTGTGCCAAAGTTTAGATTTTTGTGTGTTAACAATCATGAAAAACTGTAAATTAAAATATCTTTATACCTGAATCTATTTCATATATCTGAGACTGAAGCGAACCTGAAAACATGTTTGTGCTCTGTTTTACCTCCAGGAAGGGCAGATCAAATACTAAAGCCAGCAAAAAGTCTCCAGTGTTGCCATGTTTTTATGTTACTCTGTTATAATAATAATAATACATTTTATTTAAAAGCGCCTTTCTAAGCACTCAAGGACACTTTACAAATACATCATAAAAACACAGTGCATTAAAATCACAATAAAAATAAATAAAAACAACATACAAGAGTGGCACAGTTACATGACGGTGGAAAATTAAAGGGAATAGGCAATTTGAAACAGGTGAGTTTTGAGTTTTGATTTGAAGCGGGGAAGGGAGACGATGTTTCTGAGATCCGGAGGGAGAGAGTTCCAGAGTTTGGGAGCAGAGCGGCTGAAAGCTCTGCTACCCATGGTGCTGAGCCGGGCGGAGGGCACAGAGAGATGGAGGGAGGAGGACGACCTGAGGGAGCGAGAGTTATGTTTTATCAATGAAAGGAGCTGTCACTGTTTTCCTGTTATCAAAGCTCACTGTTATAATCAGCACTTGATTTTGTTCAGCAGAGGAAATACAGGGTGTAAAACTCAATGTAAACCTGTGATGTAGTCCTTGTTTTGTCTGATAATAAAAAACAAACTGTTTTAACATCAGATACCTCCATTTAGTTTTTGGTCCCACCTAAGATATAAAGACTTGAAATATCTGTGTGTGTGGAAGTGGACCCCACAAGTATTGAATGCTAGAAACGTGTCCCACAAGTGACCAAAAAACTAGTGTAGAGAAAAAACTTTGGAGTTTGGATAATCTGAAGTGACTGAAAATTTTGTTAATTTTTTTTTTTCGCTAGCCTGATTTTTTACAGAGGCCTGGGACCATTGGAAAGGGTGGGCCCCACTAGTGGGTCAAAAACTTGGGGCCCCGCAATGAGACAAATACGAGTGTGTGTGTGTTTGTGTGTGTGTGTGTGTGTGTGTGTGTGTGTGTGTGTGTGTGTGTGTGTATGTGCATGAAATCTGAAGACTATCAAGGCATTCTGGAGCAAAGTGTGCAGCCCAGTGTCAGAAAGCATGGTCTCAGCTGCATGGTCATGGGTCCTCTAACAGAAAATGACCCAAAACACAAAGAAAAAAAAAACAAGAATGGCTCTGAACAAAACACCGAACTATTCTGAAGTGGTCTTCCATGAGCCCTGGTGTTTACTCGAGACACTGCACAAAAACAGCTATTTATCAGGATCCCACCCATCCCCTTCAATCAGCATTTCAGCTGCTATCCACAAACCATACTGGCCATTCCAATGGAATGCAAAAAGAATGGCTACGAAAAAGTAATTCATACCGCACACAGACATGCTTAAATTGGTTTTAAGGAATAATTTTGGCTATTATTCACACTGACACTATTTTTATTTAATTTATAATTAATCTGTTTCTCGTGGCAGAGAGATATTCACAGATTACTTTACTATTATCATATATTTTCATCAACTCATGATATTCTGACTTTTTACTCCCTTTAAAATAAAGAAGAATATTATTTGTATGCATTTGAATACATTTATTATAGGGCAATGAATGGGTAAGCAAAAACATTGACGTTCGTCTGGACCGTGAACAATGACTTTTTAATAAGGTTCATAGCCCTTTAAGAAGTAGGCATGTCGCAGAGTGACGTCTCATGAGTGACGTCATTCTCTGACATGCCTACTCTCCCACTTGAGTGACGTCACTCTGTGACATGCCTTTGTATTGCAGCCTGCAGACGGATACAATCTGGTCTATGAGCAAAATCACTTTCACGTGAGCGGCAAACGCTTCTGGTCATACCGTCGCGGTTAAAACCGTTCCCCGTCTGCTGCCCGTCCCTCATTGGAATGACTGGAGGTGGCGCGTGTGAAGGGGGCCCACACCGGCCCTTAGAACATCTTTGTTTTGCATTACACCAAGTCATGTCTCGGTAAGCAAACAACTAAACATTATAACAGTAAAGTTAAAAAACAAAAACAAACACGACAAGTTAGTTAGTCACAATCAGGTAGTTCCTCTGCCATTCTCCACATAGCTGTCAAGTTTTAGCCCTGCACTCCTTTCCCGCCGTCCTCCCGCATAAATTCCACTGGACGCGAAAGCGGCGCGCCATGCAGCATCCTTGAAACGTGCTGCGGAGCACTTCACTCCCATTGTAGTCTATCGGGCAAATTCCACTGTATGCGCTACAGCGCGTCAGCGCCGAGTTGCTGAAGCGTTGGCGCGCACCAAGGCACGAGAGATAAGCTTCCCCCCAAATTCCACTGCACGGCGGCGGTCTTCCTCCGACTGGCAAACTCCACTGTAGGCGGGGTGCCCAGAAGCGCCGTGGCACAGCCTCGTAGGGGAGCCACAGGCTCTCATGAGAATAGCGATGTCACACGCTCATAAAATGTGTTATAGACTGAGGAAAGAAGTAAACAACACCTCACTTCACTTAGGGTCCCTTTGCTGGTCCCAACCATATAGCTTCGTGATTTATTCAACTTCTATCCACCTATATCCGTGTAGAAAAGATGTATGGTGTCATGTATACAATGTTATATATTTCTATACCTCTACCATTCACTTTTCTTCGTCCATGGTGTTGTGTTGCCTCTGGGACCCTTTGGCCGGCTGACCTGATGCTTGTGCCTCCGGTTTTGACGTAATGACAAAACAATTAAGGAAAATTACGTGCAAGAGCCCGTGCATTGTTTTTTTTTAAACTTCCGGTTACTCCACACGGCGACTTCCTGTCTGATGCTTTCTTAACGACAGTGGATTTACGAGGTTTGGAAGCGGCCGCGCAGAAAATAGACCTGAAGCACATCCCTCGTACCTTGGCGTGGCCTGTGCCGCAGCACGTGCAGTGGAATTTGCCCGATAGACTACAATGGGAGCGAAGTGCTCCGCAATACGTTTCAAGTACGCTGCACGGAACTTGGGGGTTCAGGTCTATTTTCTGCGTGGTCGCTTCCAAACTTCGTAAATTCACTGTCATTAAACTTCTATTTAATGGAATATTACTTAGAAATGGTAAAAAATGTTTTAAATTATTTTATGACTTAAAATGGCCTAAATAATAGAAGAATAGATAGGTAGATGATAAATGAAAAAAAATCTTTAAAAAAGTTTAAAGGGGGGGTCTTTGATCAATTGTTGTCACATGGCAAAAATATTCAATCCTGGAAAGTACCATAAAATCAACATTTTGACCAAAAAGTCATTTAATTTAAAACAAGACTCAACATATCCATGATATAGTCATCCAAAATGAACAAATGAACATTTATAAAGTGAAAACATTGTATAATTTCAACAATTATCTAAAATGTCTGCCAATAAAAACCCGAAACCTTGAACCCAGCTCAACAATCTATCATTCTTTTTTTTCCATTTCATTCGGTTGTTTTTTCTGTTTCATTTCATTTGATTTCAACTTATTTCAACTGATTTGATCTGATTTCATTTCATGTCTTGTGAAAGTCAACAAAGCAGTTCCTCTCAGTGTCTACTGATAAAAATGCCCAAACCTTGAACTCGGCTCAATTCTTTTTTTTCCGTTTCATTCAGTTTTTTTTTTCTGTTTCATTTCATTTGATTTTAACTCATTTCAATTGATTTGATCTGATTTCATTTCATGCTTTGTGAAAGTCAACAAAGTAGTTCCTCTCTGCAGTCAAGCAGAGAAAAACTGTGCACTTCGAACTCTTGCTCCTCACGATACCCTTGCATTCAGGCATTTCACACCTGCCCTTCTCAGGTGCATGCACGGGCCAGTGGTCAGTTCAGCTCTGCACACAGGATCTGGTGGGACAAAGCTTTGGGGCCCTCTTTTCTTTTTGTCTACAACAGCAGCATGTGAAGGTCTCCCCTTTCTCTTGTGGTTGCTGACCTTGTTTTCCATTCACAAGCATGAGGCCACGTGGATTAAGTCTAACAGTGGGAACTGGACCTTCTCAGACACCTGGAACTCGCAGTCTCTCCTGTAAAGAAGCCACACCTGTACCAGGGTCAAGTCGAGCATGTGGAACACATTGCGGTGGTACCATTTCTTGGACCTGATCTTGATGCGATAGAGGGCGGTCAAAGAATCCAAAAGATCCACTCTCCCCATGCTCTTGATGTAGACTGCTACTACGTTAGGGCATGAGACATGGACCACCTCTTTTTTTTTTGTCCCATCTTAGGACTTGTGTACAAGGGTTTGCTGCTAAAAATGTGCTTAGGAGGGTCACAGGACGGTTGTCAAACCATTTGAGAGCCCAGAGGTTCCCACCATTGTGAGTGGTCATGGTCACTGGTCATTTATGGAGGAAATTGGATACTATGTTAAAGATAGCCAGCATCATACCTATAATTACCTTAAATTACAAAATATAAAAAATATATAATGTTATTACTTTTAAAGCATCAGCAAACATTGTAAACAGTCTCAGGATAGTTTCATGCTATGTCAGTGAATGGAACTCCATTAGGTTGTATACACTAGGAATTTTCCATATTTGCATATTGTTGCCATATGGCAACAAATCTGTTTTAGCATATTACAAAAAATGTATAACATCAAAATTGAATCAAATGTAAAAAAAAAAATAAAGTTTACTTACCCCAGATAGTGATTAAATTTTTTTATTTGGTGAAAATACTCCAAAATTCTAAATAAAAGAAAATCTTCGAGAGCCCCAGATAATTATGTTTGGATGTCAAATATCCATTAGCAAAAAGGACTGGCAAAAAGGATATCCTGGTCATGTGACCTCATAAATTCAATGTCCTTCAAACTAAAAGCCCCCTTTTCACACCTAAATGTAAAAACATACATTGTAGTTCAGAACTTTTTTGAAAAATGAAGATAAAGTAATTTTTGCCATATGGCAACACTATGCAATAGAGGGTTAAGAAAGCACCAGACAGGAAGTCGCCATGTTGAGTAACCGGAAGTTTCAAAATAAAATACAACGCACGGGCTCTTGCACGTAATTTTCCTAAACTGTTTGTCATTACATCAAAACCGGAGGCACGAGCATCAGGTCAGCAGCCGGTCAGAGGGTCCCAGAGGCAACACGACACCATGGACGAAGAAAAGTGAATTGTAGAGGTAGAGAAATATATAACATTGTATAGCCAACATGACACCATACATCTTTTCTACACGGATATAGGTGGATAGAAGTTGTATAAATTACGAAGCTGTATGGTTGGGACCAGCAAAGGGACCCTGAGCAAAGTGAGGTGTTTATTTCTTTTCTCAGTCTATAACACATTTTATGAGCGTGTGACATCGCTATTCTCATGAGAGCCTGTGGTTCTCCGGGGATGAGCCCTCCCCCTACGGGGCCGCGTGCCACGGCGCTTCTGGGCACCCCGCTTTCAGTAGGGTTTGCCCGTTGGAGGAAGACCGCGGCGCTTTCGCGTGCAGTGGAATTTGGGGGTTATAACCTATTAGTATATTAGTTTCCCATATCCCATATATCTCCCTTGTTATGTAATGTAATAATCATAATACAAAAAAACATTCCTCTTTCTCTCCAAACTGAATACTGTCACTTGCCGAATGGGGTGACATGCAGCAAAAATGATAGATCCCAACAACCATAAAGTCAGAAACACAACAGTTTGGCAAATGTTTAAATGCATTATGCATGTACAGTTAAGCCACATATTCTGCTGTCAGCAGCTGTCAGAGTCTGTGACCCTTGCTCTCTGTGTGATGATCAGTGTTAGGATTACTTGAGTCCAGATCAATGTTAGAGGATGTCGAAGGCCCAAAGGACAGTTGTTAACAAGTTAAATTCAATATTATGCATGTACAGTGAGGTCCTATATTCTGATGGCTGCTATCAGAACTGGTGGCTACACCGTTGTCTCACTACTTTGGCTTTTGAAATGAGACTTTGTTTGTCCAAATAATTGACAGAGCACTGATATTAAAATGTATTTGTGTTATTGAAAATGCACAGTGACATTAGGCCATCTGATGATTATGAGGCATAAAATATCAAAAATACATTTAAAACCCCCACATAAAAGTTTTTGGCTACAATATTGTACAATATGACATTTATTTCCCTAAAAAATGGCTTGATATAATCTTGGTTATTCAGTTCCCGCTGACGCACATCGTTACGTTTTGTCTTTGGGATGGTTTCTTCTTTAGTAGGAAGCGATAACAAACGGCGCTTACTGTGGTGAGTCACAGACAACGGCGACCAAACGGTATGGAGAAATCACAGACAATGTCGAAAGAAAAACTTTACCCAAAGTAATCTATGCGTACGTCGGTAGCCTAACTCCTCTTCTTCTCCACTTTTGTCGGTAAAGCCTCTCCATCCCGCCCGGGGTGTACACAGTAGGCTTGGAATAATCGTGTTCTTGTGTGTTTTAATTTGAAGGGCATGGGGGAAGTAGTGTTTTGCTGCTGTGTGTCTGACAGTGGTGCTTTAGCTGTGAGCCAGTATTTCGTTGAGCTGCTCCCAGAGAAAACAAGATGTGAACCTCCCTCTGCACCGACTCAACATTTGAGCGTTTGGCTGATGCACTGAGGAGGATGGACTAATTCTGTTGTTTCTTTGTCTTACTTATTTGCAGATTCACAGATAATAGGTTACTGGATTATGGATCGGTTATCGACATGTTGCAAACTCCTGCTTTCTCTTCTTGTTTGTGTGAGTTCATCGCTACAGGACGGCGACGACCCCTCCTGTGACGGAGCGTTTGATATTTATTTTGTTTTAGACAGGTGGGTGGATACAGGTCACTTGTACTTGCATTTATTAATATAACAGCAACAAGACAAATTGTTGGACAATGTTAGTCTAATATATGTTTCCTTAGTGCAGAGATGGTCTGTCCTCTCCATTTATAGAGTTGTTTGATGTTTTATGGTCTTCTGTGGCTCCCAGTAGGTTTAAATGTTTATTTTCAGATTTCCTCCTCAGGACAGAAATATTGAAATTGTGAACATGGTCAAAGTTCAAGTTCATACCCTTCCCTTATGACAGTGTTCTATGTCATTTTAACATAAACACACACTTCACAGATGTCACAACAAAATAATATGCACAGCAAAATTAACACTATGTTGAATTGGCACTACCAGAGTTAGTAAAACCAAAGTGTCTGTATGGGTCCATACGACAGAGTGCTGAATCAACTGTTTATATATATATATATATATATATATATATATATATATATACTTTATTGTTTTCATTTTTTAAAGAACAGAACAACAACAAGGACACAGGACCATTTCCACATACATAGCACATAGGGACAACCGGTACATTTTGGTATCAAGTGATTTGGAGTCTTTTCCTTTTTTCAAGGTCGAGTGAGTCCCACTTTCTCCAATATTCCTCTCCTTTCTGCTTTTGGAGTTGTAAAGAAAAAGTCATTTTCTCCATATTGTGAATGGAATTTATTATGTTTATAAGGAGTTTCATGGGGGGAGGGTTCTTCTGAAGCCAGCATTTAGTGATTGCTTTTTTACTTGCAGCCAAAAATATCTTCAGAAGATATTTATCTCCTCTGCTGAGGTCCTCAGATATATTTCCAAGATATAAAGATGAGAATGAGAAGTCAATAGACCTGTCCAGAGTCTCTGTTATAAGCTGGAATCAACTGTTTTTGAAGAGTTGGTACCTTAACACTAGTCAAGTGAAGTGACTGACTTATTTTAGCGTTAAAATTTAACACATTGTAACACTAACCATTGTTACTTTAAATGAATACCTCCAACATCACTTATATAGTGTCCATATGGGTCCACACCACAGAGGGTTGAATAAAGTCTGTTTGGAGGCTTAGTACCTAAATGATGGCAAACATCATTGGCATTCCAAAATAGAAGTGGTTTGGGAGATTGACACTATGAGTTTCACATCCAGGTTCAGAGTTACTGACATACTATGAACACAACATCTTTACAATCTTGTAAAACCAACCCCTGTTTTACGAAGCATACATATTCAGGGATTTGACTCCATTCGCAAAAAATTAATAGTGCTCCTTTTGAAAATTTTATCAACACCAAAATTATAAGTCCTCTTACTATTCTGGGTAGATATTTATGCTCTCTCATTTGTGTGTCACTCAATCATTTTTGAAATTACTTATTGAAAGTAATTTGAATTGATCTTTAAAAGAAAACTACAAGAAAGCAAAAGAATAACTTTATTATTAAATAAATCTACAGTCTTTCACCTGGAAAACCTGTGGCCAAAGTCTATGATGCACAAAACACATGGTTGGACTTTAATTTGTAACTTTCGAATTAGTGCATTTTTGCAGCCATAACAAGAATAATTTGGTGCTTTATTTATAATCTTGAGTCATCTTTTTTTGTATCCTGTGATAGTTGAACCTTGTTTTCTTATGATAATGTGTTAATATCAAAAGATTGCTAGAAAACAGCCAAAATATACAGGTTTACAAAGGACTCCTTTCATTAACCTTTACAATCCCCACTAATTTCGCAATCCCAGATACATTATCTTGGTTGTAACACCCCAGAGAAGAGGTTAGTGGTGATTCTTGAGGTTAGACCAATTGAGAATTATTGTTTTGGTTCATTGATGATTTCTTGCCATCCCCCATGACTGTTTTATTCTATAGCACTGTAAAACTTTGTGTGCTGGTTTTTAAACTGTATATGTCACTCTGCTCTCTGTCCTTACAGGTCTGGCAGTGTGTCAGGGCACTGGGATAAAATCCATGGTTTTGCTGAGCAGCTCACTAACAAGTTTTTCAGGTAATAAAGTCAACTGCTGTGTGCAGTGTTTTGTCATTTTAAGATGGTTATTCACATTTTTTCTGTTTCACTCATTTCATTTTCTCCTTCTCATGCTTTATTGAGCTTTAAACAGCACCATAACATATGGATAAGCCCAAACTTTACAAGGCACAGTTTAAAAACAAGTGAAAAGAGTTATACAGACAGCAAAGCACATGAAGACATGACCCAAAGTCATGCAGCATATTAATCTAATGACTATTTAAGACTGTTAAGAGAACGTGGAGTAGCTGCTGATCCTAAGATTATGGTACAAACAATTGTAGTGAGTTGAAAAGTAGGCCAAGCCTATTTTAGGCAGCAGACATCATACAAGGCTGCCAACTGCTCAAAACCCCCTCTGAGTAATGGCACAAAGGGTGTGTGTGATATCTTTAGGTTTAATAAGAAGTTACTAAATATGACAGAAAAATTTCCACCCAGATGTTTAAGGTGGTGCTCACCACAACAGACAGCCCTTGCCCCCTGAATGGTAGGAGTAAGAAGAGACAGTGATGGTGCTAGTTTCTGTAGAGGGCAGAAGTGTGATGGTGGGCAAGTAGCATAGAAAGCATTTAATTAAATTAAATCTATAACATCTCTTTGTATATTTATAAGCCTATTTGGTGAAATGTTAAATGGTGATGATGGAATCATCCAGGGCTGGGAAAAATGTTAATTTTTTTTTAAATAGTTTTGCTGATTTCAAGTTTGACCCAAGGAAAAACATGTATTTGTTGTTTTTAATCTAAATGAAAAGGGCGACCATATTTTTATAATCACAACTAAGTTGGAACATTGTGTAAAATGAACAGAAAAAAAGAAAAAAATTAATTCAATCCAATTGAAGACACTACAAAGACAAAATATTAGGGCCCTAATTTCGTGGCGCAGCGCAGGGTGGTGCAGGATGCGCGGAGCCTGGCACAGCCCGTGCACCCCTCAAAGTGTTAATTTCATCCTGCGCACCGTCGTGTGCAGCCACTTTGGCAAACTGGCTGCGCCAAGATGGGTATGACGGTGTACAAGGGGGAGGTGCCAACAATTTCAAGTTGGCACGGTGACAATTTCATGCCAAAAAAACTGCGTGGAAGGTGCACTAAAAGCTCCCCCGCTCAGGTGCAGGTGAAGTGCACCCTCTGCAGCTGTAAATTGGTATCAGGTGCACAGTGAGCAGACGTCAACCACCCTCAGAAGCAGGTCTCCAGAGTGTCAGGTCCATTTCAATGTAACAAACAATCACATCAATCACTATTTAATGTCTTAACCAGCATATACATTCGTATCTATATTAATTGTCCCGTCACATCTGATGTCGGATTAAAGTTGTTTGTCACAATGGAAACTTAACCTGGAGTGTCATGCACATCTCACAAGCCAACAACACACATCCCATCCGATACAGAGTATATATCCTCCTCTAATTTCGTGAAATTCAGAGAAAAGAGGGAGAAAAAGATGGAGAAAAAGGGAGAAAATAAATGTATGTCACTCGGTGCCTGAGGATTTACCTGTGATTGCCCATATTTATCTGTTTTAATTTTTATTCTTAATATAATATAATAATAAGATAGAGTTTACTATTGCAAGGGGGATGATGATGAGGAAATACAGGGAGAGGATGTATCACCAAAGGTTCTGCTATTTGGCAATGACAGACCAGAAATGCACGTGGATCACAAGCATGATGAATGGATTAGCCTGCTGCTGTGTTTAAATGTAACTTTAATTTTAATTTTAGAATCCTATTCATGATACAGGAACAAATTACATCTGTCCCAAGAGGTGGTCTTCACGGTGACGCGCAACATGGCCTTCGATGTGCGCCCCGATGGCCCCTCTAAACTTTACGTTGCTTTAACAGTGACAGCAGCTCTGACTGTCTCCCTACCGGGTCTTTCCAGCACACTGTATCCACGGTGGTGGGGATCAGTTAGACCAGTGGTTCCCAAACTGGGGTACGTGTACCCCCAGGGGTACGCGAAGTGATGTAGGGGGTACGTGAAAACTTTCAGGTCTAAACAGTTGTTTCAGTAGTTCAGGCTCAAACTGATAAATGTTTGTATTGTGAGCTTTGATAAAGGCCTGAAGTGTTGGCAGAGAGGCTGAGGCATCTTGGAGAAGGAAATCTGTCCTAAATTATCTAAGATTCTTAAAATAACATACAGTAAGTTCAGTCAGACAGCCTTTTCATTAAAGCTTTCAGTTCATTAATGAAATTGTTTCAGAAATGTATATTTCTTTTTCAAAAGTCGACTGGTGTTGCCCACTGACATTGCTGGTAAATCAATCTATTTACTTAGCAATAATTCACTTTGATAGGTTTTATTTGTATGTTATGCATGTAAAATGTGGGAGGTGGGAGTGTGGCAGGCTTAAATATTTATTTTTCTCGGTGTTATAAGTGCATGAGAGTTGGGGGCACATGGTTGGAGGTCAAGTGTCGGAAGGGGTACAGGCTGTGAAAAGTTTGGGAACCACTGAGTTAGACCAATCAGTTGCTGCCCCTCGCCCACAGCACATTTAAAGGCAAGGGGAGGCGTTCATTTGATTGATGAACACAACACAAGGCTGTGTTAAACCCAGTCACGCCTTTTCTCCTCCCTCTCTTGCACTTGCATGGATGGGCAGGGACGGAGGCGTGGTTGCACCTTGCTGCGCCTGGAGTGTGCCTCTCTGTGCCATGCAGGAAACTTGCAAAGTACATACCCTGGCCTGACATACCCTGTTGGCACGACGCAGACACAGACCAGGTGCGCCGCACCTGCACCTGGTCTACGAAATTAGAGCCCTTAATGTTGAAACTGAACACATTTTTTATTTTTTTTGCAAATATTTACTTGTTTAGAATTTAATGCCTGCAACATGCTCCATAAAAGGTGGGGCAGGTGCAACAAAAGCTGGGAAAGTCAAGAAATGCTCAAAAACACCTGTTGGACATTTCACAGGTGAACAGGTTAATTGGAAACAGGTGAGTGTCATGATGTGGTAAAAAAGGAGCATCCCCGAAAGGCTCAGTTGTTCAAAAGCAAGAATGGGATGAGGTTCACCACTTTGTGAAAGACTGTGTGAGTTTATAATCCAACAGTTTAAGAACAACATTTCTTAATATAAACTTGAAAGGATTTTAGGGATGTCCTCATAAAAAGATTTAGAGAACCCTGGGAATTCTCTGCACATAAGCAACAAACCTGCCAACCAACTCTGAATGCTTGTGACCTTCAACCCCACAGGTAGCACTGCATTAATGCATCATTCTGTTTGTGGACAGGAACACTAAATTAAAATGGGAAGCATTAAAAATGGACATGACGTGTATTAAATTAGCAAATATTGGAGGACAACTTACTTTAAAGCTTCAGACCATCGCTGAGTGGCTGATAGTGTAAATAAGTAGATGTGACCTGCAATGCAAAGGTGCTTTGAGTAGTCAGTAAATTCAAAAAGCACCAAGTCTTTCAACCATCTTTTATTAATTTGATTTGATTCAAGGAACAACTCTGATAAAAGTAACAATGTCATGACTTGATACCTTACATCTTAAGATTGCCTTAAATTGAACACATAAACTGAGAAGTTGGTAGAGCTGGTGTGTCTCTTTGCCAGTCTCCACCCACTTTTCAAATAATTACAAAGTGTTAGTGCAAAGGAGTCATGCTCTCTTATTTTAAGTTAAAAATGAATAAGGATACAGGTGATGGTTTGGCATAGTGGTAACCAACCATGTTTACATCTGTACATGACTCTGCTGGCCCGGGTTGGAGTCCAGCTTGTGGCCAGTTTGCAGGGTGTCCTCTCCTTACTCTCTCTCACCCCCTTTCACAAGCCTATCCACTGTCTCTCTCTTTGTCTCTCTCCTATAAATAAATGCCCCCATTTTTTTACTAATCTGACTGAGAATTTTTGCATTTTTAATGTACCACCAATCTTTAAAATCTGTTTATGATTCTCTTCTGTGTCAGCCCCAGAATGAGGGTCTCCTACATTGTATTTTCAGCCAGAGCTGTTGTAATACTGCCACTCACTGGAGATAGGTACAAACCTTGATATTTTATTATTATTATTGTTATTATTATTATTATTGTTATTATTATTATTATCATTATTATCATCATCATCATCATCATCATCATCATCATCATCATCATCATCATCATCATCATCATCATCATCATCATTATTATTATTATTATTATTATTATTATCATTATTATCATTGTTATTATTGTTGTTACTACAGTGAGGTGACTTTGTTTTGTTGTCTGGCTGTGCAGGTCAAAGATAGGTGAAGGCTTGAACAAGCTACGCCAAATTAAACCTGCTGGAGAAACATACATGCATGAAGGCATGAAAGCAGTAAGTAACAGCATTACCATAAATGATGTTTCACAGTTATCTATAATAAATGCATGAGTTTATTTTCAATGTATTTAAAAAACTCTGAAACATTATTTGAGATTAGATTGATTTTAGAAAGATGATGAGTTATTACATATTTCAGACAGCAATAGGATGTGGTGTTGGAGCAAACTATTCACAAACCAAGTGTGATTTGTGCAAACTTTCATTCATCAGGTCTCAGAACAAATGAAGGCACAAACATCTCCCTTGTCCACGGTCATCATTGTTCTGACTGATGGAAAGCTGGAGGTCTTCCCCTTTGAGTTGAGTGTACAGGAGGTATCAGCCACACACTTCTCTCACACATAAATAAAATTATTGAAATGGTTTTAGTTCTGATGCTTCAACTGGAATGACTCATAGATCAACATGATATAGAGTTAAAATATTTTAAGTGTCAAAATATTTAAGAAAATCACCTAAATCATGTATGAGTTGCATATCTCTTCAAATGAGCCAAGAAAAGTTGTTATAACTGGCCTCTCTGGTTTGCGCGGAAGGCATCTCACAAAGTATTCTGGGATTGCTCTTGCACTTAAAAGCAAAGCTAAATTTGTGGTCAGTCATAACTTTGGAGGCAATGGCAAAATGAGATAGACTAACAGAAAAGCAAGCATCTAGTGACAGTTCTGGCCTCTCCCCGAAGCAATCTCTGATATCAATTGGATTGTTTCTATGGAAATGATAAACCAGTAGTGTCTATCAAGGCAGGTGAATTTAGACAACAAGCCCATATTTTGCCTTCACTCTGGGTCATGTACAGACCTGATCAAAATCTTAAAGGGACAGTTCAGTTTCTTTAAGTGGTGTTGTATGAGCCGAGCTCTGTATGGCCACTAAGTATATTAGATACAATAGAAAGTTTTCTCCTCTCCCCCAGTAAGCCGCAGACTGTAAGAGTCGGTGACAAAGAATAGGCGCTAACAGGGAAGTACCGTACCAAGAACAAAGGGTATTTTCTCCGCCTACAGGAACTCAAATCAAAAAATAATACCACAGTTTAAGAGTACGCTACATATGATTATTTTTAAGTGCATTAACATTTCAGAAATATAAGGTTTATCCGGACCTAAGCCAACTCGCGTCGTGTGTCCCTGCGCTAAATCACTCCGCCCCCCACTTCTGCCCTCTCAGCGGACCAAAACATAGCAAGCTAGCTGCTTCAGACGCCGGTTGTAGCTTAGTGTAACTTTTATTTATTTATTTATTTTGGTCACATCAGCACACTTATACAGCATCACACATTGTCAATAGTTGATCAAATGTACATGTCCGAAAGGGAAGACAGGAGAAGCAGTGCTTATCTAGTCCCGTCCCCATTTTCTCAATATTTAGTCTCCTCTTTTCGACATATCATCAAATTATTATAAATTTTAATTCCATTTGCAGAAGTATGACATAATTCTTGACTGTCCTTTAGTGTCCGTATTTGACCTATTATGACTAATCCTTAGTTCCACGTAAGGCATAGTCCAATTCCTTGTTCCACGTAAGGCATAATTCATGACTCTCTTTTATTTGTTGTTAGTCCCGGTTTGTGATGTTGGGTTGGTGATGTTAGGGTGGTGTGTCCGCGTTGCTTTTCTTTTTTCCAGGTTTCAAACGTGTTAAACGCATGACTCCTTGTCACTGTCCTTTTCACCCAGGCGTGCTCCTGCACTGTCGTCCCGGGCTCTGCTGTAGTTTTCAGCCATGCCACTTCACTCACACCATCAGGTCATTCATTATCATTGTTTTGGTACATTTCGTCTTTCCTGCTGTCTTACAGACCAAACAACCCACATGTTTTGTTTCATCATCCTTCAGCTCTGTACATGTTTTGGATTATACACCCTTAGATATTATCATATTTATATCCGTCAAAGGTTATTTTGAGCATCCTGTGCTGAAATTGTTTCATGGTCCCACTGCACCTGGTTTCTTCTTGTAAGCTGTTCCATTGATTGACTCCATTAACTGTGATGGTCATCGCTTTCAATGTGGTTCTTACTTTTTTCTTTTTGAAAATCATAACACCTCTTAAGTTCTGTTTTGTCTGTCTTTTTATAAACCTTGTTTGTAGGTTCCTCGGTAGCTGACCGTGTGCAGCTTTGTACAGTATCTGCACAGTCCTGTATTTTATTAGGTCATATAGTTTTAGGATCTTTGCTGTAATAAACAGCTGATTTGTGTGTGCTCCATAGTTTGCGTGGTGAATAATTCTCACTGCTTTTTTCTGGAGTGTTAATATACTTTTTATATTCGTTTTGTAAGTATTTCCCCATATTTCACTGCAGTATTGTATGTGCGGTGCCACCAGAGCCCAGTAAACTGTGAGAAGTGATTTCTGATTCAGCAGTTTTTGTGCTTTCCACAGTATTGATACACACCTGGCTATTTTTTTTTTGTATATAAGATATATGAGGTTTCCAGTTTAGCTTATCATCGATGATTACTCCTAGAAATTTGAATTCATTAACCCTTTGTATCTTGGTGCCGTTTATATCTACATTAGCATCACAGTCTCTGTTTTTGTTACAGAATAACATAAATTTTGTCTTGTCTAGGTTCAGAGATAATCTGTTTATATTGAACCATGTTTGTAGCTTGTTTAGCTCTTCGTTTGTCATTGTGATCAACTCCTTCAGGTTGTCTCCCGAGCAGAAAAGAGTCGTATCATCTGCAAATAGTATGAATTTAATCTTTTCGGATACCTTACATATATCATTCATATAAAGAGTAAATAACTTTGGACCCAATACGGACCCCTGTGGGACCCTGCCAATAGTGTTGAGGCACCTTGATTTTATTCCTGCTACTTGGACGTATTGGTATCTGCCATTCAGGTAGCTCCTGAGCCAGTTCAGCGCTTTACCCCTTACGCCCAGCTTTTCTAGTTTATAACAAAGTATGTTGTGATCGATTGTATCGAATGCTTTCTTTAGATCAAGAAATATTCCAATACTAAATTTTTTTGTTCGACCGTGTCAGTAATTATTTCTACGGCTTCCATTATCGCTGATGCTGTGGAATGATTTTTTCTGAATCCGTATTGACCATCATATAGCAAATTGTGTTTGTCAATGAATTTATCTAGTCTGCTGCTGAACAGTTTTTCTAGTATTTTGGAAAATTGTGGTAGTATTGCTATTGGCCTATAGTTATTAAATTCTTCCTTGCTACCTTGTTTATACAAAGGGATTATTTTTGCGATTTTCATTTCATCTGGGAATTTCCCTGTCTGAAACGATAGATTACATATATGTGTCAAAGGTGATGCAATCTCTTTCATCAAGCATTGTTATTCTTTTGTTTTGACTGTTAGCGGTGTGAAGAAGAGACAAAGCAGGAAATTAAAAAAAGGATGATTATGACAGCGCAGATGAAGTTCCATTCACTTTGGAGTCAAGAGGATACCTGTATGAACCGGAGTTTACAGAAGAAGAGTTGCTGAAGATGGAGACCAAACAGACCGAAAGGAATACAGAGGAAACATCCACGAACACTGGACATCAAGATAGAGACGTAAATAAACAGTGATGTAAATGTTTGACCTGCGAGCACCCAGAGGAAATAGGTGATACGGACGGCGGTATTACTCGTCAAATATACTTTTCTGCTCTTCTGAAACCTGGAGTTTTGTGGACATTCTTCAATTTCCCGATGATAACTGGAAAAATGTCCCAAACCTGAAGGACCTAATGACAGTTTCTGCTCAAAGTAAGTAATAATGATATGTCAGAAACAAATAAGCAGAGTAGAGGAGGCTGTTTGTTTATTATAACAGTGCAGACCACTTGTGTGTGTGTCTCTCCCTCGCACACACATGCACACACGCAACTATTACTGTGTATTTGCCTCTAATATATATTTAGATGTATAGAGAGAGAGATGTATAGATTTGTGCACACAACCTGTCAGGTAACAGGTAACGAGAGATGCATTCACCATACGATGTAACCGCATGCTCTCGTTATGCAGAGGAATACGGGAAAGCTGAGTTCTCCATGATGCACATCTGTTTCTGCATCAAGAGAAGCATCACAAAAACCCATCTCAGAAATATTTGTCATATAATGTGCTTTCAATTAGTGTAAAACAGTCTCTGAGATTTAGCGAAGGGACACACAACGTGAGTTGGCTTAGGTCCGGATAAACCTTATATTTCTGAAATGTTAATGCACTTAAAAATAATCATATGTAGCGTACTCTTAAACTGTGGTATTATTTTTTGATTTGAGTTCTTGTAGACGGAGAAAATACCCTTTGTTCTTGGTACGGTACTTCCCTGTTAGCACCTATTCTTCGTCACCGACTCTTATAGTCTGTGGCTTACTGAGGGAGAGGAGAGAACTTTCTACTGTATCTAATGTACTTAGTGGCCATATGGAGCTCATACAACCCCATTTCAAAGAAACTGAACTGTCCCTTTAAGACCAATTGAAAAATTGCTTGAATATACATTTTGCCCATTTGAACCTTAATGAGGTTTTAAATGGAGCTACAGTATGCAAAAACAAGAAGGGGGAGTGTGACAAAAAACATTTTGAAAACAAGTAAACTGAAATAGGTTGTTTATCACCTGACCACGGGCTATTAAAGCCAAAATCTGCTCAAATTTTCATTTTCTGTCAGACATTCACACAGTCATGCCCTCCTGATGGCGTAAGCTAAGAAGCTTTCTCTTCTTGAATGTGGTCGGATTGTCGAGCTGCATAAGCCTCTAGCAGCGTGCCATTGCTGCTGAGGTTGGACGCAGTAAGACAGTCATTCTAATTTTTTTTTTTGAAAGATTCTGAGCATTATGGAACAAAAAAGTCAAGTGGTAGACCCTAAAAATTACACCTGTGCTGAGCCAGAGGATCCGATTGGCTGTCTGTCAAGACACAGGGCGGTCCTTGACCCAAATTAAGGCCCTTACTGGTGCCAACTGCAGTGCAATAACCACCAGACAGCATCTGCAGGAAAAGGGTTTCAAAAACAAAAAACAAATTCAAAGACCTCGTCTCCTTCAACGCCACAAAACTGCCCATTTAGACTTTGCCAGGGAGCATCAAACATGGGACATTGAAAGGTGGAAAAAAGTTTTATTCTCTGATGAGAAAAAATGTAACCTTGACCGTCCAGATGGCTTCCAACGTTACTGGTATGACAAGGAGATCCCACCTGAGATGTTTTCTACCCGGCACAGTGGAGGTGGGTCCATCATGATCTGGGGTGCTTTTTCATTCAGTGGAACACTGGAGCTTCAGGTGGTACAGGGTCGTCAAACAGCGGCTGGTTACGTGCAGATGTTGCAGCGGGCATCCCTCATGACTGAGGGTCCTCGTCTGTGTAGTAACAGCTGGGTTTTTCAACAGGACAACGCTGCAGTTCACAATGCTCGCTTGACCAAGGACTTCTTCAGGGAGAATAACATCACTCTTTCGGACCATCCCGCATGTTCCCCTGATTTAAATCCCATAGAGAACATTTGGGGATGGATGGCAAGGGAAGTTTTTAAAAATGGCCTTCAGTTCCAGACAGTTAATGCCCTTCGTGAAGCCATCTTCACCACTTGGAGCAATGTTTCCAAAAGCTTCCTGGAAACACTCGCATCAAGCATGCCCAAATGATTTTTTGAAGTGATTAACAAGAACGGTGGAGCTACTCATTACTGAGTCCTACTGAGAAAATTTTTGTTCTGGTTTGGAGAGTTTTTGTAATTTTTTGAGTGATGGTCTTAAACTTTTGATCAGCTGATAAACAGCCTATTTCAGTTTACTTGTTGTTTTCAATAAATAACTTTTTCTACTCTTTTTGTCACACTCCCCCTTCTTGCTTTTGCATATTGTAGCTCTATTTAAAACTTCACTAAGTTCCAAATGTGCAAAATGCATATTCTAGCAATTTTTCAACTGGTCTTAAGATTTCGATCAGGTCTGTATTCAGCTTCTATGAGGTCTAGTGTATGCTCACAATGATTAATGCCCAACGAACCTTCTAGTTCGTACATATTAAACACTGAATATTGATCAGCTGTATTCTCTGGTTCTCCTGTCACTTTATGGCCCTCATCCCGGGGTCCAGACAGCTGTGATTGGTTGATTTTTCAGCTCAGTACTTCTTGGCCCCATGTTTACTGTTTCCTGCCTTCATTCCATGGTCAATGCCTTTCCTGGAGTTGTTTTTTAGTGTTTTTTAACCAAAGGGTTTAAAATGAAAACAAAGCTATGGAATTGGTATTGCTTGGTAGGTCGATAGGTAGATAAAAGGAATGAGCAATTTTAGGCAGCTACTGACACTGTGAACTGAAAGAAAAGGAGACTTCAAGATGCTGCAGACTTTTTTGTCTTGTGCACAGAAGTACTCACACAAAGGAAGCATGTATAGCCTAAAAAAAATGAAATTATTTGAAGTTGTCCTACTTCACTTAAACGGTGTACACGTTAGAGAACTAGTCATCTCAAATATCAAATAAATAATATTTTCAAACAATTGAACCTTGGAAGAAGTAAAATGTGTTCTGCTGTAAAATCTCATTATGATTAGGAAACTGTCAAACATAATAGTTTGGCAAATGTACTAGATTAATATAAACCACTTATGTGAATAATAACACATTTCTGTTTCACTTATGGTGCTTTTGCTGTGTAGGAAGATGCACTTTACACTGACATGATTTTGTTTTGTTAAGGCTAACAGAGCTAGAGGATTTGGAGCCCGTGTGTACTGTGTTGGGGTCATGGACTTTGACCACAAACAGGTAGGAGGGCTTCATTTTCTGATCCTGTGGGGAAGATCACTTCTCTCTGTAACTGGTACCATTGGCTGTCTATACACTGGATTTTATTTGTCTCTCTGTGTGTGCCAGTGTTTGTCAGGTTGTGGTCCAAGTTTGTATCCTCTTGTTTTGGCCCAAATATGTTAAATCACCTTGACCTAATAAGCTTTGACTGTTAGAGCTCAGCCAGAGCCTCCTGTGGATCGAGCTGCAGGCAGCTGGCAGGGATTTATAGGTTGTGGTTATGTGAGCATTAGTTAATGTTAGAAACACAGAATACATTTTTTACTTCTCTTCCACCCCAGAGAGACTTTGGGTTTTCTGTGTAGAGGTGTCAAGTTTTCAGGAAGGGGCCGTTTTGTTAGTTTGTGAAACAATGAACCCAGTCAGCATGTGTTGTTTTTCATGCTCAATAAGAATGAGCCCAAATACTTTTTTGCTAAAGTAAGCTAACTAACTGAATAACAAAAGGGTTTTAAAAGTTACTGTTTAACACCTTCCACAAACCTCATTTCCAATGAGGATTAGATGTTGCATAAATGTTGGAAAAGTAAAAATAAAAAATAAATAAAAGAACAGAAAACATTGCCAATCATTTAAAACTACATTTTCAGTCTGATACAATTTGTTGTTGTTTTTTTTTTTTTGCTTTTTTTTTTTTTTTTTTTTTGCAAATATTTGATTAATTGTGATTCAGATTGTGATTATATAAGCTGAGACAGGGGCATGTTTAACTCTGTCTTACATCACTACTAAATTAAATTTTGGGAACTTAAGATACTAATTGTTGAAGCTTTGGAGGTGCATTTTTTTCTCTTTCTTGCATGAGGTACTTGACTTGTTCAACAGTTCAGAGTCTGTTGCTGTACATCATATTGCACAACATATCTTAGATGGGAAACAGGTCTGGCCTGCAGCTGGCAAGTCTAGTGCCCACACTCCTGAATTATGTAGCCATGCTGTTTATAAACATATGCAGAATGTGGCTTGGCGTTGTCTTGCTGAAATAAGCAGAGCGTCCCAGAAAAAGACATTGCTTAAATGGCAGGATATGCTGCCCCAAAACCTGTATGTATCTTTCAGCATCTTCCTTCGAAGATGTGTAATTACCCATGCCTTGAGCAATAACACATCCCCATACCATCACAGATGCTGGTGTTTGAACTATGTGCTGATAAAAATCAGGATGATCCTTTTCTTCTTTGGCCTGGAGGAGACAATGCCTATGATTTCCTAAAATAATTTGAAATGTGGGCTCATCAGACAACAGCACACTTTTCCACTTTGCATCCGGTCTATCTTAGATGACTTTGGGACCAGCGAATTCTGTTTCTGGGTGTTGTTCATAGATGGCTTAGGTTTCTCATGGTGGAGTTTCAACTTGTACCTCTAGAGCAACAAACTGTGTTTACTGACAATATTTTTTGTTTGCGTTCCTGAGTCCATATGCTATATTGTTAAACAGAATGATGTTGGTTTTAAAGCAGTGCCTTCTGAGGGACAGAAAGCCACAGGCCTTGTGCCACAGGCCTTCAGTGTTGGTTTTTTGACCTTGCTGCTTATATGCAGGGATTCCTCTGACTTCTGTGAACCTTTTTGTGATAATAAGGAGTGAATATCATGCAATTCCTGAATTCCTTACAATTGTAGATTGAGAGTTATTATTCTGGGGTTATGCAGTTAAGGAATGAGCAAGTAGGACACACTTACTGGTAGCTTCTGCAGATTTCAACTTTTAGGGCTCTAATTTCGTGGCACAGCGCAGGGGGCGCAAGCCTGGCGCACCCCGCGCAGTGTTAATTTCGTGCGGCGCACCGCCGTGCGCTGTCAATTTGACAATTTGGTAGACCGTCTGCGCAGAGATGGGTGTGACGGCGCACCAGGGGGAGTTGACGGCACACCAGGGGGAGGTGTCGGCAGATTCATGTTGGCGCAGTGACAATTTCGTGCCAAAACCAGTGCAGAAAGTACGCTGAAAGCTCGCCAGCTCCAACTTGGTCTATTCTCGGCTCAAAGCGGAGCGCGCCCTCCACAGCTGTAATTTGGTGACAGGCGCACATGTGCGCACACGTCAACAAAGCCTCAGAGGCAGGTTTCCAGAGGCACATTTTAATGCAATAAACAATCACAGCAATCACTATTTCATGTAACCGTCTGAACCAGCATACACATTTGTATCTACATCAACTGATTAAAGCCATTTGTCATAATGGAAACTTAACCTGACAGCAGCTGGAAGTTTGATGCACATCTTACAAGTCAACAATAAACACACCCATAACATCTGATACTGAGTATATATCTGGCTTCTCTCATTTCATTAAATAAAAAAAAAAAGATGAAGAAAGAAGAGAGAAAATAAATGTATGTCACTCAGGATTTACCCGTGATTTCCCATATTCCTCTATTTTAGTCTTTATTTTTAACGTGATCTAAAAAGATGGAGTACATCATTGCAAGGAGGCTGAGGCAGAGACACCGGGAGAGTATACAGTATATCACTAAAGGCTCTGCTATTTGGTGATGACAAACCAGGAGTGCAGGTGGATCACAAGCATTATAAATAGATAAGCAAGCTGCGGTGTAACTGTCTCTTAATTTTGTACTCCTATAATGACAAAGGAACAGATTACATCTGTCCTGGGAGCTGGCCCACACGGTGACGCGCTTCGGGCCTCCGATGCGCGCCCCGATGGCCAGTCTGTTCTCCAAGCTGCTGAATGACAGCAGCTCTGACCATCTCCAGCAGCGGGGATCATTCAGACCAATCAGATGCTGTGCCTCGGCCGCAGCGCATTTAAAGGCGAGGAGAGGCGCTCATTTGATTGGTGGAGACAACACTCGGCTGTGTAAAACCCACTCACATCTATTCTCCTCCTACTCTGACTTTTGCGCGGAGAGGCAGAGACATGGGCGTGGACGCGCTCCTCTGCGCCCCTCTGCGCCTTGAGTGCGCCTCTCTTGGCACTACAGGAAACTTGCAAAGTGCGCTGGTCACACCCTGTTCGCGCGGCGAAGGCCGGCGCAGGGAAGGTGCGCCTGCGCTTGCGCCTGGTCTACGAAATTAGAGCCCAAAGACTCCATGCTGTACAAACTCTACAACATATTTCTTTGTAGCTTGCCAGTATGCTGAAAAAATCAATACAAGGTCTGTTCAAAACAATGAAGTAGGCCATACTGAAAACTTTGGCTTTACTGCAGAGAGTTATGCTGAAGATGCCGCATGGAGCTCAACAGCTCTCATGTAAACAATTTTTAATACGCAACACTCGACAAACTTGACTTGTGCCTCAAATACTGGATAGCAGAGAGAAATGCTCTGTCTTTATATGTGATGCACTGCAAGATCATAGATAGGTGACTTTGGATGGACATTGATAAGATTTTATTGATACCAATGCTATTAACAATCCTGTTATTCGATCCAATTCTTTAACAATTTCTTTATTGATTCCTGCAAATTTTCCATGTGGCCAAATGTTGGTCTGTAGATTTTCAGTGGATAAATGTCAAATGGATATCACTGCATAAATAGCTGCTCTGCAAGTTGCTCGTGTTTCCACTCACTTAAGGTTGTGCAAGAATTAATCAGTTATTTCTGACTGCTTCTGAATCCTGTCAGTGGAAAGAACTGTTAAGGGAATTGATTAGTAGAAAGACTCATGATAATGATTCTTTGATGGAGTTGTTATTGGTTCTCAACTGGAATTGGTTTTTGATTCCCATCCCTAGTGACTATGGACTGTATTGAGAGGGAGCGGAAGAAAGGACTAGGAGGGAAAGTACCAAAATACATGGGTGTATACCAGTTGTTGCTGGCCAATAGAGGGTACTAGGGCGCTGCCCCTCCACTCACCACTCACCACATTAGATGGAATAAGACAAAAAAAATAAATAAAAATGAAATACTAAAATATGCACTAAAATATTGCTCGTCTGTGTTGTCTGATCAGTGGCATATTTCTGCCTTGGGGCGCAAAAATCTTTGCCTGTAGACTGTCGTTCAAAGTTGTACATGCACAGTAAATCCTCTTCAATACAAGAAATGGGGCAAGTTTGGGGCGCACCTTTCCTGCGCCTGCAGCTGTCTGTCACAAAGTGCAGATGATTGATAGGTCAAGCCGAAGGAGTTGGAGTTGGAGACAAAGACGCAAAATGGAGGAAGAAAAATTTAATAATCCAGTGAAGCCACTTAAATCAAAACATTTCTCGAGGAGAAGATATCAGGAGAAGCTGCAGATGAAAGAGCTCAGACCTGATCAACTGAGCAGCAGAATTAATCAGCACTCCAAAGACAGAGGGCAACAATACACTCGGTTTGACACTTATGGCTTTATTTGAATAGGTAAATAACCTCTACCATGATGTATTAGCACAAAACAGGGTGGGTCTTCCTCATCCTTCTTTTTCCACTCCATCATAATGACAGACAGCCTCCAAAGCTTTCCATCATTCATCAAAAAAATCAGCTGACTCATAGCCATCTCCATATTTTATTTAATTGGTGCATTCTGTGACACTGTGTTAGGCTATGCAAAATATTTTCAGGATCTTAAATTTGATCATTTCCATTTTAAGGACTTAAAAAGTCTTAAATTTGTCAATTTTTGGTAATCTAGACCTTAAAATATATTTATATAAGAAAGAATGGAGATCTTGAAAGCTTGTGGAAAGCGCTGTGCTTATTTATGGAAAGGTCTGATGACAAGTTTCTTCGATGAACTTGTTAATATTGAGTAAGACTACACTGAAGTTGGTGATGGATGGGTGGGTGGGGGGATATTAATGGTGATGGTTCCTTAATTCTATGCAGTATTTGCCTGTGATTTTTTTTCACTGTGTATTTGATATTAAAAATGACGCAGCCTGTCAGTTTTGTAGACTTTTATGAGGAATGGGAATCACAGGGTACCTCACAACATGATACACTGTCCACAATAACGATATGATCACGATGCGATAGTTCAGCAATAATTGCAAAAACCCCAGTAACAATACTTTGGAATTATTGAATTTATCTGTCCCTTCAATGTTGTAGAAGCCAAAGTGTATCCATACTTTGGATCAGTGTACTTTTTTTCAGGCTGATGTCTGACAATTTTACTTTGTAAACCATCTCGTCTTCAGCTGGTATTTTCTGTTAAAGTTTTGCCCATTCAAGTATGGAGCGCCCCCCTGAGAGGCCATCAAGTAGCTTCTACAGGAGCTAAACCAGCAGGGACATACACCATCTATAGAGCGACATATTTTATTTATTAAAATATTTCTCATATTTTCTCATCCTTTCTTGTGAATGACTGATCCCTTCATGGGTGCTCCTTTTACACCCAAACATGACACTTACCTTCCCATTTTGTTAATTGCCTCTGTTCCAGCTTTTCTGGAAAGTGTTGCAGGCATGAAATTTGAAATGAGTGTATATTTGCTAAAAAGTAACAACGTTTATCAATTATTTACTATCTTACCTTTGTGGTGAGTTCATTTAAATACAGGTTGAAAAGTAATTGCAAGTCATTGTATTCTGTTGTATTTATGTTTTACACAACTACAACTTCTTTGTAGTTGGTGAGTGAAAATGTGAATTTTTGGAAATATTTTTTTTTTACAGTAGCATGAGAGCAACAGGTATAAACAAGAATCTAAATTTCCTCTAAATGTTGTTATTTGCTTTATCTACAAAAACCAACTGGTGCAAGTGCTCATTCCCATTAACCGACCAACCCTGTGTCCTATGTGGCCTAAGGATGAAATAATTGCTTCAGTCTGTAATTGGATAATGCCAGACAAGCTTGCAGTTTGTCTCTCATTACATGCGGCAGATGAAAGCTTGGCCAGTTGGCATTTCATCTCCTGGAAACCGGACTTTTCCTACATAAACACTGATTATGAAACCGAGTAGAACAAGCAAAGTAGGCAGAGATAGCAAAACAAAGAATGTCCATTCAGAATAAAATGAATCCAAGACAGTTAAACTACATTTCTGTGTCATTTGTGTTTTAACAGCTTGCTGAAATAGCAGACAGTGCAGAACAAGTCTTCCCGGTGCTGTCTGGTTTTAATGCCCTCAAAGAAATTGTCAGCTCTGTGAGGTCACATCCCATTAAAACAATACATGTTTATTTGCATGCAATTTGACTGCAGACTACACGCAGGTAACTGTCTTCAATGTTTTGTCTTTATACAGATCTTAAAGCAGACATGTGCAGATGCCTTCACAATAGAACCATCCAGTGTTTGTGTGAATGGTGAGTTGGGGTGGTGATTCATTTGAAAGTTGAATAATAACAAAAACACTGTAAAACATTAAATATGATGTATTATTAACCAGGCTGTTTTTTTGTGGTTGTAACACACTCCTTGGGAAATACATTGGTGAGTTGGGTCAGTCTGGCCACAGACTAGATTTAAAACATGGGAGACGACTGTCATCCACAGTATGGAGTAACAGTTGGACCACACTTAAATAAGAAAACATCTTAGATGGATCATATTCTCTGTCTTTGTTTCATAAATTTCAATTTATTTCAAAAAGGGCATGGATATGTTAGGCCAATATTAATGTTTCTCAATGCAAGACAGACTTTTTGTCTTACGGGATACTTTATTTAACATAAATAAATACTTACGTTGACAAAAAGAGCAAACAAAGCTTTCACCAAGAGTTTTTTTTAAACACAATTGTAAAACCCAATATAAACTGTTAGGCTTGTTTGATAAGTCAGTTCGGTGTCCAAGTCATTTGAAATGACTTTTTTTCAATACAATGAATAGTTTTTGTTATTCTAATACATGTAATTAAAATTTAAGAAACACCTTTGTGAAGAACATGAAACGGTTTACAGAAACACAATACTATACTGCTCACCCAGAGTTAGATATGTTCTAACAATTAAAGACTATCAAAGAAATCTTATCACTGTGGGACACAACAAGATGACTGATGAAAATTGCAGTGTATAAGAAATTAACACAAGAAAAAAGGAAAGCGATAATACCAAGAATCAGCTGACAAGAATAATAAAGAGCTAAAATACATAACTAGCTCTAAAATAACATATGTAATACAAATAGAAAGTACGACTAAATATCAAACACTGAATTTCAATTTAGCAATAGAATACAGTAGAAATTATAGTTATTAAATTTACAAAGCACTACATACCGTATAATACTACTTGTCTGGCAATTTGATGTCAGCATCTGTACTCAGGCCTCACTAAGCAGCCAGTGATAGCTAACATGCTGTTTAATGGCAGCTGAATATGTTGTCTGATTTTATTATTGGTAAGTTTGGGTCTATTATTCTACAGAGTCTTTCAATGTGGTGCTGAGGGGCAGTGGCTTCAGTGGATCCAAGAGGACGGATAACATACTCTGCTCCCTGACAGTGGATCAGAAGACAATTGGTCAGTAAATAACACACTCAACACACTCATGGCTAACATTGATGCACTTTAGGGGCCTGTGCATAAAGCCTTAAGCCAGCTTCAGGATGCTATGCCTACACAGTGCATTCACAGTAAGTATAACATCATTTTTTGTTAATGCCCACTGCAACATTGCTGTGGGATAACATCCTCTATGAAGTGAAACGTGAAACGATGTGAAGATCTCTTTCATGAAGTGGAAAGTCAGAGAGTCATGACGACCAGAGACAAACAGAAGCTGCTTTTTATTGACTTCAGTGGGAGAACAGAGGAGACATTGAGGATGAGCGGAGTGGAGGGAGGAGATGCTGTCATCATCATTAGACTTTTAACAGATCCACTATGTGTGTCTGTTGGGGGTAGTGTCAGTGAGAGTTCATAAAGGGATGTTTAATTCCCCTTTTCCCCTCTTACCAGGTTTTTTTTTAAAGTTCTCGTCTAGTAGTAGTTTCATTCTTTGCTGTACTAATAGTCTGCTGATTTTAATTTTAACTGATATGAAGCATTGTTTAGACTACCCAACAAAAACTGTCAAAATATATTGTGATCAAAGCACTTGAGGAATGTTTAAACCAAACCTAAATCATATCTATCATTTGATACTAAAAGTCTTAACTTTTTACAAATCCAAATTCCAATGAGGACTAGACTTTGTGCAAACTGTAAATAAAACAAATCCATGTGAAACAATTCCGTTGAACACACCACAAAGACAAAGATATAATGTTCAGACTAATTACTTTCATTGTTTGTTTTAGTATCCTCTCATTTTGAATTTACAATGCAACATGTTCCAAAAAAGTTGGGAAAGATGCAGCATTAGACTGGGAAAGGTGAGGAATGCTGTTTGGTCTGCAGGTGGAATGGTTCATTGGAGTCAGGCGAGTGTCATAAATAAAAGGTGCATCTCTGATGGATACATTTTTCCAGAGAATGAAAGGAGATTTATCACTTCATATATAACTGCATGAGCATATAGTCCATGGTTTCAAAACAATGCTTCCCAATATGCAGTTGCTGAGAATTTGGGGATTTCATCATCTGCACTCCACTGTAACATTAAAAGGTTCAGAGTATCCGGAGAAATCTTTGCACACAATGTACTTTGGAAAACCATAGTCAGTCAGTCCAGTTCACTGCTACATCTACCAGTGCAAGAGGAAACTCTTCCATGTAAAATCATGTATCGACAACATCCAGAAATGCCGCTGGCTTCTCTGGGTTAGATGGACTGACACGAAGTGGAAAAGTGTGAAGTGGTCTGATGAGTCCACATTTCAAATTGTATTTTGTAAATCTTGAAAGTTGTGTCCTCCGGGCTATGGAGGAAATGGACCATCCAAACTGTTATCAGCATAAAGTTTATAAGATAGCATCTGTGATTGTATGGGGGTTTTGTAGTGTCAAATGCATGGGTAACTTGCACATCTGTGAGGGCTCCATGAATACTGAAAGGTTCAAACAGGTTTTAGAGCAATATATGCTGCCATCCAAGTGATGTCTTTTTCAGGGATGTCCCTGCTTATTTTGGTAAGACAATGCCAAGAGACATTCTACTTGTTTAACAGGGTGGCTTCATAGTTGAAAAGCAAGGGTACAAGACTGGCAAGTGAATTTTTACATCAATCAAGAATGGTAAAGAATCCCACCGATGAAGCTTCAATTATTAGTGTAGTCAGTTTTCAAATGTTTATAGTAGTTTTTAACAAGAAAGGTGATATAACACAGTGCCCCTGTCCAAGCATTTTTGGATAGATTGCCAGCATCATACAACAAAGAACACTCGAACAAAAAACAAATAAATGAAGTTTATCAGTTTGAACTCTAAATATATTATCTTTGTAGTGTATTAAATTCAATATAGGCTAAAAGGGATTTGCAAATTATTTAACTCTGTTAATTTCATGTTTTACACAATATCCCAACTTCACTGGAATTGAGGTTTTGTAGTTTTTGATGTATGTAAACTGTGATTCAAAACTAGCATCAGGTCTAAGGGTTTGTCCTTATTTCTCCTCAGACATGAAGCCAACAGTAGTTCAAGATGGCTATCTGCTATGTCCAGCTCCTGTGCTGCATGAGGTTGGACAGTAAGTTATGACAAAACCAGACACACTTACTCATATGCGTTGTCAAAGTGTAAGCTAATTGATAAGAAACATAGAACAAAGAGATTACTTTATTACTCAGATACTGGTATGATATTGGATGCATGAACAGCAGCATTACATCTTCATTTGCAAAGGTTTAAAATCCATATATTGTGAGGCCACGGACTGTCGGAAACATTGTACTCCACCAGCACAATGTTTTTAATGATATCAACAGATCCATTGCTAAGGTCAATGTACATCTACATCAAAAACAACAAAATTAACCACAGGAAAAAAATTGTACCTTAATTTTGGTGACTTTCAACTTTGGTCAAGGTCAGATTGACCAAAGTTGAAGGTCAACCATTTAAAGATTGATGTGTGAATTGTAGCTTTAGTACTAAAATAATGACTGGAGCCTTTTTCTCCCAATTTTCCCTCTTTTTTGTCCTGTTCCCTCTTTGGTTCTTTTGCCATGACATTGGAATTGACATACATTTCTAGAAAGTCACCGCCCTATTTAAGCCATAATAAAATCAGTACTTGAAAGTGACTTAGTATCATTTCATTATATCACAACTCTGGTATTTCTCTGATGACACAAGCTCAACCAATGGAGAAAAATCTGCATAAATGGCCAAGTGGCGTTGAATAAGGACAACAACACAGTAAGGCAACATTTCAAACAGCTGAAATGAGAGGAATAATTCTTTCTCTACACACCCAGATTTCAAATATTAGTGCCAAAGCAAGTTAAGCAGCTTGAATCAGGACCCAGAAGTCCACTGTGTGTGTGTGTGTTATGAAGAGGGATAGAAAAGCATTGTTTACAGTAGAACCATCTGTGACTGTCTCAGAGTGTTGGATGAACTGAAGCCAGTCTGACAAAAATACCTCTGCGGCATTAAGAGTGCAAGCCAAAGCTTATTTGACTTCATCCACTTCAAACAGCACTTCCTCCCCCTTTATCTGTCCCCTCTCTTTTCATCATGTCTCTCTCACTCTAGTTCACCCTCTCCCCTCAAGCACATTTGATAATGCCCAGGGAAAAGGCTGAAACAATCAGTCAATTTATTTATTTAGATTACTAAGCAAGCCAACAATGACAAGTCTTTTTTTGATACTACAATATCAGATCTAGTCAGCTACAGCTATCCCTATTATCAGTGGTTGAAAAGAACAGGGTGGAAAAATGCAGGGTCGTGATCATGTATCAAGGCTCCATGGATGAAAAGTCAGAAGTGTAGGTGTCACTACAAGAGTAGGATGCAAATGGGCTTCCCTCTGTTTTTAATGCTACACAACATCCACGTCTCTGGGGCAGGCAGTGAGAGGGGAGTCGTTAGGCTCCCACTCAACCTGTTCTTCCCCAGTTTTAATGCACCACATTACACTTAGCTGCACTTATTCACGGTGGAGGGATAATGTATCTTTGTCGCGGACCAATTATACAGAATAATAGGGGGGACAGGGGGTGCACAACTAGTCTAGGCCTGGTGCGGCTGGTGGGGTTCAGCCCTTTTCCACCATGACTCTTGCTGGGGAGCCCTTCAAAATGTGGGGAGGTGTCGGTGGCTCTTGGTGCAGCTGGGCTCTGGCGCCTGCGGGTGGGGGGCCTGGAACGGTGCCCTGGGGACGGGGGGACTCTGCCGGGTCATGTGTCCCTGGTGGCCTGTGGTGCGGGATCCGTCGGCCTGTCGCTCTCTGGGGACCTTGCCGCGGGGGGCCACCTTGGGTTGCCGTTCTGTGTCGGTTGCCTGGGGCCCCCCCTTGGGCATCGGGGCAGTGGTCCCCATCACTGCCTCTTGGCCTCGGCTCTTCTGGAGGGCAGGACCTAACCTTGACCTTACCTCACGCCCACACCTGCCCCAACTAGCCTTGCTGCGGCTGTCACGCCGAGCCCCATAGGTTCGGCTCGAGAGCCTCCTTCCCCTGGGGTGGGGGCTGGTCCTGAGGTACTTGGCTTCCGGGGGGGCGGATGGGCGGGTGGTTGGTTGAGGCGGGTGCTGGCTGCAGGGTTTGCCCCGCCCTGGATCTCTGGGTGTTCTCCTTGGTGCCTCTGGGGGGGCGGGTCGGTGCCCTCTTGGCTCTGGGGGCTGTTCCTCGGCCCGGTGGCTTCTGGGGCCTGTGTGGTGGGTCTCGGTGCCCTGGTGGCCCAGGGGGTGCCGTGGTCGTGATCTCCCGGGAGGGGGGCAACTCTCTGGGTATTCGGTGACAACTTCACATGCATGCTTGTACAGACACTAAAGCTCCTGTCGAGACTTGCTGTAAAGAAATAGTTCTTCCCGTCAGATCTTGCTGAGTTGGACACTTTAAACACATCTGCTCACATCCTGCAAAGCATGTTCCTCCATATCTGATCCTGGTATACTCACCTCCCCCAGCTATCAAGACCCCACTTCTCTGGTGTCCCTGGTTTCTTACTGCCTTTAATTCCTGTAGGAGTTTAGATCAGCATAACATTTGGACTGCTCAATCAGTAACACTGCCTGTCTGTCCTCCTTTCCGTTTGTCTTGTCTCATCTTGTCCTGTCTGTCACTATTTCCCCTTCTTTCACACTGTGGTGTGGCACAGCCCTCCCCTTCAGCTCACATCAGGGGTTAAATAAAGTTTGATTAGATGAAGTAGCCTACAGGGAGGGCTGGTGATGGTCACTGTAGCAGTGAATCATACTCACATATCTCCAACTGCTAGAAAAAAAATGCATTGGTTTTTCTAATGCTGTCATCAGACACAGTGCCCAGCTGAAAAGACAATGCAGACAAGGGGAAAAAAAGGATGCAAATGGGCAGCTGACGCATCAGTGGTACAAGCCGAAAGCGCACAGAAGCTTAAGTACATCATCCGGAACCCTTGGGTAGGAAGGCAAGGACTCGGATCTACCCACTTCCAACAGTGGGGAAAAGCAGACCCAAGGCACAAGAGGGATATGATCCAAGCCGAGGTCCGACACCAGGAGGAAGATAGGTGCAGGTCTAGGGCTGTCAAACTTGGTTCACAAGGAGCATGGACAAGGTGGGACCTGCCAAAGCGGAAGATCACGTGGCCTGAGATCTTGAGACTAGAGCCTTTTCGCATCTCTTTCCTGCACTGTTCAGTGTATGACTCCCTTCCATCACCAGCAAACCTCCACAGATCGGGAATGGGAGGGCCCAAATGTGCAGGCAATGCAAAGGGGGAGGGAACAATGGTGTACATACTGGCAGGATGCAAGACAGCTCTCAGCCAAGGAAGAAACAGATGGCGCCATGACAAGGTCCTCTTTGGCTGACATCTTGGAGTGGGAGAGACAGAAAAAGCGTCAGACCAGTACGAGACTGAAACCATACATACAGTTTATCAGAGAAGGGGAGAAACCAACAGCCCCCAAGAAGCCCATAAACAGCTTCCTCCAATCCTGGGAGATGAGAGTTTACCTGGGATGGAGATTACTCTTCCCCCAGGTTGTGCAAACACCACTGAGACCTGACGTGGTCCTATGGTCCAAGGAGGGGAGGAAGACCATCTTGATGGAACTGACAGTCCCGTAGAAAATGCATGCGAGGAGGCTCACAAGAGGAAAGCAATCAAGTATCAGGACCTCGTTGAGCAGTGCAGGGCCAAAGGGTGGCGGAAATGGCTTTTCCCAGTGTTTGAAACACACTCGGAGCAATGGGAATCGCATGGAGGGAGAGGAAGGCAGCTTCCTATGGGTTGGGTGAGGCAGCTGAAAATAGAGCATCTTGCTGGCTTTGTCATAGGAGGGAAGAGTTGAGCTGGGGGTCAGGAGGAGATAGGCAGTGACTGGCCACCACTGCCGACCCACCAACTGCAGGGCGTTGTGGTTCAGGGTTGAAATGCCCAGTAAAGGACACCACCTGACAACATCTTTTCCTGGCTGAAAGCTACGGTCACACAGAGGTGACTGAGTAGACAAGCATCAGTGTCTACTGATGCTGTCTATTAGAACTGTAAAGGGGTCAGATGTGAAATTGTAATGAAGAAGCCTTGCAAAGTAATGAAAGACTTGAAGTTAAATTCCAGCTCAACAGCAACCTTTCAATATGATTTTAAAGTTTCATTCAGAGGAGCTTTTTGTAAAATCATGTCACCATTCTCCTAAAATGAATAATGAAAAGGCATGAATGGTATGTGGGCTGTGCTTGTATATCCCTTTAGGACTCCAAGACTTTTTTCAGTCATGAACCAGTTTTATGTAGGAACATTTTCACAGAGCAGCCACTTTGGGTCAAGGATAATTGTACAAGCAAACACTTCACCTCGTATCATCAGTAACTAATTGTAGTGCAGTAAAAGTTGAAGCTGTGAACTTGTTTCCCTTAAAAAAAACTTAAAGCATGTTGAGTGGTGACTCTTAGCTGAGTGTTTGGCTATGTCTGTATTAGTGTAGTTAAATGAGTAGTAGTAGTAAAGTAAACTTATTTTCCACCACTGATCATTACCAAGGACAGCTAATATAGATCCTTAAATGGAATATTTCAGTGTTTTTGTACATGGGTTTTATGAGGTACTTGACAATAGCCCGTTTAGTAGCAAAAAGATCTTACAGCAGCGCTGTGCCTTTCAGGAGAACAAGCCCAGACAACCAGTCAGTACAAAGCTATTGTGGTTACAATTGGATAATGTAGATGTGTGAGTTTCAAAGAACAGTTCAGTATTTTTTTAAGTGAGGTTGTATGAGCTGCATATGGCCTCTAAGTACATTAGATCAGTGTTTTTCAACCTTTTTTGAGCCAAGGCACATTTCTTTCATTGAAAAAATCCTGCGGCACACCACCAGCTGAAAATGTGAAAAAAAGAGCTTATATTAACAATATAAGTGTTATATTGTTAATATAAACTTTTTGTTTAACAGTGAAGAATGACATTATATTATAACGTCTTGAATAGGAATCTAATAAACACAAAGAAAAAAGTATTTTATAATCTTTCATATTTATACTCACTCAGTGTGAAACCTGGGCCTGTTTGGATGAACACAGAGCTGATATCCTAGCAGGAATCGATGAAAGACACACATGAAGCTCTTCCTCCACAGCTCTCAGTCTTTCTCTGTTTTTAGTTTTTACAGCAGTCAGGCTTGAAAAGCTCACCTCACACAGGTATGTTGTGGAAAATGGGAGCAATGTCAAAATAGCTTTGTTGGCCAGCATGGGGAACTCCTTGGCAGCTGCCAACCAAAAACTGTCCAAAGGTAGATCTGCAAAACTTAGCTTGAGACCGCGATCTTGTCTCCGTTCAGTTAGTTCCTCCTGCTCCTGTAAATTCATGTCCTTTCCAACAGCTGATGCTGAGCTGAATGGGTCCCTAACCCAGTCAAGGCACTCCGTGGAGGCTGAAGAGAAATAAAATGACATCTTCTCCTCAAGAGTTTTCAAATGTTTAACTATTATCTCACACAGTGCAGCAGTATTAACATCTTGCCATTTATTGGTCAGTGGGAACATTTCAAGATTGCCACTTTCCACATGTTGCTGCCAGAGTTGCACCTTTGAACGGAATCCATTTATTTTATCTGTACTTGTAAGCAGGTTTTCATTTCGGCCTTGCATTCGTGTGTTCAGTTCATTCAAATGATGAAAAATATCTGCCAGGTATGCCAGCCTTGCACACCACTCATCACTTGCAAGCAGCTTTGCGTAATCGGACCCCTCATTTGTCAGAAACACTTGAAGTTCCTCTTGCAGCTCATACACACGAGCCAGCACCTTGCTGCGCGACAACCATCAGACCTCCGTATGAAACAGCAAGGCTTTATGCTCCGCTCCCATTTCCTCACACAATGTTGCAAATATGCGACTTTTCACAGGTCGTGACTTCACAAAGTTTACCATGCGCACAACATCATCCAACACAGGAACGAGGTCTGCTGGTAAAGTCTTGGCTACGAGGGCTTCGCGGTGTAAAAAACAGTGCGTAATGATCTGGGTTTTTTTCCTTCACTCTGCTTACAAAGCCTTTGGTGCGCACGACCATGGCTGCAGCTCCATCAGTGAAGACACTCGTGCAGTTTTCCCACTTAAGTCCTCCTTTTTCCAGATATTCTGATGTGACCCGAAAAATTTTCTCTCCTGTTGTTTTTTCTGGCAAAGCCTTGCAAAATAGGAAGTTTTCTCTGATTGTGTCTCCATCCACAAAACGCACATTGGCCAAGAGTTGAGCATGTCCACTTATATCAGTAGACTCATCAAGTTGCAAAGCAAATTTATTACTGATACGGATCTTGTCCAAAACCACACTTTCAATGTCTGCAGACATCTCATTAATACGTCTGGAAATTATGTTGTCTGAGAGAGGGACTTTGGCTATTTCTTAAGCCGCTTCGGGTCCGAGCATCTCATTGACAATAGCTTTGCAAGCAGGAAGTATTAATTGCTCTGCCACAGGGTGGGACTTTTTTGATTTAGCCACAAGTTCAGCAACATGGTAGCTAGCTTTAAGGGCTCTCTCGTTTACTTTTGCAGTTTTTCTCATGAAAGTTGCCTGTTTCTCCGTGTGTTCACGCAGGCGAACAAAATACTCCACATTTTTGTTTTGAAGTGAAGGGTGTTTTGTGTTTCGGGAGATGACGTTTAAAGGAAAAGTTCGGTTCCTGCAGCTTTTACATTGTTTATAGAATGAAGAACAACAATATACTCACCCAGAAGGCTTTCCTGATGCAAATGGTGCTTCGGGAGATATTTAGATCCAAAATCGAGCAGCGGACGCCGATATAATGGTAGCCCGTAGGGCATAGATCGCCGCTCCTAAAAACTGCATTAATCGTCCATAAACTCATGTTTTTCACCAATATTCCATCATGATTCGCGCCGAATGGACCGCCATTGCAGCCTGTGTCTCTCCACACAGCGCTGTGTGGCTGAACTAACCTCTGAACTGACGAGCTGTTTACATGCCCTTTGCGCATGCGCAGTGCGGCTCATTGTTTCAGGGGAAGATCGGCAGCTACAAATCAACTTTCTTCTTCCAGTTTTGTGCAAAATGGACGGATATCTATGGGATGAAGATGTTGTGGAGGAGGACTTTGAATATGATGAACGTTCTTTCAGTTTGGAGCCACAGTATATAGATAAGGAGCTGATAGAAATGAGGAAGCGATCGCAACGCTCCAGAGAGTACTGCGCATGCGCGAAGAGCATGTAAACAAACTCGTCAGTTCAGAGGTTAGTTCAGCCACACAGCGCTGTGTGGAGAGACACAGGCTGCAATGACGGTCCATTCGGCGCGAATCATGATGGAATATTGGTGAAAAACATGAGTTTTTGGACGATTAATGCAGTTTTTAGGAGCGGCGATCTATGCCCTACGGGCTACCATTATATCGGCGTCCGCTGCTCGATTTTGGATCTAAATATCTCCCGAAGCACCGTTTGCATCAGGAAAGCCTTCTGGGTGAGTATATTGTTGTTCTTCATTCTATAAACAATGTAAAAGCTGCAGGAACCGAACTTTTCCTTTAAGCTTACTTGGGACCATAGCACTGTTGGAGAGCTTTTCACCACATGCCAAGCACAATGGAGTTGGTGCCGTTGCATCTCCAGTAAAAGTAAATCCAAATGAAAGATAGCTTTCGTTGTATTGCCTCGCGGCAGAAACTTTGCTGGACGTCACCACCTTTGCTTTCTTTTGACCTCCACTCATACTAGGGCCTTCATCTGGGTCCGGATTTTGTCCAGGGTCCAGTTCAGAGTCAGCATTTTTCCTCTTCAAAAACTTATCCATCACTTTCACCATTGTCCTGCTATCCACAATACCACTGTTAACGCCACCTGCCGCTGCATCCAGGTGTCACTAATTCACTTGTCTCCAAGCACAAGGCAATTAGCTACCTGCTGCTGCCACCTACTGGTATGGAAGAGTAGGCTACTACATGATGACTCTGCCAGGTGCTGGACCGCACAGGCACACAAATTGATAACTTCCCATGGCACACCTGACAATATTTTTGCCGCGGCACAGCGGTTGAAAAACACTGCATTAGATGAAGTAGAAAGTTCTCTCCTCTCCCTCAGTAAGCCACAGTCTGTAAGAGTCTGTTACACAGAACCAGCCGCAAACAGGGAAGTGTCATACCAAGCACAAAAGGCCTTTTCTCAGCCTAAAAGAACTACCATCAAAAAATAATACCACAGTTAAAGAGGACGCTACCAAGGAATGTTTTTAAGTGCATTACTCACGTCATGTATTCCTCCACGCTGCGCTGCTGCTAGCTGCTGCTAGCTGCTGAATCTCTCTGCCTCCATCTCAACTGTTGTAAACATAAGCTAGCGGTTTCAGACACCGGTTGTAGACTGATTGAAAGCAGATTATATGACAAATATTTCTGAGATGAAGGGTTTTTTATGCTTCCCTTGATGCAGAAACAGATGTGCATCATGGAGCACTCTTAGCTTCCAGTGTTCCTCTGCATAACAAGGGCATCCAGTGACATCATATACAGCAAATGCCTACATCTCTCGTTACCTGTACCCAGACAGATTACGTGTACTAACTATACATCTAAATATTATAGGCTAATACATGGTAGTTGACGCGTGCGTGTGTGTGTGTGTGTGTACTAAACAGCCTACTCCACTCTGCTTGTTTGTCTCTGACAGATCATTATTGCTTAGCCTTGCAGAGCAGACGGACCTGCCTGATTCTGAAATCATGCATATCTGTCGTGCCAGTCTTCATTGTCCAACGGTTTCACTCGGCTACATATATATATATATACGTATATGCAAATATGCATATTTGCATATACGTATTCATGGTATATGAAAAAAACGGACATTGCGATTTTTTGGGGGGTTGCGATATATTGCGATATATATTGCGATATTAAAAATAGTAGAATTTTCACCAGATGACTTGAATAGCTCTGTTTGGGAAGAATTTGGTTGACTCACAATGACACCATTGTATTCATATAATACTGTTCAATCCAGGCTAAGGGGGTTCATCTGTGAATGATGAAGATTGCTGTATATAAAAGGGATCCTGGAGGCCTGTACAAAATAGAATAGGTTTCAATTTCAGTTGCTTTTTTTCATTCCCCCAATAAATGAATATATATAAAAAATAAAAACCCTTTCTATAAAATAAATGCTGAAGAAAATGTTTGTAATATCTTATCAGGATCTTTGTGCCTATTATAGTCTAATGAAAATATAAAACACAGGAGTATATCAAGAGCAATCAAACAGAAGGAAAAAAACAAGGCAAAGTAGATTTTTCAAATTAAATTCAATGCAATATGCAAGACAAAACCAATCATGAAATAACAAAACCAAGCAGTGTGTGCACGCATGTAGACTCAGTTCAGTTCAGTTCAAACAAAAAATCCGTTCCGGGTTTTCAAAATAAACTTCACACACAGTTCAATCAGGTTCAAACCAACTGAAATCAGGCTTGGCAATGCAAACCCAGTCTGGGTTTTACCACGGACCCACTCTCGATGCAACTCAAGGTAAACAACAGATTTATCTCTTTCGCCGTTCAATAACAGACATTCAGCTTTCACACACACACTCAAGAGGCATTCATGGCACCGTAGTCGGGTTATGGTCGGTCGGTCGGTCAGTCGTTTTTAGGGGATATTCAGCCAAATTTGACGGACTCCTGCAAGGAAGAGGATGAGACACTCGAGGAATTCCCTCATGGAAATAATGCTCCAGGTACAATCCTTCTTCGTCCCACATGGAGTCGGAACATAAGGCCGCGCAGTGCGGTAGATCAGAGCACGAGACGCGGACTGGACACAACGCTAACAACCACGACAATGCCACCGTCTTCCTCATTCACTGTCCCCCTCAGCGTGTCCGGCAAGGTTATAATAGTTTTGGATTTGTCATTAAAGTTTAGTTTTAGTTAGTTTTGACATTTTTCTTCTCATTATAGTTTAGTTTTAGTTAGTTTTGACATTGTTTTTCTCATTATAGTTTAGTTTTAATTAGTTTTAGAGCGGGCATTCTAGTTTTTATTAAGTTTTGATTATTGCAACAAGGCTTAGTTTTAGTTTAGTTTTAGTTTAGTTTCAGTTTAGTTTTAGTTTTTTCATACCTTATTTGAGGTGCAGGATTCAAAAAGGTCAGAGTAAGTATTTTGTAATACTGTTTATTTTCAAGTCCAACATAGTGCTCACTGCTCAGTCAATGCTGATACTGTACTGTTGGCTGCTGCCTTAAACACAAGAAAATAATATAAACTTAATATAAAAAATATAATCATAAACTATATAAAAATTCCACATATCTCAACAGTTTTAATTTTCGCCAGGCAATTGCATTTGTTTGTCTCACTGTCGTACTCAAAAAAATCCCAAATGGGACGCTGCCTCCTCCGCCTAACTTTAGCAAGTTGTTCCAACAACACATTGGGTCTTTTTCAAATCAGCCCCTGCACACTCACCCTCTGTAATGGAGTGCACTCTGTCACAGAGTCACACTTGCAGCTGAATGTAGTTCACTGCATCAAGGTGAAGGGTAAAACTACAGCAGTAAGCTTTGGGATAAACTTCCCTCCCTCAGGCTGAAACAGGAAGTGTATGTTGCCATGTTTTCGTAGCGGCACCTTGCACGAGTGACAGTTTTTGCATTGGTCCACCTATGACTGAAACATGAGCAAATGAGATCCTCCAGAGGTGCAGAGGTTAAAGGCGTCTTAAATGTTTGATTACGCAGTGAAATGTGAGCCTCTGTACTTTTGTTGCATGCAATCTGTAAAAAATCACTCTGGATATTGATGTTATTCATCTTTATTAAATTATATGAGATTTAACAAAAAATCATCCTTTAATGCATAATTTAATTTTAAGTTTCCCTGGCATAATAATATATATATATTTTTTTTTTAAATGTATATTTTGGGGCATTTTGTGCCTTTATTGATAGGAGAGACACAGTGGATAGGCCCGTGAAAGGGGGAGGGAGAGCAGGGGAAGACACTCTGCAAACTGGTCACAGGCGGGATCTGAACCTGGACCGGCAGAAGCATGTACATGGGGTGCTAACCACTACGCCAAACCAGCACCCTATAATATTTATTATTAATATTTTGAGACTGAACTTGAACCCTGATGGTGTGTTATGTTTTTATTTTTACTGTTTTAATCTCAGAGAAGCAAAAAGCAGATAAGCTATTTTTTTCCTGTAGTTTGAGTGTATGAAAAAGCACAAGTCGATACATATGAGAGATAGCCTAAATATTAGCAGAGAACCTTTCTACAACCAGATTTTGGTTAGCCTATATGTATCTCCGTGCTGATATTAGCCTAATTAACATGTCTGTTATTAAAAAAACTTTTTTGTTTTATCCTATGATAAAACAAATTATTTCACTTATTCTTATTACTCTTTTTCTTACTAGCTCTCATTTTTCACTCTCACTTTTATGAATTATTTTGTTTTTCTTGACATTCCTTGTAAATATGAAACATTTAATCAGATACATTGTTTTCTGGACTAATGCAGGGCAGGCCTTAATTTGATAATCAGTGACACGTACAACTTAAGTTGTAAACATCAGAACGACAATCATGAAATAGTGGTCTAAGTTTGACAGTTTGTGCAGGCACTTGCGTGGAACTTACATTTGTATGTTGCTTCCTCCATGGCTGTCACCGGACACATTTTAGCGCTGCACGTGTTCCACGAGTCAGCAGCATGGATGTATTATGAGAATAATACATCCATGGTCGGTGGTCGGCATCCGTGCAGACCATGGCTGTATTATAAGAACTGGATACCAGACCGCCCCTCTGGCGGCACGCCAATTTTTCCCAGTGGCCACTCGTGGTATTGCAACGAAAAATCCCATTGGGCCAAATAGTATTTTTCCCATAGGTGTCAATAGTAAAAGAGACGGCTGTAAAACTTTTGACAGGACATCTCCAGCCATAAACACGGTCAATAACTGATCCTTGTATTTTATATTTTTAAGTCTTGGACCTTTGATCGGTCCAAAAAGTGTTCCAAAGGCCAGAAAAGCCAGAGGAAAGTCGCTATCTCTCTGGTGATGTCACAGCTGTACACACGCACTGTCAAAGCGCGATCATGCTGTGTCTCGGGAGCGAGGACGCCCGCTAACTTCCTTAAGGATCTATATGGTGCAAAATTGTTCTGAAAGTTGAGAAAACGACTAACCGGTGAGTTTATTTTTGACATAGAGTGACTTAACACATGTATTTTCTCAGAGTTAGCTATCACTTGCTTGATAGTTCAGGTTTGTAAACGTATTTAGACATTATATCCCAATTAAATCCACGTATCGTCATATTGACTGTAATTACATTAGACTGCTGTGTATTGGATAATATACAATGAAATAAAGAATTAAGTAAACAACATTTTACAAACACGATGGTCCTACATTCCAAGTATATTCAGTTTAAAGAAAGTTTTTAAAAAAAAACGTGCCCGAATAACTGTAGCTTATGTGTAGAATATGTGTCAGGGGATCACGGAGTTGTTTTAGGTAGACGGATCTTTATTCAGAATATATGTGTATGTATTTATTGTTTTGTAAATAATACATTCAGATAATGTGAGTTTTAGACTGTAAAAATAATAATAAAAGAGACTTGATAAAATGAGAAACTTAAGTTGAATAAATTGATAAAGTACAATAAAGATCAATAACAACACATTTGCCATGTTCCAGTTGAAATAAATAAGATTTTTCTCTCAACAGAGATTGGAGGTGGAGCATCACTCCAGGGAAAAGAGTGAACTGGTCCAACCGTCCTGAATGTGGCATGCAGCTGTGGAGGATGGTTTAAAAAACAAGTGTCATTAATGAAAAAATATTGTCATATTTCATGTATTACTCATGTATTACACTATTTACTCTATTAAAACAAGATAATCTGAACTTCTGAATAAAATACAAACTTTTTTGGCCTACCTAAACATTGGCAGTTTTTTTGTGAGAATAATTCGTTAATAATTAACGTGAATAACATTTTTTAAGTAAGACTCAAAAAACAAACATTTTTTAAACATTTTATTAAATTATGTTTTTATTTTCCTACATTTTTTTATGTTATTCATTTTTTATAGAAAATAAAATATAACAAAAATAACCCTTACCCTATAACATTATATATAAAATATAACTGTTTCAGATAACATTCTATCTTAAAAATTTGAGGCTGGGAAAACATGGAACAGGCTTTCATTTAACATGAGTATTTACCCACTTAAAAGTGAACATCTTAACTGAAGTAATTATAAATGGACAAATCAAACAAAACTAACCATTTATGTGAGTGTGTGTGGCTTAGAGGTCTTGGGCAATTTACTCCTAATGTTATTAATGATAATTATGTCGACGTAACAACTTGTGCTACATAATGCAAGCTCCAACTTTTACTATGAACATGCTATTTTTATTTTTTTTATGGTTACTTTTTGTGTTTGTTTTGTTGTATTTTTTATTTCATAGCCTATATTTAGTTCACATTAGTTCACTTTTAGTTCAGTAGTTCCATCACACTGTTCACTCCCAACGCTGTCTGTGTTTGAATAAAGTACATTTTTTTTGAACTTTTATACAAATTTAGTATTTTGATTTGTTCAGATAAAATATGTATGACATTCCTGAAACATCACTATCATTGACAGTTTTATTAACATGCACTGTTGTCTACATATTTTCTAAGTGTTTCATGACATTGACAGTGGTTCAATAGCCTACAAAACCATTTTGAATCCCGGACAGAAAATAGACACCAGGACAATATGGCCCAATAATAAATACATAATTAAATACATAAATATAATTGTGACCCACGTACAGTATTCATTACAACAAGCAATTAGTTTATTCAAGAAATTAAAAGGAAAACCTCTTGTGTACCAAATTGATTCTTCTCATAAAAGTTTGATAAAAATGATAGATCTTAATATATATATTTTTTACTTTTACTGCTTAAAATGTTTTCCACATCTTCCTACTTAACCACAGATATATAGTTTTTAAATATTTTTTCTGTATTTTCTGTTTTTTATTTTTTTTGCCATTAGGACAGAGGAAGCTCTCTGCTGATCAAGAAAACACAAAGACAGAGCCAATTTGACCTCTGATGACTTGAACTTTGCCTCAAGGGTTAAAGTAGATAAAAACCTATAAAGGAACAGAACATTATTGGAGAAGCCAGTCTTAATCTGGGTCTCATCCCCGGATTCCATCCATGGTTCATCCAAAGACTATCAGATTGCCTATCAGGAAAATAAAAAAGTGAAAATGAATGGGTAACACAGGACTTTATGCATTGTTAAGAACAGTATGACATTTACAGCGAAAGCGTGCCTCATTAATATGTCCATGAAAAAAGGTAATACCTTTGAATTATTGTAGAAAATTGATCTCATAGCAGTCATCTCTCACATATGGGATTAATTCAATGAATTAAACTGATTTATTTGGTTGATGAACTGCTGTGGTCCACGACAGCTTTTCTGTTGTGTGTAATCCCATGATTTTAGAATACTGTCAGCTATAGAAAGCCATTAAATAAAAATCACTCGTCTTAAAATGTCATTATATCACATCGTAGTCAGATCATGTGCCCTAAAACTCATTATTTGAGTTTGTACACCCCTCATACTGTAAATTTCATCCGCGGTAGATTTTTGTCGTGGCCGCGCGTCACTTCATCAAGACCGCGCTTCGCTTGTTCCCATTGACGTGAAGATTGACATGGGAGATGACTCTACTGCGCCTGCTCTATGGGCCCAATAACGCGGAAGTAACCCGGAAGCCAGAAACTTTTTCGGCGTATGCGCTGGGTGAGCAACTCCCATAGAAATGAACGGGCGCCATGTTTCCGTCCGGCATCCAGTTAAAATAATGGTGCGTTCCAGTTGAAGTCGGAGGTTAGAATTTCCCACTTCCGAGTAGGAAATTTCATCTGGAACGCCCCCCGAGGTCGGAATATCCTACTAGGAACTTGGGGAGACCTCACCACCCCCGAGTTGACGATCAAAGATGGCAGCCCCCGGTGTGAACAGTTATTTAGCTCCTCTAATAATCAATTTATTTGCACTTCTGACTAGTGTGTGTTGCTCTAGATCAGCTGTATACATAGTATTGTTAGACTTATATTTACAAAAATGCTGCCATAGTGATAATCACATTCTTCATGTGAAGTTTGTGAACAACAACGCAGGCATGCTAACAACGGCTAACAATAGCCTGGTCGATCGGCACGTTTTTTTTTCCGACTTCAACTGGAATGCAGATAAGTCGGAGATGACGTCACTCCCATTTCCCAGCTCCCAGTTCCGAGGTAAATGGAATGCAGCATAACACATCCATGGTGCAGACTCGCTTGTGGAGGGTTTTACAGCCCACTACCCCTCCCCGCGAATCGGTTTGGGATGGCCTTAATGTGGCGGATCCTCCGCGAGGACATGCAAACGGAGGGGTAGTGGGAAGGGAGAGTGAGTAGGAGGCGGTTTGACAAAGACCCCCAGTCAGTGCAGTAAACAAGCACGTCCCAGTCAAAATGGTCCCAGTACGTCGCTATGATGGTGCCGTACGGCGCTGACAACTGCCGAAAACTGTCGCAAAATTGGTTGGGAAAATATGTCGGATTAATTTAAATCCTAAAGTCTAATAAATATAATCAAAAACGATAACGAAGGACATTTTGTCTATAATTTTAGTTAGTTTCAGTTAGTTTTGTGAACACAAGATACAGTTTTAGTGTACTTATCGTTTTTGTTTTCTTTTTTAGTTTTTATTAGTATGAGTTAACTGCAATGTATTTTATTTAAATTTTAGTGTTCGCTTTTAGTTTTGTTTTAGTTAACTATTATAACCTTGGACTCTGGACATGCTCAGCTATGCTATTTCCTGGATCTGAGTTTGAATGGCGCAGGGCACGGGTGCTGCCAGAATCGTGGGTGTGGAAATTTACTCGTGAGGGCTGTCCACAGGATAGTGGGGGCTGTGTGATGAATGTGTTTGAACTAGAGCTGCAACTATCGAGTATTTTTGGAATCGAGTACTCTGTCAATTATTTCTTCGAGTACTCGAGTACTGTGCGGAGCATGGAGCAGCTTGCATCTTTTATGCCTGTGCAAAAAAAATATATATATATATCGCACGTCCTACTATGTGACTATCGCGCATGCGCGCATCGCGATGGCGATGTTCAAACGATATATTGCGCAGGCCTAATATATATGTGTGTATATATATACAAATATATATATATAGATGTATATATATATATATATATATATATATATATATATATATGTATATACATCCAACACCCAGCATGAATCCATATAGCCAATCATGAATCCCTCCATCAAGGTGGCAAGAAAACACCTGCAGCAGGAAATCTTGAATGTGGACCCCAGCCTCATGAGTAATAGCAAATCAACATAATGCTGTGTTGAGTGTGTGGGCGATGGAAGGGAGGGAAGCAGAGACAAGTGGACAACGGTAGGAATTAAAGTTAGTGACAGATCCATGAACCATTTTTCTGTCATCTGATGTTTTAGAGGTTGGCCTCTTAAGATGCTACATCTTGTTTTCAGGAGGGTCCTTGTGTCTAAATGGTGATCATTTTATAGAGTTATAATCAATGATATTCTTACTAAAAACAAGAATTTATTTAAATGACGAATTCATGGAGGCCCAGACCACAAGTGCATCCCTACCATATTTGTCTCTGTTAAGTATAAATGTATTAAAGTTTGACCTCTCGAGATGTGACATCCCATTTTCAAGAGGGACCTCATGCCTATGTGGTGATAAAAAATAGTTACTATAGATGTATCAACCATGGATAGAAAGATCATGCTAATATCTACATTAACAGCTATAATGACAATGGAAATGGAATGTGGTTAAAGAAATGGCTGTAAATGTAATTACTGAGGCTTCATGACTCTGCCTGCTGCCTTGGTGGAGACAGCAGGCAGTCTCCACCAAGGATCCCAGGCCACCTACAAGACAAGAAAGTACAGGAGCAGCAAAAGGGGCAAGAAAATGTGAGAGAGAGGGATCCCCTGGCAGTCTAAGCCTATTGCATCTTAACCATATGTCTAATTTATGGACTGTAAGCTGGTCCCTAACTGAAAACTTTATCACAGAGAAATGTTTTAAGTCTAACCTTAACGGAAGAGAGGGTGTCTGCCTCCTGAACTGTGGTTGGTAAGTGGTTCCTGAGACGAGGAACCTGATAACTGAAGGCTCCACCTCCCATACTACTTCTGGAGATCGATGATACCACAAGCAGGCCAGCATTTTGGGAGTGTAATGTTCTGAGTTGTACGGCACTATAAGTTCTTTAAGATAAATTGATGCCTGTCTACTGAGAGCTTTATATGTGCGAAGAAGAATCTTGAATTCTATTCTATATTTAATGTTAAGCCAATGCAGAGAAGTTTATATAGGTGTAATGTGGTCTCTTCTCCTAGTTCTAGTCAGTACAAGTGCTGCAGCATTTTAGACCAGCTGAAGTGCCGAAAGCGACTTGATGGGACTGCTTGAAAGATGAGAATTACAATAGTCCAGTCTAGAGGTGATAAAAGCATGGACCAGCTTTTCAGCATCGCTCTGGGACAGGATGAGACTGATTTTAGCAATGTTGCGAGGATGAAAAAAGGCTGTTTTTGAAATTTGTTTTATGTGAGAGTTAAAGGATAAATCCTGATCAAACAGAACCCCAAGATTTCTAACAGTTGAGCGTGGTGCAAGGCTAATGCCATCTATGGCAGTTAAATCATTAGAAAAGGTTTCTCTAAGGTGATGAGGGCCCAGCACAACGATCTCTGTCTTGTTTGAGTAATGAAGAAAATTTCTGGCATCCAGGTTCTAATGTCCTTTAAACATGCATGTAGTTTAGATAACTGGTTTGTCTCACCTGGCCTCAGTGATACTTACAGCTGAGTATCATCAGCATAACAATGAAAACTAGACAATTTCCACAGAAATCGTACTTGGGACACTGGCTGCTGCCGGGAATTTTTCATCACAATCCAGCTGGCGGCAGCCTGCAGCTGGACAATAGCACAGTGAAATAGTTAGGTGACGCAGTACAGATGGCGGAAGATTTTTTCATGTGCTTTAGTCATGACAAAGCTGGGTCCCTCCGGTGGCGCTGCTCAGCTGGCGACTCGGACAGTAGTACCGCTGATGCTACTTTTCGTGTTTTGGACGCTTTGTGTTGTTTTTTGTCTTGGTTGTGTATTGTATAAGTGCTACTATGCGCTGTTAAATGTGCTGTCGGCTCCTACATTCGCAAGAGGACGGCCCACAGAATTCATGGCCATTTACTGCAACTCGACACCAACCAGCTAACTAGCATTGCTAACCAGCGTGGTTAATTAACATAATCGACAAACCGGCCAGAGGACAAGACTGCTGCTATTCCCCAGCGCTTCTTCATCATAGAGATGTCTATATCCCTCTTCCTTTTACTTCTGATGGTTCTTGAACTTTTATGCATTTGTCCGCCCATATCATCGGTTCCACTGGCAGGTACCAGTGTTCAACGGATATATTCAAGGGATAGCCTGGTCTCTCTCCGGCACCTGGGGAGCGCACCGCCGGATCATCTACCTGAGGAGGTAAGGAGAAAGTCGGCCGACAAAAGACTCCGCCACCGTAAGATGGGCAGACGGGGAGGCGTTAGGCAGCGCCTCAGACGGAGCAGTAATAAACCACCGCTGCCATCTATTATCTTGAGTAACGTGCGCTCCCTGTACAGTAAAATTGATGGAACTCAGACTGAACGCGCGTTACAGTCATGAATATAGTGAGTCATGCATTATGGTTTTAACTGAATCCTGGCTCAACAAAGACATACCAGACGCACTGATTGACTTGCAGGGTTTCTCCTGTGTGCGCCAGGACAAGGACATCTCCTCTGGGAAACTGAGAGGGGGGGGGGATTGTGAATTTACGTAAAAGACACTTGGTGCAGACAACTGACAGTTAAGGAGACTGTGTGCAACCCTGACGTGGAGCTTCTCTGTGTGTCTCTGCGACCTTTTTATCTGCCAAGGGAGTTTGGGAACATTATTATCTGTGCAGCATATGTACCTCCAGATGGAAATGCTGCAAAAGCCGCAAACCGGATTATGGAATGTGCGCAAAATCAACTTATGCGGACCCCCGTGGCCCCAATATTTCTTCTTGGAGATTTTAACCACTGTAGACTGGAGCCTGTTCTACCTGGGTTTCATCAGTATGTATAGTGTAGCACGCGGAATAACAAAACTCTTGACAAATGTTATGGGAATATAAATGGGGCTTACATAGCCAGGTCTCTCTCACCTCTTTCCAACTCTGACCATCAAACTGTCCATCTGATCCCCACATATAAGACTATGCTCAAGTCCAGCAAGCCTCAACAAAAATCCATACTGCAATGGAATGACGACTGCTTAGAGACACTTCATGGTTGTTTTGAGTGTACAAACTGGGACATTTTTCATGATCTGGAGCTGGACAAGGCTACAGAGACTATTACAGACTACATTAATTTCTGTGTTGATAATAACATAGTTCCGAAAAAAGTGGTCACTCATTTTCCAAACAATAAGCCTTACATAACCAAGGAGGTGAAGTTATTCATAAACAAGAAGAAAATAGCTTTTAAAAATAAAGATCGTGCAGGTGTAGCCACTGCTGCAAAAGAAATAAATGCTGTCTTGAGGGAGGCCAAAAGGAGGCATCGTGCAGTAATAGAACAGAGTTATAATTCTAGGGACAGTAAAAAATTGTGGGACTCTATGAAGAAAATGACTAATATGACGGACAACAACTAAAAAGGGAATTGTCACCCCCAACAATCTTGACAAAGCAAACTCATTAAATGATTTCTTCTTAAGATTTGACTCACAGGCTTCTCAGTCCTCTGCCCCACCTAGGCTGGATGACCCCCTTGAGAACTGCTCTTTTTCCAACAGGGTGGAAATAAACCCCTTGGAGGTCCAGTCCATTTTCAGGAAAGTAAGCTCTAAAAAGTCTATGGGGCCTGATGGCATACCAGGCATCCTGCTAAAGTCCTGTTCATCTCAATTAACTGCTGCCTGGCTCCCCATTTTTCAGAGATCTATGGACTGTCACTATGTTCCAGCGCTCTGGAAGAAGTCCATTATTATCCCTGTCCCAAAGATTTCTTGTCCTCTAGAAAATAAGGACTTCCGCCCAATTACCTCAACGTGCAGTGTCATGAAATGTTTCGAAAAACATATCAATTTAATAAAGCCTGGCTTGTACCCATATCTGGATCCACTCCAGTACGCCTATAGGGCAGTGTGACCCACTTGGTCAGCAAGCACCTGGAAAACCCCCAGGCTTATGCCCGCAGCTTAGTCGCTGATTTTAGTTCTGCCTTTGACACAGTCAGCCCTTACTTGCTCACTCAGAACTTAACTAACCTAGAGGTCAACCCCTGGATTGTAAAATGGTTCCTAGCTCTTTTGACTGACAGGTCACAACAAGTTAATGTAAATGGCACATTTTCTGAGGTGAAATATTGTAGCACAGGGGTCCCACAAGGAGCTGTGAGTTCCCCCTTTTTATTCACGTTGTTTACCAATGAATGCAGAAGCAGACAACCAAATAACTTCATCATCAAATTTTCAGATGATACCATCATCTTGAGTCTTTTGCATGCTCGTGACTGCCCCTCTGTGTATTTTAATGAGATAACTTGTTTTAAGGACTGGTGTGAGAGAAACAATCTAATCTTAAATACAACAAAAACTAAAGAGATGGTTTTTGACCCAAGGGGGGTACGCAAACATGACTCAGTGGTAATTGGAAGCAGTGTTATTGATCAGGTTGCCTCTTACAAATATCTTGGTATTGTCATGGACACTTTTTTAAAATGGACAGATCATGTTGACTTCCTCTGCAACAAATTATCTCAAAGACTGCATTTCCTTCGCAGGCTAAGACTGTTCGGTGTCAGGCGTGAAATCATGTTGATTTTCAATAATGCCATCTTCGAAAGTCTTCTGAGATATGGATTGGCAGCTTGGTTTGACACATTATCCATCCAGAGTAAATCAAAAATCAGTGGACTGATAAAATCAGCTATGAAGGTGATAGGTCAGAAAGACCACCCTTCTCTCCAGTCTGTCTTTGATAATGTCATCCTTAACCAGGCACAGAAAATTCTGAATGATCCTTCCCATATTCTTTCTCGGGAATATGAACTTCTGCCTTCTGGGAGACGATACAGAGCAAGCAAACACAAAATGAATCGCTATAAGCTCTCTTTTCTTCCAACATCCATCTCTCTGCTTAACAAGCAATCTAATTAATTCTTTCCTTGAATTGATATATAATGCTTGTATATGAATATGTTTTTGTCAGCCTATTTATTGCCACCGGTCACTGACCTGTTATGATTATTCCACTTTTATCCATGGTTTTATCTCTCTACTTATTTAATTTTTTAACTTGTTTCTACATACAGTTGTGCCCAAAAGTTTACACCCCCCAGCAGAATTTCTGATTTTTTGGCCTTTTCTCAGAAAATATGAATGATAACACAAAAACCTTTCTGTCACTCATGGTTAGTGGTTGGGTGAAGACATTTATTGAAAAAATTATAAGTTTACTCTTTTTAAATCATAATGACAACAGAAACTTCAAAAATGACCCTGTTCAAAAGTTTACACCCCCTGGCAGTTTTGGCCTGATAACATGCACAAAATTTGACACAAATGGGTTTGAATGTCTACCAAAGGTAACCCATCCTCACCCGTGATCTATTAGCTTGTAATCATTTTGTGTGTATAAAAGCTCAGTGAGTTTCTGAGCTCCTGACAGACATGTGCATCTTTCACTGCGATGAAATTTCAGGTTTCTGCATCATAGGTAAAGCAAAAGAATTGTCAAAGGATCGGCGAGAAAAAGTATTTCAACTGTATAAAACAGGAAAAGGATTTAAAAAGATATCCAGGAACTGAGGATGCCAAGAAGCACTGTTAAAACTCTAATGAAGAAGTGGAGAGAGAGTGATTCCGTTGAAACCAAACCATGGTCAGGCAGACCAACAAAAATTTCAGCTCCAACTGCAAGGAAAATTGTTCAAGATGCAAAGAAAAGCCCTCAAATAACTTCAGCTGAAATACAGGACTCTCTGAAAAAAATTGGGGTGGATGTTTCAAGATCCACAGTAAGGAGACTCTTGAAGAAACATGGGCTGCATGGTCAGGTCGCCAGAAGAAAGCCATTTCTACGCAAATGCCACAAAATATCCTGCTTACAATACGCCAAACAGCACAGAGACAAGCCTCAAAACTTCTGGAACAAAGTCATTTGGAGTGATGAGACCAAAATTGAACTTTTTGGCCACAACCATAAACGTTACATTTGGAGAGGAGTCAACAAGCCCCATGATGAAAGGTACACCATTCCTACTGTGAAACACGGAGGTGGATCACTGATGTTTTGGGGATGCGTGAGCTACAAAGGCACAGGAAAATTGGTCAAAATTAATGGAAGGATGAATGAAGCATGTTATCAGAAAATACTGGTGGAAAATTTACACTCATCTGCCGAGAAGCTGCGCATGGGACATTCTTGGATGTTCAAACATGACAATGATCCAAAACACAAGGCCAAATCAACCTGCCATTGGCTACAGCAGAATAAAGTGAAGATTTTAAAGTGGCCATTTCAGTCTCCTGACCTCAATATCATTCAGCCACTCTTGGGAGATCTCAAACGTGCAGTTCATGCAAGCCAGCCCAAGAATTTACAGGAGCTGGAGGCTTTTTTAAAGGGGAATGGGCAGTTTTACCATCTGAGAAAATAAAGACCCTCATCCATAACAACCACAAAAGACTTCAAGCTGTTATTGATGTTAAAGGGGGAAATACACGGTATTAAAAACTGGGGGGTGTAAACTTTTGAACAGGGTATTTTTTGAAGTTTCTGTTGTCATTCTGATTTAAAAAGAGTAAACTTATCTTTTTTTCAATAAATGTCTTCACCCAACCACTAACCATGAGTGACAGAAAGGTTTTTGTGTTATCATTCATATTGTCTGAGAAAAGGCCAAAAAATCAGGAATTCTGCTGGGGGGTGTAAACTTTTGGGCACAACTGTATTTTACTCATTATCTGCTTCTACTTGTTCTTTAGCTGTTATTATCCTGCTTTTACCCATGTTTTCTTCTTATCGACATAACTCGGTTTTTAACTTGTTTCTGCTTATCTACACTGTGTATTGTGACGAGCACTGCACTTTAACATCCTTGTGCAATAATTTCTGGCTATGCTTGCCACCGACCTCTTGCTTATGTTACTGTTGTATGTTGTCTAGTATTTTGTTATTTATAATACTACATCCTTGGCCAGTAGTACTGCTGTCTAAGACAAATTTCCTGCAAAGGACAATAAAGTTGATCTAATCTAATCTAATCTAATCTAATGTGTTGCCTCATTAGCTGTTGCCAATCACTTGGCACCTGATTGTCAGTTTTCCTTGTGATATACCTGGTCATTAGCCTTCCAGGCTGATGGATCTGCCTGATTTTGAAATCATGTTAATCCATCTTGCCAGCCTCCATTGTCCAACAGCTTCACTTGGCTAAATGTTTTACGACCCAAACATAGGGAGCAGCGGACCCAGCAACAACAGGATGTGACTCCATGTTTAAAAATAATGGCAGCTAATGCATATTAGCCTGTGGTCATGATTCTTACTAAGTGATACCTGGTGAAAGTATGCTCTCCTCAGAAGTTTACTAATTATAAGGTATTGTTTTTTACAAGGTTCATGTCACATGTAAGTGTTAAATGACACATCTGTGTGGTATAATTTAATGTGAAACAATAGTCTTAAGGTAGTTTAAGCTAACAGCAAATGGCCGATAGCCACTACGTCTAAGGGCTGTTAGCTGCAACCGCTAACAAGGGCATACAACAGTTAATGGCCGTTAACTGTTGTTTGACATTGTTACAGTTAACTGTTAGCCATATAAATGTTGTTAGCCATTATCTGCTATGTATGCTACATCAGACTTAGTACTGTTGCTTGATACTGATTGGTCTGAGATGAGTGTGACGAGACGAACAACCTTCTCAAGGTAGTTTAAGCTAACGGCAAATTAGCTGCTACAGCTAACGGCTATCAAGGGCAAACAACAGTTAATGGCTGTAGCAGCTAACAACAGGTACATCATACGTAGCAGCATTGCTTCATATGGATTGTTCTGTGATGAGTGTGTGGCCTGATTGGCTGATGCCCATTACCTTGCACCTGATTTTCAGTTCTCCTCTTGATATATGCTTGAATGGTGACCCTCCCTATGATTTGAGATAACATTACAGGTGTAAGGGTAAAACACGTCAGACATACGTGTTTTATGCGCACTTTGCGCACCATCCCACACCATTCCCCTATGTCTGTAATACAAGCACAAACACAAGGCCAAAGAAGCTCACAGCTGATGTGTCTGTGTCTTTAAAACGAGTCATAGGTCTGTGATGAGTGTGTTTAACACACCTTGAAATAGTTAGGTAACACTTTGGAGAAGACAATTGACTTTCTATTAGTGTGTTTTAGTCATGTGTGGCCTGATTAGCTGATGATCATCACCTGGCTCCTGACCTTGAGCTGTGTTCTTGATTTACCTGGTGGTGTTTCCCCTCCTTAACAGACTAATCTCTCCAAACACTTTCTAAGTGCTGTTAAACTGAGCTCCAATGTCCTTAATTCACTCACAGACATTCACACAAATGTGCGCTTCGCGCACAGTTTGATGAAGTGCCCTTAACATCATCAACACAAGCAAACACACAGACCACAGAGATCAAATACCAGAAACTGTGTTTGAAACTTCAAGGGTGAGAGAGAGTGCAGTAAATGTCACACATGTGTTTTAATTTCACAGACTTTTCTTAATGCTTTTTTCTTGCTCCTTCAGTGGTGTCAAACAGTGGCTTATATCTCATGAAGCGTAAGAGCTATGTGAATTCTAAACACACCGTGAGTGTTGGACAAGTCTTGGGATCGTGAATATGTAATTTTCATGAAGATAGTGTGAGAAATGACAGAGTTATAGCGATTTAAAAACATTCAGTCCCAAAGGAGTAGGAAGTTTCGCATTACAATGGCTGTGAAATGTCTTGGAAATTTCAAAGAGAGATGAAGGGCTCTGTAGTCACGGTAACCAACAGTCACAGACATCACAGGTGGACTCACTTAGGCTCACTTTTCTCAAGGCATTTTTGATGCCTTTTGACAGTGTCAAACAGCTGCTCATTTCTCCAGGGCCTTTACAGCTCTTGAATAGTAAACACATTGTGAGTGTTGTACAAGTCTTTGGATTGTGAATATGTAATTTTTATGAAGATATTGTGAGAAAAATTACAGAGTTATTGGGATTTAAAAACAGTCACTCCCAAAGAAGTAGAAAGTTGCAGATTACAATGGCTGGTTATGGGAGATATTCCTGGACTTTGGGAGTAACAGCTGGCTGTCATTTATTTTCAAACAGTTAGAGCTTCAAAATTTGGTTTATACCCCAGACCCACTTCCTGTGAACATATTTTTCCTGTCTGAGGTTTGTTAAGGTGTTATTACAACTTGTTCTGAAATTTTTGGGGTTAAGAAATCAGGTCTGTCAGCCTCTGACGTTTGAATGACGTTTGAATTATTACACTTTTGACTCAGATTTTCTGGAGATTTTGGCCAACACGGGAGATTTGAAGACTCTCTGAACAAAAACTGTGAACCCTATTGTCATATTGAATACATTCCCTAAGAGAGGAGAAGAACTGCGTTTTGAAGTTTGAATGAACCTTCTTGGTGGAAGTATGCGAAGCAGTAGTTGTTCAAAAGCTGTTTTTTTTTTTGGTGTGTTCAAGGAGTCTCCCCATTCATTTTTCAATGGGACTATTTTCACATTTTTTTGTGAATAACTCGGCCAAACTATAAATTAACCTACCCTGAGTATTTTATCAGAACTATATGGACCAAGTTTGATATGAACTCAGAGAATTCTGATAAGAATTCAGAATATGGGCCAGGAGGACAGTAAATTATGACAAATAGAACTGGCTGGCAGGGTTTTGAATTGGTATTAGATAAATTTAGAGCATGGCTTTAAAAAAGAAGTATAATTACCCTTTGGTCTATGAGTGATTTGGAGACAAGAATGGTAATTAGCTGCTACACCACCTCCACGGCCTGTGTCTTTAGGTAAATGAGTATTTGAATGAGTGAGAGAAGGGGATTCATTTAAACTGACATATTCCTCCAAGCACAGACACGTTTCAGTGAGACAGAATAGATCAATCTCATTTTCAGATATTAGGTCATTCACCAGTAAAGATTTGGATCTCAGTGATCTAATATTTAAGAGACCACATCTAATTATCTGATGCACCTAACTATGCCCACTGACTTCGCTATCTTCACGTCTGACTATGGAGTCACCAATTACCAGGGTTTGTTCCCCGGTGTGCACGTCTCCGTCATCGAGGGGAGAAAACCTGTTCAAAGCATGAACTGGATGGTGGGATACCGAGTGGGTCTTCGACTTACGGCTGTGCTTGCCAGGGACAGTGACCCAGTCATTACTAGCCAGGGGAGAGGCTAAGCTAACACTAGCATGGCACGCACCGCTAACTGCATCCTGCTAGTTAGCTATGGCTGAATAAGTGGGTCAAGGAGGGACGAGGGGTAGCTAAACATCTTACACATCAGGCAGGAGAGAAAGAAACCATACTTAAATGCTAGGCTAAGCTAAGCTAGGAGCAAAAGACAGTCAAACTGAACTACACCGCTTTAGAGAAGCGAGAGGGCTTTTAGTAAACCTCAGTATGTTTGATCAAATGTAAGTCAAACAAAACGTGTTTCCTAAGCTCAAATAACAGATATTTGTTATAATTAGTGTTCGGAGAACAGAGAGAGCACACTACAAACAGTGCTACACTGTGAAACAGGAAGTGACAAATACGCTCACTACAAAGTGACGAGATCAGCAGTGTTGAATAAGTGTTAAATGATGTATTTGTGTGGTATAATTTAATGTGAAATGATCTGAATGGCATCTGAGGCCGCTAGCTTGTTATGTTTACAACAGCTGACAGTGAGATGGAGTGATTTAGCATCTTGCGGCAGCACTGCACGGAAGAATACATGACGTAAGTCGGTTAGGTCCAGATTAACTTAATATTTCTGAAAGGTTAATGCATTTAAAAATATTTCTAGGTTGCGTCCTTTTAAACTGTGATATTATTTTTGATTGGAGTTCTTGTAGGCAGAGAAAATCCCCTTAGTTTGTTACGATACTTCCCTGTTTGTGGCTGGTTCTGCATAACAGACTCTTCCAGACTGTGGCTTACTGAAGGAGAGGAGAGAACTTTCAACTGAATTTTATGTACTTAATGGCCATGTGGAGCTCATACAACCCCACTTCCATAATACTGAATCATCCTTTAGCATAAAAACGAGCAATGAAAACCATGTGAAGTCAATTCACAATTTGGTGAAAAATTTCAGAGCGCTTTATTTTTCATTCAGGAAGTCTCTTTTTTTCTCACTATTTTATTATGCAGTAAAAAGCTCTGCTTTCTTTCTGTACATTGATTCCACACAAGATTGTTTCCTGTCTCTTTAGTCCTACACAGTCTTGCTCTGAGGAATGTTCTTTCATACTCTGGTTCATAAAGGTATCCTTGTGCATCCACAGTAAAAGGAATGTTTTCATACCTTGACATACCAGATGAGCCATCCAATTTATTTCAGCTCATCTGGGACATAGCCCATAGAAAGTGTTTGGGAATGGGCAGAATCTTACAAAAGCAAATCTAGGTGATTGGATAATAGTTTCATCCATTGTGGGCCAATCAGATAATGTAGTAGGAAGGCACGACTGTCACACTGTAAAGGACGAGACACGTAGTAGAATAAAATCTTGTTAAAAAATGATTTAAGGGAGCAAAAATATCATGTTATTATATATGTTTAATTTAATAAAGAAATAAAAAAAAAGGTTGACAAGAAGATGTTTTTCTGGTTAAAAAAAAACACACACCACTTAAACACACGCAGACACATATACACAAAAAAACAGCTCACTCCTTTCTTTTTGTATTTTGTATTTTTTCTACCGTACCTCTTTTCTGTTACGTAACTAGTCCTGTTATATGTCTTAGTCTCTATTTGTATTGTTTGTTTGTTTTTGCAATTAAAAATAATAATAATAAAGAAATCAGACCAGATTGGGTTAATCAATCAATCAATCTTTATTTGTATAGCGCCTATTCATAACAAGTGTTATCTCAAGAAACTTTACAATAGAGCATAAAGCTCTTCATTTTAAGGATACACAAAAATGCATAGTTACATGTATACACATAAAATACACATATACATATTTCAGTCAGTCAACTCATGTTAAAATTGTTTTATTTTAGCTGCAAATACATGTCTTATGTTTGGCGTCCAGGCTCCAGTCTCATCACTCCTTGCAGGAAGGGTTGACATGGAGGAGTGATAAGCAAAACATATGAACACCCCCAAAACTTAACCCATTGGAGCCTGGCGCTGCTGATGAGATCTACTATGCGTGGACATTCCCCCCCGCGCCCGCTGAAAGGAACATACTACCTAGTGACTACTGTGTGTGGGCCCTGGTACCAGCCACTGTGTCGCCATTTCCCCCAGCGCCCGCTGAGAGGAATATACTACCTAGTGACTACTATGTGTGGGCCCTGGTACCAGCTGCCATGTTGTCATTCCCCCCAGCGCCCGCTGAGAGGAATATGCTACCTAGTGAATGTAGATCCAAGCATGAATTGGTACATACTTAACCCCAGCACACCACCTGATATGCAATACAGAGTTAAGCAGCTAATGGGTGCAATCTTTAAATACTAAATGCAGGAACTCATGAGCTTTGAGCAGGCTGGATGACTTTCTTGTGAAGTCTCCTTAGCGTTGATATGCAGAAGAGGACCAGCACGCCAGGGATTCCAGTGTTGAGGTAGGCAGATGAAGGGATGCCGTCGTGGTTTCACCAATCCTTAGGGAGTGAGGGGAATAGAGTCCGGGAGGCAGGCCACAGCTTGAGCAGAAAACTCGCATATTTGAAGAGAACCAGGATCTCATCATAGGTTTTGTGACTGTTGATGAACCAGGGCATGATTGTTGAGAAGGGGGACGATGATGCAGATATTCATCATAGAGAAAGGACAAACATTTTTTAGTTTTTGCAGTTTGATATGAGTGCCTTGGTGAGATCTGTCAGATTAGGACGCTTCAAGGATAAGGCATACATGTGACATGGAGTGAGGGCAAATTAAAGAAAAGTACTTTAAGAAGAAGCAAAAATCACATTTTACTATTATAATTTACCATTACGAGGTTTAGGAGCTGACAGTTCTTGCAGCACAGTTCTTGGACAGAAGGAGGTCAAGTGGGTGAAGGAACCGCAGATGGAGAAGTCCAGGCTTTTATGCCTGGTAGAATGTAAGCTAATAAGGATGAAGTCAACTAAAGACTAATTTAGCCTTTGATTGATGTTTTATATATATATATATATATATATAAATATATATATATATATATATATATATATATATATATATATATATATATATATATATATATATATATATATATATATATATATATATATATATATATATATATATATATATATATATATATATATATATATATATATATATATATATGTATATATATATGTATATATATATGTATGTATGTGTATATATATATATATATACATATATATATATATATATATATATATATATATACACATATATATGTATATATATATATAAATATATACATGGCAGCTTTGGCAGAAGAAAGACTGTGGTACCCTTAAAAGAGAACCACTATAGGAAAGACCTGAAATTATGGCTAAGTAGGTGACATATTCCTCTCTGCGGTGCGGATATACTTCACAAATAGTGTCTCTAATGGCGCGTACCTGTAAAGCGTTGAAAGCGAGTGTATTCGCGCGTCAAGTGAATTCGCACCACGCTAGACACTCGAGTTTAGACGCTGGTACAAATATGCAAAAAAACGCTCAGCGCTCGCTGCGGCACCGTCCGCCATTATCATTTCCTCATATCATTTAATCGTCGAGCATGGCTCCGATTACCACCATCGCTGCTCTGTACCTGCTGTGGAGAAGTCAGCTGCGGGCTAGGCGTCGACGGCGGTACTGGATGCATGCTACCCTACAGAGGCGGTGTGAGCTCGGTGAGTTCCACCGTCTCTTGCAGGAGCTGCGTCTGAATGACGGCCGGTTCCAGTGGTACTTCAGGCTGACTGTTGCTCAGTTTGAAGACCTGCTAGCTAGGGTTGGTGCCAGGATCTCCCGCCTGGATACCAACTACAGGCGCTCCATTCCAGCTGCGGAGCACCTTTCCATCTGTCTCCAGTTTAGCAGTTTGGTTAGCAGTTTGTCAGATTAGCAAGACTCCGAATCCCAGAATGCCCTGCGTCAGTGACGATCTCCACGCTGATAGGCTGTCCTGGCGCGTCAAGACGCTCGCTCACTCGAAAAGTTCAATCATTTCAACTCGAGCGTCAAGCGGTGAGCGACGAGCGTTTTTTCGGTCGAAACGCTTGCCGCTCAACGCTTGACGCCGCTCTATGCTCGCCCTGATGCAGTGTCAATTTGCGTCTTTACATTGACTTTGTATGTAATATCGACGCGCGATAAATTCGTGATGCTTTCGGTGGGAACACGCCGTAACACACCTAAGACAATAAATTCTGCCAGAGTAAGGAACTTGAACAGTCTTGGATCACTATCCTTCGCTTTACCTTTACATCTGTGGTGTAAATGATATTAATTGTTAATACTGTTTATACCTCTATCTCATTCAGAGTCTCATTTTAACTTAATTGTTAATTATTTTCTTTCATAAGGAAGTTGATGTTGCATGTTACAACCCTTTTATTTTCATTTGGTTGTGTTTATTCTATTTAATTGTATTTTATTTTAATTCGGCTTTAGTTTTACTTTTGTTAAATTAATGCTCCTCTATTCTAATGTCTTCATCTGATATTTCCAATTGTTTTACTGTGTATAAGAGCAACTAAAACAACCGAATTTCCCCTCGGGGATTAATAAAGTATTCCTGATTCTGATTTCTGATTCTGATTTAGAACTACTGAAACATCTCCACAATCTCATATCTTTGTATGCAAATTCAGAACCACACAACAGAATCTTCACCAGATTAATATTATGGCCTATTGAGATAAGAGCAAAGTTTGATAGTAATATAATTACTTTAAATAATTATGTAATTCAGGTTATGATGATTCCCTATAACCTCTCAGATGAATGAAAAAGAGATAAACAAAATATGATTCAAATAAATAGATAATGACACGGGCTGATGATATAACAACCCTGAAGAAGACTTGTGATTTAATCATTGTTTCAGATGTTGAAGATTACAGAAATGAGATTACCTGAAAAGATTTGATTCCTTAGAGAATCAGAAATAGCAGCAGCAGGAGGCAGAAACCGACTGCAGATCCCAGGGTCCTTTGCAGCATGATGACAACTGGGAAGGGCGGCAACCAGCATAGCTAGGGACGCGGAAGTGGATTCCGGGGGTCCCATATGGCAAGGTGTTGTTTTCCATGGTGTTCAGTGCTGATTTAACTTCGAGAAGTGAAGACAGGGTGGACGCGTCTGTGGAGAAGCCGGAATCTGGCTGCTTCACTTTGGAGGCAGTGCCAGGCTCCAGTTCAGGAGGAGGGACATTGGCAGTGCGCTGTACCTGGCCCTTTATCTTCCCCCCGGGAGGAATCTGGAGTACTGCTGGATTATCAAATAATCGAAATCTCTTCATGGCTGAGGCTGGCCGGCCTGGTGATGTTAGGGGCATAGAATTCTTCCAGGACGCTGTGCACTGGCCAGTCAGTGGGTTGTATGCGAGTAATGAGGGAGATCCGGCGAGGACGAAGCGCGATTCAATCACAAAGCTGACTTCAGGGACTGTATCTGGGTCTCGGGATTAAGCCCAGCGTCCTCCCATGACAGCCGAGACTCACTCACTGAATCGGAGACGACGAGAGACATCACGATCACCGGAGCAAAAGGTATGATGACGATCCCATGAGAAAGCAGGTGAAAGAACACGCAGGAAATCAGTGTCTGGCAGCATAGACGTTTGCTGGTCAGAGGGACAGATGGGTAAATTCCCAGTTAAAATATACAGCCAAATTGAGAGGTGGAAAGTGTGATTGGAGGATGGATGAGAGGAATGTGACGTGCATGTGCATAGCAGCGCAGCTCGAGTTGTCTGCCTGAACTAGCTTGCAGGCTTCGCTTCATCAGTACAAATATATACATCCAACACCCTAAATGAACCCATGTAGCCAATGATGAATCCCTCCATCATGGCAGCAAGAAAAAACCTACTTGAAAAAAAATGTGTTAGCATTTATGCAGTTGTTTCCTGTTGTGGCGTTGCTTTTATCTTCCACCTCTTCCTGCTCTAGGGGACTCTTATTGGGCCATCCTGCTTTGCACTGCTCAATATTGTTCCAGACTGAAACTTGGCTAGATGAATGTGCCTGACCCGGACATTAGATCAAGCTAACCAGCTCCACTGTTAACGTCATTGTCACTTGAGTCAAAATTACTCATATTTAGTTCAGTATTGGTTTCCTCCATTGTTTTTGTCTCTTCCTTTGTCCATAGATTGAAAAAGCAGATCAGCAAAATCCATTTTCACAGGCAGGAAAACACAAAGCAATTTGCTACTTCTTAAAATAGTGCCAAAAAATTAATGACTTTGAAATGTTTTTGCTTAATGGCACACTTGTCCCAACATAGTATTGTGTCTCACTTTCATGGAAAACTCAGACAGTTGCTAAATAATTGTACCTTTCTGTTCCTCGCAGCTCTTTCTCCTCAAAGGTACAGTATCCCTGAAAGTCCTTTCACTGTGTCAACTTCATGTGAGGGATTTTTCTTTCCAGCAGGTACTGGATACTGTTTTGGGGCTAAGACAGGGACTAAGACAGCTGGAGCATGAACATAGATAAGGAGGACCTATGTTCACTGCCTGAACAGAAGTAAAAAATATTATATTCTTTTGGTTTTATCCCCAGTGATAAGACTGTTCAGCCCCTCAGAGGGGAAGGGAATTTAAAGAAAACCACATGTCAAACCACCACAAACAGCAACCATGTTCTCATGGTTCACTCAAGATTTTGCAACACACTGAATATTTGGAGTATGTCATATTGTTCATATTGTTCTGATATCTGGTGTTTCTCTTTTGCTGTGTTCACTAATTCTTTTTAATGATTTCAGATCAATTGACGTGCTGGTCAGCTTGAACAATGGACAATCCTACATCTCCAACCCTATCACCATCTATGCTACAACATGTGTGAGTAGCAAAGACATAACAGAAGGATCAAGAATATAGATGATGCAAACTCCTCTGGTTTAAATGTATCACATAAATTTGGCATTTCTCTTTTTTCGTTAAAGAGGGAAGCGGGCACATAAAGCTGAGTGTTAGGGCTCCAGTGTAGCAACAAAAATGTATAAAAACACCCATTATTTTTGTTTTCTCTTACAGTCACATGGGACCTGGGTGCTATGGTTGGTCTTGGCTCTGTTGGTGTTACTTGTACTAATGTTACTCTGGTGGTTCTGGCCACTCTGCTGCACTGTTGTGAGTTGACATGTTTGTGTATCTGATAGCATGAAGCATGATTCATGGCTGTTGGTATTTGCAGAGGTGGCCCACATATTGGCCTGTTTTAGTTTGGTGCTGGTAAATACACTGTCCATTATTTGTCCTCTTGCAATGTGAAAGATTATTGTTTATGACTTTTCATATTATTTTTTACAGATCATAAGGAACCCCCCCCCCACTCACCCACCTCCTCCACCTCCTGTCATTGTAAGTAAGCCACATTGTCCATCAGCAGAAGGGCATTTTGAGATCAAAACTCAATAAAAAAATAAATTTACTCTGGTTAGAAAGTTTCTGCTTGATTTCACAGTAAATCACACTAACTTGGGTTGTGTTCCAGTAATCAAATTCCTTTCGTGTTTATTTAGAGAGGACAGGATACTGTATACAGTATGGGGAGGACAAGACAGTGGATAAAGTAGGGAACCACGTAGAGGGAGAGGGAAAACATGTGGGAATGAAGCCACTTGTTCCACGTCAACCCAGGCCACACACTTGGATGACCTACCTCTATACATGGGGAAGGACCTAACCACTAAGACAGTAATTCCCACCTTTGTTCATTCAAGGCCACCCTAGTCATAGCGAAGAGCCGAGGCCTTACAAGTATATATGTAAAAAAAAGTGAAGCTTAGCTGCCCAAAAACTGTATCAATGGAATTGTTTTTATTAATAAAGTCCAGAACAAGAACAGGTCTACAAAAACAGATCAGCTGGACACTTTCATGTTGTCACCCTTTGCAGGCCAAGTTACTAAGCCCAGTGGCATTTTCCTACCGAAGGAGCACCATTTAAAAAGTGGCCTGGCTTCTGCTGCTTGATTTCCTGATGGAGCCTTGATAGTGGGGCAGATAACTGCAAAATACAGAGGAATCGTTCACTTGTGGAAACAAGCACCAAAATTGGCACACATACTCTTTGGGGATTGCTCTTTTGATAAAACCCGTTAACCACCTAAAAATTCATCATGACCATTTTTCAAGATGGCCGCCATTGAACTATACAGTAATATTGCATTATGCAATAAAATCGCACAGATGCCCTATTTGAATGATATTGGTGTCAAATCATACATTTTTCACTTTGTAGAATCTGAATTTGGACCCATGGACTTACTCAAGGGCTTCCTTCTACCAGATATCAGTGGTGTCTAATAAGCCCAGCATCAGTTAAGCTATTGTAGTTTACATGCCGTAATAGCGCTGTGGGACCACTCATTGTCTAGATTAGATTAGATAGTACTTTATTAATCCCTTTGAGAAAAACTCCTTCAGGGAAATAAAGAATCAGTAGCAGTTGACTGTTACAGATACAAAGATAAATAAGAAGAAAAAATAGATTGAAATGAAACTATTAAGAAATATACATAAATATAAATAAATAAAATATGAATTAACAAAAACAAAAATAAACCAGAAATATACTGCTGCAGGCTGGCTACTGCTCCTTCCCATCCTCTATCTTCCTGTTACTCTTCCTCCACTCAGTGAGGAGTTGTACAGTCTGATGGCTTGATGGACAAAGCAGTTTCTCAGTCTGTTGGTCCTACACTTAGAAGCATCAGTCTTGGGCTGAACAGGCTCTCGTGATTGTTGATGACACAATGCAGAAGGTGACTTGCATCATCCAAAATGTCCAGCAGTTTGTCCAGTGTCCTTTTCTCTGTCACCGTCACCAGGGTCCAGCTTCATGCTGACCACAGAGCCGGCCTGCCTGATCAGTTTCTCCAGCCTGGATGTGTCCTTCTTGGATGTCCCTTCCTGTACAGGTGGTTGTTGAGGATCCTCCAGTCAAGTTTACTGTCCAGCCCCAGGCTGAGGGACTTATAGGAGTCCACAGCCTCCACCTCAGCTCCCTTGATCAGAACTGGTAATTGTTTTTGTCTGGACTTCTGGATGTCTGGACCAACTCTTTTGTTTTAGAGGTGATGAGCTGTAGATGTTTGTGTGGCACTAGAAAGCAAAGTCCTTCACAAGGCTCCTGCACTCCTCCTCTCTGTCGTCCCTGATGCATCCAAGGATGGCTGTCATAAGCAAACTTCTGGATGTGGCACAGTTCAGAGTTGCAGCAGAAGTCCATGGTGTACAGGGTGAGCGAAGAGAGGCCGACACCATGCCCTGGGGTACTCCAGTGCTGCTGTTCAGAGGTCCACCAACATCCTGTCTAGTGTCTACCCTTTGGCCTGTTCAGCCTGGGAAACCCTGCCAAGAGTGCAAGACTTCTGCCGACATAGGTCTAGGGGTCATGGAGACAGTCAAACTGCCACACCATGATAGGGTGATGATCCCATCGAGGCAGGTTGTTTTTTTGTCTTTTCCTTTTCTTTTCTTTTTTTTTTTTTGCCTTTTCCGTTTTAACTGTATTATGTTTTTTCCTTTTATTTTTTTCACATGTAGGTAGGAAGCCTATACTTGTTTTTCAGAAACTGACTTGCTGCCTGGTTAAGTAGGCTTAAACTAAAATGCTTCACAACCCTGCATCTGCAGCTGCACAGTGCCGTGCAGGTCAGACCAAAGCAGTAGCATTTGCATCGACTGCAGCATCCCGACTTGCATCCACATTTACCCCCAAATTCCACCGGACGCGAAAGCGCAGTGTCCTTGAAGCGAACTGCGGAGCACTTTGCTCCCATTGTAGTCTATTGGGCAAATTCCACTGCAGCGCGGCGCGGCAGCAGCAGCGTAAAGTAGCGAAGATACTTCAGGTCTATTTTCTGCGCAGCCGCTTCCAAACCTCATAAATTCACTGTCGTTAAGAAAGCACCAGACAGGAAGTCACCGTGTGGAGTACCCGGAAGTTTCAAAATAAAACACAAAGCACAGACTCTAGCACGTAATGTTCTTCAATTATTTGTCATTACGTCAAAACCGGAGATACGAGCATCAGGTCAGAAGTCAGTCAGAGGCTCCAGAGACAACACGACAACATGGACGAAGAAAAGTAAATGGTAAATGGACTTGAGCTTATATAGTGCTTTTCTAGTCTTTTTGACTACTCAAAGCTGCTTTACACCGCAGGTCACACCTACCCATTCACACCCATTCACTCTCACATTCACTCACTGATGGTTCAGAATTTCTGTGTTAGTTATCCATCAGTATTTCTAACACATTCACGCCCTTTCATGCCCATTTACACGCCACTGACGCAGCAGTGGGAGCAACTTGGGGTTAAGTGTCTTGCCCAAGGACACATCGCCATGTGTCGCCCGGAGCTGGGCTTGAACCTGCAACCTCCCGATCACTGATCAAGCGCACTATCCAACTGCGCCACCGAGGCCCCATACGCCCCAAAAGTGAATCGTAGAGGTACAGAAATATCTAATATTGTATACATCACGGATATAGACGGATAGAAGTTGAATAATTCACGAAACTGTGTGGTTTGGACCAGCAAAGGGACCTTAGAGAAGCTAAGCAAGGTGTTTCTATTTCTTTTCACAGTCTATAACATGTTTTATGAGCGTGTGACATCGCTATTCTCATGAGAGCCAGCGGCTCTCCGGGGATCAGCCCTCCCCCTACAGGGCTTCGCTGTGCGGCGCTTCTGGGCGCGCCGCTTTCAGTGGGGTTTGCCTGTCAGAGCAAGACCGCGGCGCGGCGATGCACTTTCACCTGCAGTGGAATTTGGGGGTTAGTCAGCTGCCTACAAATCCCTGAAATGGGTGAGAGCTCTCTCCAAATGATCTGCCACAGATCTCCTTTCTTGGTCCATCTCCAGTTGGCAGAAGTCTGTGTTCCTGGCTCCAGATGCAGCCTGCCTGGTAGGCAGCATGCTTCACATGTTACTACAGCGCTGATTAGGTTGAAGGAATGGCTTCATACGGCCTCTGCTGACGAGCAAACATGTCCAACCTGGCATCATCGACACCTTCAGCTGTGCTAGATCTCTCATACATCATGACAATGAACTTCTCCAAGGTCTTTAGGTCTTCATCATCCACTATTGGTGGATACTGGCTGCGTTTGATGAAGACGCCACAAGGCTCATCACAAACATCCCGAGTTTGCTAAGCAGACTTCTTCCCTTTGCCACGAAATGCCGAAATGACATCATAGCCAGAGAAGGCATTGAAGAAAAGCATCCCTTTGCTCTTTTCTACAGGAGTGCAACCCAAGTCATGTACAGGAGCCCACTTCAGGTTCTGTCTTTGTCCAAAGGAAACACACAACTGCTGCAGACCAAGCTCCTGAAGTGACTGCAGAACACTGTTCACAGAATGACTATGAAATCTGAATGACTCACAGAAATCTGTCATTGGCTTTGACCATGATGACGTTGCTGCCTGCTTCTGTTGCACGCCTGGCATGCACAAAGATCTGCGTGTCAGCATCTACATGACTGCATGGTGCCACCCAGCCAGACTGATAGTGCAGTTGCTGACAGCATCTTCATCTTTGGTCACAATGACCACATTTGGTGTGGGCACCCATGCTATCATATCAGCCAGAAAGTTAAACAGCTCTGCTTTGTTGTCATTTTCTCTCAGGAAGTTTTGCCGTGTTGAGGGAATTTTGCCCAAAACCTGTCACCCTGCATCACACCCTGTGTCCTCACTTTGATCTACTTTCAGCTTTCAGACTAGATGGCCGGTAAACATTCACTTGTACTCAGTAAAGTATGCTTAGGAAGGACGTCAAGCATTGTACCTCTTCAAATGTCTTTGAACTCCATGGGGATGGACGTTAACCTGACATGCCAGATGGACAGTTCCATATTGGAAATATTTCATTAATCCATCTGGGGAGGAGCCCTGAGAAAATGTTTTCAGGGACAGAACCTTCAAAAACAACAGCAGCTTGCGATTGGACTATCATTCAGTTCATCACAGACCAATCCATATCAAGCAGCATTGCTATGACATAGCATATGTAGCGGCTAACAACAGTTAGTCATTAGCTGCTACAGCTAATGGCTTACAAAGGCAAACATTAGTTAATGGCTGTTAACCGTAGCAGCTGACAACAGTTAGCCGCTACAGCTAATGGTCAACAGCCATTAACTGTTTTTATTGCCCTTGTGAGCCATTAGCTTAACTACCTTAAGACTATCATTTCACATTAAATTATACCGAACAGATGTATCATTTAACATGCAAATGTGACGTTAACCTCATCATAGACAGTCCCTACGGAGTAAACTTTTGAGGAGACCAGATTTTAGCGCTATTACAACATGTAATCTACACCGGCTAACTCATGCTGGGCTTATTAGACACCACTGATATATGGTACAAGGAAGCTAGTAAGCAAGTCCATGGGTCCAAATTCAGATTCTACATAGTGAAAAATGTATGATTAGACACCAGTATCATTCAAATAGGGCATCTGTGCGATTTTATTGCAAAATGCAATATTACTGTATAGTTCAATGGCGGCCATCTTGAAAAATGGTCATGATGAATTTTTAGGTGGTTAACGGGTTTTATCAAAAGAGCAATCCCCAAAGAGTATGTGTGCCAATTTTGGTGCTTGTTTCCACAAGTGAACGATTATTACACTTATCTGCCCCACTATGATGCCTAAATGTGGCAAAGTTTGTTATTAACAATAATAATAATACATTTTATTCAAAAGCACCTTTCACAACACTCAAGAACACTGTTCAAGAGTAAAAATAGACAAAAATAAAATCAACAATAAAATTATTATTACTTATAAATTATAATTATTAGGGTCTACATGACCATGCCATGAAATAAAGTCATTTTAACTATTAAAAAAGAAAGACTTGGAGTCTTTTCTTGATAAATACAAAGCACATAGAAATTGTTTTCTTTCTTTTATCAGACATGTAGATTTTTCACGTACCTTGACATGTTTCAGTGGAAACTTCCACCTTCAAGGCCAGAGTCATCCACACCGAAGACAACAAACAACAGCGCTAGATTAGGGAAGCCATCGAGATAAGGAAATGGGGCCCAGGGACGATGACCAGGGATGAGAGGGCATTTATGCAGCGTCCTGCAGAGGCGAACAGACAGCAGGCGGCGGGACCCTCCTGTCAGGAAATTCGACAGGAGGGTCACACCTCCATAACACCAGCTGATTTAACGCGTCACACGACCTATCATCTGGTGACACTTTTGAGGAAGGCGGAAGTTTCCCCCGAAAATATTGACATATCGCTGACATCAACACTTGAACCATTAGTGAGTGAATGTGAGAGTGTATGGTGTGATTGGGATGTTGTGACCTGCAGTGTAAAGTGCTTTCAGCAGTCAGAGACAGAAAAACACTAAATGTGTCAGCGGTGTTACATTGCTGTTTCCCTTTAGACTGTTCAATCATTTAAAATTCCTTTATTGTTTCTAAGGAGCAAGATGAAGAAATATCACCCAAACACAGATGGCCTACAGTAGATGCCTCATACTATGGAGGCAGAGGACCTGGAGGGATCAAACGAATGGAGGTCAACAAGAAATACTAGTATAACAAATGATGGCATCCTTTCTGATTTGTTTTGTCTATTTAAATTTATTTTGATCGATATTGGAATTAAAGTCCTTCCCATGCCCTTTGGTTTACATGTAGTTTAGATCAGAGTGGATGTAATATCTCTGGTTGCCATGTTGGTGCTAACATCCTGGTCAGTGATGGTTGTATCTGTGCTCTGTAGGTTCACTGGGGACAGAAAGGGTCCACAGAGGAAGGTTCACGGCTAGAAAAAGCCAAAAATGCAGTTGTTACTTTACCTGATGAAGTAGATGAGCCCATCATTACCCAACCCCCACCTCGACCTCCTCCAGATTACAGCCCCCAACCACAGACCAAATGGTACACTCCCATAAAGGTAAGAGTTATGTCTTTGCACACACTGAAATGGAAAACACATAAAAACTAAATGGATAATTAGCATGTTGGACACAATTCTCTATTTACTGATAGATTGTGTTTTTACTAAAATGATACATCTCAATCTTCAGGGGCATTTTGATGCACTGCAGGCATTACTGAGGAGACAGTACGACAGAGTGGCCATCATGAGGCCGACACCTCAGGACAAGGTGGGAGTCACTGTCAACTGTTTAAATGAAATCAAATCAATGAGGAAGACTCAAGAAGTGCAGTCCTTCACTCTCATAGTCTTCCATAGAGCCTTCATGTTTGTGTTTGTACAGAATGATATAATTTGGGTGCATAACAGAGTGTTGTTTAAAAGGAAATGTGATGTATTTCATTGATAAACATGCCCCTGTCCCAGCTTTTCTGGAACATGTTGCTGGCATCAAATCCAAAATTAGTATACCTTGCAGAAAACAATACATTTTCAGTTTTAGTATAAAATATCTTGTTTTTGTGGTGTATTCAATTGAAAATGTCATATACATATATATATATATATATATATATAGACGTGGGCAAAACTGTTGGTACCCTTCCATTAAAGAAAGAAAAACCCACAAAGATCACTGAATAGCTTAAAACTGGCAAACTAATAATAAATATTTTTAAAAAATAGTGAAATTGACGAATGAAAATCGGACAATGCTTTTGAACTGTGGCTCGACAGAATCATTTAAAAAAAGGATAATAGTGCAACTGGCATGTACAAACAGGTTGATACCCCTAGAAAAGATTGAAATGATTTGACCAGAGGGACATATGAAACTAAGGTGTGTCTTGTAATTAGCATCACAGGTGTCTTTGGACTTGTAATCAGTCAGTCTGTCTATTTAAAGGGTGAAAAGTAGTTACTGTGCTGTTTGGTATTGTGGTTGGTCTCAGAAGATTAGAAATAAATTATAGACAAGCAAGGTAAAGGCTAAGCTCAAAGCAGCTTGATGTTCCTGTGACTACAGTTGCACATATTATTCAGTATAAGGTCCACAGAACTGTAACAACCTCCCTCCCTGCAAGAGGAAAACCGATGACAAATTGAAGCGATGGATAATATGAATGGTAACCAAAGAGCCCCTGACAACTTCCGAAGAGATCAGAAGTAAACTTCAAGATCAAGGTACATCAGTATCAGATTACACCATCCATTACTGTTTGAGCCAGAGTGGACTTAATGGAAGACGACCAAGGACGACACCATTGTTGAAAGCAAATCATAAAAAAGCAAGACTGGAATTTGCTGAAATGCATATTGACAAGCCATAATACATCTGGGAGAATGTCCTTTGAACAGGTGAGACAAAACGGGAGCTTTTTGGCAAGTCACATCAGCTCTATGTTCACAAACACAAAAGTGAAGCTTTCAAAGAAAAGAACAGTGTATCTACTGTAAAACATGGAGAAGGCTCATTTATGTCCTGGAGCTGCTTTGCTACATCTGGCAAAGGGTGTCTTGAATCTAAATTCTGCCCTGTCAGAAAACTTGGTCTCTGTCACAGGTCATGGGTCCTCCAACAGGATAATGACCCAAAATACACAGCTAAAAACACCCAAGAATGGCTCAGAACAAAACACTGGACTATTTTAAAGTGGCCTTCTATGAGCCCTGATCTAAATCCTATTGAACGTTTCTGGAAGGAGCTGAAACATGCAGTCTAGAAAAGACACCCTTCAAACCTGAGACGGTTGGAGCAGTTTGCTTATGAGGAGTGGGTCAAAATACCTGTTGAAAGGTGCAGAATTCTCATTGAGTGCTACAGAAATTGCCTGGTTCTAAAAATAAAAATAAAAATATGAAGTTAAGGGTATATTATTTTTTCGGGGCCATTTTCATCCTGTTGTTTTTAAAATTGATTCTGTTAAACCACAATTTGAAAGCAATGTCTGATTTTCATTAGTTAAATTTGTGACCATTGTGAGTTTTTCTTTAACCTGTTCAGCTCCAAAGTACCCAATTTTGGGAATGCCTGCAATGCCCTCCAACAAAAATGTAAGAAAAAGTGAACTATTCATGTAGAAATATAGTCATGTTGCACATCAAATCAAACATAATTTTTTAGCTACACAACCATATAAGCCATTTTTACAGACACCAAATGCAGTGTCAGCACGAAGCAAATAAATGATCAAAAATTGAAATCTGTGGAGCACTGCCGAAGCAAACACAAACAATGTATTAGCAAAAAGTTTAGACTCCGGCCATTCTGTCAGTATTAGTTTTTCTTGGGCTGGCATTGAGTGGCCTCACCGTGGCTACAGAATGGAGGTCTAACAAGGTTGTCTTTATGTGTGTGGGAAAGTGCAGCCACTCATCCACTCTAAACATCACAAATCCCAGTTTTTAAATTAAATATTCACCAAGTTTCACCATTTGACTACACCAGTAATCTTATCCATCCTCTTGACTCCACATGTACTACCCTTTCATTAGTTTCCCACCAGGCAATTCGCTCTCTGCACTAACTATTTTATTTATTTCATATTCTAAAATCAAGGCTTCCATTAAGCACTATCAAACAAAGCTCCCATTAGCTCAAAAAGTTTTACAAAGTTAGCTGATTTTTTTTTAATGGGAGAAGTTCTAGCGAGTTGAAGTTTTAAAATGTTTTGATTCTGTTGCTCTGTCATGTTGTTGGTGACGCTGCTCTATTTTGAAGGTTTCACTCTAATGGGAATGTTTCATTGTGTTATAACTGTATCATAATTGATAATTCTGTACTTGAGCCTTAAAAGCTTTAGAAGATAAGCATATAAACAACTGTCTCAAATATTTATCCCTTCAATGATGATGTTTTGCCATTTAAAAGCTAGGGTCTGTAATTTTTCAAAAACTACCACGAATTTGAATGTAGCATCTCCTCAAGGCTCAACCTAGCTCCTCCCTGGAGCTCCTCATTAATGTCTTAGCAATGTAACTTCAGTGTTAACCCTGGTTTATCAATAGCACAAAAGTGGTTAATTTCTTATCAGGGTAGATCACCATGGTGACTTACTCTGAATGGCTAACTTGCTTCGGATCAGAATTAGTTGGAGGTTGAATCTGATCCTGTAAAATGACCCTAGCACTAGCCAGTTGACTTCTCCGAATCAATGGGCTGACCTCTTCTCCTGAACTTGATAGACAGAGGCGCACAACTCATGAGACGAGCATTAAGATGAGAAAGGGTGTCCTGAGACCGATTTGACCCACTCAATCAACCTGATGACGTGCATATATTTACTAATATATGTCAATATAATTTAATAGCATAAAATACAGGAAACCCGCTTTCTTTAAAGTTAGAGCTTTAGTACAAACCAGCAGGGAAGTGTGATCATCAGGCTGACTTTGGTGTCACTGCAGCCAAAAATAGTTGCGTTATTACAGTTTCTATCATCATTACTTGTAAAGATTATATATCAACATTTTAAAAATCACATTAATTATATTGAGAACTATTTATCGTAAAAGGAGATGAAGTATAATGTTAAAGAGATGTTTTATCATTAGCATGATGTTAGTGTCACTATAGTTACCAACAGTAAAGTTATTGCAGTTGTTGTATTCCATACATATTAATGCACATAAAAAACATTCTTTAAATCATATCAAAACATTGCTGAAGAGCTGTAGTTCAAAGTAGAGGAGACCATTGATATGTTTTATCATCACTTTGTTGGTAGGTCTCATACACTACTCACAATAAGTTAGGGATATTGTGAGAGACTCTGTGGATTTCACACATAATGTGTTTGTTTCACTTCAGTGACTTTTGGGATAGGGAGGCTATTTTATTAGGGTGATAGTCACACCTCATTTTATGTTTTCCACGTAATGGTCTCAGTGTCGTCAATGCGCCTTATCTATTGGGGCCAATATCAAAAATTACAAAAGACAAACCTTTACAATGTGGCATCAATTTCAACATTCTGGGGGTATAAGAATCTGGTATTGTCAGCAAGTCATTCACAATTCATCATTCAAGCAGCCATAAACACACAGCGTCACTTAACGGACGAGCAGCACCACCTGATCATAGCGCGCCTTCAGGTTGGTAGCAGGCAGTCAGATGTTGCTTGTGAACTTTGTGTGTCTCCAAGTGTCATCAGCAGACTTGCAGCAAGTCACAGGACTACTGGCAGTGTTTGCAACAGACCCAGGAGTGGAGCCCCACGAGAGATTGATCGCAATGATGAGCAGTACCTAAGAACCACACTGTTATGCAACTGCCGCACAGCTGAAGGCCCATTTACAAGAAGTGAGGGGTACGAGGGTCCCAAGACAAACCATTTGCAATCAACTCTATTGCTTTGGCTTGAATGCCAGACGACTGTTGCAGGTGACTCTACTGACACCAAGACACCGCCGTGACTGTTTCCAGGGGCACAAGACCATGTGACCTGGACCATGCAGCAGTGGTTTACTGTATGTTCACTGAAGAGTGTCGGGTCACCTTGTACAGATGGTCGTCAGGGTTACTGGAGAAGTCAAGGTGAGCGATACGCCGAGGTCAACATGGTCCCGAGGGTTCGCTTTGGTGGAGGAGGTGCAACAGTCCGGGCAGATATCACCAGTCAGTGCAAAAGAGATTTGGTGATTGTAGATGGCTCAGTCACTGCACGTTCTTACCTCAGAGACATCATAGAACCCACCATCAACCCCCAGTTCCACCAGCACACCCCCAACTTTCTGACATGGATGATAATGCTCCACCATATTGTGCCAAAATTGTCACAACTTAAATTCAGGAAGTCGGAGTGCCTCATATGGTATGGCCAGCAATGTCCCCTGACCTGAACCCCATAGAAAACTACTGGGACCAGCTGAAGCAGAGACTAGATGATTGGACCCCACCCCCATGTGACCCGGCAGAACTGCGTGTAGAACTAGTGGAGGAGTGGAGTCCATTGCCTCAGAACAATATCATGTGGTTAGTCAAGAACATGAGATGTTGCTGTCAAGCTGTCATTGCAGCAAATGGAAACATCCACTACTGACTTTGGCAGTTTTGGTTATTTGGGGTTATCTTTGTTAATGTCTAAATTGTTGGGGTAAAAATACTAAACTAATGAAAATGGTGTTTCTTCTCATTCATTAATAGAAATATTAAAGGGGACTATTACTTATTTCATCAAAATTCAGACCATAAAGGGAATGGTAAATAACAGCATACCTGACTTATTGTGAGTAGTGTAACTTTGATGGCATTTGCTTTATGTTCAATAAAAAGTCCTCTAAAATATTTAAATTTATAAGTCTTAAAAAATATGACCTTGTAGTATGAATAACATACGATCCTTTCTGTTTGTTGTGATTTTAAACACTTCTCAGTATGGCAAAGTTATTGAATTTTCTTTCACACCATTCCTCCAGTATGGTAACTTGCCGACAGTCCCTAAGCCACAGAGCCCTCACTGGCAGTGTATTGAGAACAACTGAAGTTGTCTGAAGACTGCGTGCTACTACAAGGTTGTAGCACGCAGTCTTCATTACAGTGATGAAAAAGAGGGGTCGGGTTTGGAAGTACATTCTTTTATTGATGAGTTATTGAGCCGCAAAGTCCGAATCTGTAAATATCTTTTTAATTTTACCCAAGTTGCGTACGCCAGTGTAGTGCCAGAAGTTGATTTTTGCCAGAAACTGATTTCCGGTCCACAGGAACGCACACAGCCATTATAGTTGAAACGCACAGCTTCTGTGACTCTGCGGCAGGCTTCATTGGGCTCAAACAACCAGTTCGTTCATAATCATCTAACGATGTTTGTCTTTGATAGCCTCCTGTACGTCAAGTTGCCTTATATCACTGTTGAATAGGCTAGTTGGTGATTTAAATCTGCCTTTTATTTGCACTAATGAAGCGAAGCCTGCGAGCTAGTTCAGGCAGACAACTCGAGCTGCGCTGCTATGCACGTCGCATGTCACACGTCACACGTCACACGTCACACTCTTCTCATCCATCCTCCAATCACATTTTCCATCTCTCAATTTGGCGGTGTATTTAAACTGGGAGTTTACCCATCTCCCCCTCTGCACGGCAAACGTCTATGCTGCCAGACACTGATTTGCTGCGTGTTCTTTCACCCCCACCTCCCCCTCAGCATCCACCTGCAGGCTCCAGGGGTGTTGCTATGTTTTGCTCATCACACCTCCATGCCTTCATGTAACCCTTTCTGCAAGGAGTGATGAGACTGGAGTCTGGACGCCAAACCTATAACATGTATGTGCAGCTACAATAAAACAATTAAACGTGAGCTGATTGACTGAAATAAAGATATCTGTCACCGAGGGAGCTTCTTTTTTCTGCATCAGATGTGAGCACAGGTAGTTGCTTCTGCAGGGCATTTCTGCCTGTCGCACCTCAGACGGTGCCAGTGAGCCTGCTGCAAGGTCGTCAGCCGGGAAGCCCCCCCCCCCGATGTTTCGCACCTTTAATCCCGAAACAAATCAGGGTGGTGGGGCAGTGACAGGGACGTCTCCCTGCCACTCCCTGCAGCTGTCGTAAGGATCCTTCCCCCATGTACTATCCTGATGTTACTGCGGATTTGACATGAGACACAGGACTAGGCATGGCAGGGGTGTCTGTTTCCCTGAGTCAGGTGTAGGCCTGACCATATACAGGGAGGTCCTAAGACCCTTGCAGCCCCCTTGCCCTGTCGCTTCTGAGGAATCAAAGCCAAAATCTGCCCTGCTCTGCCTCCTGTGCCAGGTCTTTGAGTGCTTTGCTCTGTGGATCCAGTTATTCCAAGGAACCCCATTAACTGCTGGGTGCAAGTTCCAGTGAAGCCTTGCTACTGGGAAAATGGCTGCCTTCCATCCAGCTTGGGAACATGCAGCAGCCAGGTCGGTGTATTTCTCCTTTCTCTCAAAGGCAGCTTCCATCCCCTCCTCCTAAGGAACTGTCAGCTCTGCCACGGCGACTGTCCTCGTGGAGACAGACCAGAGGACAATGTTGGTGTGATGTCCTGAGGGAACTTAAGCTGCCTGCCAAAATTATATTAGATCCCTCAACAGAGTTATTTGACCCAAACAGTGCTTTGTACGGTTTGAAAAATGAGTAAAGGGACATTACAATGTAAAGTCAACCAATTAATCAATCTTTATTTGTATAGCGCAAATTCATAACAAGTGTTATCTCAAGACACTTTACAATAGAGCATAAAGCTCTTCATTTTATGGATACACATATATGCATAGATACATATAAAAATAGACATATACATATACTTACAAATATATACATCCAACACCCAACATGAATCCATATAGCCAATCATGAATCCCTCGATCATGGCGGCAAGAAAAAATCTTCTGTTAAGCAGCAGGATATCTTGAATGTGGATCCCAGTCTCATGATGAATAGCAAATCCACACGATGCTGTGTTGGGTGTGAGGGCAAAGGAAGGGAGGTAAGAGGAGACAAGTGGACTAAAGTGAGAACTAAAGTTAGTGACAGATCCATGAACCATAGACCTGCCATCTGGTTTATTAGAGGTTAGCCTCTTGAGATGCTACATCTCATTTTCAGAAGGGTCCTCATGTCTGTATAGTTGTGGTGATCATTTTATAGAAGTATAATCAATGATATTCTTAATGAAAATAATAATTTATGGTAGTGATGAACTCATGGATGCCCAGACCACAAGTGCATCCCTACCATATTTGTCTCTGTTAAGTATAAATGTTTTAAAGGTAGACCTCTTGAGATGTGACATCCCATTTGCAAGAGGGATCTTATGCCTATGTGTTGCTAAATATAGATACTATAGATGTATCGACCGTGGATAGGGAGATCATGCTAATATCTAAATTAACAGCTACAATGATAATGGGAATGGAATGTGGTTAATAAAATGGCCAAATATGTGTCATGTCTGTAATTGCAGTTATTGAGGCTTCGTGACTCCACAGCAGCAGGCAGTCTCCACCAAGGATTCCAGGCCACCTACAAGACAAGAGCCAGAGACGAGTACAGGAGCAAACAATGGGGCGAAGGCAGATATGGAGAGAGAGTGTGAGAGATAGAGCCCAATGTGCCAGATCTCCACCTGGCAGTCTAGGCCTATTGCATCTTAATTATGAGTCTAATTTATGGACTATAAGCTGGTCCCTAACTGAAAGCTAGGCTAACCAAAGGCTCTACCTCCCATACTACTCCTGAAGATTGACGGTATCATGAGCAAAAATCAGCTTTTTTTGTTTGCCAAAAACTGATTCATGCCTCTGGTATTGTACATAGAGGACTATTCAGCCCCAAATGACTTGATATAACATACTAGAGTGACATTTGCAAGATTTGACTCTAACCAGTACTTTTTCCCCTTGAAACATGAGAAAAGGGACATTAAAATGTAAAAATTAGCTTTTTTTGCTTGCCAAAAAACTGATTAATGCCTATGGTATTGTACATAGAGGGATATTTTGCCCCAAAATGACCTAATATATCACAGCACTGCTGTCTTATACTAAGTCATGGTGGAGATTTACAAGTCAAATCTTGTAAATCTCATTCTGCTGAATTTTATTAAGTTGTTACCAGGATCAATATCCATCTACATACAAAAGTACAATACCAGAGGCATGACTCAGTTTTTGGCAAGCAAACACAGCTGATTTTAACATTGTAATGTCCCTTTACTCATTTTTCAAGGGGTAAAAAGTGCTGGTAGGGGTCAAATTACTCTGTTGATGGATCCAATGTAATTTTGGTACAGAAAAAAGTAGTTCCTATGGTGATTCATATCTTTATTATCGCAAATACAAGCCAGATTGTAATCATCAACTGGCCTATTCAACAGCAATATAAGGCAACTGGGTATACAGGAGGCTATCAAATGCAAACAAAAATAAACATCATTAGATGATCATAAACAAACTGGTTGTTTGAGCCCGATGAAGCCAGCCACAGAAGCTGTGCTTTTCAACTATAAAAACTGTGCACTCTCTCGTGGACCGGAAATCCGTTTTTTGGCAAAATCAACTTCTGGCACGACACCTGTAACTTGACTCTTCTTCTCCTCTTTTCTTGGTAATGCACAAGCAGACAATACTCACCGTCACCCCCTGCGGTCAAAGATATCGCGGTCAAAAATTCTGAAGTGTCACAGATTCAGATGGTCACAGATTTGGGAGCAACGCTTGCAAAATGTACGCGCAGACAGCGGGCAGAAAGTCAGTACTGGTTTGATTGGTTTAAAAAATTTGGAATGAGTCGCTGTGATTGGTTGGTGTTTTCCCTTTTTACCTCTGCCAAGGAGGTTATGTTATTGCCGCCGTATGTCTGTTTGTTTCTCTGTTAGGACCCTACTCAAAAAGTTATGGACAGATTTTAATTAAATTTTCAGGAAATGTCCAGATTGGGAAGGACCAAATAATTCGATTTTGGGAGTAATCCGGATCAGCGTAAAACCATCATGACGAAAAATACAATTTTCGTTAACTACTGAACGAAAATAGATATTATGAATCCAACTGTTTGCCAATTGTTTGTTTTTCATGGTCAAGGAATCTAAACATTTAGATGAACTAAAGGAAGGACTAACATTTATGGTGAAAATCACAATATGGGTGAGGACCGTGGCGCTGGCGGATGTCTGTGCTCTCCGAATGCTTTTCTCGTTTACTCCTGCTGTAGACAGTGACTGTTTTTCACTCTCTTGAAAGAACGCATTATGCATTGATTGCTATTGGGACTTACAATCATTTATACCAGTATAGCATGTAGTATATCTATATCAAATTACCAACCCTAGCTTTAACCACTTATTTTGTAGCTTTTTTCTCTGATTTAAGACATGAATAAATATAAATATATGAACAGAAATTGGCTAAGTATTACATGGCCTTTATTGTCCACCTACAGCAAGCTCTGACATGTGACTGCACAATCTATCTTTCTTTTTGTCTCCAGGGCCGCTGCATTACCTTCACCAGGGTCAGAGTCACTGAAGTTCCAGAATCAACTCCAGTGTAATTGTTTCTGACTGACATGTTTACTCAAAAATAAATGTTGTGACTTTGCTTGTGTTGAAAATAAATATCTTACTTTTTGCGGGAAATGGTGCTGCATCATGACATCTAATCACCACTTAATTGCTTGTTTTCTGTATGGGCCCTAATTTCGTGGTGCAGGGTGTGCGGAGCCTGGCGCACCCTGCGCATTGTTAATTTCATCTGGCGCACCACCGTGCACAACCAATTTGGCAATTTGGTAGACTGGCTGCACCAAGATGGGTGTGACCACGTACCAGGGGGAGGTGCCGACAGATTCATGTTGGCAGAGTGACAATTTTGTGCCAAAAGACTGTGCAGAAGGTGCACTGAAAGCTCGCCTGCTTCAACCAGGGGCCTGTTGCACCAAAGTAGGATTCAGACGTCCAGGATAAATGATTAAGCCTGGCTCATCGAATCCAAAACAAGAAGGTTCTGGCTTATTTGGCTGCACAAAAGACCAAGCGAGGATGAGAGCACAAGGATTCATCAAGCCCAGTGTAACCTGGATCAGTGCGTGCACGCAATTCCTGAAGCAGACCCCGCGATCGATCACGGAATCACTGATTCACCATGACAACAACAGTGGCGTGGTTGTCTCATCTAAGCAGGAAGTCCTCATGGAGGTGTATGACAAGGTAAAAGACCCCACCACAGCGATAAAAATACCTGAATGTGTAAGTATTGCACTGATACACATCCATACTCCACTGAAACATCACAATATTGAGTCAAATAGTACATTAAGGTCTCCGAAATCATAATGGTGCCCTGATTATGAGTTTGTTGAACTGCACATGAAACTCAAATTGAAACTTCCACATTTTCTCCTTATGCTGCATGCTCCTGTGCTGTTGAATTATATGTATCCAAGTGTGCACGAGTTTGTGCGTGCTTGCAGAGCATCTCTACCCAATGCTGGGCCCTAGGCAAGTTTTTATATGATTCTCCCCTCCATCTGTGATTTAGAAACAAACTACAAATAGTCTATACAGATTTTTTTAATTCAATATAAATACCTTTACCACAAAATAAAAACCCTTTACATAGGTGAAAAAATAATAATTGTAAAACATTTTAAGTACAAAAATCAACATCAGACAATTTAAACAATAACACAGCACGCAATAACTATGTAAAAGCTATAATTACTCCATGCAATCACACTACATTAACATTTGAATCACTGTAGGCTTTTCTATTTTACCAGTAAATAGTAATAACTACTTTTAATATAATTATATTAAAGGTGATTTTTTTTCATTTTGCCCCCCTCCCCCTTATGTCTGTATTGCCATAAAGACAAGACGGACCTGCATGCATGTTCGTCCATCCGTCCGTCTTCTCCCGCTTATCTGTGGTCGGGTCGCGGGGGCAGCAGCCCAAGCAGGGAAGCCCAGACTTCCCTCTCCCCGGCCACCTTGTGCAGCTCTTCCCAGGGATCCCGAGGTGAGAGACAGTCTCTCCAATGTGTCTTGGGTCTTCCCCAAGGCTGCTTACCGGTGGGACGTGCCCAGAACATCTCACAAGGGAGGCGTCCAGGAAGCATCCTGACCAGATGCCCGAGCCACCTCATCTGGCTCCTCTCAACGCAGAGAAGCAGCTGCTCTACTCCGAGCTCCTCCCAGATGACCAAGCTTTTCGCTCTATCTCTAAGGGAGAACCCGGCCATCCTGCGAAGGAAGCCCATTTGCTTGTACTCGCGATCTTGTTTTTTCAGTCACAACCCACAGCTCGTGACCATATGTGAGGATAGGGCTGAAGATTGACTGGTAAATCGAGAGCTTCGAAATTCGGTTCAGCTCCCTTTTAACCCGAACAGACCGGTACAGTGCCCACACCACTGCCGATGCCACACCTTCCCGCCTGTCAATCTCCCGATCCATCCTTCCTCCGCTCGTGAACAAGACCCCAAGATACTTGAACTCCTACACTTGGTGTAGAATCTCATCCCCGACCTGGAGAGGCAGCATGTAGAGATTGAAAAAGAGGGGTCCTGGGATTGACCCCTGGGGAACCCCACAAATCAAGGCCATGTGGTCTGAGACACAGTTACCAATTTCTACAAAGTACTTCCTGTCTTCTAGATAGGACTTCAACCAATGTAGGGCAGTCCCAGAGACGCCCACCTAGTCCTCTAATCTCTGTAAAAGGATCTCATGATCGACGGTGTCAAATGCAGCACTCAGGTCGAGCAGGACTAAGACTGAGACTTTGCCTGCATCAGTGTTCAGGCCTATGTCATTTGTCACCTTGTCTAAGTGCTGTGATGTGGTCTAAAACCTGACTGGAAAAGATCCAATGAGTTGTTCTTCAGGAGAAAGTCAGTGAGCTATTGGTAAACAACTTTTTCAAGAACTTTGCCTTAGAACGGCAGATTTGAGATGGGCCTGTAGTTGTTCAGTACTGTGAATCAAATCAAAAATCAAATCAAACTTTATTTATAAGGCACTTTTCATACTTAAAAGCAACACAAAGTGCCTCACAGAGGCTAAAAACAACATAAAAACAGAAAACCCGCCTATCCCCCTCCCACAAATATAGAGACATATCCAGACACCAGTGGCGGCTGCTGGTCAGTCAGGGAGGGGAAGCTCATTTTTTTTCTGGCCTACATCATAAATTTATTTATTTATGTAAATGATCTGTGACCCTGTTGTACCAACTAGGTGTCTTTTCCTGGGATTTTATTCCCCAAAACCCACTTTTGACCAGACAACACATTTTATTTGTGACAGCACTTACAGTGAGCCAGCTCACCTTGTCATACCAGGAATGCTGTGAAGCCCTGATACTTTTCCCCACCTTTTGCACTAAATCAATCTTAGGAGTTGATCTGCCCTGCTGTTTGACTCTAATTTTCTCTTCGTAAGGAAGACTATCAAATGGCCTCGCCAAAATCTGGTTGACAACACTCATACTATCTGCCATGACGTGCAGCTTGCTAGCAGCTGGAGCTGCTACGTGAGACCACTGTTTGACAGGCTGTGAGTGTGAGTGAGAGGGAGAGAAGCTCCCCAGCAACAGCTGCTCGTTGGTGAAAAGAAAAGGTGACAGGAGAGAATCTTCAAACACAACGCTAGTCGTTTTTAATAAAGATAAAGTCGCTGGTGACCAATAAATCCTCCGAATCAGTCCAGAACAACTGAATGTAAAACTTAGAAGATACCCCGGTGAAGGGTGAGCCTTCAAGATCGCTGATTGGCTCATTTCACTGTCAATCAAAAAAGGATTCGGCCTCAGACGGATCATCCAATCATCATGCAGAAGCCGAGCGTCCAGGCCAGCCCACTGCCTCATAGACTCCCAGAGACGCTGAGCGTCCGATGGGCGGGACAAAGCCCAGCGTTTATCCAATGACCGTCCAGTTTCCACAGTGGAACAACCCACTCTATATTTAACCTCTGAAGTCTGAAGACGCTCAGCGTCCGGATGTGTTGAAGCGCTGGGACGCTGCGGGGATGAATGAGAAGGAAGTCCCGCCAGTTACCTGTGATAAGTAGCTGATTCTGAATAAAAGATGAAGGTATTCTAGCGCATATTTAGTCAATGAAATGTACACACAGCAGTACATATCACCACTTTTTTGGGGGACATTTTAGGGGAAGCTGAGCTTCCCTTGCAGTCTTAGAGCAATCGCCACTGCCAGACACACACTTGCGGACATCAACATACGCACTTACACACACCTGCGCCCACACACATACCCACAACATTCATACCAGCTGTCATAAAAGAGAGACATGGCTGTGCACAGAGGACTGAGGTAAGGAATAAGCTACCTTTGGGACCCATCAACACTGAGGAGGGCTCCCGGCCCACGAGGAGCGCAGCCGGAGACTTCCATCCTCCCGCACAGACACGAGGGCCCACAACACAGTGCAGGGGCCATGCAGGTGGAGCCATCCCCCAGCAGCGGCCCCAGAAATGGACCAGGAGCAGCTTGCAGTGTGGAGAGCCCCCATGAGGAAACACTGGAGCTAAAAACCATCATACTAAAACAATAATAAAAATGTAAGAAGGGAGATAAAATAACATAAAATGCATACAAAATTAAGAATTAAATATGATAAGAAGTTTGACTAAAAGAATAAATAAGTTATAAAGTAATAGAAGAATAAAAAATTAAGGAATAAATAAGTTGATTAAATCAACTAAAAGCTTGATTAAAAAGGTGGGTTTTAAGCCTCCTTTTAAAAGTATCAACAGACTCTGCAGCCCTGAGATTCTCTGGCAGGCTGTTCCACAATCAGGGGCCATAAAAACTAAAAGCGGCCTCTCTGTGTGTCTTAGTTCTAACTTTTGGTATGGTTAAAGGGCCAGTGCCAGAGGACCTCAGGGTCCGTGAGGGCTAATACGGTAAAAACAGGTCAGATAAATTAGAAGGCCCTAGGCCGTTAGACATTTATAAACCAGTAAAAGAACCTTAGGCACAGGGAGCCATTGCAGCGATTTTAAAACTGGAGTAATATGTTCCCGCCCTCTGGTCCTCGTCAGCACTCGTGCCGCTGAATTCTGTAATAATTGGAGGTTGGATATTGTCTTTTTTGGAAGACCAGAGAGCAGGGCATTACAATAATCTAAACGAGAAGAGATAAAAGCATGCATTAACACCTCCCATGTTATCTCATGGGTTCCTGAGGAACATGTATCCAAACTTACAAAGAAGCTTCGATCAGTCAGGTAAGAGTTGAATCATTTCAAAACAGTACCAGAGAGGCCAACCAGGTGTTTCAGTCTATTTAATAAAATGTGATGGTCTACTGTATCGAAGGCGGCAGTCAGATCCAGTAGCATCAAGACTGCTCTTCTTTAGGAGAGGCTTTGTGACCGCAGTTTTCAAGGACTTTGGGAATGTTCCAGATTGTAGTGACATGTTAACTATCTGAGCGAGTGGAAGTAACAAACTGCTCAGCACAGACTTTAGAAATATAGTGGGTAAAACATTAAGGCAGCATGTGGATGAACTCAGACTGGTGATGATCTCTTGGACAGTTTGGTCAGTTACAGGTGCAAAATGAGTCAGCTCGAAGTGTTTAGGTGGCTGCAGGGTTGTTATTGGTGTTGTGGAATTGATGGAATTTTTAATGGTCTGAACCTTGTTGCAAAAGAAGACTGCAACTCATTACACTTAGATGTGGAGACTAGTTCCAATGGCTGTTAAGCAGGAGGGTGTGTTAATCCATTGACTATTGCAAATAAGACACGGGAGTTGTTACTGCAGTTTCCAGTAATTTCAGAAAAGTACCTCTCCCTTGTTCTACCTAAGATCTAATTGAGCACGTACAACTTTTCTTTATAAATTTCATAATGAACATGGAGCTTTGACTTTCGCGGTTTCCGCTCGGAGAGATTTCTGTGTGAAGAGCAGCCATGATGGTTTTACTGCAGTGAGAGATCGGAGTTCAGCATGCCAAAGGTTAAGAGCTATCACTGCTCTGTTGTTGGCTGTAAACAGCCACATAATTCCACACAATTCTTTGCATAAGCTTCCTACCTCAGAAGACTAAGTGGATAGAGTTTATTTGTGAAGTAAATGTGCCAGCTATACTCGGCAAAAATCTGCATGTGTGTGCCGCTCATTTCACGGCTGACTGCTTCTCTAACTTTGGACAGTACAACAGAGGACTTGCAACTAGACTGTTCCTGAATCCAGGCTCATTACCTACCATCCGCCCTTCAAACCTCAGACCCTGGAAATGTGAGTACTTTAAATGCTGTGTGGTGTTATTTTGCTAATTGCTACGAGCTGCTAACAGCAGAGGGAAGTGGAGCAGATGTAAGAGCTTTTCCTCAGTGTTAAAGTTACTCTGAAAGTCTGCAGTGTAAACTTAGATGTATGAATAATAGGGGTGTGAATCTCAGCGCTAAGGACGATTCGATACGCATCTCGATGCACTGCCAGCGATATGATACTTTAACGATACATGGAATTTTCTGGTGATACGATGCAATACGATTCACCCTCTTCACGATATGATATGATGCGATAATCATTTAGTTCAAATCAATGCGATCCGATATGATGCAATTTGTTGCGATACGATGCGATTCAACATGATGCAAATAAGCCAAGAAAAAAAAGAAATTAAACAAGATGGAATTCAGTATGGTACTACAAAAAGGATTTGGATTTATTCCTCATAGGCACTTGGCAATAAATTCAACAAAAGTGCTGTTTGTCTTTTTTACTATGCACCACTTCTTGCAAATTCTTTTTGCCATCTTATGACAGCAACAACTTTTCAATAACAACTTCCCTCACACTTTCACATTGGCTTTGCAATTACAATAGCAGTGGTTCTCTAACTTTTACATTTCAAGGACCATCATAATTCTGAGTCTACAAATGGAACCAAATGAACCCATAAGTATTTCCATCAGGTTCCATTTTGTACAGTTACACAGATTAGACAGACCTGCAACTGTTAAGGAATCTAAATCAATAAAATCCTAGAGGATTCCAATCCCAACCCTATATCACACAAGTACTCTGTAGCCTACTAGTAGTGCAATATTACAATATACATTATTAAACAACTAATGCACTGCCTAACATGGTGCAAATAAACAGTTCAATGGCCGTACTACTGTCTGCCAAACCGATGTGCTAGAGTTGACTTTCTAGCTGGCCACTGAGAATCAGTGATTTGAGTGAGTTCTGCAACAATAACAGAGTAAAACAATTAAACAATAATTACTGTTGTAAAAAGTACAGTAAACAGCAAAAACAAAACACTCAATGAGTAACTTAAAGTGACACTTTCAACAGTGCAATCAATGTTTGTTCATATACTTGTTGGCCAAACATACTGCTAATATGAACTCACTAGGAGGTAGGCTAAACAGTAGTGAGGAGCAGAAAGTGTAAAACAACTTAAACCCTTTCACAATTGGGTTTTGTGCAAAGAAAATGTAAACAATTTGGCATCTGAGACTCACAGCTGCTGCTGTAGCGTAAACACAGACTACTTTCACTGAGTGTCTTATATGAAATGTCCATAAGACAGAAAATAAAATACATTTGAACAGGTCACAGGCTCAAAGCTGCTGTGTGTACTGTAGTGTAAAGAGACTACTCTCACTGAGTGCCTCATTATGAAATGTCCATAATAATTTAAAGTAAAGAAAATGAAAACAGATCTTTCTGTAAATGCCACTCTCACTATCAGCACCTCACTTTGTGATGCATTTCATATGGCTTTGCTTTAGGGTTTTTTTTTTCAGGAAGATTAGTTGCTCCACATGTTCAGGAAGAAGCCAACTGCGCTCTGCTGTTATAATGTCACCTGCTGTGCTGAACACTCGTTTAGAGGGGACACTTGTTGCAGGGACGGACAAATAGCTCCTGGCCAATTTTGAAAGCAGTGGAAGATCCACTTGTTCTTTCCACCACTGCAACACGTCACCATTGACATCTAACCCATCCCTCCCCCTGTATTTTGTTATTTCCTCCTTAGCTCTCTCACTTATGGTCTTCTCTGGTGCTCTAGGAGCGAGGAAACCTCCAAGCAACTGGTCCATGGCTGACTTCTTCTTGGGAGGCTCTGGCTCATCATCTAGGGTAGACAAGACAAAGCAAGACAGGACAAAAGAAACATGAGTCACAACAATATGTCTACAATAATATCACAAACACAAACAACAAAAAAACAGTATAATGCACATCCTGCTCTTGGTGCTGATACATTAACAGGAATCATAAACAATAGCACAGTCTCATAACTCACTTTGTAATGCTTCAAATAAATTCACACGCAGCTGTGTGAACCTGTGCTTTTGTTTACAATAATATCAGCATATTAAATTAGTTATTAGTTAAATTACCATATGACTGCATTACAATATCATCATCACACCTATTTTGAAATCAATGCACTATTATAGATTAAAAAAAAACAAGTCCCAAAACAAACCTCTTTCATCTTCCTCCATCTCCACATCATTTTCATTGTCCTTCTCCTCCTCCTCCTCTTCCTCCCTGTGGCCTCTCCCATCACCTTCTGCTTGAGCTGCCTGGCTCTCATCATCCAGCATACCATCAGCCCTTGCCTGACAATCAGCAGAGCAGAGAGCAGCTGAGATTATCATCATCATCATCATCTAGAAAAGCCAACTTGTACAGGTGTTGAAAACTAGCATAACTGCTGATTTGTTTTCCATGTGAAATAAATAAATGCATGTAACATCATTAGAGCTAAAACAGAAAACCCTTAAAGGGACAGTTCAGTATTTTTGAAGTGGGATTGTATGAGCTCCATATGGTCACTAAAGACAGTAGATACTGTAGAAAGTTCTCTCCTCTCCACCAGAAAGCCACAGCCTGTGACGAAGAAAAAGACGCTAATAGAAAAGTACCGTACCGGAGTTAAAGGCTATTTTCTCCGCCTACAAGAACTCAAATCAAAAAGTAATACCACAGTTTAAGAGTACGCTACATAGACAGTTTTTGAAGTGCATTAATCTTTTGGAAATATAAAGTTTATCCGTGCTAATGTTTTGATCAGCTGAGAGTGGGGGACTGATTTAGCGGAGGGACACTCCGCCCCTTCCTCTCTCAGCTGACCAAAACATTAGCACGCTAACTGTTGCTGATGCTTCGTATAACTTTTATCAAGTATCATAACTCTTCTGTTTTGACTGTCAGCGGCGTGAGGAAGAGACAATGCAGGAAATTAAAAAAGGGATTATTATGACAGCACAGATGAAGTCTCATTCAGTTTGGAGTCAAGAGGAGACCAACCGGACTTTACAGAGGACGAGTCGCTAAAGAGGAATATAGAGGAAACATATGGAGCCTGGACATCAAGATAGAGACGTAAATAAACAGTGGGGCGAATGTTTGACCTGGGAATAGGTGATATGGACTGCGGTATTACTTGCAAACGGACTTTCCTTTAGTTTTGTGGACATACTTTCACCTCCCGAAGATAAACTGGAAAAACGTCCCAGACCTGAAGGACCTAATGACTATTTCTGCTCAAAGTAAGTAATAATGATCTGTCAGAGACAAATAAGCAGAGTAGAGGAGGCTGTTAGTTGATCATAACAATCTGTCAGCTAACAGGTAACAGAGATGCATTCACTATACTGTGTAACCGAATGCCCTCGTTACGCAGAGGAATACGGTGAAAGCTGAGCTCTCCATGATGCACATCTGTTTCTGAATCATGGGAAGCATCACAAAATCCCATCTCAGCAATATTTGTCTTATAATGTGCTTTTAATTAGTCTAAAACAGCCATTAAAAGCAGCTAGTTAACTACGGCGGAGTGATTTAGCGGAGGGACACACGGCGTGAGTCGGCTTAGGTCCGGATAAACTTTATATTTCCGAAAGATTAATGCACTTCAAAAATTGTCTATGTAGCGTACTCTTAAACTGTGGTATTACTTTTTGATTTGAGTTCTTGTAGGCGGAGAAAATAGCCTTTAACTCCGGTACGGTACTTTTCTATTAGCGTCTTTTTCTTCGTCACAGGCTGTGGCTTTCTGGTGGAGAGGAGAGAACTTTCTACAGTATCTACTGTCCTTAGTGACCATATGGAGCTCATACAACCCCACTTCAAAAATACTGAACTGTCCCTTTAAGTGAGACAGAAAATAATAAGAGTATAAAACTAACTGCTGATAATATTGTATTTCTTACCATATCCTCCACTTGATTTGCTATCCTCAGGAATATCATGTCCTTTGCAGTGTTGTCAGCATCCATGAAGTGCAGGTCTTTGAAGCGGGGGTCAAGGGCTGAGGCATTGTCGAGGAAGTCTTGGATGTAGTTGTAACGGGACTCAAAGTCCTGTCTGAAATTTTCTTTCATCTTGCCAATGACTGCTAGATTGCTGTGGTTTTCTCCAAATTCTGACCGTAGTTTGGCCAGTAGTGGGGAAACGATGGAGAGAGTGGGGGTCTTTTCCTTGCTGAGGAGTTTGGTTGCCAATTTCAGGGGGGACATCAGTTTCACAATTTCTGGGATAACTTTCATCTCATCATCTGAGAGGGGAGGCAGTGGTTCTCCCCTTGGCTTGATTTTCCTTAATACTGCCGCCACAGCATCCTTCTGTTCCCAGTAACACTCTAAGTAACATCTCAAGGGAACTATTCCACCTTGTGGAAACATCATGGATTAGCTTGTGGTGTGCCAGGCCCAAGTTGTGCTGCTGATCACGGAGAGCATCAAATGCTTTGGTACTTTTGTGAAAAAATGTTACGACTCTCCTTATTTTCACCAGGATAGGTTTTACCTGGTCTACTTTAAATATTTTTTGCAAGGACAAACTAAGTGTGTGTGCTATGCATCGCACATGCGGCTTCATTTCTGCACCAGACTCAACCAGTATCATGTTTGTTGCATTATTCGTGACTAACGCTGGCTTCTTGTCCCCAATCTTCCTCTCGCAGCTAACGTCACGCAGTAACTCTGCAAGATTTGCTCCAGTGTGAGTTTCACGGAAAGCTCTGGTCTGGAGAATGAAGTTTTGCATTTCCCACTCCATGTCAATGTGGTGTGCTGTCACCATTATATATGAGTCAGTGGTGCAAGACGTCCAGCCATCCACTGTAAGTGCAAGTCTTTGTGCACTGTTCAGCGACACAACAATCTCACTTCGCACTTTGTTGTACAGATTGGGAATATGTTTGTCAGTGAAGACAGACCTGTCTGGTATTTTATACCAGGGTTCCAAAACGTGCAAGAGGCTGTCTGAAGCCTGTAGCATCCCTGGCTGATTGATGGTCAGACTCTCAAACTGATGTTCCATAGAGTTTTAATTTTGAAACCTTCGTGTACTGTCGTACACACCTTGAACCCCATGAACACCGTAAGAGCTAAAGAAAAGAGTCAAAATAAACAAAATATGAGTATCTCTTTACAATATTCAACACTTTTCCTATACACACATAATTAAAGTATATCCCTTTAGCTGCTAATATCAGACATAAAAACGCGAATTAGCGCTCTCTATTGTTTCTTATGAAAATGACATTTTCTAATTGAAAGCTACATTTTAAACCATATTAATCTTGAAATGAAATTATTTATAAATTATTTTTTATAAATCAATGTGCAGCTTTAATCCTGATGATAACAACGCTACTTAGCATTCCGCTAACCAAAACACAACTCAATAAAGTCCCACTAAATCAAGAAACGAACTGAACCTTAACCTTACAATGGACATAACGTGACACAAAAATAATTACAAAGCTTGTGCCCTTATCAGCCAGGAGCAATAACCTTTGCACTTTATACATTGTTCCACATGCTCCTCTTGTAAACACATTTCTCACTCTGCAGGTGTTGTGCCATATTCTGCACCCCTCGCGTGAAATGCACCCCCTCCAGCGGAACGCCCATTGGAAGCATAGATATAGAGCATAGACTGTAAACGCTCACAGCCTGAGGATTAGGGATGGGCATTTTATCCGATGCGCAATCAGTGCATCGATGCGAGGGTCTATGGTAAATTGCATCGGTTGGAGTGGTGTGCATCGGATTAGAAAATGGGCTGAAACCAGAATGCATCGCCTTGTAAAAGCTTTGCATCGGTAAAATCCGATGTCATGTTATTATATATGTATTTTTTTAATTTTAAAATTATTATTTTCAGTCAATTCACTTCCATAATTATCTCTCAGACGTTAAATTCTCACGAGTGGACTGTTTATTGCGGAACAACAACACACTCTGATTCACCTACTCACAGTCACCACTAGGCAACGTAGGCGTCACTAGTCACTGAACATCAACACCCGGGGAAGGATGCCAGAGAAGAAGAGGCACATCCGGACTACTCCACTCTGAAGTGGTCTTGAAGGAACAATAAAGTTGAGTTGAATTTGCACAGATTTGCATCGTTATTGCATCGTGATTGCATTGTGGTAGGAAGATAAATCGTATCATCCTGAATTAGTAGATGCTTCATGTGAATGGTTAGTGTATCGTACCGTAGCCTACATATCGAGATGCATATCGTATCGTCCTGGGGATGGAGATTTCCATCCCTACTGAGGGCCAGTCGCCATACATGGCCACCAAGCGTAGCTCATGTGGTCAAAGTCATTTTCTGTGTGAATATTTTATCCTCTCCACAATACAGACTTCTTTCAGTTTTTGTTAATGACTTGCAATTACACGTGCTTATTGAATCAACCACCTTTATTTTTACTTTCTGGCAACCTCCCCAACAGTCACGGTTAACAAAAATGGCATATACTCAATGATGTCAATAAGCTATGGGGGGCCTCCCATAATAAGCAATAGCCTCTTTACTGCGTTTTCTTCCCTCATATTTGAAAATACATCCATTTTTTAAGTGGTGCAGTGTGTGACTTCGTCGGGGGCAGAAAAGCCTGTTTTGCCTGGCAGGAAATGCATCCCCCTGCTATTTCTCACTGGGAAGTGGCAACTTCCTTGAAATTTGCTCCAGTGGTTTCCCACATCCCGACAACTATACTCACCAAAGTATCTGATGCTTCAAGAAACAGAAAGCCCTTTTGGGGGGGGGGGGGGGGTCTGTTTCCTGCCAAGTGCTCCTGGCAGGAAATGCACCCCCTGCTATTTCCCACAGGAAAGTGGCCAGTTCCTTGAAATTTGCTCCAGTGTTTTCCCACATCCTGTCAACTATACTCACCAGAGTATCTGATGCTGCGAGAAACAGTAAGGACTTTTTTTTGGGGGGGGCGGGGGGGGATTTCCTGCCAAGTGCTCCTGGCAGGAAATGCACCAATGTTTTTCATGCTGGGAGAAGAATTAATTTCAATAAAATGTTATCAACACCAGGCAATGCATTGATTTTTAGCAATAGACATTCTCTGTATGCTGCAGACTAAACTAGGCCCAAGTGTATGAAATTGATCCTTATATTTAATGAACAACTGCAATGGTTTTACTCTCAGCACTGGGTCAAATTTCTTGTCTGAGTTTTCATGCCTTGCCAATAAAGATGTTTCAGATTCCAATTCTTTGTGTAAGTACTTATACTGAAAGATTTCTGCCAGCCTGACTGTGTTAATGAAATAGCCAATATTTTCCCAGCTTTAATGACATAGTTATATGTTCAAAACTACATTGTCATGTTTAAATATTAGTTCAAGCTATTTTTATGAATTAGATCATTCTAACATCATGCTGTTAAATGCTTTCATTATCCAATACCTGAACTACCCAAATGGTGTTACACCACTCCGCTGTGGGGGCCGTTTTACCCTCTGGAGGCACCATTAGTCGCCTGTATAAATGGTCTGTTTTTCTGGTGTATTTTTAGTATACTTTTTCCTATTTCCTATTTTTACCAAAAATAAGTAAAATCTTGACTTGCATGGTAGGTTTTTTTCCTCCACATTGTCATTATTATTATTTTTATTATTATTATTATTATAATCATAGAAAATCAGTCATTGGGAGCATTTAAAGATTTATATAAAGATTTATTTACAATGAACCAACATGTTTAAAACTATTAACACCAATCAAAAAATTCTTAACTTACCTTGTCTTAATGTTTTTCAACAACAAATGTAAATCAAATAAATAATAAATACAAAAGGAAATACTTTAACAATTATTCAAATATACATATATATACATAAATATGAAAAATAACCTCTTTAATAAGTAAATAATAATTCAAATATGCACTCGTACCTTTTACAAGGCCCTATCTCTCTATCTATTTCTTACATAATACACTTGTTCTCCTAAATACTGCTGATGGACAAACAAACAAACAAACAAACAAAACACAATGTCCTCGGCAGAGTTAACAATAAGGCACCACAACACCACTACTTGCATGCAGGGCACAAGTACTGCTCATCCACTGGTGGCCTCTGCACACATTTATGGTGGTACCACCTCTGATAGACGTCGCAGCAAATCTGGAAAACAGGTCATGTAGTGTTACATAGTTTTATAATCATGAGGTATCCTTAGAGAGGATATCTTTGAACTATCTCATTGCTAAAATGTATAACCTTCCTCCAATTTTTTAAAGTTCTCACCAAAATACATGTTGTGCTCTAACTAAATATTAAATCAATGTAGAGGAAGAGGTAGGTGTGGCACGCCAACCCCTCAATGAGGTACACACCACCTGAGAGAGGTGCAACCATGGCCAAATCCTCAGCAAGATCCTGCAGCGCTGCTGCAAAGGACCAGCCAACAAGGAAGAGCAGAGGTAGAGGGAGTTCTACGCATCTTCAGGGTCTCAGCACCTTAATACTCACAGTGACTTTCACTTTTTAATGCAGGCTTGTTCTGCTGATCTGCTCTCTTTCAACTTCAGCATGGGACCTGAATGGGGATGGATGGGCTGAAACGACCGCCCTTGCCCAGGACAAGTGCAAAGGAGCGGAAAAGGTGGGCATCTCCAGGTATGAAGGAGTCTGGAAGGAGTGCCCACCCTTCCACTAATCCCCCTCTCCCCTTGTTTGACAGAGACCCTAATAGTGAAAGATTCAAATTCAGAAGGCTCCACGCTGAACGTGGCCAACAGGAAGCCCAAAAGAGCAATGTGGCTGGCCTCTGCTCCCACAAACAAAATAGCTTTGGTTCCTCCCTCAGTTCTCGTTTGTCAATTAAAAAGAAAAACATTTTTGTGGTGAATCTGGCTCCTGGGGCCTTTTGTGCAAGCAATTCAACTCCTACACTTGTGCCTGATTCAGGGCACCACATAGGATAAGTATTGAAGTATATTAAAGATATCTTATTTAGAGAGTGACATACATTGATGTTGAGTCTGAAAAACAATACTCATTCTATATTTTTTCAATGTCAAGAAATTACCCATTGTGGTTCATCCTGGTCCTCCATCCCACAATAAAAGCAGAGGTTGCTTAGATCATCTGTAAGACAAACAGAATTCATAGAATATTTTCATCATAATCTTTATGTAGTGATCGGGTCAAAATGAACCATCTCCATTTTTATTATTACTATTCATGAGATAACATGTGACCAAAATGAAGTGATAGACAATGTAGAGCAAAAAGGAAACATACCCGATTCTCTGAGGAGTGAAGTGGCTATGTCCAGCCTCATCTTGCGTACTCCCTGCTTAGCAGTGTCCATATTTAATGCCTCCCCCTGTAAAACCTTTTCAGCAAACTGAAGAGACATTTGATTAATAGAATGGCATGACGACTGCATGGTCCTTAATATTTTACTGAAATTGATGACAAAAAAAATTAAACATCCAATATAAAGAATTACCTTGGGTATACTGTGAACCCGGAAGATAAATTGCCCCCGAATATAAGTTGCATCCAACTTTTTATGGTCTTAGACAGGGAACACAGGGTTTTCTACGGAGCCCCTAAGGTGCCATGGAGAAAAAAATAAACAAATCGAGATACTAAAACATGTGCAAGTTTTAGCTTAAATCGTGCGCAAGAGATACTACATTAATTACAGAGGCAAGTGGCAACAGACAGCTGGGCTCATCAGTAGATTGCAGTAATGCCACATAATATTGGTGGTCAGCTGCCGCTAAAAACCAAGAAGAAGAAGAAGAAGAAGACAGCCGGACTACGTGGAACATCCCATAAGACTCATCTCACAAGACCTTTGGATTTTTAAGTCATTATGAACTAGATTTATGGTTATTTATAACTGTTGATATAGTGTGGAATAATGTGTGTGTTGTCGTCATAATGCATCATGACTAATTATGATTGGCATTAGAGATCACTATGAATGTGCTCATAATGCACTATAGATGTAGTCTTCATAGAAAGTGTTACCAAAAAGGGAAGTAGGATTATTGGGCCGGATCCTCAAAAGGATTGTACTGCTTTTGAGGCCACTAAACCTGTGCAAATGAGAGGGAAAAATAGTGTGCAATCCACAAAGCATACGTAAAGGGTGAAAAGCACGCAAGCTGAACACAAACTGCACTGCCACTCCTAGCTGTGCCGGTCCAGGCTGCATGTGTGTTAAATAGGGAACATTCATAAATTCAGCACAAAATTGCCCCTTTCCTATGCAAAAAGCCTCATTGCAAATATTACGTAATCCACATATATCAGCGCCAATTGCCACAGGTAGTTATGTGGTGCAGTTTTATGCCATGATACCACTGTTTTAAATCAGTGCAATTTCTCTTTCTCACTCCCTTGCTCTCTTTCCTGCATAAAATGATTGCAAATTGCACTCCGTTGGTGGTAACTGTGAACCATAGTCTGTATAAAGTCTCTCGTGCCAGGAGCATATTATTTACAATTATTCTCAGTGACTGGTTTTAGTTAGGCATAACACTATTTCCAGCGACATGCTGTTTTCAGTTAACATTATTTCACGCAACATAAAATAGCCCTATTCTGTTTTAAAACATTATTTTAAGCTTTGTTCTTTGTTTTCTGTTGTGCAAAGTTATTCTGACTTTGATTTGCTTTCTTGAGTAAATAAGGGGATAAATCAGTAACGGACAGCACTGGTAAAAAGGTCAGTACACAATATTCAGGACCATGGACAGCTCCATGCTGACTTGTTTATTTTAAAAGTAATTGACTAAATGCTACAAGTCAGCCTTGGCCCATTTTTAAACTGAAGATCATCAGGAGGAATCTTTAGATTCACACAGAATAAATCAACATTTAAAGCCTCAAGCATGTGGAAACGAGAACAAAAAGCGAATGTCTAATTTTAAGACTGGAGTTTATATGTTTGTCTCTACACCTCATCAGGGAGGACTTTGAGTTCTAGGTCTCTAAATTTTTGTTGTCTCTTTCTGTCTGACTAGCTCTAATCATGTGCTTGGTGTTGTGCCAAAAGCCGATTTTTACCAGAAACTGATTTCCGGTCCAAGGGAGTGCGCACAGCCATTGTGGTTGAAAAGCTTCTGTGGTTCTGCGGCAGCTTCGTCAGGCTCAAACAACGAGTTTGTTTATGATCATCTAACGATGTTTATTTGTGTTTGCACTTGACAGCCTCCTGTACGTCCAGTTGCCTTATATGCCTGTTAAATAGGCTAGCTGGTGATTTTAATCTGGCTTGTATTTGCGCTAATAAAGATATGTGTCACTGAGGTGTTCTATGTTCTTTTTTTCTGCACCAAAATTACATTAGATCGCTCAACAGAGTAATTTGATCACAAACAGTGCTTTGTACGGTTTGAAAAAAGAGTAAAGGGACTTTACAATGTAAAAATCAGCTTTTTTGCTTGCCAAAAACTGATTGATGCCTCTGGCATTGTACATAAATGGATATTTTGCCCCAAAATGACTTAATATAACACAGCAGAGCAACATTAGCAAGATTTGACCCCAACCAGTGTAACATCATGTTCATAGTAAAGAAAGATGTGAAATGAGATCTTATCATGTTGATATTACATTTTATTACAGGGTAAGTCTTTTTCTCTTTTTTCGTTTTTTTCTGAGGATAAGATGCTAAAACAGGGCATTTTTGACTGACTGTGTGGTTCCAATTTGTGTGTGTGATCTGGCCATTATGGCGACTTCTTTGCTTCAATATTGTGAACGCGGATACATTTGGCACCATCTACTGGTCATGTCTTCAATGGACTTGGTTTATAGGTTGCCCATAAGACGCGACAAACTTTTGTGAAGAGACAAAAAGGGAAAAAAAGTGTGACTTTTATTCCGGGTTTTACAGTATGTAATATTACCAAATTTATTAAAACCTACATCATGATACACATGTAAAATGCTAATTTATATGAGTTTGACATTTATGCAACTGCATTTCATACTCACTTTTAAGGCCAAGACACCACAGGATGTCCCATCTTGCTGACATGCATGAGGGAGAGAGCTGAATGTCCACCTTGAAACATTGCACCCTTTTGCCCTCATGAATGCTCTAAAGTAAGCAAGCCGTAGGCCAATGTGAGAACCTCACAGGACACAAGGATTACATTTTTTCACACAATTAATTTTTTGAGTTAAATTTACCATGTAGACTCCAGGCACATCTTTATCTTTACTCCACTTTCCCCGAGTGGATCCAAGAAGATTGTTTTCTTATCATGTGGGGTACATAACCTTTTATTATTCACATGGAAAAATAACACAAATTAGGCAGGAACTCAATATATCAGTAATAGTCCAGAGGCTTAGCGCACATTTTTGGGTGGATTGTGCACATGTGGATAAAAGCGTCAAATTTTGTATGAGGCTTCTTTAAGACCAACTAAAGGATTTTAGCTTAGGAGCCCAACACAGATATCGAAATATCCATATACAACACCAAAGTTGTTTTTCATATGTTATTTTTCATGTAAAAGTAATAGTTCTGTGAGTCATAAGAAGAACATCCATGATAAATTGTTCTTTTTTTTGTCCAGTAAAGAACTTGAAACTGATTTTAATCTATCCTCTGATTATTAACCCCCCCTAATGATGTGTAAAATAGAGTACCAAGACACCTGGTACCTGTGCATCTTCCATAAAGTCCTGCAAAATATAGGTGGAATTTAAAAATAGGGAGAAAAAATGTCCTTTCAATGTATGGAATTCCCTCTTTTTGTTTAAAATTTAAATATCAAGTTGTTCAAATAGACAACTACTGTGTCACTGTACATTCAGATGGCAGTAAATAAATTAAGCTGAACTGTTTGGTCCTACACCTCGGCTTTTTAAAGATCTCTGCTCTCTTTAAGTTATACTGACTCTATTTTTTAAAACTTTTCTGTTTGGTTGTTGGTCAAGTTTTCTTAAGAGCATTAAACACAAATAGAAGAATGCTGAAAACCACTTATGCATACAATTTTAACAAGTTTGACTTTGTAAATAATGGGTTTGTTCTATCTCCATGTGACTTCTACTTATTTCTCTAATGGCTCTTTTTTGTAAAACAAACATGTAATGAGTAAATGTTTTACAAGCACTTCCCTGAACTTTCACACAATATGGACTTTTTCAGATATGGAACAATCACTGAGATTCAAAAGGCACAGGGCTTTATCATTAACAAGCCCTCTGCTCTGGCTTTTGATATTTCACATTTAATATAAATATGTATCAAAAACCAGAGCTAGATTTTGAACAATTATGACTCCTTAAATCTACATTTAATTTACTTTATGAATTTCAACACCACCAACAAACACTAACTGGCCAAAACAGCAGTTGCCACTGAAACAAAAGGTCACATACTCTAGTATTTTCTTGTTTCGCCTATAGCTTTGATTACAGCACACATTTGCGGTGGCACTGTTTTGATAAGCTTCAGCAGTGTCACAGATTTATTTCCATTCAATGTTGCATTAATTTTTCACCAAGATCTTGTATTGATGATGAAGACTGACCGCCGCGGAAGCCTTCTCTGGCACATCCCTAAGATTCTCAAAAGGAGTTCAGGTCTGGTCTTTGTGGTGGCCAATCCATGTGTGAAAATGATGCCTCATGCTTCCTGAACCTCTCTGACAATCTGAGCCCAATGAATCCTGGCATTGTCATCTCTGAATCTGCCCGTGACATTAGGGAAGAAAAAATCCACTGATGGAATAACCTGGTCCTTCAGTAAATTCAGCTGTCAGCTGAGCTCATTATTTGAGCCATGATGTTTCTGAACCTCGACCTGACCAACTGAAGCAGCCCCAGATCACAGCACTGCCCCCACATTCTCATACAGTAGGCACTAGGCATGATGGGTGCATCACTTCACCTGCCTCTCTTCTTACCCTGATGCTTCCATCTCTCTGGAACAGGGGCAATCTGGACTCATCAGACCACATGACCTTCTTAGTCCTCCACAGTCCAATCTTTATGCTCCCTAGCAAACTGAAGCCTTTTTTCTGCTTAGCCTTACTGATTAGTGGTTTTCTTAAGGCTACACAGCTGTCCAGTCCTAATCCACGCCAACGCATGCACGGGAAGAACATGCAAACTTCACACAGAAAGGCCCTGACCGACCCAGGGATTAGGGCTGGGTATTGATTCAGATTTTCTGGATCGATTCGATTCGATATTACAAGGTCTCAAATTGATTTGATTCACGATTCAATTTGATATTTATTCAGTTTGGGATGTCATGGTTAAAATAGTGCTGTCAATTTAAAAAGTGACCTTTTGACCTGGTACATCATTAAAAACTGTTTTAACATGAAGAACTAAACCCAAAGCAGTTACATTAATCATATTTTAATGATATGCATTACTTGTTTTTTGTCCAACTCGTATTTTCCTTTCTACTTGTTAAATATAAAATACTGTACATCCAAACATCAGCTTTTAAACTTGCCAGTGGTGCCCATATAGTGCTTCCACCATGTTTGTTTGCAGTAACATCTCATGAGATCTTGTTCAGTAGAAAGCAACGCTAAACGCTGATCACACGAGACTAGCAGGGTTGATACCACAGGCTGCTTCTCTGCACATCCAAAGAAGAAAAAACTACCCAAGTTAAAAGATCGATCTTTGGATTTTATGGATCGATTATGAACCAGTTAAAGGAAAATCGATTTAAATCGATTAAATCGATTTTTTTTAACCCAGCCCTACCAGGGATCGAACCTTTCTTGCTCGCCTATACCATACAGCTTGAAAATGCTCTTACTCTAACTATAAAACTTACCCTTGAGTTCTACTGTTGTTTTTCTTTGATTTGATTTGGCCAAACGTTTAAGTGATTTACCTATCACCATCATTCAGGCTTTTATTGTGACCACATTTGTTCCTTGAAGACCATGGTTCCCCACTATCCATTCAGTTTTTAATAATGTGTTTGACAGTTCTCAACCCAGTTTGAGTAGTTTCTTCAATCTCCTTAGATGTTTTCTCTGCTTAATACCAATGATTTGACCCTTCTTAAACAGACGAAAATCTTTTCCACGACCACAGGATGTGTCTTTGACATGGTTTAATAAATGAGAAGCTACTCATTACATCAGCTGGGGTTAAATAACATGTCTCCAGCTGAAAAATAATCATTCATGCGGTTCTTATCCAATGGGAGGCTAGTCCCTGTCTGTTTAGTTATATTCAAATGGTTATTTTGGGTTTTTTTCAGCCAGGTGGTGTGTATCAGAGCATTTAGGTTTTTCCCTTTATTACTAAAAATCATAAAGTATGTATTTTTAAGATTCAATAACTATTGATTAATATCAGACCATTCTTTTATTTTATTAATTCTATTTCGACCACATCCAGTACTTGATTTTATTTTTCCAGGTATTATCATTTGCAACAATCCATCAAGAAATTAAGAAACATAAACAACACCGTTTGCATACAAGCAAAATAGTTTGGGTCCTAGGACTGACCTCTGAGGTACCCAACGGGTGATGTTTATTTACATTCAATTTTATATTATTTATCTGAAATAAGTGTGTTCTGTTTTTTTAATAACTTGTTCTTTGAGTCCAGTCTTCTAATACCAAAGTTACCAAGTTTTAAAGAATAGCAATAGTCTGATCTGTGTTGTCAAGATCAACAAAGATGTTTAAAATGATTTTCTGGTCAATTTCTGTGCAGATGTATTTAGTTGATTCCATTTGCCCTCAATCCAACCCCACTGCTAAAACACTGTATTTGTCAAGAAATGCATCTAACCTGGCAAAAAAATATATTTTTTAAGTTTTTTGAAAATTGTGGAATGCAAGAATACTGGTCTGAAGTTAAACAATGTTAGTCTCCACTCTTATGTGGAATCACATTGGCAGTTTTCATCTCATCAGGAAATACTCCTGTTGAAAATGGCAGATTACATTTATACAGAATTCATTCAATAGCAAATTCTATTATAGTCTTATTCAGTATCATGCTTTCACAGTCAGTTGAGTCTTACTTGCACATTTTTTTCAGTATTTATTCAGTATGTCCACCTTCTCTGCTTTCCCAAGAAAAAATACTGTTGACATTACCTCTGATTGAGTGGCCCATAGCCTCATTTTCTGTTGATTTTGGATTTATTTTATTAATCTATTTGCAAGAATTGGAGCCACTTTTTCCAATGGGAAAATCATTCTGTACCATATCTTTCTTAATTACACTGTGTATTATTGCCCATGTAGTCTTAATTTGTACTACTTTTACTCTGGTATTGCTTTTTTATTTTCTGATCATCCAAACAAACTCATTTTTATATTTCTTATAGCTATGTTCTGCTTTTTTTCTCTTATTTTTGTGATGGAGTACTCATAATGTATTGCCATCTCTCTGAGACAGAGCAATTGTGACAGGTAGTCAGAATGCACAGCTCTATAACATGTTTTCACTGTATGATACACATTTATTTTTATTCATCATGGCAATAAAGATGTTATTGATAAAATTTCTTTTATCAATTTCTAAAATTTAAAATTTTTGTTTCAGTGGCAACTGTATTTTATTGCCCAGTTAGTGTTTGTTGGTGGTGTTGAAATTCATAAAGTAAATTAAATGTAGATTTAAGGAGTCATAATTGTTCAAAATCTACCTCTGGTTTTTGATATATATTTATATTAAATGTGAAATATCAAAAACCAGAGCAGAGGGCTTGTTAATGATAAAGCCCTGTGCCTTTTGAATCTCAGTGATTGTTCCATATCTGAAAAAGTCCATATTGTGTGAAAGTTCAGGGAAGTGCTTGTAAAACATTTACTCATTACATGTTTGTTTTACAAAAAAGAGCCATTAGAGAAATAAGTAGAAGTCACATGGAGATAGAACAAACCCATTATTTACAAAGTCAAACTTGTTAAAATTGTATGCATAAGTGGTTTTCAGCATTCTTCTATTTGTGTTTAATGCTCTTAAGAAAACTTAACCAACAACCAAACAGAAAAGTTTTAAAAAATAGAGTCAGTATAACTTAAAGAGAGCAGAGATCTTTAAAAAGCCGAGGTGTAGGACCAAACAGTTCAGCTTAATTTATTTACTGCCATCTGAATGTACAGTGACACAGTAGCTGTCTATTTGAACAACTTGATATTTAAATTTTAAACAAAAAGAGGGAATTCTATACATTGAAAGGACATTTTTTCTCCCTATTTTTAAATTCCACCTATATTTTGCAGGACTTTATGGAAGATGTACAGGTACCAGGTGTCTTGGTACTCTATTTTACACATCATTAGGGGGGGTTAATAATCAGCGGATAAATTAAAATCAGTTTCAATTTCTTTACTGGACAAAAAAAAAAGAACAATTTATCTTCAATTGAATGTTTTGACTCACAGAACTATTACTTTTACATGAAAAATAACATATGAAAAACAACTCTGGTGGGGTGCTGAATTGGCAGAGTGGTTAGCAACTAGGCACCCCATGTACTTGCTTCTGCCGGTCCGGGTTCGAATCCTGCTTGTGACCAGTTTGCAGAGTGTCTTCCCTGCTCTCTCGCCCCCTTTCACAAGCCTATCCACGGTGTCTCTCCTATCAATAAAGGCACAAAATGCCAAAAAAATACATTAAAAAAAAAAAAAAAAAACCTTTGGTGTTGTATATGGATATTTCGATATCTGTGTTGGGCTCCTAAGCTAAAATCCTTTAGTTGGTCTTAAAGAAGCCTAATACAAAATTTGACGCTTTTATCCACATGTGCACAATCCACCCAAAAATGTGCGCTAAGCCTCTGGACTATAAGTCTCCGTTCCTATACTAAAATGCAAATGAACGGTATACACGCGATGTCTACAGGCTCTATTTAAAACCATAAACTGTAAGCCTATATAAAGACTACTATAAAACACAAATCTTTAAAGCAAGGCAAGTTTATTTGTATAGTGTATTTCATGCTCGTGCTTTGGCTTACATGATTAAAATGGGGAAAAAAACTCAACTTCAAGAAGAAACTGTGAAGCTTTCTGCCGAATTTCATTTTTTTGTGCCTTAGAAATGTTAGGCGGATACTGGCCTTCACTTTTGTAGTTTAAAACTCTCTGATATAAAACTGGATCCATGTCTCCCACTGTTGATTACAGGAGCTGTCTGGGTTAATTGACGTGCAATGACGTGGAGATCACGTGACCTCTTCTTTGTAGGCATAGTACACGGCGTCGATGAGAATATGTTCCAATAGTAAAAAACAATATATACATTTTGTACCCGCGGTCTATTTTAGGTGTTGACTTGGTTTTAGATCCAATAAAGTGTGTCTAATTGGAGAAAAATAAAGTGGATCTAATTTTTTTTTCTGGAGGGGGGGTATTGATGTACAGGGAAATAATGTGGTGGAAAAAAAAACCTACCATGCAAGTCAAGATTTTACTTATTTTTGGTAAAAATAGGAAATAGGAAAAAGTATTCTAAAAATACACCAGAAAAACAGACCATTTATACAGGCGACTAATGGTGCCTCCAGAGGGTAAAACGGCCCCCACAGCGGAGTGGTGTAACACCATTTGGGTAGTTCAGGTATTGGATAATGAAAGCATTTAACAGCATGATGTTAGAATGATCTAATTCATAAAAATAGCTTGAACTAATATTTAAACATGACAATGTAGTTTTGAACATATAACTATGTCATTAAAGCTGGGAAAAATATTGGTTATTTCATTAACACAGTCAGGCTGGCAGAAATCTTTCAGTATAAGTACTTACACAAAGAATTGGAATCTGAAACATCTTTATTGGCAAGGCATGAAAACTCAGACAAGAAATTTGACCCAATGCCGAGAGTAAAACCATTGCAGTTGTTCATTAAATATAAGGATCAATTTCATACACTTGGGCCTAGTTTAGTCTGCAGCATACAGAGAATGTCTATTGCTAAAGGAATAACACTTTTTTCAAACAGATTGCTGTTAAATCTCCATGTATTTCATGATGCTATTCTGTGTAAACAAAAAAAATAAAAAATCAATGCATTGCCTGGTGTTGATAACGTTTTATTGAAATTAATGCTTCTCCCAGCATGAAAAACATCGGTGCATTTCCTGCCAGGAGCACTTGGCAGGAAACGACCCCCCGCCCCCCAAAAGGGCTTTCTGTTTCTTGAAGCATCAGATACTTTGGTGAGTATAGTTGTCGGGATGTGGGAAACCACTGGAGCAAATTTCAAGGAAGTGGCCACTTTCCTGTGGGCAATAGCAGGCGGTGCATTTCCTGCCAGGAGCACTTGGCAGTAAACGACCCCCCCACCCCCACCCCCACCCCCACCCCCATGGTGGTGCATTCATTGCGCCTGGGAAACAGGAGATGGGGTGAAGTTTAACCATAGACTGTAAAAAACGTGGACGTCATGTCTATGTCGTGGACTTGAATTGAAGCCGCCACAAAAACTGCTCCCGCTGGTGACTGGCTGCAGTATAGGTCAAATGTCCGTCTCCCCCATTCATCTGAACGGGCCCGATTGAGACTTCAAAAAATTAATACACCTCGTAGAAATTATTTTCCCATCCGTATGCAGTGGTGATATGAAAGTATTATTGGGCTGCGTTTTTTCCAAGTCCTTTTTTTTCTGAAAAGTTTCTTTTTCATCAGTTATTAGAGTTTAAAAATAACCACGGTTTATGGCAGCTTCACAATGATTGTGTACGGCGTATGCTGGGGAGTTTTGCGACAGTTTACGACAACTACGTCCAGATATGGTCTAGATTCTCTACTGGCTGCACAACGGCGGCGCCCTGACTGGGGAAATTATGGCTTCAAAACCGTTGAATGGTAGAAGGCGGAGCCATGCTATCCAGTTCTTATAATACATCCATGAGTTTAACATGGATAAAACGGCGCTTGCATCGAATTTTACAGGTACCTGCCAATGCATCAAGATGAATCTAGATTTCACCCATCAATTGCATCGATACCCAGTGAATGAGCCGACGCACTCGCATCCTGCACGTGCGCATCGATGCATCGATTAATATTGATTATTTTTCACACCCTTAATGAATAACTGTATTGATAACAGGGGAAAGTATATAACTACGCTAACGTCGGTTCAAATCAGTGTATCTGTAGATGTGATAACTGGCTCTATTGGCCACAGCATCGTAATCACCAAACTAATTTAATCTGATTTAGATGTTTGAATATTCCCACAGTAGTCAAGAGGAATTTAACAGCTGAAGGGATTACAATTATTCCTCATATTCTTCCTACAGCCCTCCTCTCCCCCCTGTCTCTGTGTTAGCTTTAGGAGGCTAAGTTTAGCGGTTAGCCTGTTGTTTTAGCCTGTAACATTACGATAAACTAGCTTTGCTGTTTTCTAAACACGAAGACTTTACAATCTTATCTTTTCTGGGCCGTAACATTAGTCTCTGTTGTCTATTACTTTGCTGGCTGCTGTTAGATGTACAGAGATCTGAGGTCAAGGCCTGCCGCTCTGCACTCACTGAGGCAATGTAATCGGTATAAAGAATCCAAACTCATTTCGTGTCTAAACTGTGGACGAGGGAAACGATCAGTGAAGGCTGTGTTTCTTTGTGTTTTGCAGCAGATCATGTATATATTGATAACAACAGGGAGAGTATATAACTACGCTAATGTCGGCTCAGATCAGTGTATCTGCAGATGTGATCACTGGGTTTTCCGGCCTCTGTTGTTAACAACAAACTAATTTAATCTGATTTTCGTGAGTTTAAACACTCAGAAATGCCCACAGATTGCTGTCATACGAGCTGTGTGACTGGGAGGATAAGTTACAATTACTAGCACGTCAGTGATTTACGAAAAACCGAGGGAGGCAAATAAGATGTGTGATTTAATTATCCTCCCATTTTCTTTACTAACAATATATAGGCATAGACATTTCATAATGCATCACATAATGTGACATTTGTAAGTAAAAACTCATTAACCTCTGAAAAGCCTGTTGTATCTTATTTGAGACATACTTTTGATACATGTGTATAATCAAAATGATCAAAGAAAGTAAAAAAAAAAAAAAAATGAATACAGTCAGATAAATGATAAAAATAAAGGTCCTCAGCTGAAATATCAGTTGCCAGAAACATCTAATATATCTAATGAGGAACAAAAACTATATGTAACATCTCATGTAATTTATTTAGATTTCAGTACAACGTGAAATAAACATTTTATCTACAAAAAAGGTAAAAACGCATGCCTATAATTTGTGTTTTCATACTCTAACAGGTTAAACATTTTTCTTTCTTGTGTCTATGCTGGTCGACTTCAGGCAACAACATCTTCTGATGGTGAACCGATGGTTACAGTCAGCTTCTTAAAATCCAAGGAGGAAGGATGCAAAGCCAGTGAGAGCAGAGCCAGCTTTCCGTAAGTTAAACAAGCCTTTATTAAAAATCAACACATTTAAAAACATTGGCAAATAGGCATAGCATGGAAAGGAAAAGATAAAGGAAACTGGAATAAAAATGTTATCAAAATAGAATTGAGAATATATAATCCGTAAAGACATTGTGTCAATAAAAGACTATGAAAAGAAGAGTACAACACTGCAGTGAGGTGTTTTGGTTTTGGTGCCATTTCTTGCAAACACATATTTTTGTATCTTGCATTTCAGATCATGCAGATGCACTGTTGGACCTTGTCTTTGAGGTTTTCCAGGACCCTGCTCCACACCTGAAGGAGCTGCAGAAAATACCAGACCATATGCTCCTTTTCCAAATAGCAGGAAGCGCTGAACCCCTTTATACTGGTCTTTTGCTGCAGGAAACTCCGCCACAGCGCAGGCAGGCAGCAACACCCGATTCATCAGCACCAGCTCACAAAGGCTCTGTAGGCCAGGCATCTGTAAGGGCTGGACATTATAAGATTTTGTCAGGACTGAAGGGTTACTTTCATAGGTGTTTTTATGGATATATTCATATTTTTATCAATATGGTTCTATGGTTTGTGTTTAAAAAAAATTTCATGTCTTTTTTACCTCCTTTATGTAAAAATGTCTACAGTACCAGCTGGTACATTTGGGGTGAATTCCAATTCCTCCCTTAACCCTCAATCTTAACCCTCAATCTTAACCCTCAATCTCAAAAATGCGCAATCCCGCGAAGTGCCAGTGCTGTCCCGATTCTCAGAATGTTAAGTTGAGGGACAAGTTTGAGGGCTGTACAACCCCTCAAATTGAGCACCACCCTTCGGAGTAAGGGCTACCCAGAATGCATTGCGTATTTTCACCAGCTTCACCACAACCAAGATGGCGTCCAAAGCGGCGATAAAAACGAGCTACAAATGTAAGTATTTTCGTCAATATGAAATAGAAATATATCACGAAAACCATTGTATCATCTTGTTTAAGCCCTCTTCACGGATTATTGACCTCATTGCTGCATAACATTCATTTTATTTGACGGTGTTTGCCAGTCGGACTGGCGGTCCCGGTTTCAGTGCACAGCCTCATTCATAACCTAAAGTTACGGTAGCGGAGATGGATGGAACATTGGTGCTGGAGTCGGCGGAAATGGACTATGGATGACAGAAATGGCTTCTTCTTTATTTTTTTAAATTGGCAGACTGAATGCAGCTCGGGCAGAGTGCTGCCCCCACAGTCTGAAGACGTAACTGCATTTAAGGGGTGTCCCATTTGTAAGTCAAGAAATAGCCCTTAACACTTGGTTTTGAGTGTCACTGAGATTGAGGGTTGAGAATGAGGGTTAAGATTGAGGGTTAAGGGAGGAATTGGAATTCACCCTTGGTCTTTTTATATGTAAAAATATTTTTCACAATAAAAAGTCTACATGAACTGCTTTGTGTGTTTTCAGTTTTCCATATGCTACATGTAAAGTAAATACGTAAATAACAAGAAAGAAAAAAATAAGATCGAGGAAACAGCAATGTACTTTTAATCTTTACTATTTTTGTTCAACAGTACTGGAAGCGTAATGTCAAAATACTTATGCATTATTCCTCTTAGATGTAAAGGCTCATAATCTGCTCAAATCTAATATAGAATGCATGTTGCAGTGAAAAACACAAAACACACAAGCATAGAGGCCTGAGTCCAGGATGGTGGGTCTGAGAGTTCCCTCTCAGCTGATCAAAACATACATGCTAGCGGCTTCAGATGCCGGTTGTAGCTTCGTGTAACTTTTATCAAGTATCATAACTCTTCTGTTTTGACTGTCAGCGGCGTGAGGAAGAGACAATGCAGGAAATTGAAAAAGGGATTATTATGACAGTCCCATTCACTTTGGAGTCAAGAGGACACCTGTATGTACCGGAATTTATACAGAGGACGAGTGTCTACAAATGGAGACGGACAGACCAAGAGGAAAACAGAGGAAACATCCACAGACACTGGACATGAAGAAAGAGTCGGAAATAAACAGTGGGGCGAATGTTTGACCTGGAAATATGTGACACGGACGGCGGTATTACTTGTCAGACTTTCCTTTCCTGGAGTTTTGTGGACATTCTTCAATTTCCCGAAGATAAACTGGAAAAACGTCCCAAACCTGGAGGACCTAATGACAGTTTCTGCTCAAAGTAAGTAATAATATGTCAGAGACAAATAAGCAGAGTAGAGGAGGCTGTTTGTTTGTCATAACAGTGCAGACTAATAGTGAGTGTGTGTCTCTCACACATGCAACGATTTCTGTGCAGCCGAATTCTAGATGATGCACATCTGTTTCTGCATCAAGGGAAGCATCACAAAAACCCATCTCAGAAATATTTGTCTTATAATGTGCTTTTAATTAGTCTAAAAAGGTGTTTGAAAGCCACTAGCTCTCCGCTAGCTAACTACGGCGGAGGGATTTAGCGGAAGGATACAGACGTGAGTTGGCTTAGGTCCGGATAAACTTTAAATTTCCCAAAGGTTTATGCACTTAAAAAATTGTCTATGTAGCGTACTCTTAAACTGTGGTATTACTTTTGGATTTGAGCTCTTGTAGGTGGAGAAAATAGCCTTTAAATCTGGTACGGTACTTTTCCATTAGCGTCTTTTCTTCGTCACTGACGCTTACAGACTGTGGCTTTCTGGTGGAGAGGAGAGAACTTTCTACTGTATCTAATGTCCTTTGTGACTACATGGAGCTCATACAACCCCACTTCAAAAATACTGAACTGTCCCTTTAAGAGATCTCTGAATTCCTTGGCAAGAGTTGGTCTCAGCAGCTCTGTGAATATATTTTAAGAAAAAGCTCTTAGGAACTTTTAATGTAATTTAGGAGTCCTCCTATTGGTAAGATAAAATGCTTTGTGAATACGGGCCCTGAAGTTGAAAACGTTGCTAAAAGCCCGTCCAATCCTCTCTCTGGTCCAGCTTCTTACTCAGTTTTTCCTCCTCTTTCCATTCCAATCCTCATCCATCAAAGTCATCTTTGGTATCATGGCCTCAACTTTCATGAAACCAGACACACTCATATGTGATCCCCTGTTTATATCGAACATAACCTGAACTCACGTTTGTGCTGTAAAGTAGTTCGTTGATCAGCCGCGGCCCATGCTTAACAGCCAGACAGATGTCCTGGCTGCACAGAGAGAGAGGGGGAGGTACTATTCATTTTATTTACTGACTCCCCACTATTAGACAGACTTGAAAGCAGATATGAGGAGTAAAAGTTACGTGTTGTTACTTAAACATGGGAAAAGTATGTACTGCGCAGGATTCAAACCCTGGCAATCAGCTTGACAGTCGTTGACAGTTGTTTTGAGCCACATATTGGCTAAATGGAGAAACAGTTTTGGGGTCAGAAACCTTACCTTCTGGCCATGAGGAGGCGATGTGTCTTGCAATCCAGTTGAACAGAGGGCTCGGAGCAGATAGTTGGAGAGTCGAGGACAGGCGAGGGATCAAATTACCAGCACAGTTAGGATTTACAGGCAGAAAACTCGGTGTCTAAGACAGAAAGCGAGGTAGCCGGGGATCAGACGAATAGGCAGGTTCAGAGCAGAAACAAGTCGGGATTTTGCGATCAGTCCAAGTGGAATGCGAGCAAGGCAGGAACAGAGACGAAGCGGGTCAGCAACTGGTGATCAGTCCGAGATAAACAGCTGGAAAGGCTTGCATGAGAGCAAAGATGATCAGACAACTGGTGTGTGTGTGAAGCTGGTGCTTAAGTAGGCTGGGCTGATTGTAGGAGAGGCTGCTGTGTGCCTTCTTTGATCTGACGGCTTTCTATTTGCCCTTCTCCTTACATTAAAAGCCTTTTTACATTGGACAGCAGTTCTCAAAATATTTGGGCAAACTTGATTGGCAATATTAGTAACTTCCTCGTAGGCTGTTTCTGTATCATAAGCCTGCGAAGCACAAAATAATTCATGGGAAAAATACATTTTATCTAAACGCGTCTCCGTCCTCTTCCTACTCTTGGACTGCTGGCTGGAGAAGGAAGGAGGGAGGCTGAGGAGAGCCATCCTCCCCTGGTCCGGGGATTCAGACCAGGGGAGGACAGCTGCATCTGCCAGCCTACCATGGCTGCAGCACATGTAAAGGCAAGGAGAGGTGTTCATTTGCTTGATGAAGACAACATTCGGCTGTGTTAAACCCACTCAAATTTTCTCTCCTCCCTTTCTGGCACTTGCGCAGGGGGGCAGGGACGGAAGCGTGGATGCGCCTCTGTGCCCACATGCAGGAAACTTGCAAAGTGCGCTGTAGCCCTATATGTTAAAGCCAAACAAAACGTTGATGACATCGACTTCTCTTTATTTCACGGGAAAAATATAATTCTCTTTTCACAAAGACCTTCAGTACAAGTACCCTGACCAGTTACAGAGACACACAAGAAAAGATATAAAGGCATACATGGAAAACACTTATAAAATGAAACATGAGTATTTAAAAAACAATAAAATAGCGTAGCATTAATCCAAATAAGGCAAAATTTAAGTATCACATGTACTGATGTGTTAAAAGGAGGATCCTGTTCCTGTTTAATCTGCATTTACAAACATTTATGCTTTATTTTGACCAAAAACACTTTAGTCATACACCCGGTGTCGCACTAAGAAAATAGCTTACTAAAACAGAGCCAGCCAACCAGCAACAAGCTCTAAAATGACACTTTAGAGAAATTACATAAACAAATTTAAAGAAAAATACAATTTAATACTGTTAAGAATCGACAGGAGTCACCAAATCTGTTTTATATTACACATGAACCCACTGAAGTGCATTTCATTTAATCCACATTATAAATCTAATGTTGCTAATGGCACAATTCCAATATCGCAATACAGAGTGCACGACTCTTAAATATAAGTGATACAGTCTTTTCATGTATGTAGTTATATGATGCACTGAGATGATTGAGTTTGTTTGCAAATCCACATCATATTGAAGTTGGGAGCTTGTTTAATACAAATAAATACATTGATTTTCAAGTCTTTATTGACCAAGATTGAATACACTGCAAAGCCAAGATATTTAATGTTCAAACTAATAAACTTCATCGTTTTTTTTTTTTTTTGCAAATATTCACGAATTGCCAATTACACATTCCAAAAAAGTTGGCACAGGGACAGCAAAAGACTGAACATTCCACAGGTTAACAGGTTCATTGCAAACAGGAGTGTTGTGATTGGGTACAAAAGGCCCATTCTTGAAAGACTTAAGTCATTCACATGCAAGGATAGGGCGAGGTATACCGCTTTGAGAACTATGCTAGCAAGTAGTCCAGCTGTATAACATGTATTCAACATGCATTTGCAAGGAACTTAGGGATTTCATCATATACAGTCCATAAAATAAATTAAAAAAACAACAGAAATTCTCAACATTTAAGTGGCAAGGCTAGAAAACCAATACTAAATGCCTGTGATCATACAATATTGTAGAAGATAAATATCTGTGATGATATAGGGTGGGTTAGCGCCCATGCTATAGGTACCTTGCATAGCTTTGAGAGCACCATTAATGCTGAAAGGTACGTCCAGTTTGGAGATTCTTAAGTTGCCATCCAAGCCAATTTATTAGGGACATTCCTGCTTATTTCAGCAGGACACATTCCGCAGATTTTACAAAGGTGTAGCTTCTCAGTAAAAAACGTACAGGCACTAGACCAGCCTGCCTACACTCCAGGCCTGTCTCCCATTGGAAATATGTGGCACACAGCAAAGCGAATAATACAACAATGGAAATCCTGGACTGTTGAGCAACGGATGTTGTACATTAACAAAATGGGTAAGATTGTCACCTACATAGCTGCAACAATAAGTGTCCTTAGTTGCTTATTGAGTTTTGTTAAACTTAGAGGTGATGTAACACAGTGGCAAACGTGCTCCTGTCCAAGCTGTTTGGAATGTGTTGCTGGGGTCAAATTTAAAATGACTGTATCTTTGCTAAATAAAAAAAAAGTTTATTGGTTTGAACATTAGATATCTTGTCTTTGTAGTGTACTCAACTGAATATAGGTTGAAATGGATTTTGCAAATTATTGTACTCTTGTTTTTATTTGCACTTTACACAACACACCACCTTCTTAGAACTGAAGTTTGTAGTTTAAATCTCACTTAAATGCAGAGTGGCTGAAAATTCTTGCTGTTAGAAATGAAAGGATGTTGGGCAGCTAATGCTCAAGGTGTTTGTGTTAAAATCATGCACTCAACAAGACATAATGCTGACAACGGCATCTCTAAAAGCAATGGGAAACCAGTTTCTTATAATACACCAATCGATGATAATCAGCTCTTCCTCCCAGAGTGTCTCTCTCCTCTTCCTGAGGCTTCTAGCTGCCAGGATTCCCACTGAGCAGCTGTAATAATTTTGATAACCATCCAAGTCCACATTTGTCTGATACAGAGACAAACAGAGATAAAAACAGCTCTTCATGCTCTTCTGAAATTCTCTTAAGTGCCTTGGACAGAGCTGCTGTTGAGAAGGCTCACAGCTCTTCATCTGGAATAAAATCCAAGGTCTTGAAACACCTTTCTCATTAAAGATAATTTATGAATCATTAATGCTCTTTGACAGTGCAAAAATAATCATGATCCTCTGTTGCTCTGTAAACACATGGGCCCAACTGTGTTTTGAAACCTGTAGATCTGCAATCAACCCACACCTTCAACTTGAAGACACAGGGGTCTAAAAGGTACATCCCATGAGTTTCTCAGCTTTTTACAGTCTGTTGAGCAGAGGGGATTGACATCGTCTTAGGAACGGTTTTCTCGATGCAGCAGGGAAGATCTGTAATAGAAATGACACAAACGATTTGTTTTTGAAAATTCAGTTTCACATTGATAAAACACTAACACATAAATGTGTTTACCCACCTAAGAGACCTTCGACTGTCTTTCTCCATGTTATTCTCAGGTCCCTCACTCTCATATGAAGCCAGGTGAAGCTCTGAAATAAATAACAATATAATAATAACATATAATATATAATAATATTAAAAGGATAAACATGATATCATACTAACCATCTTCGTTGAAGACAGGTGTGGTGACAAGACACTGCAGGATCCGGCGGTCTCTGTCGAATGGACAAACCACCTGACGCCAAACCAGGAACTCGCTGACCTGCTTTGCAAGTTCCCACAGTTTCTGTTCGGACGAAATAGAAAACACGAAATAGAAAACAAATTTGTAAACTCATCATGACACTATGTTTGTGTGAACAAACGTCTCTCAGCCTATGCAATCTACATGATCATAGTAACTGGTGATGCATTATACAGGATTATTGCTGATATGCCAAAAGTTTGTCAGAGAAACCTTCACTCCACTAAAATTGAACCGTAATTTTCATGCTGATTTTCCATGGCTTTGCCTCTGGCCTCTAAAAAAACAAAATGCTGTTTTTTAACTCCTAGATTTACCATGTAAAATCTATCTATCAGCCTCTACATACATGTGTGTTTTCTGCTCACCAGGCACCATGTCTGTTTTGAAAGTACACAAAGTGACCTGTGACCCCCCCCCCACCCCATCATCATTTGGGCATCCAATCAGTACTGAGCAGAGCACACATCATAGTACATTATTCAACTTCAATCAAATCCTGCAGTATAGACACCCAAGACATGATGTTATCAGTCAAACTCACCAAGACATGGATCCTTTAAAGGGCAACTCCGGTTTTTTGACACCTGGACCTTATTTATAGGTCTGTGCATGCTCATATACTCACTCAGACAAACATCGTGCAGCTCGGAGTCCTTCAGAAGTTATTTAGATCCAACCGATTTAGCCGCACTTAGCGGGGGCCACGGCAAGGGAGCTTCAGCGCGGGACATAATCTCTGCAAAATCGCTCATCTCTACCACAGCCCGGTTTGTCATTGCAGAGAAATCCTCCAGAGTAGTCAGACATATATTCCTGGATAGATCCATACGCGTGTCAGCCGGTCTCAAGTCCCACTCTGAGCAGCTAACACACTCCTCTTCTGTTGCTATCGGCGTTATTATTATATTGTTATTTGTTTCAGAGCTTCACCTGGCTTCATATGAGAGTGAGGGACCTGAGAATAACATGGAGAAAGACAGTCGAAGGTGCTAAAGCGCACCAACAGTTTGCATTGAGTCGTGGACGTGCTCCTGTTTGTTGTTCTCGAGCCAGCTGTTCGTCTTTCTCCCTCCACATTCTTCTTTCATGGAGCTCCTCGTCCGTGTACTCGGGCTCAAACCGGTAAGAACAACCGTCAAAGTCGAAGTCGTAGTCTGACTCTTCGACATCAGATAAATATACTGCCATATTGCACAGCAATGCCGGCAAAAAGTAAATCAGCTGTACCTTTGTGTCGCGCGGCTATGACGTCATCAAAAGTTTGTTTACCAGGTCAGCTGACCCACCTGAAGAGGTAGACGAGCTGCCTTTATGATAACACTGGTGATGGATGAAAAATATAGTTGAAATGAGCGATTTTGCAGAGATTATGTCCCGCGCTGAAGCTCCCTTGCCGTGGCCCCCGCTAAGTGCGGCTAAATCGGTTGGATCTAAATAACTTCTGAAGGACTCCGAACTGCATGATGTTTTTCTAAGTGAGTATATGAGCATGTACAGACCTATAAATAAGGTCCAGGTGTCAAAAAAACGGAGTTGCCCTTTAATTAATAATAGGCTACTTTTTGTTTATCAAAGCACAAATTCAGTAATAATTAGGTAAAACATTATGGTACATTTGATATTGTTTGGACTTCAGATATCCTCAATAGGGTTCACGTTATCCTGTTTTTAGCTCCAGTGTGCAGGTTTCCTTTGCTTTTTGGCCACAAGGGGGCTTGCTAACATTGTAAAAAAAATCTTTCTATCATCCACTTATAAAGAGAAGCAGTCAAATCAGAGTGCTTGATTAAGAGTGTTTCTAATTCAAGGTTGTTAAAGTTTTGGGCTTTTCATTAGTTTGCATTTTTTCAATATCAGATTAGTTTCAGTGTGTTTAAAAAGGTTAGTTAAGCTTTGACATTTTGAATATGCAAAATTGACTATTTTGCAATTGATTGGTGTTAGTTTTAATATATTGTCTTTTTCTTCATGTTTTAGAGGAGGATCTTCAGTACTTCTATTAAGAAATACCTTTCATCACACTGGACTCTAATTTCATAGACCAGGCGCAGGCACGGCGCACCTGCCCTGCGCCACGCCGACAGGGTGTGTCAGGCACACTTTGCAAGTTTCTTGCAGTGCCCAGAGAGGCGCACTCCAGGCGCAGAGACAGAGGCGTCTCTGTCTCTGCGCCTCAGCGCAAATGCCAGAGAGGGAGGAGAAAAGGCGTGAGTGGGTTTAGCACAGCTGAGTGTTGTCTTCACCAATCAAATGAGTGCTCTCCTTGCCTTTAAATGCACTGCAGGCAAGGCGCAGTGACTGATTGGTCTGACTGATCCCTGCCACGGCAGCCATGGTGACCTAGAAAGACCCGGTAGCAGAGACGGTTAGAGCAGGTGTCACTGTTACAGCTACTTGAAAGCAGAGGGCACTCGGGGTGCGCATGGGAGGCCATGAAGCGTGTCAACGTGTGGGCCAGCTCCCGGGACAGATGTAATCTGTTCTTTTGTCATTAATAGGAGTATAAAATTAAGTTACAGACATTTAAACACTGCAGCAGGCTATTCAATTCATGCTTGTGATCCACCTGCATTCCTGGTCTGTCATCGCCAATTAGCAGAGCCTTTGGTAATATACTGCATACTCTCCTGGTATCTCCTCCTCATCCTCCTTGCAATAATGTACTCCATCTTTAGATCACATTAAGAATAAAGACTAAAACAGAAAAATATTGGCAATCACAGGTAAATCCTGAAGACACAGGGCGTCGGTGGCGCAGTTGGATAGTGCGCTTGGTCAGTGATCGGGAGGTTGCAGGTTCAAGCCCAGCTCCGGGCGACACATGGCGATGTGTCCATGGGCAAGACCCCAAGTTGCTCCCACTGCTGCGTCAGTGGCGTGTAAATGAGCATGAAAGGGCGTGAATGTGTTAGAGATACTGATGGATAACTAACATAGATACTCTGAACCATCAGTGAGTGAATGTGAGAGCGAATGGGTATGAATGGGTATGAACGGGTAGGTGTGACCTGCAGTGTAAAGCAGCTTTGAGTAGTCAAAAGACTAGAAAAGCGCTATATAAGCTCAAGTCCATTTACCATTTACACAGAGTGACATACATTAATTTTCTCTCTTTTTTCTGTCTTTTTTCTCCTTCTTTTCTTTGAATTTCCTGAGATGAGAGAAGCCGAATATATACTCCGTATTGGATGATGATGCTGTTTGTTGTTGGCTTTTGAGTTGTGCATCAAACTTCCAGCTGCCATCAGGTTAAGTTTCCATTATGACAAACGGCTTTCATCCAACATCAGATGTGACGGGACAGTTAAAGGTGAAGTCAGCGATGAAAACGAGTGGAGAGGTTGTTTATAAACGAATTTAGACCCGCCTCTCCCTTCATACCTCACCCCTGCTCCATCCCCGAAAGCTGATGAACCTGCATCGTCCTGGAAACGGCCGTAGAAACTGTGTAGCTGACCCACGTAGCTAAGGTAACCCTGACTCGTCAGACAATAGTAGCCACAACTCGACTGTCATTATTGATAACATCACGACAACAGTACATTTTGGCAGATTAGACAATAAGATGAATCCCCAGCGGCTCTTACTGTTTTGTGTAGCACCACAAAGCTAATGCTGCTTACCTGTCCAGCACGAAGACAGCAACATCCTCGTCCGTTTTCAGGTATTTCAATAAGCGGGGTTCCCTCCAGCGTCGGAAAGCAACACCAATGTTGACCCGGGTCTTCGCTCTTTCATGGTCATCGCCCTTCTTTTTCACTTTTCACTCCTCTGACCTTTTTCTTTTGGGCTGTTTTTCAACCATTGCTACTGCAACTATTGTATCTCTCTCTTACGCTAACTGCACACGCAACACAATCAACTACTCCCCCACCCTCCTCTGTCTGATCTGCGCATGATTATGATCGCCCCCTGGATGTGTGGGGGTGTACCCTGTTTTGGTGACTCGGCCTGAGCCACAGTATTTACCTGCTGAAATTCAGAGCCAAGGCTGTGTATTGAAACCTGACTTTTTTTTCTACATGCTGTCAGTGGTGACATCTTGTGGGTGGAGAGGAGAAATACGGTGATTTTGACAAATTGTGCATTAGATTAGAAGATCACTGACTACACCTTTAATATAGATACAAATGTATACACTGGTTCAGACGGTTACATTAAATAGTGATTGCTGCGATTGTTTATTGGATTAAAATGTGCCTGACACTCTCGAAACCTGCTTCTGAGGGTTTGGTGACGTGTGCGCACACGTGTGCCTGTCACCAAATTACAGCTGAGGAGGGTGCGCTTCACCTGCGCCGAGAATAGACCAGGTTGGAGCTGGCGAGCTTTCAGTGCACCTTCCGCAATTTTTTGGCATGAAATTGTCACTACGCCAACATGAATCTGTCGGCACCTCCCCCTGGTGTGCCGTCACGCCCATGTCGGCGCAGACGGTCTACCAAAATGCCAAATTGGCAGCGTACGACCGTGCACCAGAAGAAATTAACACTGAGCGGGGTGCGCCAGGCTCTGTGCACCCTGTGCCACGAAATTAGTGCCCACTGTGTTCAAAAGGCAAAAGTATTGACCTTATGATGTTTCCATTATTCAATTCATATTGTTAACAAAACTTCGATTTTAATTAGACTTCACTACTTAATGATTTTTTTTTTTTTTTCAGATGATTCAAGGACAATGAAATCAATTTGATTCACACAAAAACTGAACAAGACTGTGAAACTGGACTGACCTCAAAATTGATGTGTCCATTGGGCAGCCTGCTGGCACAGCCTTCATTCAGGAAGTAGATGTCTTTAATAAGCAGACTGAAGAAGGGAATGACAATCTAGAGGAGAGAGAAAAAAAATCAAAATTTCAAGATTATTACTACATTAATACTTCTAAGTGAGAAATTAGGTGTTTTCCTGTCTTTACTTTCACTTGAGTATATTCTTACCTTCTCCTGACTGCTATGAGCCGTCTCTGACCTCTGGGTGGCGCCACGGAGCGCAGTGCGGTAGTTGCTAAAGTTACTTGATGGGTCCATTTGGTGCTGAGACAGATCAGACACAGCAGACTTTCATCACAATGACATATGGTGTAATTGATTTGGGATTTTTTTCATTTGAACGGAATAGTGAAAAAATTATATTTCAGATTTCAAATATTTAGTGATTGAGACATTTTAAACAAATAACTGATGAATCAATGTTTGCTTACCTCAAGGATTTCAAACTTGTCAGTGTTGACTTTGTTCCAGGTTTTCTTCAGTCTGGCAACAGGACTCATGTTCATGCCAGCTGAAAAGCAGGGACAGAATCAGTACACCAGGAATTCAACAGAGAGAACCAAAAAACAAACAGCCTGAAATGCTTTTGGCCTCCAATAACTCTGATTGTTCAAGCTTAAACTGTGTTAGCCTAACTCCAGCCAGCACTATAGATCCCAACTGAATAGGATTTGGTTTCTTGTGAAAACTTTACATTCGGCTGCTTCATCTGAACGGAATCTGACATCATCAGCATTTGACCTGATGGAAAGTTTGTTTCAATTAAAGCTATTTAAACAATTTAAACTTGAGCACCTTTATTAACTAATTGTTCATGTTTATGTAATTTTCTTTATTTACTTTTTGATAAAAGGTTATTTCAGTGTTTTCTCCCAGTTACTTACTTATAATGGCCATGAGAGAGTTAAAGTTGCCAATGTTGAAACACTCCTGGGCCACATCAATGAAGAACTCTATGATCCGTGCTCTGTGTTTCTTCTTCACTGGCTGTAATGATATTACACAACAGGAAATAAATCAATAACTCACTGGACACTTACAATACAAAATATTTATTTTTGACATAAACTGTTTTAAAAACATTGTTTCAAAACACAAGAAGGGGGGAAAGGAAGATATTTATGCCTCAGGATATGTTGAGATCGATTTTTTTAAAGCAATATTCAAGTTGTGCTCCGAGTATAAATGGTGCTTTATAAATAAACCTGCCCTGCCTTCCTTAGCCAAAAATGATTAATACCACAGTCTAGGTGGCTGAGTGGAACTACATTTTGCAGACTACGGCAAGGATGAAACAAAAACTAAAATCCCTGGATGAAGACCAAGACCTCTGTATGTAAAACAGAGACATACATGGAGTTTTGAATTGTCCCTCAAAGATAAACGTACCATACAGATCTCAGTGGCCACCAGGTAACTCAGTCTGTTGAACCAGTTGACATAGGCCTCCAGGTTACTGGTTTTACGCTTTCTGAAGAAACCCTTAAGACAAAAGGAAGATACCACAGTGAGGATATATGCGGATCTGCAGAACAACATTATTCACTTTTTCTTAGTGTAACAGAAAAATACATTCGGCCTTTGTCAGTATTAATTGTTTTAGGAACAAAAGCCAGGACAAAGTCATACAATGAAGTCAAAAGTTTTAGTGGACATGGGGCAGAGAGTGTCAAAGATTTGTCTTCATTTTGGACAGAAAAGATGTTTGGTGGACAACCTATAGTAAGTGAAACACGCAGAAGCATTCGGCTTTGAATATTGGGAGTTTGGCATTGTTGTCACTGAAAACTTCTGTGCCAACTGTTGCTCACACAGAAAATCATCAGGAATTTACAAGGGTATTGTTAAAGAAACGGATCAACAATCACAATCTTCAACTGTAAAATTATCATTAAAATTTCGCCAATACCCATCCCTAACAGTCCCATCCCTCGATGGGACTAGAGATGGGACTGTTAGGGACCAGGATTAAATCATTGATTGATTAACTCATTTACTTACAGTCAATAATTATTAAATTATTGACTGTATGTAAATGAGTTTAAGAAATTGTATTCTTTACAGCATCCAATAATTCTAACCTTGCAGTGCAGGTGGATCAGCCTGATCGGATCTGTTGTATTTGTGTGGATCGAATATCTGTAATCAGGCAGATCCATCTTGCTAAGCTGCAATCTACAAAGATTGTGAGCAGCCCAAAGAGAGAGGGCCTAATGTGTGAACAATAGAGCAGGAAGAGATGGGAGCAACAAGCCAGATAACAGCAGGAAGTGATTGCTTGTACAGAGATTAGCATAGATGCTAACAGCTTTAAAAGCAGTTTTATTAGACTGGACTGTATTTTTTATTAAATGGAAAATAGTTAAAGTAATGATATTTTCTCTCCACTTACAGCATGCTTTAATTAGCATTTGTTTAATGATGTGGATAACTTCTGTCCTTTACACCACGGAAGTAGCTCCCATTATCTGATTGGCCAAAATGAATGTGATTTATGGAACAATTGTCCAATAACCTGCAGGATATGCTATGGAAAGGTTTATACCATTCCCAAACACTGCCTGTTTTGCAAGTGTTTGGGAATGGTATAAACCTTGTGTGACTCTTATGAGATTCTGTATATTGAATGGTCCATCTGGCCTGCCAGGTTAAAATTATTCACAGTAAAAATAAAATCTTAACAGCCTTAAACTAATCTATCATTTCCTTTGCAAGTGAATCCTGCTGGCCCTCACACCCACACAGCCTTCAGACCTGCAGAGTGGAGAGTGGAGTGCAGAGAGACGTGTCTGTTGTTATTTCTGGCTAATTTACATCTGCGTTTGGTCCTCTGCAAGACACAGTGATGAACCTGTTGCCAGAGGAAAGTTTTTATATAAATAAACACTCTAAAAGTGCTGTAGAAATAACCTTGACTTGGCTGTGATGATGTAATACCAGAGATTCATACCTCTATTAACTGCTTACACAACACTCACAGCCCACTCCACTTCTAACTTCCCCACTACACATCAGGACCCCTTACGCTGACTCAACCACTTTCTTATACAAAATGGGTCTTATATAACTGAGGCAAAAGCAGTGCTGGCTGAAAGCCTGTACTCTGCAGCACTGATTGAAAGCGACCTCTCATGTGATTCTGACGGCCACTTAGAGGGGTAAAGAGGCCTTAAGACATGCACAGACATACACAGAGCAACTATTTTGTGCTGCAATAGATGCATTAAAAAAATGCTATTCTAATATTTCCAATCTGACAGCAGGATGTTTGATGTGGCTATTAAGGAGAATGAGCTTGAACGAGCTTCAAATTAATTAAAAATGACTTAAAGATGACTTATGTAGGGGGGTCCTATTTAATTCCTTTGATGACAATAATTATAAACAGATAAAGGTTTATTTCTGAGCCTACTTAAAATGGATATGCTTCAAGGCTCGGTTATGGATGGACATGTGTACGCAAACTGCCACCAACTCATGCTGTCAAAACGCTCAGTGTTTCTATGCTTCAAACAGCTCATACCTTGTGACAGACAAATATTCTACCAAAAAATCTGCTTCACAGGAACCAGGTGAAAGGGCTTATCTGAATGTAAAGTCATGCTGGCCATGACATTCACATGTCAAGCATCAAACAGGCTTCATGCAGGAAGTCTTTGCAGCTAGATACACAAGTAGTTTGGGATATTTCACTTGTCCATTTTTTCTTTATGACTCGTTTTTTTTTTTTGTTTTAGTTAAAGGATAAGTTTGGTTTCTACAGCTTTCACATTGTTTATAGACTGAAGTAGAACAATATACTCACCCAGCAGGCTTTCCTGATCCAAACAGTGCTTCGGGAGATATTTAGATCCAAAATCGAGCGGCGGACATCCGTATAATGGTAGCACATAGGGCATGTATAGCGCCGCTTCTAAAACTGCATTAATCGTCCAAAAACTCATTAGTTTCACCAACATTTCAACATGGTCCGCTCGGGCTACTCCTCCATTACAGTTTGTGTCGCTCCAGACATGTTTTGTGGCTGTGCTGACCTCTGAACTGAAGAAGAAGAATTTTTGCCTCCGCACATGTGCAGTACTCTCTGGAGAGCTGTTCTTCTCTTTCCTCCGCGTCCTCCTTTCGATGAGCTCCTCATCTGTAAACTCTGGCTCGAAACTGTAAGGACACTCATCATATTCAAAATTCTCCTCAACAACATCTTCATCTAATAGATATTCGTCCATTTTGCACAAAACTGGAAGAAGAAAGTCGTTGTGTAGCCGGCTGTCTTCCCCTGAAACAATGAGCCATACCGCGCATGCGCGGAGGCAAACATTCTTCTTCTTCAGTGCAGAGATCAGCACAGGCACAAAGACATGTCTGGAGCAACACAGACTGTAATGGAGGAGTAGCCCAAGCGGACCATGATGAAATATTTTTAGGAGCGGCTCTATACATGCCTTATGTGCTACCATTATACAGATGTCCGCCACTCGAGTTTGGATCTAAATATCTCTCGAAGCACTGTTTGCATCACGAAAGCCTTCTGGGTGAGTATATTGTTCTACTTCATTCTATAAACAATGTGAAAGCTGTAGAAACCGAACTTATCCTTTAGGTTTCAATCAGGATAATAATCTTTGTTTTTATTTCAGAATTCAGAGGGATTTAGAGACTCAAGCAACTTCTTATAAATTAGGCTTTCATTCATAAAATAAAAAAAGACAAAATGTTAAAGAGAAAAGAAGTCAAAATGTTAATTTATATTTGAGTTGTTCTATATCCATTTCTTTTTTTTAAATGTTTTTTTTGGGGGCATTTTGTGCCTTTATTGATAGAAGAGAATTACAGTGGATACTTAGGCTTCTGCAAGGGAGTGAGAGAGTGGGGGAAGACACTCTGCAAACTGGCCACAGACTGGATTTGATCCCGGGTTGGAAGAAGTATGTATATGGGACATGCCTGGTTGCTAACTACTCCGTCAAACCAGCACCCCTTTTGTATCCATTTCTAACCTCTCGCCGAGATCACAAAGTCTCCAATGCACATAAACTGACAAATGTGAAGCAAGAAAAACAACTTGTTGGTCTTTAATTAATGAAACCTATGCTTTATAAACATTCGACAATCCCAGATGATAAGGTCAATTATTGTGGTAAGTATTACATCCAATATTTGACATATGAGATATGTATGGCCATTTTGAACAGCCCAAATATTGGCAAAATTTTTCTCACTGGCAAAAACAGATCATCAACTTTATCGGCACAAAGAACAATACTGGTCACTATCCAATGGAATGAGCACAAAAGTACTACAGGGAAATAGGTTAACATGCAAAAGAGGGAAAAAGTAGTCTAAGTTTTGTATTTGTGAGATAAATTTAATATCTAACTGTTGAGCATGGTTGTAATCAAGATAGCCAAGAGCCTGTTCTAAGCTACAAGGTCAAACACAAACTCACTGCAAAGGATCATTTCTTTACTGAAACTCAGTCATACCTTGTGGTTCTCCAGAGGATCCTTCCTGGCAAATGTCTGGATGAACTCCTCAGGGCCAATAAAACTCAATCTGTCCTGGAGGCCAGAAACAAAGGAAAACTGGCTAATATTTCAGTGATATAAGAGCAAGGTAAATGAGTGAAAAGAAAAGGGGATTGGTAGGGAGAGATTATCTTTGTATAAGGCAAAAAATATAAGAAGAGATGCCTGCAAGCATAACAAAACATGACAACAAAGCTCAAGATGGTAAGGAAAAAACATCATTTGTTTGGAGAAAAGTCTTTCATTTTAGTAAAGCTTCGTTAAAACATCAGAAAACGGCTTGTGAAAAACAGCTTGATCATTCTTTGAAACCGTTAAAACCACAAGAAAAGCACACAAGTGACACATGTTTGGGTATCGATTAAAAGATTACAATAATGAACTTTCTACATTTATTGCTGCAACAAACACAGACGCCACAAAGGGTTTTATGGGAATGACATAACTCAGATTTAAGTCAATACACAAGCTGTTAGAGAACAGAAGCACTTAAAAAAGGCCAAACATTTTTATTCTGTCTTTAAGTGGCTCTCAAGTACTAATTTTACACAACCAAAATTAAAAGACTTGCTAAAATCAGCTGCAGAAGAAGGCTCAATAAAATTGCAACTTAATATCAATAAAAATTCCATGACTGACAAATAATTATCGACACAGCACGCTTGACATGTTGAGCCAGAGCATGTCAAGCCTTTTAACTTCTTACCAGTTCAATGTGTGTGAGCTGCTGGGCCAAAATGAAGGGGTCATCACACACGCTTATGATGTCACTGTGCTGTCCAGAGGCCTGTTTGCTTTTTAGGGAGGCAGGCCGCTCCATCGCCACAGCATTTAACGCAGCAACAGCCTCCTCATACTGGCCCAGGGCAGAGAGGCGTTTAATCAGTCGCTGTGTCATCTGCTGCATGGCTCGCCAGGAGTACTGGATCCAAGACATCAATGTGTGATAAACATAAGACTTTGTCCTTCACTATAAGAGTAATAATATACAGAACTGTTCTCAGATGTTTCGCCTTCTATGTGAATGTTGTAAAGTTGTTAAGACCTATTTGACCCTCTATTATCCAAGCCTTTACTTGATCTGGCAGGCCTGAAAATCAGAGTTCCAAATTAGATTAGCTAACTCTGGAAGTTGGAGGACCTTCAGCATCCTGAGTTTGCCAGGTTTACCTATGAAACTTGATGACTGCAGGAGGACCAATTAGCTATCATGTGGCTCTGAGTGACCCTGGATACCCCGTATGCCCCTCATAGGGATGAATATAGGAAAAAAATGCTCAGACATGCTCAAAAATGCTCAAACAGAGCAAAAAAAGGTTAACGACTCATCTTCATGTAAGACACAAAACAAAAGCAAACTGCAAAAGCTACTAAAGTTTAATGTTGGTAGTTGAAGATAGCTAACAATTTATGCTTTGTACGTTAACAATGAGAGGGCACAGGTAGAGCAAAAAGCAAAATGTATGTTATTGGTAACATAATCAGTTTACTTTTTCTGATTGGTTAAGTAAAAACCTCTATTTCTAATTTTGCCTGAATTACTTTTAGAGAATAGCTGAGGGGCAATTAAAATGGCTTTTCAGCTGCTCCTAGGCCTGTCGCGATAATCAATAAATCAATTAACCAAACGATAAATAAAAACGTCCTTGGTAAGTCTGCCAGCCTCGATAAATTGACGTGCATTCGTGTTTGTTTCCCTCCTCTCGTTCTACCAAACAGGCTGGAAGAGAAGATGGCTCACTACGTCCATCTTTCTCAATGCCTGGGCGCATTGGTTCTGTAGCGGAATGAGCGGGGTTAGGGTTAGTGATGCAACTGTCTTACCCTCAATCTTTGAGGGGGAGGCGAGGCCTTTTGCGCTTACACACAGAGTTAGCTGAAGTGAGCGTCGTGAGGATTAACAAGGAAACAAACACAAATATGAATGATGGCACGAAAGCTACAGTTCCTAAGCCGAACGCCACAGCCCAAGTGTGGGAATATTTTGGTTTTAAACAGAATGAACAAGGTGTGAGCCCATGAACACCGACAAGCCGATATGTCGAATTTGTTTTAAAGTAGTGGCGACGGACAAGGGGAGGTGCAGCAGAGCCTTCGTTCCGACAGTCAGGGTTCACTGAGGTATTTGATCAGCAAAGTAAATATAAATGAAGCAGTGCAAAATGGTGTGCTCTTACAGACAGTGTCATTCACTACATTGCAAAGAAATGCAGCCCTTAAATACGGTTGAAAAGCCAGAAATGATACAAACTTTTGACAGACTGTACAAATTGACTGGGAGAAAGTACATGTCACAAACAATTCAGGAACCGTATAACTACATGTTATTTATTGTTGAGACAGGGTAAATGTTCTAGTTTTTGAGAATTATAATGATTTAATTACATGCAGTTGAGAGAGTGAGTCCATTTCATTTTCAGTTTTTTTTTCTTTTGTTTGTTTAATTTATTATATTGGTTTTTTTTTATTTATTTAAAAGTTCTTGACCTTCCAATTACTGTTAAATACTTTTAAGAAACTGAAGTTCATTGCTTTTGATATGGCGCACTCACTTTTTTACGACATATAATTACATTAATGAAAAAAATGATGTTTCAAAATAACACTGACAATAATATTGTTTATCTGCAATAATATTTGGGACAATTATTGTCCAGCAAAATTGGTTATCGTGACAGGCCTAGCTGCCCCCCCCCCTTAAAAGGGTAGATCGCAGATGTCTATCAGCCACCACTGGGATGTTAGCATGGCTAAATTAATTTAAAAGGGCATCATGTTGCAAATCTATTCTGGTAGTCTGCTGTTGGGATTCAACTGTTTCCTAGCATCCAATCCATGAACCAGATGTTAAGGTGTAACATCCAACTGAAATGAGGGCAAACTCTGCTTAGTTCCAGAGATGAAGACACGATGTGACATTAGCTGCTCTGGGCACTTATCAGTCTCTGATCTCTCCAGAAGCTCACAATGTGTAAATTATTTTGGGTCTGTCAAACAGTAGGGCTGGATTCAGGCTGTAAAAAAAATAACAGGCCTGTTATTACCTGTTATTCTATTTCCAAGAATCCCTCTCTAGGTTCATCCTCATGTTTATTTTTCATAAACTTGTTTGAAGATGTAACTAAATTAAATGTGACACTTACCTCATCAACCCGCGCCACATGGTGTGTCATGTCCTTGAGGCAAAGCATCATCCTCTCATCCCTAAAGTCATAAGGAAACGTTTCTGTCCACTCAGTCAGCAGCTGCACCAGCTTGGGAGCCACCTCACGGAAACGTATCTAGTAAACATCACAAGGCTTATTTAGCGTCAATTACGTTATATAATCTGATAGCACTTATGGGTGTTTTCTTTCTTGTAATATAACCTCAACTATGTAATGCTTCAAATACAATGTGCTTCACAACAAAGTACTTCTATTTTGGTTCACTGCCATTGAATGTGATCCCTTCAATTTTGTCTCTTATGTAACAACTAAAACTTCTTTCTCTCTGGACTTTCACTCTTACTTATGAAAGAGTAAACATGTTGCCTGATAAAAAAGCCCAGGGAAGTTTGTGCATTGTATTACTGAGTCAAGGTGGGTGTATGTTTCTGTGGGAGAGAGTGAGTGAAAAGTTTATTTTTTACCTGAGCACATACAAGCGTATGTATTTGTTTCTAATATGTGTGGGTGATCTGCTCACTTTATCCAGCAGAGTGTCTCCAGACCGCTGCTGCTCCACACATAGATGACAAACTCTCGTCATCAGCTCGTATGGGTGCAGGAAGAGGCGTGAACTCAGCAGGAAGGTGAAAACATACGACCTCTGAAGTTACAACAAAAGAAAAAAAGAAAAAAAAAAGAAGAAGAAGTCAAGAAATATAAAAGCATAACAAACAACCCCAAAATAAACATTAAAAGGATTTCATGAGTGTTTACATCGGGGTAGTAGTCCACTGTGGGGACCAGGTGCTGAATCAGTGCCTCAAGTGATGCTGAAACCAAACTGTTGTCATGGTAACACATCTCCCCATAGCTAGCAGTGATGCCATGCCCGTAAATTCGCCCTTTCGCTGTCACAGAGTTGTTACGACAAGACTGCTCACTGCTGCCGCTGCTGCTGGTGTGACGGTATGAACGCCCAGGACAGGTAGTGCTGTGCTGGCGCGGGCTGTGAGGTTGTGTCGCGCTGTATGGCTTCTCCGAAATGCTGCTGTTGTAATGGTGTTCCCTCACTGTCACAGAGGAGACAGAGGAGGTGCGGTATGAGCTGTGAGGCTGTGGTACATCGTAGGGGTTTTCTGTTGAGGAGTAGGTGCCATTGTAGATGTTTTCCTTTGCTGGCTTTGGGGCAGTGCAGCTACGGTACGAGCTGAGGGACTGAGGGTGGTTGTTGTTGCTGTTGTACGAAGGGCAAGAGCTGAACTTTCCAGCGTACGGGGTCGTAGGAGGCATGATGACCTGAGGAATAGATGATAAGGTAGCTAAGAGAGAGCAATGTGAATTACAATGGATTATATTATTCATAAAATAATTTCATGCATCTTCAATCAGCTTACAAGCTTTTATGTAAGGTCAAAGCCGAACAGGACACCCTGTTCATGGTAAATCTAATAAATAAAACATCTGTTTAATCACCTTCTTTACACATAAAAAAAATCCATGACTTGTACACAGAGCTTTTCCGCTGTAACCTTTTCAGCCTTTGAACAATATATTAATTATTCTGAGCAGAATTGAGAAAAAAGCTAGGCTTGGTAATCTGGATCAAACATCAGTATGAGTTAATAATAAACATAAGCCTATTTATATGAGTACCAAATCTGTAAATTTGACAAGATTTTTGTGAAAAACAATCTTGAAACCTGCTTTACACTGTGGCAACAAAAAAAATATATTTAAAAAATGTTAAACCCTTGATCATTTTACATTTATTTACCTGTGCTGGGGGGTACAAGCTTTTGCTGCTGGCAAGTTGGCTTGCTTGTTGAGCAGTTTTTTTCTGAGCAAGATAACTCAAATAGTTGTTTGAAATGTTTTAATGACATTTTAAGGGTATGTTGTCCATGGTACAAGGAAAAAGTGACTTGCACCACTGAACAGTTTTCCAAATTCCCTGAATCACCAAGAAAGATGGTCACAGGATCAACTCCACAGTCAGAAAGGGTCTCTCTGTATAGAATTCTTATGTTGTCTTTGTGCATGTGCAAGGCTAAAAAAAACATGCTTCCTGGACTACTTGGTGGCTCAATTATAGCCTTTTTTTACACATGTAACTTAGATATTACGTAGAAAATACCTGTAACCTATCCAGATGATTCCCTGACCTTCTTATTAACACTTGACACTTACAGCAGAAGGTTTCCAAACAGTTTGCATGTCAGTCATTTGAGAAGTGTGGAAGGGAAAATACTAGGCAGGACAGCAGATAAATTCCTGGGTAATTTCCTGCTGTTTGATTTCACACATGCAGTTCATCCAGATAATTTAAGTATACTTTTAGGGTTTTTCTGCAAGCGTGAATGAGCTTTGAGTTGCTCTGAAAGTTCCCTTGCAAATGGCTGTTTGTCCTTATAAATCAGCCCTGCAATTGGGTGGAGACAAGTCTGGGATGTAACTTGATTCTAGCCCAATGTCCACTGTCTAACCAATGTCAGATGAGTTTTAAAATGAACTCCCCTCTTACAAGTGTAATAAATGGTAATTTAAAACAAAAAGTTACCCAGTTCTGGGCGTTTGAGATTTTTGTTTTTGTTGTAGTGATATAAGACAGGTTATCAGTAATATCTAAGTTTTTACAAACAATATTAATGGTCCTTAAATAAATTTATTTAAACTTATATTTCAAATGTATGATCAGTAAGAAACAAGCATATCATTGTTGGTGGCTCTTGATGTAAACTTCTCTACTGCCTGGCAAATATTTTACTGTAGATCTACTCAAACTATTTCAGTATGACTAGTTTAGTATGAAAATATATGGATGTATCTTATGAACAAAATATACTGTCAGTTCCTACTCACAATTGAAAACAACATAGACAACAATGTTAAAGTTCTCATAAAATGGAATGTTGTCAAACTATCAAGCCCTTTTAATGATGTGAATAAAAAGTGAAACATTTCACCGGCTGCTGTCATCAAATGTTCCCTGGTTTCTTTTGGTTTTATAATACATACTGATAAACTATAGCTATGATAACAGTAGGGGTGTAACGAAATGGTCAATTCACGAAACGATACGAAATACGAAACAGGGCTCACGATACGAAATACTCACGATACGAAATAAAGATGAAGGAAAATCCCCAACAGTAGGAAGTTGAGCAAAAATCTAATTTTCTTCATTTTCTTCCAAATGCAAAAAATAATAATACAATACAAAAAATATTGCTGCATGAGTACAAAATAAATGCTCTTTGAAAAAAAACAAAATTGACTACATTTTTTTTTTTTATAAACAGTGCTATAGCTGCACCGCAGTGCACGCCACGCTGCGTTCTGCACTACATAAGCCATCTGGATTGGTCTGCCGCGCTTACGTAGTGCAGGAGCGCCGAGACGCACTGCGGAAGTACGCTTATAGCACTGTTTAGGCTCAAAAATGTACTAAATGACTTTGTTTCAATTAATTATGGACGCTACCCGCCAGGACACTTGGATTACAGCGACGAGCAGTATGAAGGAAAACAGGCACGCTAGGACTTTTATGGACCTTTTTCTTACAGGCGCTGCCCCTGTTAGATGGACGCTTTGTTGACAGCTTAAAATCCTCGACCCCCGGCTGCATTTGAAACATCAAAAAAGTGCTCCAGAGTGTTGCTCAGCATGAGGGTGAGTAGAAAATGAGGCCAAATCGTTGTTTGGGTGTAGTGTTCCTTTAATAAAAAGTGCTATGTTGTTGTAACAATCAGGATAAGTACATTCTTGAATGAAAAGGAAAACAAATAGGCCTCAGAGCTGCAGTTTAGACCTATAAATGCCTGAACTGTGAACTATAATATTTAGCCTATAACAGTGCATATACTTCTGATCTTCAAGTATTATTTTCAAATTCTGTCAACTCAACAGCAGATGCAAAAATCAAATATTGTTTTTTATGCAGACTTACACAAACAGAGTGGAGCAAGTTTATGGTTTGATATGTGTTCAATGTGGATTTTAATGTTTCCTATGAATTGACGGTCAGTGAATGGACCAGGAAGGCGGGGCGAGCGGGTCAGAGTTCGAAGAGGAGAGTTGGTGTGTGTGAGCGTGGAGGGAGAGAGCCGTTAACAGGAGGTGTAGAGATTACTACTCACTGTTTTGTTCGTGAATTAAATTTGTAGTTGGCGTGGTCACAGCCCACAGTGACTGTTAAATAAAAGCAGGTATTCGCAAGCCAGAGTCACCTTTATTTTTACGTCCGACGGACGTCACAATACAGCCGCTGCCAGTCTCTATTTCAAAGTTGGTAGTTGGTAGTTGTATTTCCCGCACTATACGGTGAACTGTAGCGGCATATTTTGCACACGGTTGTTGTTTTGTCCACAATCTTCTCACCGTTCTCTCGTCTTTTACATGGGAAGCCAAAATAGGTCCACACAACCAATTTATTTGACGAAGGAGCGTCAGCTAATTCCTCTACTTCGTCCTCCTCCATATTGCAGCGAGTGTTTTGCTACGGGAGGCGAGGAGGGTTTATTTCGTCCTTTTATTTCAAGCGTCTTCTAATTTTATGTCGTCATTTTTTATTTCGCGAAATTTCGTGGCATGAAATTTCGTTTCACCCCTAGATAACAGAGCAATGTTCTTATAACTCCATGCGAATGCAGCTGACGCGTTTTGCTGTCTTCACGTAAAAAAGTCCATCACACAAATCTGAGACTTAGATGTGTCCATAATAATTATATTTGATCACATAATTTTACCCCTCCCCTGTTTATTGTCTTCAAACGATACCTCCCTGTAAAATTGACTTTCTCTCAAAGCTATTTGTTGTTCTGTTTTTAAAGTCCGTGTAAAGCAAATTCAGCCATTTTCTTCTAAACACATTAAATAGGTCATAAATGTATTTCTTTAAAACATGTGAAAGCCATTCAACCATTCAGAATTTAATCGTGAAGCTAGGCTTCACAAACTGTTTTTTTTTACAGATCTGTGTTCAGGATTTAATGGGCAGGTCAGAAATCAGGGCCGCCTTATGTAACGAGGCCCTCATTAGCATAACCCCGCCCCTACTGCTTCAGCGGTATAAATATATTCAGTGTACCACTCGCTCTGGGGTCTCTGATATCATCTTTGATGAAAGTCTGTCGCTAACTAGCTAGTCAACCAGTCGGCTGACCAGTCATGTCTCCTCCAAGTAGCTCATGCATCTTTCCTGGATACCACAGTGTGCAGGGTAAGGGCTCCATTAGCCCATTTAAGTTTCTTACTGAAGACAAAGTAAGGAACCGGTGGATCAATGTTGTCAAGAGGAGCTCCTGTGGAGAGTTCAAAATCACCAACAACACCCGCCTAATGCAGTGCCCACTTTACCCCGACAGTTGGAAAAATGTGCCGCCATCACGGCCACCGGTATAAAGTTCCCACCATCGACCTTCTCTAACCCCCCCGACAGCGTGCCGCCATCACGGCCATCGGCTTTTAGTACCCACCACTGACCCTCTCCATCCCGCTGACAGGGTGCAGCCATCACGGCCACCAGCGTTATGTAACCCACTACCGACCCTCTTCATCCTGCCGACCGTTTGCAGCCATCACGGACACCGGCGTTTTGTGCCCACCGCTGACCATCTCCATCCCACCGACAGCATGCCGCCATCACCCCCAACTAGGCTTGTCACGATACCAGAAATTTAGTAGTCGATACCAATACCACTTAAATTCTTCGATACTCGATACCACTCGATACCATGGTAAAAATCAAAAAATCCCCTGTAGTTCAACATACACTCCTTTATTTGAACAAAGTGAACAACAAACAATAGTATGCTTAAATTGAAAGCATCCGTTCTTGTTGGCTGTGTATATTGATGCTGGCTTTGCCCCGGCCTGTCCATGTCACTGTCCTCCTCTGGCTTATACTGTGAAAAGAAGATCCTCGTTTTTTTTGCGTGCATCGCTGCGTTTCCTGCTGCACCACGCAGCCGCAGCAGACCAATCCAGACGGCTTACGAGTGCAGGGAGCGCTGGAGACGCACTGCGGAAGCACGCTTATAGCACTGTTTAGGCTCGAAATATGTACTAAATGACTTCGCTTCGATTAATCATGGACGCACTTCGCTTCAGGACACTTGGATTACAACGGATTTGAGCAGTATGAACTAAAAAACAGGCATCGCTTTTGTAGGACTTTATGGACCGCTTTTCTTCGGCTCCGGCTGCCCCTGTTAGATGGACCTTTGTTGTCAGCGAAAATGCCCCCGGACTTCCAGCTGCATTTGAGACATCAAAAAAGTGCTCCAGAGTGTTGCTCAGCATGAGGGTGAGTAGAAAATGAGGCCAAATTGTTGTTTGGGTGTAGTGTTCCTTTAATGACTGTATGAGAACAGCAGAGGCAATACTAACACAGAGAGAGAGAGAGAGAGGGAGCAGCAATTTACAGACATGGTGGTGAAACTTTTTTAAAACCTTTTTATGACAGTGCCTATTGCATTTACTACTGTACCATATTGATGATCTTATTTTGCTTACTTTATTACTAGGACCAAATAATATCATACTTAGATACTAAGATAATTTAACTAGCTAATGTACATTTCTACAACATGTGGAAGGATTCCCTACACCTGCTTCCTCTACTCACTGTCACTGTTTCCTGTTTTACTCTCTGCAATCAAATTAAATGTAAAGTTATTGGATGTGAAAAGTATGTGAACAAAATACACGATTCTGGGCAAGTAGCCTCCACATTGATTTACGTTCTGAACCAGCCTTTACACTGAGCCATAATCAAAGTAAGTTATTTACTAGTCTGTATCTCAGTTATTGATCACAGCTGCTTCTGTTGATGGATCGTCAGTGTCATCCTGTTGCACAGACCGGATGTTTTTAGCATTGACGACGTGCTATCATGCTAAGCTACGTGCTACGCTAACTCTGTTTGACATCAGACACACTGCACTGTGTTTTCTTTTCGTCCCCTCTTGTAGTGACCACACACTCGGGACACTCTCTGCCATTTCTTCTGTGGACTCTCTCTTTCTGTCCCTCTCTTTTCTCTTCCTTCATGATTTTACAAGCCGCGTAGCAGCGGAGGTAGCAGCAAGGCTGGACATATCACTAGTTATTTTGCGATGCAGCTCATTTACTATGGGCTGGGCTCATCTCATCATTGTAACGTAATTAGGTATGAGCAACAGTGATAACACGTGAATTCAAATGCACTCACCTTGAATTCTCTGTACGAGTCTGGATGCTTGTCTTTTAAATGTTTCGTTGTTGACGAGCCGGGTGCGTGTGCCTCCGCTATGTCGTGTGTCGTTGTTCTTCGCATGTGATCAGCACTGTGTGAGGGTTGCCAGATAATCGCTCATTTACAGCCAAAAAAAACAACGCTAAAGAAGTGGCCAGATCTGGCGCCTCGGTACCAACGGTACTTTGTGTAGTCTAGAAAAGTCAGTACCGTCACATTTTCTGAATCTTAGTACCGACTTGGTACTGAAGTATCGGTTCTCGTGACAAGCCTACCCCCAACTAGGGCTGAGTATTGGCAAGAGCCTCACGATTCGATACGTATCACGATACTTTGGTCACGATACGATAATATCACGATATCACAATATTGTGATATATTGCGATACTCTACAGTAAACTAGGAAAAACCTAGAGGCAGTGAATATGTAACTTTTTCATTTTATTGTTATTGAAATATGTCAAATGCAGCGTTACATACATACACTTAACACAGAGTGCATCAAGTCAATTAAACTGATGTTGCAAAGAAATTGTTCTTGTTTTCCCTTTAACAAAGTATTGAAATCATCCTAACCTGCAGTGCAGCTCAAACTGTAACTGAACACATGAGGAACAAAGTGTTTTGAGTTACTGACAGCACAACAGTAAGTAAAAAAAAAAAAGTCACATATTTCTCTTGTCACTGTCTGAACTGAATAGTGCATGAAAAAAAACCTGCGCATACATATTTATAAGTTGTATTTTATTTTCAACTCTGATGAATTATGAGTTTTTATTATTACAAAAATATCGATACTAGGATTTGAAATATCGATATTATATTGGGAGTCAAAATATTGCGATATATTGCGATAACGATATCTTTTCACACCTCTACCCCCAACAGTGATGAAAATATGCCGCCATCACGGCCACCAGCGTTAAGTTCCCACCGTCGACCTTCCACAACCCGCCGACAGCGTGCCGCCATCACGGTTACTGGCGTTATGTACCCACAGCCGACCATCTCCATCCCGCCGACCATGTGCAGCCATCACGGCCACCGGCGTTATGTACCCACTGCTGACCCTCTTCATCCTGCAGACTGTGTGCAGCTATCACGGCCACCAGCATTTTGTGCCCACCGCCAACCATCTCCATCCCACCGACAGCATGCCATCATGGCCACCAGTGATAAAAATGTGCCGCCATCATGGCCACCAGCGTTGAGTTCCCACTGCCGACCCTCTCCATCCCACCGACAGCGTGCAGCCATCACGGCCACTGGCGTTATGCACCCACTGCCGACCCTCTCCATCCCATCGACCGTGTGCAGCCATCACAGCCACTGGCGTTAAGTTCCCACCGCTGACCCTCTCCATCTGGCCGACAGCGTGCAGCCATCATGGCCACTGGCATTATGTACCAACTAGAGCTGCAGCTATCGATTATTTTTGTTATCGATTACTCTTATCAATTTCTTTGTCGATTAATAGATTTATCAGATAATGGTTACATTGCGCTCAATGCTATTTTTTTTTACATTGAATCACTACACATTATTATCATGAGTAACACACAAAGCAGAAAAGCCAGGTCACTTAAATTAACAACTTACTCTTCTTATTTTGAACATTCTGAGCATACATGGGATCTCAAAATCAAAATCTATACTTTTATTTTTACTTTGGTCCATATCTTTCTGGCCTTTCTGTTCTGTGAGTTACACATGTCCACAAAAAGTCTACTAGTGATATCAGTTCAGTAACAAGGCCTTTCCAGGGTTTTATATTACAGCGCCAGCTTACAATGTTACTGTAGGTTATGTCCCTTTCCAGTAGACGGAGGCCCCCCTCCCCCCGGCATGTGGGCGTGGTTCCAGCGCCTCTAACTGACATGCCCCCAGCGTTCTACAGCAGAGAGAGATGCTTGTTTTTGCATGATTTTGAGACCTAATTTTATGTTCTCAGCAATATATTTAATCTTTCAAATATGGCTCAGTGGTCAATGACACATGTTTCTGTGGTATGAAAAACTTCAAACACAAATTTATTTTTGCTTTACACAGACTTTAAGCTTTGGAAAAACAGCTTCCTCCCACTGTCTATTTTTTTTTTTTGTACCTTTCACAACTTTTTTGAAATGTCACTCTTTTTCCATCTGGTGCGCATATGGAAAAATTGACAGGCTGACAGATGGATGATTTGAACACAGTGAAGTTTTTTCCCTCTTAATGGTGTAGATAATTGGATCTGAGCTAGGTAAGCTGATCCTAGATCACAAACAAGGCATGCTTTAACTCTAGAGCCACCTATATTCTGCTACTGTTGTCTGTCTTGGTTACACATGCCAGTGTAAATCAAGCTGCAGACACACACACACACACACACACACATACCCCACACAGTGATGTACGCACATGCATGTACACTTTGCCAGAAATCCAAACCCTGCAGGGATCCAGCAGACTTTTGTTTGTCTATTGCAGCACTGCCTGAGTGTATGCATGAGCCAACATCTTACACACAGGCGAGCACACCCCATCATGTCCACCATGGCGCCCTGCCCCACGCTGGTAAAATTCAAACACACACACGTCACACATAAACAAAGGACGGCTGGAGCAACACACACACTGTCTTGTATGCCACATTGTCTGGAGCAATGCCAGTATAAGCCAGTGCAGTGCCAGTCAGTCCTCTGAACCCTGTGATCTCTGCCTGCTGTTTGTCCCTAACTGGGTTTAAAGATTACAGGAACTTCACCTCCCTGAAATGACAAAATGTAATTTGAGTAAAGGCAGCTATGGTGGCCAGGTTGAGGAAAAACTTCTTCTAAATAGTATTTACTCCTGTGTTTGATGTGCTTTTATTCATTTATAAAGCTAATTTTTTTTCACTAGTTGGTGACCTTTCAAAACAAGTAAAAAAATTTTAAACCAATCTGGGCTTTTCCACTCTGAATTTCTAAAATGTTTACCTTTTTGATGCTTGTGGCTTTTGTGCTGGAGGACTGAAATTTCACTCTCTCAAAATCATAGGTTTGGCTCACCATCAACGCCTGAATGATTATGTCAGAAGCATAATTTTATATTGTGAGGATTGTTTGGATAGTCTTGTTTGTAAACTCTGAAAATCTGCAGCCTCACAGACTAGCTGGATGTGGTAACAAATATTGATACAGAACATAAATTATTTCTTGAAATTGAGCAGGCTATTCAAGACACTAGTTCATCAAAAGGTAACTGTAATCTGAGTGACTGATGGAGCTACTGAAGAAAATCATCTGCTTTTGGATAAAAACAGGTGAGAAAGTGTTCAAATTGCTTTTGAGTAGAGATGGGTGTCAACACTGATTTCAACGTTTTTTGTACAAGAGGTCTTTGCCCTTCCCTATTGTTCCTTTATCATTTCTTTCTTCTTATAAGGGTCCTCGCCCAAGGGGGAGGAGCTCAACGTTGTCCAAATCTGGGTCTGGCTGAGGTGTAAATATGCAAGTGTGATTAAATTTCCAACCAAATCAGTCTCCCTGTGATTAAACGTTGTCCAAATTTTTTTTCTTCTTATAAGGGACAAGTGTAAGGGGGAGGAGCTCAAAACCAAATCAGTGTTTGTTTGACTGAGGACTTTTTTTGTAATGTGATTAAAGTTTTATCCAATCAGTGTTTTTTGCAATTTTGTAATGTGATTAAAGTTTTATCAATATACTGACATGAATTTTAATTTCAATTTAATTTTTCACTTATTGCCACGGAGCCTGACCAAAAATAAAACGACTCTGCAATAACTAGAGCGAGAACAAGAAACAAGAACACAAGAAATCCCACATTCTGCTGACCCTCTTGTGTCTGTCCACAGTCCGCTGCCACAGCAGAATGTGAGATTTCTTGTTCTACGCTTCCTAGTTATTGCAGAGTGCTGCCTTTGGTTTATCAGGGCCGCTGCTCGTGAGGGCACCGTGAAGTGTATCATAGAAATGCAAGTAGTACTGTTTAGGCTATAAACATGTGCTAAATGATGTCGCTGAGTAAATGGTGGACGTTACCCGCTCAGGACACTTGGATTACAGCGCACGAGCAGTATGGAGGAATATTGCCGACTTTTTGTGGACTTTTAAGGACACTGTTTGTTCGGGCTCTGACCCAAGTCATGATATCAATGTCAGTGGACAGCGAGGATCCCCACAGATCTCCGGCTGCATCCTAGATGTTCCAAAACTACTCCACAGTGTTGTTCAGCATGAGGGTGAGTAGAAAATGAGGCCAAATCGTTGTTTGGGTGTAGTATTCCTTTAATCTGGAAAAAGGTATGTTATTTGACAAAAAATACATATATATATTTAGGAGGATGTAATGGGTCAAATTTTTTGCTCCAGTTGGTCTCAAACAGGACAAACAACCTTTCATGATTCCCAAGCAGACTATTTTGTCTTCTAAATCACATTATGTGGATTTACATAAGGTGCACCCAGCTCTACTGAGGCCGGTTAAATCGCGAGGGGGGGGGGCTTCAACAATGGAGGTATTATCTATCCTGTCATGGCATTAACAACCAAACAAAGACTCCCAGGAAGAGATCAGAGCAGACCACTGCAGATGAGACACACAGAGTAGCTTTCACACACTCAACTCACCATCACTGGTTCGTATGACGGCCAGGGGTCATTTTTACATTCATCAGATTAATATACCACATATTTGGAGTTCACAAGCCACACACTTCTTTGCCTTGTGCAATAAAAATCTGTGTTTATGGAGCATATCGAAACTGTTCTGTTGACACAATCAGATATAACAGCACATGGCTCAGAGACCTCAGGAATAGAAGCAGGACTCATTAAGAGCAATCTAACTAGAAAAAACACATTATATAGTAGTAGATTAGTATCATGGTAGGACTTTGCAGCTAACTTGGTCTGCCTAAGTTGTCATAATCTGTGGCTTAGGTAACTCAATCAACATCTACTCACTGACCTAACAATAGGCCATGCTGGTGGCTGCAAAGACTGTTACAACGTTGTACTCTGTGTAAGGTTTATCATGTGGGTTAACAGATACTGATCACATGGTGCACACAAGCACTTGACAAGAGACACATTTAATCTATTTTTCGAGCAGATGAAGGTCAGATAGAGTAACCTTGAGTTATCTCTCCTCTATATTGTCCCTTTTGTACTTTGACACTCAGAAGTTTCAGCCTCAGCATGGCCTGTGGGGAGCCCTTCCTCTCAAGCTTTAGTCTTAACAATAACTGAGGTCAAAGTCCAGCCTGTGGTTGTATCACTTACTTGTGGTTTGGTCAAAGCTGCAGACTAAACACTTTACAAATGCTAGAGTTAACCATTTGAATAACAGGATAATACATATAAATAATTCAAGGAGGGGTAACTTGGGGCATTTTAACCGAAAGAAAAACAAAGAATGTGAGGGAAAAGGTCTCAGTGGTCAGTCAGTATTTTTTTCTGTGGAATGGAGACATCCACTCAGAATTGTTTAGAGGAATCAGCTCTCAGAGTGATTTGCTGCTCCCTGGGAAAAAGTGAGTGACTTAACTTCACCACTGCAACTCAATTATGGCTGGGAAAAAAGACTTTAAAATATTTTGTTATGTATTTTAGTAAAATATGGGGTGTGACATTACCTTTAACACTGATATATTGATATTGTTTAAAATTACATGCCAGGCTTACAGATAAATGTAACCAAGTTTACAGTTAAAAATTACAAACAGTCTATTATATTTTAAGTGCATTTAATCATTGTTTTATCTTTCTCATTTAATGAGATTTTTATCCAACATTATTTCCACTTACAGGTCTTCTGTAAGGGATAGGAATGAAAAACCAACGCAAGTTCAGAATCAATCAAAACTATCTAAAGTGCTCAATATCTTCTCTTTTTTTTGCGTATCAATTCCTTTTCCAGTTCCATTCTTATTGTTCTACATGCATGAATTGAAGGACTATTATCCCTGTATCACAACTTTGATCATATCACCAGATTCTTGTAACCCCAAGAGTAATCTGCTGTGTGATTACAGTTTGCATCGGTGCATCTATTATAGCTTTGCTCATACCCACATTCTTGGCATCCTAACCCCCTGACACTCTCTGTCACCATCACCTGATGATAGGAGCCAAACAGCACAGTGTTCAAACAAACTGCTCTGCTCACGCTTGAGTAAGCGTTCGGGTCAGATAAGGCCTGCAGCCACTGTCAAAACACCAGTCCCAGAGGCCCGCTGACCAGTTTTAAAACTTGCAACTAAATCTGATAGACAAGCAAACAGAGGCAGATAAAGGCACCAAACCCTTTTTGACTGCAGAGATACTGTCTGCCCTGTTTATCTCTTTTTCTTTTTTTTTTCTACTGTGCTATTAAACAATACAGTGGGACATACCAGGTGTGAACAACAAAATTTTGTGGTTGAGTGTGCTAAGAATGTGATTGATGATATTCATCATTACAGAGGAAGATGTGGTATTGATTGGATGATAATAAAGGTTGCATTGTTACTGTGACATGGATAATAATAACAATAATTAAGAAGAAGAGAGAGAAAAAAAGTACAATTGTCCGACAGTCAGAAAGAACAACACTAATAATAAAGAAAAGAAAATACTAAAAACACAAAAAAGGAACAGTGGAGGTAGAGAAAAAAAAGATATAAATATTTATCTATTAACATATTATTAAAAGGTAATTGATAGTGCCAAGTAATACCAATTGAAATAGTAATAATAACCATAAACAACTACAACAACAATAATATTAGTGGTATGGGGAGTGGCTTTCTTTTTCAAATGTACTGTGCAGAATTTGATTTTACAGTATGTATGCCCCACACTCTCAGGGTTAGTGAACACAAAGACACACATACACACCTGTTCCTTGAAATATCGACTAGGCTAGTACAGTATTAACCTAGAGTCATAAAGGATAAAGACACATTATCTCCTGTTGTCATATTTAAAACCTCAGCTCATGTAAACGGATTTCCATGTCACACAAACATTCCCATGAACTGCTTAACTGCACTTTTTTGTTTATGATAATATTCAGGCAGCTCTATTTGATTCTTATGAACCTGAAAACACCATTAAGTTCACTTGGCTCTGTGTTAACCATTACAAAACTTACACCATTTAAGCTGAGGTTTATTATTGGACCTTTTCCAACTAGTTTCCAAAGACCCCAGGAAGAATAGCTGTAGCTGTGCTGCAGCTAATGGGGCTCAGAATAAACAATAAACAATAAACAGAGGAAACTGAGTCTTTTATTTCAGCTCTTTGGACGTTTTGCTGTGTGAGGAGGGAACAAAGCTGTGTATGAGAGCCTGTTTTGGCCAGAAGAACACACACATTCTCTTGCTCTTTTTTCTTTTCCCCGCAGACACATACACAATCTGTTCAATCCTCCCTCTCCAACACACAAACACATGCATGCACTTTCACCAGGCTTCCATGCCTGCTCCATATTATGGGTTTCTGACTGAGTCATAACACAGTCAAAGTAAAGCTGACTGTGCAAACCACAGTCCCATCACAAGTGCTCACGAGTAACTTTTGTTAGTGTCTGACAGCCAAGCTAAGAATAAACTCACATGGGTGTCAAACAAAAACAACAATGGAGGCAGCAGTAGGATTACACAATGTTATAAGACAAATATCAGTATTGGTAGAACTCTGTCAAAAAATGTGATTATTGGTATCGGCAAATTTGACATTTTTTTTACAAATATTTACACCCAACATTTTGACCATCAAAAAGGCTAAGAATATCCCATGTACTGGCTGTAATACTGGCAAAAAGTAAAGTTGTATCTTGAAGATTTACCTCATCAACAGTCTGACAATGAAAGAAACAGGTCAATTATAGTAGTGTGCTCCATAAATGTAGGGATGAATGACACTGAATTTGAACAATATTCAATATTTCCAGACATACAATTGCCAAAACTAATGTTTATACCATTATATTTAGTCAAGAACCCAAAGTCTCTAATTAGCTAATATTGCCCCTCTTCTTCCATGGTGACAGTCTACTTCTGTAAGAAACAGATGTGAAGAAAGAAAAAACATTTATTCTTTCATAAATTTGACTTTTGATAAAAGTAAAATTCAGTAATAATGAGGTAAAGCATGGTGGCACATCTATACTTTCTGCCAATATTACAGCCGATACACACACACACACACACACACACACACACACACACACACATATATATATATACATATATGTATACATACATACATATACATACATATGTGTGTGTCATCAAAGTGTATATATAATTTTCGAATAAGCTGATGATAAAGCAAACACATTTTAGGCAAAAATTACTGACTGAAACTTCAATGTTCTGATAATGTTGTGCATCCCTATGTAAATTATTGGTTATCCTGCATCCCAGAAAAAAAACAGACGCAACAGAGGAGAATCAACCTTTTTCTTACAGTGCTAATATGACTTAAAAGCTAGTATTATTCGCTTCATATCAAACTTAAAGTTTTCGAGCATGTGATATTCTGTTACCCTTTGTAGCTACAAACCAAACGTGTAACCAGTTATGACTTAGTGCAGCCAATGACGTAAATTTTGGCGTCTTCTGTTATTATTATCCTGCTTTTATCCATGTTTTTATTCTTATCGTCGTTACTCGGTATGTTTCGACTTGTTTCTACTTATTTTCACTACATATGGTAACGAGCACTGCACTTTAACCTTCTTATGCAGTAACTGCTGACCATGCTTGCCGCCGACCTCTTGCTTATGTACTGTTGTATGTTGTCTAGCGTTTTGTTATTGATGTATATCGCGTCGTGGCCAGTAGAACTGCTGTCTGAGACAAATTCTGCTGCGAGGGCCAATAAAGTGTATCTATCTATCCATTTATCTAAAGTGCCATATTATGAATGCGTTGGTAAGCGAGGTTTACTTCATTTTTAAACAGTTAAAATGTTTTGCACTGCCACAAAGCTTGAATTTTAGTAACTTGATGACGGCTAAAAATACCAAAAATGTTAACTCCACGGTAAACTTACCTCTCCTGCGAAGGTCTTAAATTGCAAAGCGTCAAAAAGAGTTCAAGAAGGAAAAAACAAGTCTGTCCAAAGTGAGGCAGTTTCCTTTACAAGGGAATGATGTGAAAACTACGGACAGGTCTTTCAGTGGTGCGTCAGAGCCGTGCCCTCCTCCATTGCGACTCTGCATTTCATTGTTCAGACAATTTTACCCAGCAGCTTCGGATCCACTACTAGACTCAAAGCGAAGCGTATTCAAATGACTCTCATACAACCGGGAAAACTGACCAATCAGGTAGCGGGGGTGGAAGTCTGGAAGCAGAGAGGACCATTGACAGAGGAGGAGTCCAAAAATCGAAATCTGCGGAGAGTCTGATTGGCTGAGAAGCCGTCCATCGAAGTCCTTTCTCCTCGACTCGACCTCAGTCAGGATCAGAGTGGGTTTTTGCCGTGGAGCTGAAGTATTGAAGATTTAAGGTTTCCTGCTGGAGTGTGGTTGTGTGAGGCTGTATGTTGACCTAAATGGTTAAAACATAAAGCTTCTGTAAACTTGAAGGTTTTTATGTATTCATTTTGTGCTTTTACACTTTTTGCCGTATTAATGTCACTGAGTTGCTGCACAACCAGGGTAAGACTCAGTGTTGTTTCATGTTGTTTCATTGTAACTCTAAATGGTTGCTTGTGTTTGTGTGTGTGTCTGTGTGTCTCTGAGTGAGTGGTCTTAGTCTAGATAATGCTACAAATAAAACTCCAAGCAATACACTAATGTGTATTACTTCATTTTAAAATCACCTGTTTATCTTTTCCAAGTACGACGGCGTAGTAGGGCCACAAGTTTATAAAGTCACAAGGGCGATACCGCCAAAAGAGTGAAATTTCTGTCCCCAGCATATTGTTGTATATTAAATGTACACAACACAAGTAGTAATATATTACAAATTATATTTTACTATAATACTAAACACCATGCACATTAATATTTGCAGAAATTACAGATATATTTTTTAAATAATTTAAAATGGCATCCAAAACACTTACACATAGCATTTCTTGCCTGTCCCCACAGCCAAACACTACACTTTACTACATTTCATAATGAGCAAAATCCTTCCAAAGCAAATTTTCTTTTGCATTTAAGTGTGACTCCATATTCTATCTACACTTTTAAAACAAAAGTTTGACAAAAAAGTCATTATATTTTGGTTAAAATTAACATTTTAGTGCTGTCCCCAGGTTTTCACTCATTGCTGTTACCCAAACACATTCCCCCCTTTAAAATTTTGGAACATTCCACCAGTGACATGTTCTGCAAGAATTTACATCATTTAGGTCTTCTGCAAGTCATGGGAAGACCAAAAGTAAGTTATCTCTTTTATTTTTCCTTAAATTAAATGATATATTAGCTGTTTTAGAGATGGTCAATCTAAAAACTCAGTCCTGTTACCTAAGTTACCTCTAAGACATTTGTTGATATCAAAAGTGAAATATTCAGTTAAATCTTAAGAATGTGCTCCATGTGCTCAAGCTAGTAGCATAGATGCTAAGTAGCTAGGTTTCACACAATTGCTAATTTTATGCTAAAAACTCATTGCTGTTAGCCTCATTAAAAAAGTCGTTTTTTGTCATAAATATTAGTGTTTTCATCATGTAACCAATCATTTACCCTAAATTAACTCTTTTTCTAAGGGGAAAACATTGTATGTGGTTGATATTCTTATCATAATTATACTTATTCATGGTTTTACAATGGCATTTGAATTTTGGTAACAGCAGAGAAAACATTGCAATGATAATAAATTGTCTGACGGACGAGTACTAATTTTGAATGAGTAAATGTGTATATTACTAAATTCTATTTTGAAATTGAATAAAAAATGAAGTTTAATTTTGAAGATTTTCGACAAGCAAATTTCACTCTTTTGGCAGAATGAACCACAAGTTTACGGCTTTACAACGTCGCAAATGTACTACTTTATAAAGTCATAAGTTTGTGTTTTTATAAACTCAAAAATTTGCGAAAAACTCATATTTCGGGTCAGTTAATCTACATATAGTTCCAAACCAGACCCTTCATTTTAATCAATTTGAATCAAAGACTGTGAGCTACAACTTTGTTTTCCTGGCAAGTTACCATATCGGAGGAATAGTGTGAAATGAAATTCAATAACTTCAACCATAAAGACATGTGAAGTCTTCAAAATCAACATATAACTTCAACCATAAAGACATGTGAAGTCTTCAAAATCAACATACATACACACACACACACACACACACACACATGTATATATATATTTATATATAAATATATATACATATATATATATATATATATATATACACATATATATGTGTATATATATGTGTGTATATATATGTGTGTGTGTACATATATATATGTACATATATATATATATGTATATATACACACATATGTATATATATATGTATATATATATATGTATGTATATATATGTATATATATATATATGTATGTATATATATATATATATATATATATATATATATATATATATATATATATATATATATATGTATATATGTATATATATCATCCCAGCCGCTTCACACTCAGCTGCGAACCGATCCAGTGAGAGCTGCAGATCACGGTCCGATGAAGCCAACAGGACCACATCATCTGCAAAATGCAATGACTCGATCCTGAGGTCACCAAACCAGAACCCCTCAACACCCTGGCTGCGCCTAGAAATTCTGTCCATAAAAATAATGAACAGAACCGATGACAAAGGGCAGCCCTGCCGGAGTCCAACCCTCACTGGGAACGACTCAGATGCACTGCCAGCAATGTGAACCAGACTCTGACACCAGTCATACAGGGGACAGATGGCCCGTATCAGGGGTCCGCTACCCCATACTCCTGGAGCACACCCACAGGACCCCACGAGGTACATGGTCGAATGACTTCTCCAAGTCAACAAAACACATGTAGACTGGTTGGGCTCCCATGCATCCTCGAGCACCCTATGGAGGGTATAGAACTGGTCCACAGTTCCACGATCAGGATGAAAACCACATTGCTCCTCCTGAATCCGAGGTTTGACAACCCGACAGACCCTCTTCTCCAATACCCCTGAATAGACCTTAGTGGGGAGGCTGAGGAGTGTGATCCCCCTGTAGTTGGAGCACACCCTCCAGTCCCCCTTCTTGAAAAGAGGGACCACCACCCCGGTCTGCCAATCCAGTGGCACTTCAGCTCCAGAGATAGAAGAGCCCACCGCCCAGTCCCCCAGGTCTGCTTCCACGCTGAGGGATTGAGGAGGTCTTCGAAGTATTCTTTCCACCAATCCACAACATCCTGAGTCCAGGTCAGCAGCACACCATCTCCACCATAGACAGTATTGACAGCACACTGCTTCCCCCTCCTGAGATGCCGGATGGTGGTCCAGAATCTCTTGGAAGCCGTTACGAAGTCTTTCTCCATGGCCTCACCAAATTCCTCCCGTGCCTGGGTTTTTGCTTTGGCGACCAGCTGCATTCTGCTTGTCCAGCCAGTACCTGCCGGCTGCCTCCGGAGTCCCACTGGCCAGAAAGGCCCACATAGGACTCCTGCTTCAGCTTGACGGCATCCCTCACTTCTGGTGTCCACCAGTGGGTTCGGGTATTGCCGCCATGACAGGCACCGACCACCTTACAGCCACAGCTCTGATCAGCCACCTCAACAATAGAGGTCCGGAACAAGGCCCACTTTAACTCAATGTTCCCTGCCTCCCCCGCCACATGGACGAATTTTGCCCGGAGATGGGAGTTGAAACTCTTTCTGACAGGAGACTCTGCCAGCAGACCCTCACAACACACTTGGGTCTACCAGGTCTGACTGGCATCCTCCCCTACCATTGGAGCCAACTCACCAGCAGATGGTGATCAGTTGACAGCTCCACCCCTCTCTTTACCCCCAATGTCCAAAAAATGCGGCTGCAGTCTGATGAAATGACTACAAAGTCTATCATCGAACTGCGGCCTTGGGTGTTCTGGTGCCAGGTGCACATATAGACACCCTTATGCTTGAACATGGTGTTCATTATGGACAGTCTGTGGCAAGCACAGAAGTCCAATAACAGTGTGATTGGAAAATGTTTGGTGCATAAGCACAAACAACAGTCAGGTTCCGTCCCTCCACCCAAAGGCGGAGGGAGGCTACCCTCTTGTTCACTGGGGTAAACCCCAACGTACAGGCTTCAAACCACAATGGGCTCTCTCTCTCTCTCTCTCTCTCAGCATCTGCTTTTGCCCCTTTTGTTTGCTCCTGTACTCGTCTCTGGCTCTTGTCTTGTAGGTGGCCTGGGATCCTTGGTGGAGACTGCCTGCTGCTGTGGAGTCATGAAGCCTCAAAACTACAGTTATAAACATGACACATAGTTGGCCATTTTATTAGGAACACTTCATTCCCATTATCATTATAGCTGTTCATGTAGTTATTAGCATGATCTCCATATCCATGATCGTTACACCTACAGTATCTATTTTTTATTACCACATAGTCATGAAGTCCCTCTTGAAAATGGGATGTCACATCTCAAGAGGCCTTTAACACATTTATATTTAATGGAGACAAATATGGTTGGGATGCACTTGTGGTCTGGGCACCCATGAGTTCGTCACTACCATAAATTCTTATTTTCAGTAAGAATATCTAAGATTATACTTCTATAAAATGATCACCACAACCATTCAGACATGAGGACCCTCTTGAAAATGAGATGTAGCATCTCAAGAGGCTACCCTCTAATAAATCAGACGACAGGTTGATGGTACATGAACCTGTCCCTAACTTTAGTTATTATTCTAGTCCACTTGTCTCCTCTTACCTCCCTTCTTTTGCCCTCACACCCGACACAGCATTGTGTGGATTTGCTGTTCATCATGAGACTGGGATCCACATTCAAGATTTCCTGCTGTTTAACAGAAGGTTTTTTCTTGCCGCCATGATGGAGGGATCCATGACTGGCTATATGGATTCATGTTGGGTGTTGGATGTATATATTTGTATATATATGTACATGTGTATTTTATATGTATATATGTATCTATGCATATATGTGTATCCATAATATCAAGAGCTTTATGCTCTATTGTAAAGTGTCTTGAGATAACACTTGTTATAATTTATACAAATAAAGATTGATTGATTGATTGATTGACAAGCTCCGGCTCTTTCCCCGATAGAGAGGTGACGTTCCACATCCCCAAAGCTAGATGCTGCAGCTGAGGATTGGACTGCCAGGGTCCCCGCCTTTGGCCACTGCCCAGCTCACATTGCGCTCGACCTTTATGTCCCTTCTTCCAACTGTGCCCGGCCGGGCCCCATGGGCGCGGGCTTTGCCACCAGGCGTTTGCTTCCGAGCTCCACCCCGAGGCCTGGCTCCAGGGGGGGCCCACATCCGGGCAAGGGAAAACGCGTTCAATGTATAAAGTATAATTTAAATCAAATCAAAAGTTTTTATTTTAAAGTAAGAGCTGTACTTTACAGTAGAGTGTGTCATCATTCATGTTTTATTATCATTTTGTTGATAGATCTCATAACTTTAATGGCATTTGCTTTGTATTCAATCAAAAAATCCTGTGAATATGAAATTCATCATGTGACTGCTCTGGAATATATTTTGTTTATATATCTGAGACCCCCTTACTTTTTTTTAAACTAAATGTTATTATTTAAATTCAAATTTTTATTTTTAAAAGTGTGTATGTGTGTGTGTATGTATATCTATGTTTTCTGTTTTTGTTAATTTCCCTAATGGCTGTATTCTTGTATCTTATTGTCTATGTAAAGAAATTGAGAAAAGTTTCAATAAATATACCATGAACAAAAAAAAATCCTGTGAAATATTACAATTCTTAAAAAAACTATGACGTACTATGAACAACCTACGGTCATTTATGTATGCTGTGATTTTGAATATGCAACATGTTTTCATGGTGAAGTTATTCAATGTCCTTTCACACTATTCCTCTAATATAGCAACTTGCCAATGGTGTCTAAGCCGCCAATCCAGCCATCACCGGTAGCTTATTGAGACCAAAGTGAAGCTGTCTGGCTCATTTGGAGGAAAACGAGGTTGTAGCTCACAGTCTTTATCAGATTGATTAAAATGAAGGGCCAAGTTTGGAACTACATTGTTTTATTGATGACTTATTGATTAGAAATGAGTTTATCGCAAATTTTCAAGTCTATAAAGTCACATTTTTTTGCCACTTTATAAAATAGTAAATTTGTGACTTTATAAACTCGAAAATTTCAAGTTTCCATTAATTTTTTTTATTTCTTTAAGTGGCCCTAATACGCCATCATACTCAAGAGAGTTAAACAAGGAGTGATATTTTTGGACATTATGTTTCATGAGAAGTTGAAATGTTAAAAATACATTTAAATTGAAATTATGACAACATTAGACCTAGAAAATGTACAAACCCAGCGCTGACGATGCAAAGGCTGATGGAACTAGTTGCTGAGATGGCAAAGAGTCCCGTGAACTACAGATGGACGGGGCGGGCTTGATATTATGCCCCCCGGGACGTTAAAGTGACGTAATCCGTAAATTAGCGTTTCGACCCAGGTGTGACGTTCTGACTGTAGCCGATCAGAGGCGAGCCGTTTAAAAAACCCATGTCGCTTGCAGGGTCAATTGACCCAGGCAAAATGCCAAGTTCACTCTTTCGAACTGCTGACAGGAGCTGATTGTTACCATGTTTAAACAGATTTTTTGGACAGTCTGAAAGCGGTAGTTGTCTTTCGATTTTTCGTTATATTAGGTAAAACTCATTAGTACAGCTAAATGTCATGTAGTCAAGCTGTTTATTCAATCAAATCCCACTACTTTGTCACAATGTTGAAAAATAACAAAATGTAAAATATTTCAGACATAGATTGCACTGCTACATGTCAATTTATGCATACTGCAGTTTGTGTAAAAAGATTAGGTATAAACAATCTGAAACAGCTATGGATATTCACCCAGGATATTTCTCCCAAATACATTGTACTTGGTTAGTATTTCCCACACAAATGAGATGTGTAGTCGTACATGTTGCAAAATCCGCTTGGCTTAGATTTGATCATTGTTGACTCCAAGCTAGGACGTGGGTACTATTGAACTCAGCTGTAAAAGGAAAAACAATAGTTTCAAAGATTTTTTTTTTGTTTACATTATAGTGCAATAATTACACATTGAATTAAAGTTTATTCAAGTCAAGCAGATTATGACAAAGATTGTCTTGATATTCATGATAATGGATGGATTTCCAAAGACAACAGCACTGAAGCAATTTCTTAGTGACAGAGTAATCCCTAAATTGAAGGATTAGTAAAGATGTGAAGCAAGTTTTTCATGTAAATACAGAGAACTGTTGCTTGAATTCTGCTGTACGTGCTGTTTTTCAGTCCTGTTTTGTTCTGTCACAGCATCAGCAGGTTTACAGCAAACTGACTGGTGCAGAATCAGACCATTTTCTTACTAAGTTTGTGCATAAAGACACACCTCATCTTTGTCTCTAAATGTATGACATGTACTCTAAATATATTAACTATGCTTTTGTCAACAGTCTAATCTCCCTGAAAAATTGTTTTTAAAGCAAGGTGAGTGCACATTCTACACACCCCCTCAACTACTGCTGCATGATCACCATCTGCCTCAGCCTATTCAGTCCTTCCCATTGCATAAACATCAAATTACATAAATACAGAGTTAGGTTTACTCTGTGTCTGGACCCCAAGGTTGTAGGCAGCACTCATTTTCTGATCAGTGACGCCTCTTACATTCTGACACATCAGTGTTCAGGCGAGAATAGCTGATCTCTGAGTCTTTCAGGCTGTAGGGTTTTCTCAATTCAGTAACCCAACTCCTACACCAGCCACTGAGGTGCTCAGCTTCCAGCTGCACTCAGCCATGTGTGGATCACAAATGAAATAGAACAAAAGTATGCCCATGTGTGCACTGATACACATGCATACATACATAATTCTCTTTTCAATCTGCTAGTTCATTGTGGTGATGCTCTAATGAGGCCTCCAATGGTGTCTGGGTATTAGATTGGAAATTTGATGCCCACAGATGCTGTACTGCTGTTGGGGAAGACTTCCTGTCCTTGTGGCACATTGAGTATCATGGCATTTTACATCAGATTAACATTTGGAACTAAACATGATGTTAACACTGATGCTGAAATATTAGACATTAATTATTTGCTTATGTTCAATAAGTCTCTTCCTGGGCTGAAAACACATTTGTACACACATTTGCGCCATTATGTGTCCAGTCACAATCGACAGCATGAAGTCCCTAATGTTGTAATCAGTTTGTTTACATATCAAGCATCTTGGTCCACCTCTGTTACATTTCTGGTGTTGACTGGAAATATGGTTTAGTCTGTTTTCAGCAGGAGACACTGCAAGTGTATGTCAATATACAGCAAGCGGGTTAATCTTGCACACAGCAAAGTGCACAAGGTGTCCAACGATGGACTTAGGAAAATTGCAAATCTGATCACTATGTCTTATCCAACAACACAACAACAAAAGTCCTTAGCAGGTGGGTTGAAGGGTTCCAGAGGTAATTTGGTGCAAAACAGTGTTAATGTTGGAGGTGGAAAACCACATTTTATGCAAATATTTTCTGTAAAGGCACCAAACATGGGCAAGACATGGGCTTAAATCACAATTTGATGGTGGATGGTGGTAACCTGACACACCATATAGACCATTCAGTATGTTATACACAGAATATATTGAAGTAGTCTGTCTGGGCAACAGACCATAGACATTATTTGGGGGAAGGGGGCAGAACCTTTCAATAGCATATCCCCTCACATTCATTATGGACCTGTCAGATAATGTAGTAGGCCAACAGTACTGCAGCAGTGTAAAGTACAAAACGTGAGCCACCTCATGCAACAAACTCAAACTGAACTAGAAAAGCACTCGGAGAGCGCAGACCTCCGCCAGCGCCACAGTCCTTAGCCATATTGTGATTTTGACCATAAATATGAGTCCTACCTTTGTTTCATCGAAATATTTAGATTCCTTGACCATGTAAATTGTATTTCTTTTGTTATTCACGGAAATCACATTTTTCGCCATGGCGGACAGATGCTGATCGGGATCAACACCAAAATCAAATCAGTTCTTCCTTTTCCTATGCTGAACATTTCCTGCAAATTTCATCAAAATCCATCCATTACTTTTTGAGTTATTTTGTTCACAGATGGACAGACAGACAGACAGACAGACAGACGGACAAACTCTCCTGAAAACATAACCTCCTTGGCAGAGGTAACCATGTTAGAAGTGGAGCAAAAAATACAATTGCATTGATAAATTATTTCAGTCTTCTTAGAAATGTGCTCCAGATCTGATAGAATTGCTGCTGAAACAGTTACCATCTTTGCTAATCTCTGTACAAGCAGTCAATTCCTGCTGTTGTCACACCCGTAGCTTCCCCCTCTTCCTGCTTTAGAGGATGCTGATTGGGCAGTACCACTATGGGCCAAGCACAGCCATTGTAGACTGGAGCTCTGCAAGATGGATCAGCCTTATTTAACACACATATCCAGCTGCACTGTGTGATTTGGATGGTGAGTTTACCTTTACTGATTAATTAAACTATAAAATACTTTAATAAGCTGTCAAGATCTTAAACGAGCCATCACGAAACATAAAAAAGTATGCTTTAATTCACTGTACATATCACAGGACAATATCAGTGCAGGCAGCAAATCAGCCACAGAAAGGCAATGTAATCAGTTGTGAACATCAATATCATCCATGACTATGATCTCAGTTTTATCATAATGTAGTTGTCCTATGATCTTGTGATCTTGTATCTAAACCTGCTTAATGTTGCACTCTACTGCAACCCTGGTCCAACTTCAGATGGGGATCCAGAAGGCAGACAGTTTGTTTGGGAATTTCAGGTCATGGTCTGGCAGAATTGCACAGGGCAGATATTAAGTGGTTTCTAATGTTAAATGTCAGTTAAAACTTTCCTAAAGTTAAGATATATAAAAGTAGTATTTTACCCCTCAAATGTAGATGACATGTCATCTCAAATCTCATATTTGCATTTCTCAAACACTGTCCCTTTTGTATTGTTGTACCCTCTTGATGTCTTTTAAGAACAAAGACTGAACATTGACAAAGCAGGAGCAGAGTATCCAACAGGATTCAAACCTAAGCCGCATGGTTCCAGAGGTTAATCAGATCTAATGAAAAGGTGGTGTAATCGAGTGATCTTCTTGATCGTGGTGCAACTTGAGCAGTCGTGACGTCACTTAGTGATGTGAGAGTGCCAAAATGAGCTATGGACAGTCAACGCGACTTGGGTGGGCAACGCAGGCTCAGTCGCCCAAGTTGTGTTCGGTGTGAATGCACTTTTATTGCTGACAACAGTCTAGACGGTGTGATGGGAAATTTTGATGATAAGACTCTTAACTTCCAGCCCTGCCTGTCACTATACACACTCCTTGCCCACAATCCCATCTTCTGCCAGACCTCTTTGATTTTGAAATCCTTTTGTGTCCTCACCTAGCCCTTTGTCTTAGCTCAGATATGCTTCCCCTCCTGACACCTTCAGCTCAGGCTGATCCCCACCCATCAATGACATCTCCATGTAAATTGTCTTTCTTTTGTCTGCTATTGTTTTACCTTGTCTGCCTGTTTTGTGTATTTCCCTGTCTAGACGTAAGTCCCACCTGAGTCTTTTTGTGTATCCACCCCTTACTTCAACGTTTTTCCCTCTGGATTTGGGGTCTTTTGGCATTCAAACCACTCGTGTGTCGACTGACCTTCTTTGCAAAGAAAATAAAACCATGTCAGCCGGCAAGATGTCTCTATCTCATTTGTTCACCAGAAACGGGAAAAAACTTCCACGACAACGGTTCTTTTCTTTTTTTTAACCCTGATGACACAACATCCATAATTTCCACAAATAATATGATATGTGCTCTCATCACACCACAGCACACTTTTCACGTTAGTGTCAGTACATCTCAGATGAGCTCTATCCTTTAGCATTTCGATGTGTTGCTGATGTATGACTTTCACTTTGCATGGTAGATTTTTTATTTGCACATGTAGAGGTAGGAATGAACTGTATTAACCAAAATAGTTATTTGGAAGTGTCCCAGAGTCCACATGGTAATTTTTACAGAATGGTGTTTTAATGCAGTGCAACCTGAGGGACCGAAGGTCAAGAGCCAGTGTTTTTCTACCTTGCTCCTCCATGTTCCTTGGATTTTCTGAATGTTTTAATGATAATTTGGATTGCAGATCATGAACATTTTATAATCCTCATAAAATGTACAAGGAGAAATATTGTTCTTAAACTGTAGGAAAAGTTGGTCACAAAGTGGTGAACCTTGTTCCATCCTTCAATGTGAATGACTGAGCCTTTTTGGGAGGCTCCTTTTATACTAAATCATGACACTCGCTGATTTCCAATTATCCTGTTCCCCTATGGATTGTTCCAAACAGGTGCTTTTGCAATCCTCAATCCTACAGTCATCTGGTGCCTCTGTTTTAGCTTGTTTGGAATGTTTTGCAGGCATCAAATTCAATTTAATGTATTTGTTTCTTTACTCTAAATGAGCAAATATTCCCAAAGCAAATCTTTCCCATTTTCTTGTGATAATCCTCTTTTGAAACTGAACATGTTCAGATCAGTGTTAAAAATGATCTGTGTGTCTTGTTGTTTTCTTCTCACTTTCATTACAGGTATGGACTGAGAACAATTCCTATACTGATCTTAAATGTTCTGACTGGTATTGTTTCGGATTTCAGGGAAATGGTGACACAAACAAAACAAATTATGTCAGCCGCTGCCAGCAGCAGTCAGAGACATATTAGTGACTCATGTGGGTGGGATTACATACTGACAGCTGGGTGAGGTCATTACGGTCCCGGAAGGGAGGGAGGATAAAGTGGTTGGGGGAGGGCTTTCATGGTGACATTCTTTTCTCTGAGAAATTCATGCAATTCTGTTTTAAAATGGTTAAGCAACAGGAAATAATCTGCTGCAATCCTGTTTGAAACACCAGCATGGTCTCTGCTGTCCTGTTGCATTCATGTTCAGGTGTAAGACCAGAGGCAAGAAACCAGAGAATAGGTTGTACAAAGATGCCGATCTGTGGAGTATATCAGGAAGGGGTAAAAAACACCAGAAAAAGGGTGGGGGTATCAGTTGGGGGGGAGAGGAAGATGAGTGACTCACTGGCTTTCAGTAAGTCTGACTCAGCTACTGGAAGCCCACTGACCCCTTCTGGAGACAATATGAGGCTAATCATTGATGTTTTTCACTTTAATGGAGAAAAGAGTAACCCTGATGGTGAGGGCAGAGGACATTTTTCTGTGAGTTGGAGGTCCAGGCAAACTTTCTTTTAGCTTTAATCAGACAAAGCATGCAGATAAAATATATCAAGACTGTTTGATCAGCTTTTAAAAGCACAAAGTGGGTTGCTGTTCACAATCAAACATGCAACTTAAATTTGGGCATTTTGAGGGATTTTGTTTGCAGATGTAAATTATGTAAAAAGTGGGTGAGATGTTTTCTCCACTCATTAAAACATTGCCAACTTGGTTGTTGGATTTTACACTGTTAAGTGCTCTCTTGCAATGTTTTGTGATGAAATATTTTTCTAAGTTATTTGCTTTTATTATTAATAATAGTGATAGGACTTGTAATTAACAGACAAAATGACCACTGTACAAGAATATGCCTGCTACGTTCCCACTTGAGAGGAAAGATAGAAGTAATTTGGAAAATTTCTCAAAGTACAAAGATTTAAAACAGTTCTCTGTGCAGTGCCCACTTTGCACAAGTAAGTCAAAAATGTTTGAACCACTTGAGTTTTGCTCACCTATCAAAAAATATATATTTTTCAATGCTACAAAATTTCCTGCAATAGCAGTTAAAACAAAAACAACATACTGCAACACTACTGTTCAATTCACTTATTGATCTGAGTGAGTGACTTTTCAACTACTTCCATTGAGTTGTGTGCACAGAACAATGCTGCATGGAGTCCATCCTTCATTGCCATTGTTTCGGGGAGGAATTGCAGAGGGGGTTGGACGCAACTAGCGTAAACTTCAAACAGCACACAAACAAGTACACAACAAAGCAACTTGACTGCAGTAATTTTAATAAATGTAATTATTGACTTTTTGACCCCACAGTGCACTGACTTGCAGTCAAATCAGCCATGGCCTTTATAAAATATTTTAGAAAAAAAGCTGTAAAAATAGCTTGGAGCAATAAAACTGTAATAGAAACTGTTGACAGAAATTGTCGTCCAAACAAGGCTGTTGTAATGTTTATTTATACGATAAAATGGGTTTCTAAATTTGATGTGTTTGTGACTCCCAGGGCTTTTGCAGCCAGTCTTGAGAAGACACTGCTGAAGACCCCATAGCTTTTTTGCATTTCTCATCTTTGGATACTGGGGCTTGCCTCTTGCTCACTCTCCACTCCTTTGTCCTCTTTGCTCTGGCTCTAACAACTGTCTTATCTACAATGAATGCATAAAAGCTCAGATAAAAATAAAGTTCCATCTACAGGCCTAAGATTAGCTTTAAAGATGCTGTTAGTGCCCAAAAACATGGATCCATTAGTCATTCCTATGCATTCAGCTAATGTACATTGATCTGCACTCCATCATCTCCCACATTATTAACAAAACAGAATTGAAACTATTCTCTATTCAGTCAAGCTGTAATTTTGTCATTTGATTCACTCTGCTGTGTCTTTGAAGTGACCCATCTCTTTGCTACCCTCTTAACATACGAGTTCCACCAATAAGATGTGAGTGAAAGGGGACCACTTTCTCTCACAGTAACAGCATCCATGTGGTAACAAGTCCTGCAATAATGATGTTCTCTGTTATGATGCGGGGTGTTATTGCTGTTTTTTATAGAATTGTTTTTCTGCTCTGATTTAGCAAAAGTGCATTGTGAATGCATTTTTAATTGTGTAATCGACTGATGATTGTACATCAACCATCATCTGTGTGTGCTTTCTACTGCTGTTAAAAATACATGTGAACACGTGAAGCATCAGATCAAGCAAGATGAACCATACTATTTGTGTAATCAATTGTTTTATGTAAGGGGATTAAAACATAAAAAAGTTAAGCACTAAAGTAACTTTATAGACCAAGAACTTGAATTAACTTTAATGGAGATTACCTGGTAATGAGAAAGACAGACATTGATTCTGATCTTTTTTATTTTCCTTCAAAAACAAGGCTAACATCAAGAATAATTATCAAATTCTTTTAAGTTATTTTTTTGGGCTTTTTATGGCCTTTATTTGATAGGACAGCTGAGAGAGACAGGAAAGCGGGTGAAGAGAGGGGGGACTATATGCAGCAAAGGGCTGTGGCCAGGATTCGAACCAGCAGCCGCTGCTGGGGGTTGGCAGCCCCCGTACATGGGGCGGATACTCTACCAACTGAGCTAATGTCTGCCCCTCAAAATATTTTAATAGCAAACATAAATTTACTGGCAAGTTCTATTCTATACAGTTTGTTTTTTCATACATGCTAGACCTGTAAAGGCTGAATCTTAAACTGTTTCAGGATGTCAGAGTGATGATCTGCTGCTCTTGAGTAAGTGCTCCCTTAGCTGTTAGGTACCTTGTTCAGGGGCACCCTGGCAGCGTCCAAGAACTGGATCAGTACCTCTGGACTTCTGGAAATTCCCTACCTGGCAGTCTTCTGTTTTTATGCATTGTACTGGCCCTCCATGACAGTGGTATTGCTCTGTATTAACGCATCGTACAGTGTGAGAAATCTATTGTATTTACAGATGAATAGAAACAACACTGTGGGGCATCGGTGTGTGTAAATGGGCATGAAAGGGCATGAATGTGTTTGATGATACTGATGGATAACTACCATAGAAACCCAGTACCATCAGTGAGTGAATGAGGGCGAATGGGTGTGAATGGAAAAGTGTGACCTGTGGTGTAAAGCAGCTTTTTTTTTTTTTTTTTTTTATTAAGCTTGAGCAGATACAGGTCTTAGGAATACAGTATGATTCAGAGAACCTATCAATGATCTGCAGCTACTCAGTCCGGAGCATGTAAGCAAAATGTTTGAAGATGTAATGTCCTTAAGCTTAAGGATTACAGTCACAGGCTGAGGAGGTGTTTGTTCAGCCTCCTCTTAAAGGCGTGAATACCCCTTGGTGTAATCTCTCCAACGACTTCAGGAGGAAGGCTGTTCCATACTGTGGTGGCAGAGTGGAGAAAGCTCCTGTCGAGGCATTTGGTGTTTGACTTGGGGATCTCCAGGGCATGGCTTGGTTGAGTCTTCTGGGTGATGCGACCTGGGATGTGGGGTGGGGGTAGCAGTGCTTTGAGATCTGCTGGGTAGCTGGGAATGTGCATCTTATACAGAACGGTTGTTGCTGCAACCGCTCTACGATGACCCAGCTTGCTGATGCCATACTTTCGTAGGGCAAGGTCCTCATCCACCCCAATGATTTTTAAGGCCTTTTTTTGAATGGTGTCCAGCTGCCCAAGAATGGTCTGCGCAGCATTCATCCAGGCTAGGCAGGAGTACTCCATAATGCTCCTGACCTGGGTTTTGTAGATATTGGCTCTACCTTCAGCATCAAGCTTGTTGGCCAGCTTCCGCAGTGCTCCAAGACGTTGTCCAGCGCGTTTGCAAATGTTGGACAGATGGGTGGTCCAAGTCAGTTTGGGGTCGATGCAAAGTCCCAACATCTCCATCTGCTCACAGAGGCTGATTTTAGTTGTCCCAAAGAAAAGATCTGGGTGAGATGGGTTCCTCTTTCTGGAAAGGATCATGGCCTTGCATTTGCTGGGCTCAAAAGTGACCTTCCAGACGTCTGCCCACTTGCGGATGTTTTCTAGGTCTTTGTTTAGGGATGCAGCTACCTCGGGCCCATTTGATGATGTCACAGGTGCGAAGATGGTGGAGTCATCTGCAAACAAGAATAAGTTGTTATCACACTTTGAGTAGTCAAAGACTAGAAAGGTACTGTATAAGCTCAAGTCCATTTACCATTTAGCATTCACTGTGGCCAAGATAAAACAAAATCAAGCAGTTTCATTACTTGAACAGACATTGCATTGCAAACAGTCTCGTTATGCTCTGGTCTTAGGATATAAACATAAATAAGAATAGAAACAGGCCCTCCCCATACCACTGTGCAACACACAATTTTAGGCCGCGTTTACATGGCGCAGAAAACGGTCAAATCCGCTACATTTTCATTGCGTTTTGGCCTTGCGTCTACATGGAAACTCGTTGAAAACGGGCTCTGGAAAGATTTGAATCCGCTCTCCATTCAGCTCCGTGTAAACCTGTATCCAGAGCAGGGTGAAACGCTGACGTCACCGCATGCGCAGTACTCTTTCAGAGTATGCACGCGCATACCAGGAACAACGAAAGCTTCGGCCATCCGCCAAGTAACGTGTGAGCCTCTTACCGTGCTCGGTTTTGTTATCCAGACAAAACTATCCAGACAGATTTGTTGTTCGAACTGATTGTTGTCCAGGAAAGAAACTCCTGCATCTCTGTGCATCTATTCACCTTTGTTGTTTGTGAAAGTTTTTCTTCTTCGTTCGTGTGTTGAAGCAGCACTGCCTCTCTGCAGACCTACACCGCCATCTACTGAACCAGCATGCATACTACAGTGGATTAACTCGTCTCCAAGCGTCGTCGTCTGAACGCAGAAGAATTCTAAAACGCAAAGGACAAATCTTTGCATTTTTAAGTCAGGAGTTTCCATGTAAACGTAGCCTTGGACATGTTTCATGCTGTCAAAATAAGTTCTATTATCGGTGGCACTGGTCCAACTTAAGAAATTCAATAAAGTACATTTATTTTTGATTTACAAGTTGAAATGTCCAGTTTCTATTGTACTTTACACAATACATGCAATAGTTCAGATTTTTCTAGTGGAATGAAGGTGTACCAAGGGAAAGCCTTCTATAGAAAGTGACTGATTTAAACAACTTAGGACATCTTAAAAAGAAATCTAGAGACACCATCATAGCAGGACAAAAGAAAAAATCTGTCAGCCCTCAGAATAAACTTATGTTTACTGCTCCATGAAACAAAAACTAAAACCTACTCTTACTCCTCCCATTTTAACCCCTTCGTCTCTTCATGTCAAACTCATGTAATGATTATTAGTGATCAACGGTGGTAGGACAGAGTACCTGTTTGCAGGATGTGCCCTTAACTTTCATGTCAAACACACAGACTTCCTCTGAGGATAGGAAGGACACACCCATGTTGAAATACATGACCCACATTCATACACACACAAATCCTTACATTTTCTGTGGAGAGGAAAACCATACATTCCACATGCTGACCTACATCTGTTTTACATTAATGTTAGGTAACAAAAGCTAAACATTTAATAAAAAAATTCAGATCAAACCTCAAGCAATGAAAGCCTACTTTTCACTTCTGTGTGAAAGCCTTTTTGTTTCTGACACATCTGTGCATTAAACTGGAAATAAATGAAGTTATTGTGGAGGGTAAAACTTGTTACATTATTAGTATCTTTTCTATGAGTTTAATGTTTATTAGTCTTCTTTCTATGAGTTTACAAGTATAATGAAATTACTTCCTTGTTATTAAGGTCTAGTACAGTATGTTGTGTTTGCGTTCATCATCAATGCACGGTGGAGTGAGGTTGTAGTTGCCGGAGGGGGACAGCAGGGGGAGTATAATGTTTTTGAGCTACTTGTGATGAACTTCACCAGCCCCACTCAGTCATTACATCCATGGCCTGAGGACGGTTCACGTTGTGTCGTCTCACTTAATTTTACTCGCCTTTTCAGGTTGGTGTCCCTTCTAATAAGAGGTCTTGTTTCTCACATAATAGTTAATTATAAAGAGGAGTTCATGAGCGTGTTTATGTGTCCGTACCTCCGTGCATTTTTGAGTATCTCAGGAATTGAATAACGATACCATTTAGCTGCATTGCTGTACACAGGGCCCGTAGTGGCGGGAACAATTGCCATTGTTTGTAATTCTAAGCTTTGAACATGATTTAAAGTTGCTGTGTATGGCTCAGGTACAATGACTTTGTTTTTTTATGATATTGTTTGTGTTTTGTGCCAAGTGGAGACAATGAAATTGCTCAGTGTATTTTCTATGATGATATCTTTATGTTGTACTGAAGTACTTAAAAAGTCATTACATCCATGGCCTGAGGACGGTTCACGTTGTGTCGTCTCACTTAATTTTACTCGCCTTTTCAGGCATGTTACATTATGTTATTGTACTGTGTGGACAAAAAGTATGAGTAAGTACCTGTGAAAAAAAGTACGGCAGGTGAACTCTGTCACCTATCTTTTCTCAGACGAGATGTTCTGCCAGAGAACACAAACTTACTTTCAATGAATCCATGAAAAACATGTGAATCTCTACACAAGGGCCCCCAGAAGACACTTAATTTCGTCCATATTACTGCACTGTTGGCCAACTATTAAGCAACTTCCTTTATAAGTGTGTTTTGTGTTTGAATAAATTGAGAGATCCATTTTTGTTAAATATAACACAATATAATTTGTTATGTGGAAAGATTTCATACAAATTTAATCTTGATCCAGGAAAAAGAAAAACTCAGAGTACAAAGAAACATTTTTTGTGGACCTAATTTGGGTTACTCAGCACAAATAGGATTTATTTCCACAGACTTTAGGATGATTTGAACAAAGCCATTTCACATCAGCCATTTGATTTTCAAAGAATTTGGAACATTAAATAGTAAACAAACTTGAGCGTTTCAGGTCTTTTGGAATACTCAGAGTGCTTTTACACCACAGGTCACATCTGCCAATTCACACTGATTTACTCACTGATAGAAGTTACGTCTATGTAAGTTGTGCATCAGTATTATCTAACCAATCCAAGCCCTTTACACACCACTGACACAGCAGAGGGAGGAACTTGGGGTTAAGTGTCTTGCCCAATGACACATTGCCATGTGGCGGATGGAGCTGGCTGGGCGTGAACCCTCTATCCGAACAAAAATAAAACCTAATAGCACACAATGAGAATCTGACTGCTAGCTTGTTTAATAACTAAATCCACAATTATAATATGCACTGTCCAAACTAAAAGCTAGAAGCTTCAGTGTTGTTGAAGGCAATCCAAGGACACAGTTGTGCTGTACACACCCTCCCAACCTTACTTTGCATCAACTTCCTAAGGACAGAAAGGCAGAGTTAAAGCAGGACTTGAGGCCTTTTGTACGGTGGCCCTGAAGGTCAATGCGAATTAACATTTCAAAATACGCAAAAACATTTATGAATGGGCAAAAACATTTCACAATACACAAAAACATTTATGAATGTGCAAAAACATTTAAGAATGCACAAAAACATTTATGAATGTGCAAAAACATTTCAGAATGCACAAAAACATTTATGAATGCGCAAAAACGGTGTGCTGGTTTGGCGTAGTGCTTAGCACCCCATGTACATGCTTCTGCCGGTCCAGGTTCGAATCCCGCCTGTGACCAGTTTGCAGAGTGTCTTCCCCTGCTCTCCCTCCCCCTTTCACAAGCCTATCCACTGTCTCCCTCCTATCAATAAAGGCAGAAAAATGCCCAAAAAATACATTAAAAAAAAAAAAATGCGCAAAAACATTTCACAATCTGAAAAAACATGTCACAATACGCAAAAACATTTCACAATCTGAAAAAACATTTCGCAATATGAAAAAACATTTCACAATCTGAAAAAACATTTATGAATACGCAAAAACATTTCACAATCTGAAAAAACATTTATGAATATGCAAAAACATTTCACAATCTGAAAAAACATTTCGTAATACGCAAAAACATTTGACAATCTGAAAAAACATTTCACAATATGAAAAAACATTTCACAATATGAAAAAAACATTTCAGGGATCATGAAAAACATTTCAAGAAATCAGACAGGGTAGGTCCATGCTACTTGTCTCTGATTGGCTTAACTGAAACACATCAGGCATCACTCTAACATCATTTCCTGTTTTCACTGGATAACTGCTACAGCACAGCTGTCTAATAAATTCAAGCGTTTCCAGGATGGAAGAGGAGCTTGTCTTAATAGAGCTATTGTCTCTTTACACCGATGTCTGGAGGCAGCAGCCTCTCTTCTCTCTGGTTAACGGCCGACGGAGCAGCACCGGCCTGCCGGTGATAGTGTCACTTTATACCGAGCTCCAGAGGCAGCAGTCTCTATTTGGCTAGCTGCTGATGACCAGGCTCTGTTTGCAGTGTTTGACTGTGGTTAAACCAGCTGTGGTTTGTGTTTGCTTGGTCAAATCACCCGCACGTCTTTTTCTAATGCGCGAATCTACAGAGACTTACGGTGATTGCTCCTCTGAAGAGCTGGGGGGAGTCAGAGCTACATAGCTCTGGGGGGAATGAGTGTGGGTCGGACTTAAGTTTCAATGCACAGATTCATCTCCCGATTAAATGATTCTGATAATCGAATTGTTAGGGCACTGGTCAATATTATGAACAGTGACATACGCTGAACTTTCCAGTTTTGGGGGCACTGGTATAAGTGCCTTTTAAAAATGAATTGTTAGTCTGTTTTTTTATTGTTTTGTGTTATTTTTAACCTTTTTTAACCTTGAGTCTGAAATAAAGCCTATCTATCTATCTATCTATTAGGGGTGTAACGAAATGGTCAACTCACGAAACGATACGAAATACGAAACAGGGCTCACGATACGAAATACTCACGATACGAAATAAAGATTAAGGAAAATCCCCAACAGTAGGAAGTTGTGCAAAAATTCTCATTTTCTTTATTTTCTCCCTCATGCAAAAAGATAATAATACAATACAAAAAATATTGCTGCATCAGTACAAAATAAATGCTCTTTGAAAAAAACTATATTGTAGTTTTTTTCCCCTTATTTAGACTACAGTGCAAATACAAACATAAAATCTCAATAAAAAGTGCTTTGTTGTTGTAACAATCAGGATAAGTACATTCTTGAATAAAAAGGAAAACAAATATCGGTCCTCAGAGCTGCAGTTTAGACCTATAAATGTCTGAACTGTGAACTATAATATTTAGCCTATAACAGTGCATATACTTCTGATCTTCAAGTATGATCAAATTCTGTCAACTCAACAGTAGATGCAAAAATCAAATATTGTTTTTTATGCAGACTTACACAAACAAAGTGGAGCAGTTCTACTGTTTATGTGTTCAATGTGGATTTTAATGTTTCCTATAAATTGACGGTCAGTGAATGGAGCAGGAGGGCGGGGCGAACAGGTCAGAGTTCAGAAGGGGAGAGTTAGGGGCCGTTTACATGGAAACTCCTGACTTGAAGACGCAAAGATTCTTCCTTTCCGTTTTCGAATTCTTCTGCGTTTAGATGACAACGCTCGGAGACGAGTTAATCCCCTGTAAATCCACTGTAGTGTGCATGCCGGTTCAGTAGATGGCGGTGTAGGTCTGCAGAGATGCAGCGCTGCTACAACACACGAACGAAGAAGAAAACCTTTCACAAACAACAATGGCGAATAGACGCACAGAGAAGCAGGAGTTTCTTTTTTGGACAACAAATCAGTTCGGACAACAAATCTGTCTGGATAGTTTTGTCTGGATAACAAACCGAGCACGGTAAGAGGCTCACACGTTACTCGGTGGATGGAGGAAGCTGTTGTTGTTCCTGGTACGCGCGCGCAGCCTCCATGTGAAAGAGTACTGCGCATGCGGTGACGTAAGCGTTTCCCCCTGAAACGCTTTGCTCTGTGTTTACACGAGGCCGGATGGAGGAGCGGATTCAAATCTTTCCGCTCTAGGGAGCGGTTTCAAAAGTTTGCGTTTTCGGTGGAAACACAACGTGGTCTCATCTAAACGCAAGGCCAAAACGCAACGAAATGTTTGCGGAATCGACCGTTTTCGGCGTCATGTAAACGGCCCCTTAGTGTGTGTGTTTGAGCGAGGTGGTAGAGAGACGTTAGCAGGAGGTCTAGAGATTACCACTCACTGTTTTGTTCGTGAATTAAAATTGTAGTTGGCGTGGTCACAGCCCACAGTGACTGTTAAATAAAAGCAGGTATTCGCAAGCTGGAGTCACCTTTATTATTACGTCCGATCGGACATCACAATACAGCCGCTGCCTGTCCTCAGTTCAGTTCTAGTTGTTCTCGCCGCAGTATACGGCGAACTGTAGTGGCATATTTTGCACACGGTTGTTGTTTTGTCCGCAATCTTCTCACCGTTCTCTCGTCTTTTACATGGGAAGCCAAAACAGGTCCACACAACCGATTTATTTGACGAAGGAGCGTCAGCTAATTCCCCCACTTCGTCCTCCTCAGTATTGCAGCGTGTTTTGCTACAGGAGGCGAGGAGGGTTTATTTCGTCCTTTTATTTCGAGCGTCTTTGAATTTTATTTCGTCATTTTTTATTTCGCGAAATTTCGTGGCACGAAATTTCATTTCACCCCTACTATCTATCTATCTGTCTGTCTGTCTGTCTGTCTGTCTGTCTGTCTGTCTGTCTGTCTGTCTATCTATCTGTCTATCTATCAGACCCATGATGAAAATGAAGCAGTAATTAGTCACGTATTTTCTAGACTACCTGTATAATATGAAGTACTTTTACTATGTACTTTTCGAGTAATCCATTGTCAAAATCCAAAACAGTAAGATTAAGTATACTGCTTCCAAATTTGATGTGACATAAAAAACTTGTTTCCCATAAGCAGTCCATGATTCACATACATTTGAACTTTGTACCTCCCAGTCTACCACCATGCATAGTATGAGGTACTTTTACGTTGTACTTTTCAAGTAATCCTTTGTCAAAATCCTAAACAGAGGACAAGATTAAGGATATTTCCCCCAACTTTGATGTGAAATAAAAATCTTATTTCTTATAAGTAGTCCATGATTCACGTACACTGTTGGACTTAGTACTTTCCGGGCTACCAGCATGCATTTTATGAAGTACTTTTACTGTGTATTTATTGAGAATTACTATGTCAAAATCCTTATTTCAAATCAAATTTGGATGAAATATTCTTAATCTTGTCCTCTGTTAAGGATTTTGACTATGACATTTTAAATGTTCACAGTAAAAGTACTTCATGTTGTTCCTTATGCCACTTCAAAGTTAGTTGAAATATCCTAATCTCTGTTAAGGGTTTTGACATACACTCGAAAAGTACACTGTGAAAGTACTTCATTATATGCAAGCTGGTAGTCTGGGAAATACTATGTTTAGTAGTATATGAATAATGGACTATTTATGGGAAACAATTTTGTAATGCCACATCAAAATTGGGTAAAAAAATACCTGATTTTGTCCTCTGGTAAGGGTTTCAACATTGTAGTACTCTAAAAGTAAAGGGTTGAAGTACTTCATGCAATCAAACTCAATCAATCAAACTTTATTTGTATAGCACTTTTCATACAGGACTTTCTAATACAAAGTGCTTTACATAAGGAAAAGATACAATAAAATATAACGCCAATTCATAACAATTGTTATCTCAAGACACTTTACAATAGAACATAAAGCTCTTCATTTTATGGATACACATATATGCATAGATACATATATACATATAAAATACATATATATACAAATATTTACATCCAACATCCAACATGAATCATTATAGCCAATCATGAATCCCTCCATCCCTCCCTCCAATACATGAAGAGAATGTGAAGCACTTGGTTCAACAGTATATGAAGCATGGACTACTTATGGGAAACAAGTTCTTTATTCCACATCAATATTGGATTAAATTATTTCAAACACTCTTGGTTTCACTCTTCCTTTTACTTTCATTTCTCTTTACCTTGGGCACCTACCCGATGGACTCAGTAAAGTGACACCTATCTCCTAAACATTTTGTTTTGCATCCAGTAAAAAACCCATTACAAAATGTTGGCTTCAGAAGAAATGTCCCACAGCAGGTATTTTTATTAGTATTGTGAAACAATTACATCTTCTGGAACAAATGACCTTCTCTATAAGACTTCAAAAAGAACTGGGGGGAAAATGATGGGAGAAATGGTGTATTTATTTAGCCAGGAATAAATAAAAATGTATTGCTTAGATTGTACGAACAGGCATGCGCATTGGGTATAATCTCATTTTAAATATTGCTTACTTGTATAGACTGACCTCTCTTTCTGCTGTTCTTGTATGTATGTATGTATGTGTGTGTGTGTATGTTTGTATGTATGTATGTATGTATGTGTGTGTGTGTGAGTATGTATATGTATTTATATGTTGAAAAAAGAAAAAAGGTGCAAAATAAAAAGTTTAAAAAAATGATATTGGATTAAATATCCATTATCTTATCCTCTGTTAAAGATTTGACGAAGTAATATTTGATAAGTACACAGTAAAAGCACTTCATAAAATGCATGCTGGTAGCCTGCAAAGTACTTAATCCAACAGTAAATGTGAATAATGGACTACTTATAGGAATCAAGATTTTTATTTCACATCAAAGTTGGGGGAAATATCCTTAATCTTGTCCTCTGTTCAGTATTTTGACAAAGGACTATTTGGAAAGTACATAGTAAAAGTACTTCGTACTATGCATAGTGATAGACTGGGAGGTACTAAGTTCAAATGTATGTGAATCATGGACTACTTATGGGAAACACATTTTTTATGTCACATCAAATTTGGAAGCAGTAAACTTAATCTTACTGTCTTGGATTTAGACAATGGATTACTCGAAAAGTACATAGTAAAAGTACTTCATTAAAGTATCGTTTTCATCATGGTTTGTGATTGTGAGACTTTAGTCCGACCCACACTCATTCCCCCCAGAGCTATGTAGCTCTGACTCCCCCCAGCTCTTCAGAGGAGTGATCACCGTAAGTCTCTGTAGATTCGCGCATTAGAAAAAGACGTGCGGGTGATTTGACCAAGCAAACACAAACCACAGCTGGTTTAACCACAGTCAAACACTGCAAACAGAGCCTGGTCATCAGCAGCTAGCCAAATAGAGACTGCTGCCTCTGGAGCTCGGTATAAAGTGACACTATCACCGGCAGGCCGGTGCTGCTCCGTCTGCAGTTCAGCGGAGAGAGGCAGGATTGTTGTCCGGAGCTTGTTGTGACTCCGTCGGCAGTTAACCAGAGAGAAGAGAGGCTGCTGCCTCCAGACATCGGTGTAAAGAGACAATAGCTCTATTAAGACAAGCTCCTCTTCCATCCTGGAAACGCTTGAATTTATTAGACGGCTGTGCTGTAGCAGTTATCCAGTGAAAACAGGAAATGATGTTAGAGTGATGCCTGATGTGTTTCAGTTAAGCCAATCAGAGACAAGTAGCATGGACCCACCCTTTCTGGTTTCTTGAAATGTTTTTCATGATCCCTGAAATGTTTTTCATGATCCCCGAAATGTTTTTTCAGATTGTGAAATGTTTTTGCGTATTGTGAAATGTTTTAGCGCATTGTGAAATGTTTTTGCGTATTCATAAATATTTTTCAGATTGTGAAATGTTTTTGCGTATTGTGAAATGTTTTTGCGCATTCATAAATGTTGTTGCGCATTGTGAAATGTTTTTGCGCATTCATAAATGTTGTTGTGTATTGTGAAATGTTTTTTCGCATTCATAAATGTTTTTGCGCATTCTTAAATGTTTTTGTGCATTCTTAAATGTTTTTGTGTATTGTGAAATGTTTTTGCGCATTCATAAATGTTTTTGCGTATTTTGAAATGTTAATTCGCATTGACCTTCAGGGCCACCGTACTTTTGGCCAATAGCAAACACCACACTGGTCTGTTGTACCGTCAATGATGTTCCTAGCTATACAAAACTGGAAACTCTAAATAAAATAAAAACAGGCGTGATTAAAAAAAAAGCCTACATATTGAGAGCATTTAGGTATGTTAAATGTTTGGACCAAAGTTGCTTTTTTAACCAGACTGTAAATACTGTATGTTTATGAGGCTGTAAATCCATACCTTCCCCATGCACAATAATGCAACTTCTTGGTTTCCTGCAGCCAGTGCAAAGTGGACACTTGGTGACCTGTGATTTGCAACACTTACAGTTGCAAGAAAAAGTGTGTGAAACCTTTGGAATTACTTGGATTTCGACATAAACTGATCATAAAATATGTTCTGATCTTCATCTAAGTCACATCACTAGACTAACACAGTCTGCTTAAGCTAATACTGCACAAAAAATTATACGTTTTCATGTTTTTTTTCAGCACAATATGTAAACAATCACAGTGCAGGGTGGAAAAAGTATGTGAACCCCTTGGCTAATTACTTCTCCAAGAGCTAATTGGAGCCAGGAGTCAGCCCACCTGGGGTCCAATCAATGTGATTAGATGTGTTGGTTAAAGCTGCCCTGCCCTATAAAAAAACACACACCAGTTTTGAGTTTGCTGTTTTCAAGAGGAATTGCCTGATGTGAACCATGCCTTGCACAGAAGAGCTCTTAGGCCCTCCTCACACGAGGACGGCCCCGTATTGTCTTGGCGTCGGCATCAAAATATGTACCGCTATTTACACATCGTATTGTACACAGGCTTGTGCATTTACATGACGACGCAAAATCCTGTCAGGTTGCCCGTCTGGTTCTGCTCCGAGGTGGATTCCACGTTGAAAAGTGCTCATGCACGCGTAACATGCTGCGTCTCTGCATGAGCACTTGTTGCTGTTGTTGCCGTAGCTGGTGTTGTTGGTGTTCTGTGAGCTAATGTTGGTAAAAGTCTTAGCAATATTTGTAGCTGCTGGAACAAGCTCAGGATCAGCCCGGCTGCCGCCATTGTTGTTGTTGTTGTGTGTGTGACAGCATGGGTTTGGGGGCGGGGAGGAGGAGGGGTGCTATCAGGTCACCGTCTTACTTGGGCTCATCTGTTTATAGCTCATAGCAACTATGGCATGAAGACGAAAACACAGATATCCACTTGCAGACCTGTTTTCAAAAAAGATCCGGAGTCATGGACAAATACGCGTCTCCATGTGTCAATATCACCAGATCGATAGTTTATTTTTACCGGAGTCTTACAAATTCGTACTCGTGTAAAGCCCACCTTAGAAGATCTACGATCAAGAATTGTTGACTTGCATGAACCTGGAAAGGGTTACAAAAGTATCGCTTAAAGTCCTGGCGTCCATGTGTTCACGGTAAGACAGACTGTCTACAAATGGGGAAAGTTCAGCACTGTTGCTACTCTGCCAAGGTGTGGTCGTCCTGTGAAGATGACTGTGAAAGCACAACGCAGAATGCTCAATGAGGTGAAATAAGAATCCTAGAGTGTCAGCTGAAGACTTACAGAAATCCCTGGCACATGCTAACATTATTGTTGACAAATCTATAATACGTAAAATTTTACATTACCTGGATGTTCCACAGCACTACTGGTAAAATATTCTGTGAATAGATGAAACCAAAATTGAGTTGTTTGAAAGGAACACACAATGCTTTGTGTGGCGAAAAAAGGCATGGCACACCACACCAACATTAAAACCTCATCCCAACTGTGAAATATGGTGGAGGGAGCATTATGGTTTGGGACTGCTTTGCTGTCTCAGGGCCTGGACGGATTGCTGTCATCAACAGAAAAATGAATTCCCAACTTTATCAAGACATTTTGCTGGAAAGCTAAAGACAATCTGTCTGCCAACTGAAGCTCAACAGAGGATGGGTGATGCAACAGGACAACAACCAAAAGCACAGAAGTAAATCAACAATAGAATGGCTTCAACAGAAGAAAATACGGCTTCTGGAGTGGCCAAGTCAGAGTCCTGACCTCAACCCGATTGAGATGCTGTGGCATGAACTCAAAGGAGCCATTCACAGCAGACATCCCAGGAATATTGCTGAAATGAAACAGTTTTGTACGGAGAATGGTCCAAAACTCCCCCTGACAGTTGTGCAGGTTTGATCTACAACTACAGAAAAAGTTTGGTTGAGGTTATTGCTGCCAAAGGAGGGTCAACCAGTTATTAAATCCAAAGGTTCACATACTTTTTCCACCCTGCACTGTGAATGTTTAGATTTTGTGTTTAATAAAAACATGAAAACATGTAATGTTTTGTGCAATATTAGCTTAAGCTGACTGTGTTTGTCTAGTGATGTGACTTAGATGAAGATCAGAACATATTTTTGACCATTTTAAGCAGATATCCAAGTGATCCCAAAGGGTTCATATACTCTTTCTTGCAACTGTTGGGTTCTTTTTGCATCCATGTATGCTGAAATAAAAAAATATTGTGCATTTAGTTGCCAGGCTGTTGCTCTGTTTGCTAAAATCTGCACTGTAGATTACAAAAATATAGGCCTTGATTTTACTTTAATAGGTTAAAAAAAATTTTCAAAAGCAGCCTTTCTGATTTGTGCTTAGCACTGTGTTACGGCTTGCCCCTTATAGGCTCCACTCAATCAATTTTTGTTCGCATTATATAGCATTTATCATTTATATCATTTTTTAAATGATATTTATTATCCATGAAATTTATATATTTGTTATTTGTGAATATATTTTAGCATAACTTAAAGACGGGCTGATTAGAGCAGCGATTTTCCTTGACTTGGAAAAGCCTTGGTTGCACTGTTACCCGGGTTGAGGCTAAAGTTAGAGGCACAAGTCAGCTAGCCAAAACATGAAAAAGATACTGAAACAGCACTGTAGCTTTGGTGGCAGTGCCTGACTAAGAACATTATGGTAATTAAAGTACAAAAATTAAAGATACAGGATCTTGTGTAGATGAAAACATCAAAACAGACAAGCTTCAAGCTGATAAACAGAGATTTTTTGCTTTCTAACTTATTAGTATCTTGATTTACAGATGTGGTTTTAGAAAGAAAGCTATGTTTCTGGTTCAGAATGAGTTCACATTTCTCCTTTGACTCTGTCTTCTTGTCTTGGTTTCAATTGTCTCTGCACTGATGACCCTCTTCTCTGTATAATTAAAGCTGCTGAGCCATGAAAAGTAAATATTTAAAAGGAGTAGGAGGAGGAGGAACAAATTTTATGTTACTGTGTTTCGTAAAGAAACAGCGTAGGCACTCCTGCCCCTCTATCAGCTCTATCGTGTGAAGTGCACACTATGCTGCTTCCCAATCCTCCCAATAAAGCATTAAACTCAGTGGAAGTCTGAGGTGGGATGTTCACTGCCCACGCTCTTACAAAAAACAAAAGTAAAGATACATCTGGGAGTGAATGCAGACTGTGAGTGTTTTGATTTACTTCTGTGATTTCACTGTAACTTCGGTGGTTTTACAGTAAACCACTCCTACACTGTCTGCAGATGTGGCGCTGGATTTAGCAGGACAGGAATGCATGTATACCGAGTGTGTCCAGCAACATGTTTAAACAATAATGGAGTCTTCAGGAACTATGTTTGTGTTTTCAGAGAAAGTGGCTGTACTTTTTTTTTTTTTTTTTTTAAGAAATTTGGTCATTCACTGTTTAAAGAAAGATAAATCAGAATGATACAATGTGTGTTATTTCATTTTCAGTGCCACTTTTTGTTTTTGTTTTGCTCCAAAATCTGGACGCAAAAGTGGGTCACAAGCTCTTTCAGTGGGTCACTGATGTGTGCCTGAAAAAAATATTTTAAGACTTTAACTGTGCACACAAATTTTATCAACATTTCCAGGAAGTGTGAAAATTCACCTTTAAGAGATAGTATTTTTGAAGTGGGGGAGTATGAGGGTCATTCATTTAGTTTCTATTGTGATTTTTATCAGCTCTGCCTCTGTAATGAAAGAACTACTAGCATGTAGGTTAGGCTATAGATTGCTGCAGATGGGCCAAAGGCTCTGTCTAATTCCTGAATTTTAGTCGAAAAACTATCTTACAATTTTGGGGCTATTATACACTGCACAGAATATATAAATTATGCTTTACTTTTCCACCTGCAAGTCCCTTTATTTTGGCTCGACACTGTCACAATACATAGCCTTTGTGTCCATCTACAGAGAGTGAAGTGGAACCTAAGGAAAAGAGCTTGCTAGCTGTAAATAAAGCATTGCATATAAATTTGTTATTTTTTCTTTCAATGCTTTTTAAATAATTTTTCCTTAACTTGCTGTTGCCCTAAAGTCAACACTAAGTATTTTGTCACCCTGATGTTATATTACTAGAGTCATTGTGATGGTACATCACCTTACAACAGGTTATGTGACACCTCATGGTCTGAGGGGGTCTGTATTACTGACACAGAGGCAGTTAGGACCCAGCCACAAGACAGATTTTGCAGTTCACAATAACCAGCTTTATTTAGCAGACACAGGAGCAGATGAGCAGGGATCGAACCCGCGATCCTTTGAACACGGAGCCGTGTTGTTGTCCATTCGGCCAAACAGGAGCCACACACACCAACAGCAACTCAAAGTCTTTGAGTAAGGGCAGACTTGGGCTCACTTCATCTTTAATCTCTGGAGATGGTTCAGTTTGTACGAGATCAGGCTGAGACTGAGACTGTGACAATTACCACCACTGATTCGGGAACTCAGGAGGGTACTTGGCGTCACACACAGGCAGAAGGGTCAGATACCGGGAAACAGATGGCCACCACAGATCAGGATTCGCGAACAGGTACTCGGCGTCAGGAACAGAAGGCAAGGTCGGCAACCGGGGATCAGGCAGGCAGGTAGGTGCAGGACAGAAACGGGTCGGTACCTGGTAGTCAAGCCGAGGATCAGACGATACAGGCGGAAACAGGAACAGCCAATTCATAACAAGGGCTATCTCAAGACACTTTACAATAGAGCATAAAGCTCTTCATTTTATGGATACACATATATGCATAGATACATATATACAAAACCCAAAACCAGTGAAGTTGGTCCAGAGGACCAGAGGACGCCCGCCGCACGCATGACAGGAGCACCCCACAAGAGCAGCAAGCCACGCCATCCTCCGACTCTGCAGCGCACCGACACACGAAATCCCACAAAGCCAGAAAGCAAAACAGCGAGAGCCCAGTGCCACCCCCTCTCCACACCGACCACCAAACAGCGAAACAAAGTCCGATCACACGGACACACAAACCACGGCCACCAGGCACCACAGCAAAACAAAACCATCAACTCCAAGCCAGCCACGTCAATAGCTCCAACCCCGTACACGAGAAATGCCCGGATCCAACCCAAACCGCAGCTACACATCTCCGACCCGACAGAACACAGTCAAACGCCGGAGGCCAACAACAACAAAGCTCAAACAATAGCCCAGTCACCTCCACCACAGTGCCGCACCACCACCCGACACAACAAACAGACACCACAGCGGAACAACAAGACCCACAAGGCAACAGCGGGGGCAAAAAGAAAAAGCACCCCACCCGAACCAAATCCGCCCCAACTCCACAACTCGACTAGACCACAGAGATGGCTACATTCCTCCACAAACCACGACACCCAAAGGCCAGCACACCGCCCCACACCCCAGCAACAAAACCACCAAAACCATCTCGCATCTCCCCCCTGCCCCAGGTCAAATGCAGCTGATCACGCCCAGCGGGCACACAACACTGCCCCAAATCGATCGAAGGCCCCCGAACCGCACCGCATCGAAATCGAACCGCGCCAGATCCCGCGACACTGGCAAACACCGCATCGCTGTCCAAAGAATCGACACCGCACCGCACCATCCCGAAACTGGTGACCCACACCCCCACATATTAATTCACAACACAACGATATAACAACACAACGACACGACAACATAATGCACACCTCCACCTCTGTTGCCCCCCTCCAGGACAGAGGGCAATGGACACCCCCAGGGCGCTACCGGACCCCAGCTGCGTCAACCGGCCATAGCCCAAGCCTGTGGGTCCCCTTTACCCCGTGCCCCAGGGCGCACCCAGGAAACAGGGGTGTGGAAAGGGCCCCCTACCCCAGCTCTCCCGCTCAATAGTAGGTGGATGGTTGTGTTCCTAATGCAGTTAAAAAATGGTTAAAATTGGGGGGCAGACGACCAAACAGCTCTGGAGGCGACGCCCTCCAGGTGGTCAGCCTGAAGAGCCCCGCCCACCATACACCACCCGGTCTGTCCCCCCAAGGCCCTGTGTGTATGTTGTGTAGTGTAGTAGGTAATATGTGGTGATGTCTGAGTGCAATTAAAACTGGGGAGCAAGTCCTATCAGGGGGCGGTCGGAGTGGTCTCTCAGGACTCCTCCACTGCACCTGGCGGGCATGCCACTCGAAGTCCTAAGTGTGTGGATGTGACTTTTTTGCTTTCCAGATGAAGTCGGAAAAAATCTACTAGGCTACTGTTAGCTGTTGTTAGCAGGTCCTGCGTTGTTGTTCACAAATATCACAGGAAGAATGTGATTATCACTATGGCAGCATTTTTGTAAATGTAAGTCTGACAATACTATGTGTACAGCTGATCTAGAGCGACACACCCCAGTCAGAAGTGCAAATAAATTGATTATTACAGGAGCTAAATAACTGTTCACACTGGGGGCATCCATCTTCGATTGTCAACTTGGAGGTGGTGAGGTTTCACCGAGTTCCAAGTAGGAAATTCAGACTTCAGGGAACGTTCCAGTTGTAGTTTCCTACAACGACCCAGAAATTCCTCTTTCTGACTACAACTGGAACACACCAAAAGACGTGATGCTAATAATAAATGCAGCTCACAACTTCCTCAGAACTCTGCATTGCTTTACAACTTCTTTTTTCAACAACTTACAGGATGCAAAGCGACGAGGTAATGTATCTCTTTCTAGTTACGTAGCGGTAGCTTTTGATGTGTGACGACAAGCAATTTTTGGAAAACTTAGTATTGTAGTTTTGTTGCTGGCTATAGATCTCTACTTACAGCCCGGTGCTCTAAGACGTGTCCGAATAATATAAATTTGCTCTAGGTTTAATTGTCTTGTTCCCGAAGTTGAGTATCCAGGCCAGTCCAGCCCTGTCCAACCAGACTGGAAGGCTAAGGAATATCATTTATAGATAACCTATTTTGATGCTATAAAACTCATCTTAAAGTGTGTATTTCGATCAGGCATATATCTAAAAGTGAGACTTTATTGTAATTACTTAACTCCTCACAGTCCCTTTAAAGCAGCAGGAAATCTTGAATGTGGATCCCAGTCTCATAACGAAGAGCAAGTCCACACGATGCTGTGTTGGGTGTGAGGGCGAAGGAAGGGAGGTAAGAGGAGACAAGTGGACTAAAGTAAGAACTAAAGTTAGTAACAGATCCATGAACCATAGACCTGTCATCTGATAGAGGATAGCGTCTTGAGATGCTACGTCTCGTTTTTCGGGAGGGTCGTCATGTCTGAATGGTTGTGATCATTTTATAGAAGTATAATCAATGATATTCTTACTGAAAATAAGAATTTATGGTAGTGACGAACTCATGGATGCCCAGACCACAAGTGCATCCCTACCATATTTGTGTTTCTATTACCTCCACTTCCCCCGCGAGGCAAGGGGAGGGGGAGCAGAGGGAAAGAAATTTTAGTCCTGGTTGACCGCAGTCTCCTGCCTGAGGGGAGGGGCTAAAAAAGTGAGCCCAGAGTGAGAGGGTCGGCAAAGATATTGCCTGCATGCCTTAGAGTCCTAGAGGTGTGCAGATCTTGGAGAGATTGCAGGTTACATCTGATCACCTTCTCAGCTGAGCTGATGTTTTGCTGCAGTCTGCTCTTGTCCCGGCCAGTGGCTGCAGGGTACCACACGGTGATGGAGGAGAGGAGGAACTCTGTGATGGCCGTGTAAAAGTGGAACATCATTGTCTTAGGCAGGTTGAATTTCTCCAGCTGCCTCAGGAAGTACATCCTCTGCTGTGCCCTCTTGATAAGGGAGGTGATGTTCAGCTCCCACTTCAAGTCATGGGAGGTGATGGTTCAGGAGCATAAAGACTCCAAGGTGAGCACTGTGGAGTCAGAGAGTTTGATGAGAGCAGAGGGGGCTGTGTTTCTCTTGAAGTTCACCACCCTCTCCACTGTCTAAGCCAGTCCTCAAATAGTGGGGCGGGCCCCCCTGGGGGGGCGCGGTGAGATGCCAGGGGGGCCCATGTCACACTGGGAAACGGTTCTTGGGCCATACGAGAATAAAGTGTAATTGTACATCCACTTCAGTAGGTGGCATTGTTGCTGTCATTGTCAGAGCGTGTGAACGTTGGGTTTTTTTGCACCGAGCATGCTCAAACACAGCACAGAGCAGGAAATACGAAGAGCAGGAAACAAACCCTCGAGAGACAGCATGGAAAAATACGTTACAGGAGTGAGGCGGAGAGAGTCGGAGATAATGATACAAACGAAAGTCTCCTGAAAGCCAAGACGAGGAAAAATGACGAAGCGTACATAGTGCTTGTGTTCATTGTGACTACGGTGGGAAATGAGGAAAGACCGGTGTGTTTACTCAGTAAAGACACTATGCATTGCTTAACAGCTAAGCAATATTCAGCATGTTTTTGCTGAAAAAACTCCAGCGACTTATCAGCGTGACTGGGGTGTAATGTCTCTGTGCCATTAGTAATAAGTAATTTTTTTGGCTTCATGCTGTCCGCTGCCAACATTTTTAGACACAATAAACACACTGGTCTTTCTTCGTCTCCCACCGGGGTCACAGTGAAGCCAAGCGCCACGAACACTTCGTCATATTTCCTTGTTTTGGCTTTCAGGAGACTTTGGTTTAGTTCAGTCAAAAATGTTTATAATTTAAATAAAGATTTATTTATTTTTCAGGCAAATGATGTACTTTAAATCTTTTCTGTTACAGACTAAAAACACTGTTAATAAAGGTATTCTATGTCGTACGTTGATCTATATTTCTCCCTTTTTTGTTTTTTTGTATTATTTAATGTTAATAAATATACTATGTTATGCGGAGGTGTGGTTATAACATTTATTTTAGACAAATGGTACTATTTACAGGCGCGGTGGAGAGTAGGGGGGGCGCAAAATGTTTTCTTCTTCCTAGGGGGGGGCTTAACAGAAAATAATTGAGAAGCACTGGTGTACAGGGAGAACAGCAGTGGGGAAAGAACACAGCCTTGGGGGAGCTGGTGCTGGTGGTCCTGGTGTAAGAGACTTGCTACCCAAGATTCACATGCTGCCTCCTGTTAGACAGAAAACCTGTGATCCATCTGCAGGTGGAGGCAGGCACATTCAGCTTGATAACCCTGTTGAAGGCATAACTGAAATCAACAAACATAGGTTTCTGCTGAGTCTAGATGCTGCAGAATGAAGTGGAGGGCTAGGATGACAGCGACAGGTCTGAAATCATCAAGTCCACTGGGTCTTTGCATTTTTTGGAGCAAGGATAATGGTGGAGGTCTTAAAGCAGGCTGGAACATAGCATGTCTCCAGTGACATGATGAAGATGTCTGTGAAGACTGGAGACAGCTGATCAGCGCAGTGTTTCAAGGTGGTGGGGGAGACAGTCAGGTCCTGCTGCTTTGCGGGACTACTGCCTCTTGAGGAGTCTGTTGACGTCTCTCTCCTGGATAGTAAGCTCTGTCTCTGAGGTGGAGGAAGGGGGGGGAGGGGGTCTGGAGAGCCAGTCTGTGGGGGGCTCTGAGCCCAATGGGGCTTGTAGCTGGTTATTTTTTGCAAGTCTTTCCAGAAAGAAGCAGTGTCGTGAGCAGAGTACTGTTGTTGGAGGGTCTCTGAGTACTGTCATTTAGCAGCTCTCACTGCTTTGCCAAACTCACGCTTACCTGCCCTGAAGCTGTCTCTGTCCCCACTTCTGAATGCTCTTTCCTTTTCCAGCCTGAGTGTCCTAAGCTTGGCAGTGAACCAGGGTTTGTCATTGTTGTAATTCACCCTGGTGCGATATATTACACAGCTGTCCTCACAGAAGCCGATGTATGACGTCATTTTGTCTTTGTACTCTTCCAGACTGTTGGTAGCAATCCTGAGAACATCCCAGTCAGTAGAGTTCAAGTATGCCTGTAGCTTCTCCAGAGTTTCGCAGGTCCACTGTTTTGATGTCCTTACCACAAGTTTTGAGACTTTTAACTTCTGCCAGGAATCAGATGGATCATGACGTGCTCAGACTCGCCAAGCCGAGCGCAGGGAAAGGTGTCTTTAATGGTGGTGTAACAGTGATGCAAAGTATTCTCCTCCCTGATGGGGCATTTAATAAACTGTTTGGGCTCTAATTTTGTAGACCAAGCGCAGGCGCACCTGCCTGCGCCGGCCTTCGCCGCGCGGACTGGGTGTGACCTGCGCACTTTGCAAGTTTCCTGCAGTGCCAAGAGAGGCGCACTCATGGCGCAGAGGGGGTGCAGAGGAGCGTGTCCACGCCCACGTCTCTGCCTCTCCGCGCAAATCTCAGAGTAGGAGGAGAATAGACGTGAGTAGGATTAACACGGCTGATCGTTGTCTTCACCAATCAAATGAGCGCCTCTCCTTACCTTTAAATGCGCTGCGGCTGAGGCGCAACGTCTGATTGGTCTGAATTATCCCCGCCACCGTGGAAACAGTGTGCTGGAAAGACCCAGCAGTGGAGACGCTGTCCCTTGAGCAGGAGAATGGACAGCGGGGTGCGTCACCGTGTGGGCCAGCTCCCGGGACAGATGTAATCTGTTCCTTTGTCATTAATAGGAGTAAAAAAATTAAGAGACAGTTTCACACCCGCTGACTTATCCATTCATAATACTTGTGATCCACCTGCACTCCTGGTTTGTCATCGCCAAATAGCAGAGCCTTTAGTGATACACTGTATACTCTCCCGATGTCTCCTCCTCATCACGTTAAAAATAAAGACTAAAATAGAGGAATATGGGAAATCACGGGTAAATCCTGAGTGACATACATTTATTTTCTCTCTTTTTTCTTCGTCTTTTTTCTCCCTCTTTTCTTTGAATTTAATGAAATGAGAGAAGCCAGATATATACTCAGTATCAGATGTTAAGGCTGTTTATTTTTGACTTGTAAGATGTGCATCAAACTTCCAGCTGCCGTCAGGTTAAGTTTCCATGATGACAAACGGCTTTAATCCGACATCAGATGTGACGGGACAGTTAATATAGATACAAATGTATATGCTGGTTCAGATGGTTACATTAAATAGTGATTGCTGTGATTGTTTATTGCATTAAAATGTGCCTGACACTCTGGAAACCTGCCTCTGAGGCGTGCGCACATGTGCGCTTGTCACCAAATTACAGCTGCGGAGGGTGCGCTCCGCCCTGCGCCGAAGATAGACCAGGTTGGAGCTGGCGAGCTTTCAGCGCACCTTCCGCACAGTTTTTTGGCACGAAATTGTCACTGCGCCACTCGAATCTGTCGACACCTCCCCCAGGTGCGCCTTCAACTCCCCCTGGTGCGCCGTCACACCCATCTCTGCGCAGACGGTCTACCAAATTGTCAAATTGGCAGCGCACGGCGGTGCACCGCACGAAATTAACACTGCGCGGGGTGCGCCAAGCTTGCGCCCCCTGCGCTGCGCCACGAAATTAGAGCCCAATATGTTTAGTTTGTGAGTGAAGTCACCAAGGACAATAATCAGAGAATCCGGGTTTTCCCGCTCCACACATTGTATCTGGTCGGCCAGAGCATGCTGACAACTAGAGGTATGTTATTGGGATGATTTTATTGCACAGAGAACGCATGTTGGAGAGAAACATTCCCAGCAGGGGAGTGCAAAGTCAGTGGAGGCGCACAAGTGCACTGGCACATTTTCCACTCCTGCGGCTCTTCCTGCATAGTGTGTTGGCAAAGGTGAGTGCACCTTTGACCAAAATGTCCCATAAACCCACAGATGATTACAAGACAAAACAAAGCGCACCAACACACTAAGGCGGCTGTCCATGGCGCCATCTTGGCTAGAGATTCTGTCCAGTGGTACCATGGCTAAATTTAAAGAGGCCATTCCTGCTGCCTTAAACTCTATAAATTGGCCAACTGATAACTGCGATATTAGCTGTAGCCCCTCTCAGCTGGATCAGCTTGTTAGTAGTTCTGCCAGTCTTCTAAGATCCACTTTAGACTCAATTGCCCCACTGAGACAAAAAACTATCAAACGTCAGAGTAAAGCGCCTTGGTTTACTTCTGAAACGTGTGCACTTAAACAAGCTTTCCTCAAATTAGAGAGAATCTGGCACTCCAATAAAAGGGAGGAATCATATACTTTTGTGGAAAAGTCAAAATAACTACATGACAGCCTTATAGCATGCTCAAGCTGCCCACTACTCCTCACTAATTGTAGGAAATAAAAACAACCCTAGGTCCCTTTGAGCACTGTAGCCAGGCTGACACAAAGTCAGAGCTCTATTGAGACTGTGATTCCTCTAGCCCTCAGCTGTGAGGACTTTATGAGCTTTTATAACGATAAAATTCTTAAAATTAGAGATAAAATTAGCAACTCTCTGTCTAACTACCATTACAAGTAGTTAGACTTGAGTTAGTTACTGTTTCTCTACAATTAGCAATCAGGAGCTAAATTCTCTTTGTCTCCTCCTCCAAACCATCAACCTGCCTTTCAGACCTGATCCCAATTAAGCTGTTCAAGGTCTGTCCTCTAGTTTGTCTATCCTTACTGGAGACAATAAGTATATCTCTATCAACAGGATGCAACAGTGTTTTTAAGTGCAAATTGTAAAACAAACAAAAAAAAACCTACCCTCAATTCATGAAGACTAGCTAACTACTACGTTGGCCCTGAAGGTCAATGCGAATAAACATTTAAAAATACACCAAAACATTTAAGAATGCACAAAAACATTTTACAATACGCAAAAAACATTTAAGAATGCACAAAACATTTCACAATACACAAAAACATTTCACCATACACAAACACATTTCACAATATGCAAAAGCATTTATAGGATTTGGGGATTTATAGGATTTTGACAAAGGATTGCTTGAAAAGTACATTGTAAAAGTACTTCATACTATGCATGCTGGTAGACCAGGAGGTACACAGTTCAAATGTAAGCGAATCATGGACTACTTATGGGAAACAAGTTTTTTTATGCCACATCAAATTTGGGTGCAGTATACTTAATCTTATGCACGGTTTTGAATTTTGACATAGGATTACTCAAAAAGTACATAGTAAAAGTACTTTGTATTTTACAGGTAGTCTAGAAAGAACGTGACTAAATACTGTTGAAGTATCGTTTTCATCATGGGTCTGATTGTGAGACTTTAGTCCGACCCACACTCACTCCCCCCAGCTCTTCAGAGTGGTGATCACCGTAAGTATCTGTAGATTTGTGCATTAAAAAAAGATGTGTGGCTGATTTGACCAAGCAAACACGAACCACAGCTGGCTTAACCACAGTCAAACACTGCCAACAGAGCCTGGGCATCAGCGGCTAGCCACATAGAGGCAGCTGCCTCCGGAGCTCAGTATAAAGTGACACAGGCTCTATTAAGGAAAGCTCCTCTTCGATCCTGGAAAACGCTTGAATTTTTGAGCTGGCTGCGCTTATCCAGTGTAAACAGGAAATGATGTTAGAGTGCCATCATTAACTGATTGCTTCAGTTAAGGCAATCAGAGACAAGTAGCATGGACCTACCCTCTCCGGTTTCTTAAAAATGTATTTCATGATCCCTGAAATGTTTTTGCGTGTTGTGAAATTTTTTTGTGTTTTGTGAAATGTTTTTGTGCATTCATAAGTGTTTTTGCGTATTGTGAAATGTTTTTGCACATTCATAAATGTTTCTGCGCATTCATAAATGTTTTTGCGCATTGTGAAATATTTTTGCGTATTGTGAAATGTTTTTGCGCATTTATAAATGTTTTTGCGTATTTTGAAATGTTTTTGTGTATTCTTAAATGTTTTTGCAGATTTTGAAATGTTTATTCGCATTGACCTTCAGGGCCACCGTAAACTACAGCCCCATATCATACCTTCTATTTGCTTCAAAGATCCTGGAGAAAGTAATGGCTAATCAGCTGTGTGTATTCCATCAAAACAGCCTGTTTGAGGACTTTCAGTCAGGATTTAGAGCTCATCATAGTACAGAGACTGCTCTAGTTATAGTAACTAATGATATACCCTCAGCTTCATATGAGGGACTTCTCTCAGTACTTGTTTGTTAAATCTTAGTGCTGCTTTCAGCACCATTTATCATAATGTTCTTATACAGAGATTTAAGGTATTACTTATTCCAGCTAAAAAGAAGAGACTCTAAGGCACTCTCTTAATACTAAAAAAATTTCTTAATTTTAACGGCATGGTCGTGTAGACCTTAAAAACAAACTCTGACGCATTTCGGCATCAAGCCTTCACCGGGAAGTTATACAAACAGATGTTAGGCTGCAACTGGCCCTTTTAAAGGGGTGCTCAACCAATAGGAAACTGCCATATGGACTTATGGTGCGTTCCAGTTGTAGTCGGAGGTCGGAATTTCCCACTTCCGAGTAGGAAATTTCATCTGGAACGCCCCCCGAGGTCGGAATATCCTACTCGGAACTCGGGGGAACCTCGCCACCCCCGAGTTGACAATCAAAGATGGCAGCCCCCAGTGTGAACAGTTATTTAGCTCCTGTAATAATCAATTTATTTGCACTTCTGACTGGGGTGTGTTGCTCTAAATCAGCTGTATACATAGTATTGTTAGACTTATATTTACAAAAATGCTGCCATAGTGATAATCACATTCTTCATGTGATATTTGTGAACAACAACGCAGGGCGTTCTAACAACAGCTAACAATAGCCTGGTAGATCGGCACGGTTTTTTTCCGACTTCAACTGGAACGCCGACAAGTCGGAGATGACGTCACTCCCATTTCCCAGCTCCCAGTTCCGAGGAAAATGGAACGCAGCATTAGAAGCATGGTCTGCAGATAATGACAACCAGTGTTGGGGAAGTTACCTTTAAGAAGTAGTGTTTGCTAGTTACTCATTACATCTGAAAAAAGTAACTCTTTACTTTACTTAGTTACCCTCTATGAAGAGTAACTTCTCAAGTTACTTTTCCGTTACTTTTACATTGCTTGATCATGGACAGAACCCCATATCTATTCCTAATCAAATTGAAGGACAAAAATGAATCAGTTATGACACCTCTTTACTTATCGCGATGCGACGGCCGCGTACAAGACGATCACTTCACTCGTCACGGGATGTCAAAGTTAAAAAAAAGTTGATCTATTCAGGCGATGTCGTGTGTGGCTGTGCAGCATCAGCCATCAGCAGTGTGTGTACGTGTGATGGTACCCGAGACAGGCAGTGGCTGAATCCAAATCTCTGGACTTCACCGCACTTGCGAACTCGCGGACTTTGCGGGCACGTTCACGGGAAGTCCGGGAGTGCTGAGGGCTGTCCAAATCCACAATTCATCCAGTCCACAAGGGGCCTCAAGCAGACTTTCTGCAGACTTCCAGAGAGTCTGCTTGGGGTGCAGACTTCTGCAGACTTCACTAGTTTGATTACCCACAATTCATTGCAATACGGACGTGACGTTTTAATTTTTTGATTTATTCATTGCGTCTGGCCTATAAAAGCTGTGCAGTCTGAAGCCGAAATCACGAGCTGAGAAAAATAATGGCGGACAAAGGACTAAAGCAAGTCTTCCAATGTAAGTAATACCCAAATTAATTAATATTAGTCTGGTTCTGTAAATAAACATTTCTATTTTTGGATGTGTATAGCCTATGTGTATAAGTGTTGATTTGTTCACTCTCAAAAAAAGCCTATAAATGGGATTTATATCTTATTTGCATGATAGTTTTTCAAACAGTGTCACGGAAACGACTGAAACGGACTCCAAGTCTGTCTATTAGCTCCATTCATAATGCTGTAGACTCCCGCTCTTGCAGACTTTACGTGATGACGGTAAAGATGTCATATTACGTATGACTGAAGTCCACGAGGGCTCAGTATGCAAGTCCAGAGGGTGGAGATATGGATGCAGCCAGTTATTCATCCGGACTACAGGGCGGATGAGTTCCATCTAGGCGGAACTAATGTCAGTGAGGACATTAGTTCCTCCTAGACGGACCGCGGTAAACTCACAGATAATGCTGCTGCAGGGCATGAGCTGCAGTGTTTTGTGGTTGATAAGTGAATGAAAAGGATACAGCTGGAATAATGTCCGCTTATACATCCTATTATGTGATATATGATATGATCGCGGTGAAACTCAAACGGACGTGACGTCACCGAGCGACGGCCGACGACCAAAATGAGGTATTTATGGACGCGCGACACTACGTCAGTGGGCGACGCAATTTTGGTAGCTGGGTCGCTTGGCCAAGAGGGAGGAGGTAGGTGATGAAGAGGAGGGGCCCCAGGACGGAGCCCTGGGGCACACCTGTAGTGACTGGAGAGGGGTCTGAATGAATTGATTGTAACTGAATGAACTGAGTGCGGTCTGTGAGGTATGAGTGAAACCAGCTGAGGGGGGTGTGAGTGATTCCAATGGAGGAGAGTCAACTGAGATGGATGGGGTGAGAGATGGTGTCAAAAGCCACACTCAGGTCAAGGAGGATGAGGATGGACAAGGAAACATAATCAGCTCTAGTGAGGAGGTCATTAGTGATTTTTATAAGTGCTGTTTTAGTGCTGTGGCAAGGGCGAAAACCGGACTGGAAGGGCTTGTAAAGGTTATTGTGGGTAAGGTGGGAGTGGAGTTGGCTGGCGACAATTTTTTCAAGAATTTTGGAAATGAAAGGTAAAGGAGAGATGGGGTGGAGTTGAAGTTGTTGGGATCTGAAGCAGGTTTCTTGAGTATGGGGGTCACAGCTGCGGTTTTGAAAGATGAGGGAACAGTACCAGTGGAGAGTGAGGAGTTAATGATGGCGGAGATGAGAGGGAATAAGGAGGGGAGGGAGGATTTCACAAGGGATGTGGGGAGGGGATCGGGCTGGCAGGTAGAAGGGTTTGATTTACGGATGAGATCAGAGATTTCTGATGGAGTGGTTAGTTGAAAACTGGAAAAAAGCTGAGAGTGTGGAAGATAGGGTGGTGGGGAGAGAGTTGCACTGGTCAAGCATAGAAGCTGGTGGATGTTGTTAATTTTATTGTTGAAAAACTGCAATATGGATATGCAGGTGTCAGTAGAAAGTAAGTGGGAGGCTCCCACTCGATTTGGTGCCACATTGGAGAACTGATGATGTCAGAGCTGCTGCAGCAGGCAACAACAAGGAAGGACACAGAGACAGAGACACACAGTTCAAACAGCAAATGCTTTTTTTAAAAAAGTAACGCATCAATTACTTTACCTGGTAACTAATTACATTTATAAAGGAGTTATTCCGTTAGTACCTCAGTTACTTTTTGGGGAAAGTAACAAGTAACTATAGCTAGTTACTTTTTTAAAGTAACGTGTCCAACACTGGTTTTCATTCCAAATGCAGTGGTTTAGGAGATATTATCTGAGCATGTCCTTTGAAGATAAACAATCCAGTGTTCTGGGAAATCTATCACTCTAAGTGTCACAAAATTTAACAAAGAGTTATGCTTCAAATAAGGGATAAATTTAAACTTCATTCTGAATCCTTAAAAAACTGTTTGTGAAGGTCTTACTCAAATGAAGATTACCAATAATAAGAACATTCTAAGAGCTGCAGAGCGTTCAGCAATGTTCAGCTCATTGTGTTTGTTTTACTTGTACAGCTCTTATCTTTATTTTTTCAGGCTGCTTGTTACTGCAACAAAAGTTGTTTTTCGTTACTGCAACGAAAAACAACTTTAAAAAAGATGCCATGGTGAGAACCTGAGCACTTCGCAACCACAGATATTTTTTCGTCGAGAATAGGCTGGGGATAAAAACTGTGCAAAAAGCACAAGTCTATAACAGTCACCACGTCAAGAGACATTACAACTGTTTGGCAAATAAATTATTCAGGGACTTTGAAATTTTATTTTATATTACTCTTTATAAAGTATTAAATTTGTATAGCTCTATGTCTTTTTTATATATGAATCTTTTTTGATAACATTGCCATAGGTTACAAATTACTTTCTATTCCTGAAAAATAAAATGATCCACAACACACTGTTCATTTTTGAGCTGAATCTTCCTTATCTGTAATCCAACTAGACTGGTTCACACATCTGATTGTTCCAGACATCACTTGAGTTATCATGGGTTAGCTGCTGCCAAGGACTAAAGTATGATAAAACCAATATCAGATTTTGAACAGTAGCTATGTGTTTATTTCTAAATTTCTTATGCCTACTCAATGTCAAGTATAAAGAACTGATTTCAGTTTGAAATTCCTCATTCTCAAAATGTACGCCCGATAACATTTTCAGTCTCTAAGGATTTCATTAATATGAATTTTTCCTCATTTTTATGACAGGTGGTTTGATAATTTGTTAAGCACTATATTGAACTAAAACATTTATATTCTGTTAAGCAGATACATTTTGTAAATAATTTCAGACATCTCGTTGAACATGTTCCAAAATGTTGAATTATTTGGCCCTTTTGCAATCAGAGTCATATTAAGTGGCCCTCTACATAACCAAAGCTGCCTGACCTTAAACCAAATATAGTTTTCAGAATCTAATTTTATTAATCCCCAATGTTTGCAACATCTTTTAATCCAGAATCTGTATTTTGATGTGATACATATTATCTTGAGGGAAGCAGCCACCTCTAAAATCAAACATATAGAGTTCAACTCCAGTATTTTAAAAAGTTGTCCCACCTCTAATCAAATTAATCACTTTGACCCAGAGTGTCATGTTCAAACAAAGAAAGCAGCTTCTTGCATTCCAGTCATGCCTCATAAGATGGATGTAACATCTATATTCATCCCAGTGAGTGAATGTAAACAATCCTCTCCAAACGAGAAAAATGCAAGGAATGTATGGACATCCTAGGCTTTCAATTCATATCTTTAAGGATCACTGAAAAACAAACTTGTTTTTACCCTCCAGCTGTATTGTTCAAGTGTTATTTTGCAGCTGATGATGTCAGCATCCAGCCAAGCAGCTGAAAGTGCTTACGGTGGCTTTTAGGTGCAGGTGTACAATCAAACCCAAGGGAAGGAAATGTGGGGGAGAGGTTTGAATGTGACACAAACAGGAAACAAAAGCTTTGTGTTCCCTTCTGCTCAGGGGGCTACACAAAAGGTTTATTTCAAACTTTGCCCATGCAAACTGTTTTCTTTGCTTATCTGATGCGATGTGTTTACAAGGAACTTGCATAACTGTCTCTTTGAAATATAATGACCCATAAAATTCACATTCAACTAAATGTTTCTTTGAGGATTTGTTTATCCACATGCAGACCTACATGTGATTACTGACGGGAGTAAATACTTAGTGGGAGGTTGAAAAAAATGATGTCATTAATATTTTCATGGTCATGTTATTTTGATAAAATAGGACAACTTCTTTCCACTGTTGTCCATTGTTAAATTAAATTGTTTTCTCATTAGGTCTGGCTTAAGAACAATAAAATGTGTACAAACCTCATCTATTCTCCGGATGCTTTTCAAGGATGATCTTAATATCTGATCCCATTCAATGATTTTATTATTTATGAAGCTCTAGCTAGTGTTTAATTTTTTAAAATACTTTTCCAGTCTATTATTAAAATCGTCCTAAAATTTTTAACAGTTTATGCTCTTGTATGAATTTCAAAATAAAATACATTCACAAAAGCAATTACATTTTTGTTTTAATATCAAACATGTTGTCTTCGGGCTATCATCAAAAAACATGTTTTCTTTTTAACATTATATTAAAATGCATTTTACACAACTTCATTTTTTTCTGCCAATATTAAAATATCATGCATGCTCAATTTGAAGAACAAAGCTCTTCCTTTAAGGATATAACCGATTATGATTAGGGATGCAAGATACTGGATTTTTGGTGATATCCGATATGCACGTGATTCCCAAACTGGGGTACTCGTACCCCCAGGGGTACCCAAAGTGATGTAGAGAGTACAATTGGAAAGTGGCATATTTTAAGATTTTCAGTTTTCCTCAAATCAAACTCAACAGTTTTCAAACATACAAACAACCAAAGATATTTGGTAGGGCTGGGATGATATGTTTTTCTCCCGATTCGATTTTTTACTATTTTTTAGGTGCTGATTTGATTTAAATTGCTATTCCACGATATTGCCGATTTTTGAAATCTTGAGTTAGCTTTTCAACACCAGCGAAAAAGATGAACAATGATGATGCCTACAGACTATGTCAGGAAAAATACACATCACATGAGAGTCTGTTTTTAGGATTTAATCTATTATTATTCTATTATTCCGGTTATATTTGAACCAGCTGTTTATACTTTCTCTTCAGAAGCCTGGATTGCATTTAAAAGTGGCTTATTAACACAGACTAAAATGAAGCATCTAAATTAGGGAAAAAAACTATTTTTGAACAAAAAAAAAATCGTCAAACAAAAAATTCAGATACCTATGTGAAGTGTTTTTTTTCTCCCACCCCTAATATTTGGTGATTTGTGTTAGTAGTAAGGGACAGAGACTCTCTTATCTGTGCCTCTAAAGACCCTGTCAAAAAAATATCATACGAAGTTGAACATTGGATGAAAAGCTGTCAGGTTAGCCTGCATATTGGATGAGGACGGTTGATAACACACAGCACAGTTTTTTATTTTAATTTTGCCATAACAGTGTAGAGCCAGTCAAGTTGCACTGAAAGCGCCCTCTGTTGGATGAATGGTCCACTGATCAGGCGCCCTAATGTGCCAATACACTCAATATTTTACACTCGAATTTTCTATGTAATCTTCAGTTATTAATATTCACTCCCATGCTCGGACAATTGTTTAATATAAGGTGGAGCAAAAATGCTGGTAACTAAATCATTTTTGTGCAAAATAATTTACTATAAGAGATTTGATGTTATGCATGTTGAATGTGGGAGATGGTGGCAGACACTTTTTTTTTTTTTCAAACTGCTATAAGTGCGTGAGAGTCGGGGGTACATGGCTAGAGGTCAAATGTCTAACGGTGTACAGGCCCTAAAAAGTTTGGAAACCACTGTGATATGCCAATATTTTTTAAGTCATTATCGCCAATACTGATATTGGTATTTCTGGTCACGAGACAAGCTCTGAACTTAACAAAAATGAAATTGTAAATTATAATGGCCAATATATTTTTGCAAGGAATAGATTTAAAACAAGTAATATAGCATCAGACTCTTGCAAAAATGAAACCCTTGTTTTTTTAAATGCAGTGACGAGAAGGTACATTGATATTGTACATTTTTGCCAATGTGCAAGTTGATATATGGCCAATATGTGAGGCCAATATATTGGCTGTAAATATCAGCAAAATTTCAATATTGGTTAATACCAATTGTTACGGTCTCCTAAAACATAATCTAAACAGGCGTGAGATCGCAACATAAAAGGGACACCCCAAGCAAGTTTGAAGGCAAAAAAGATTATAATTTTATTGAAGATAAATCAATGTTCAAAAGCAAGAAACCAAAAAAGACTGGAGACCCCTGCCGAAATAGTCAAAAGATTGGATGCTGCCAGGCCAGCCACGCATTGGACCATCGTACCCAACATTTTCCCCTAACCTAAAAACAACAAATAAATCCTATAAATCCAAAGAAAACCCAATAACTGGACCAAACTAAAATAACAAAACCTGGATAAGAGAAAGGAGACAAAAAAGACAAAAGTTAAACAAGCAAACAAACAAGCATGAAAACCTGTGTGCTGTTCACAGGTGGGAGAGAAAGATTCTGCCCTGTCTGTCCCCCTAAATCACCTCTGGCTACCTGAGCGCTGACGGCATTCAGGTGTGCAGCAGGCAGAGGCAGAGAGAGAATGAGAGAGAGAGAGAGAGAGAGAGAGAGAGAGGGAGCCGCACGTAACACCAATACCTGACCTTTTTTGGGGGGGGGGGGCATTTTGTGCCTTTATTGATGGAACAGAGAGTGACAGTGGATATACTTGTAAAAGGGGGTGTGAGAGAGTAGGGGAAGACACTCTGCAAACTGACCACAGGTTGGATTTGAACCCAAGCTGGCAGAAGTATGGATCATGCCTGGTTGCTTACCACTCCACCAAACCAGCACCCTGTTTCTTAACTTTGTAGGCTGATTTCTGCCAATACTGATATCAAACTGATGATATCATGCACCCCTAATGATGTTAAATCAGAAAAATTCAGATTATTGATAGGATAAGCAACCACATTGAGCATACTTTGGAATACTAAAATAAGATTAAGAACAATGCATAATTGATATTTCAAGACAGTGTTAAGAATCCTCAAAATTCAGATGTATATCCAACACACTAATGAACTGGGAAAACAGCTATAAGTCTATGTTCAGGGACCCGTGTGTGTTTTCCTCATATGTGTCTTTGGCCCTGCAGGAAAGACATTAGGAACAACATGGGTGTCGCGGGGGAAGGGGGGCAGAGGAGGGCTGAGGGGGGCTTCCAGGGAAAGGAGGAAGTGAAAGAGAACACTCTCGACTTTTTATTCTCACATTGACCCCTCCCTCTCTCCCACTCCTCCAACCCCTAGAGTGTCCCTCCTCAACAATAAGTTCACTGCAGCGTGGCAAAACAACGAAGTAGTGCGTCATGAGTCATGGCAAACATTCCTGCTTGTCTGTGTTTGCGTGCTGTCTGCTTACTCCCACCATTTATGAAATGTGTTTTGGTGTGGTTTGTTATTTAGTGGTCTGTGTATAACTAGATGTTTTTCTCCAGTCGGATTGCAGACACTGCTGACCGACTTTGGCTCACATGAGCCCTTCAGACCACCTCAGCTGGGCATGTGAGATGATTTGTGTAATGCTCTGAAGTAACTGATACGAGGAGTTTTGTGACAGTCTGTGGGTGAGGCAGCAATTCAGATCTGACTGTAACAAATGTTGGGTGGGTTGTTTCATAAAAAATGCTCTTCATCCATGTTTGTGGTGGCTGGAAGTGGATTGAATGAATACAAGAATAAAGACTGAACTGAAAAAGAGACTTTCAGTCTAACTGCCAGTAGTTCTTGGATTAATTCAACATGAACTGAAGTTTTTTATATGTTTGCAGATGACCTCAGTTATTTGATGAGCTTCTCCTTCATTTCGGTTTCATCATTTCTCAATAAGGGACACCATGAGACGCACTGTTGTCTCTCCCAAAAATGAACAGCAAAAGAGCAGATAGAGTTTGTTTTCAGAGAGAAGTAGCACTCCTCTTGTTGGAGTGATTCAGTTCTGTAGCAAAGAGACACAAGAGACTGCCAGGCCACAAATGGATCAGTTTAGGCAGTTGTTTCCTGAAAGGTGTTTCAGAGGTGAAACAAACTCACATCGCATAAGTGTTCAGCAGTCTGCTGCTATCCTCATCATCCAAAATGACGAGGGGAAATGTCTTTAAGTTTTAGGCAGTTCAGAAAAAAATGCAGAGAAAGAATGTAAGCAGGGCAAGAAACAGAGCATTTGACATTAAGGTAGTTAATATTAAACTCTGACCTGTTACAAATCAGCTTTTGTGAAACCAAAGAACTAGCAGGCAGGGTCCCTACACATTTAAAAAATACAATTTTATAACCCTAACATGGAAAACATGTTAGCTCTATTCAAGTGGAAAAACAAACAGTGATGTTGTATGTTATTTCATTTTCCATTGGGCGCTATAAAGCAGATTTTGTTTAAGTGAAATTATTATTTGAAAGGCAGGGTTGATAATCAGATTTAGATACACTTTTTGTTATACTGGTTAAAATGATCCTCATGTCCCGATGGCAATCAATGCATGATGTGTTCTTAAAAGACAGCGAAAAACAGCCGCTGTCTACAGCAGGAGCAAAGCAGGAATAACACCAACCAATCACAGTGATTCAGACTGAATTTATTAAACCAATCAAATCACAAACTGCATATATTTTGCATACATATATTTTAACCAGCTGTTTATACCCTCTCTTCAAAAGCTTGGATTGTATTTAAAAGTGAATTTTTAACAGACTAAAGTGAAGCATTTCAATTTTGAAAAAAAAAAAATGTGAACAAAAAAATCGATTTAAAAATCATGAAACAAAAAATCCCAATACTTATGTGAATTGAATCAATGTAAATATATACAGTATTGTTGTTTTATATAATTGTATATCACTTTTTAAGTTGCTGTAATAAAACGTTCCATTTGGATATAGAAATGTTGGTGATTTTTGCAGACTGAATATTGTACACAACAGTACATAGGAAATGTATTGAAAAACTCCAGCAGATGGAAACAGACTCCTGCAATGTAGTTTATTCTTTTGACATTTTAAAATTTGAAATTGTTTTGCTTAAAACTATAAATGTCATCCATACATTGACAGCTTCCATTTCAGTTGTGGGAATCAGTCAACTGGTTGCAAGATTTTTTTTTTTCGTTTGTTTTTTTGTTTTGTTCTTGCTTTCTACAGTTAATCTATAACAAAAACTGTTTCACTAGCAAGGACCACACCACAAATGTATGCGTTTGAAGGTTTACTGAAGATTTAGGAATATGAGGAATGACAGTGATAAACATGTGACATGAGATTTGTTGAGAGATGTACCATCAAGAAGATGTCGCAAGCCAGGCAGAGGGAGACTCAGTGCGGGGGTTCCGTCTCATCCTGTTCTGCCCGAGCTGATCTTGACCCCAAAAGATTAATGTTGAATGGAGATCAGCTGATAATGGAGAGACACGGATAATAAGTTGTTAAAATGAATGTGATGAGCTGAGATGTCCTGAGTGGAAATCAGGAGAAGCTATGAACGGTCGCTTTACTCTCTGTAACTTGGATGGAAGTTGATGCTATGGTAGGGCTGGACGATGATGGTAAAAATAAAAATCCGGATTAATTTGAAGATATTGAAATCACAATTAATATACACAATTATTCATTTATTTAAAAACTTCAGTATTAAATTAAACACAACTTTAAAGAACCAGCGAGTGGCACATACAGTATTATTGATCCACATAAGATACACACACTCCCTGTGGCTGCACGTGGAACACAGAAGCGCTATGAGCGCAGGAACTTGCATACATGGCACTCCATACTATGTGGCATATTAATCATTTTTCTTCGATTATAATGTTTTTATGATTGTCAGATGGCAAAAATTGAATCACAATCAAAATCCAATCAATTGTCCAGCCCCTATGCTATGGTGGAGTGGAGCGACTGATAGGAACTCGAATGTTAGTCTGATGTGGAGTGAGATTGTGGAGGATTACTTCCTGGAGGTAAACTAAGGTCTGTAGCTGTGGAGCTCGCTCGATATTGAAGGTTTGTGATGGTCGAGGAAGTGTTGGCCCTTTGCAAGGAATCTCCTCGACTTCTGAGATGTTGGAGTATGTGAGATTGGACTCCTTGACCATTTTGGCCCCCAAAAGATGGTGGATGTTATCGTGAATGAGTCTGGGCAGATGGTGAGAAACTGACAATCAATTGATCAATATCCTAACTTAGCCTGGAGCTGGCGTTAGCCCTCTTACGAGATGGATTACCATTTACAACATTTTGGTCAGATTATAGTGTTATGCCATCACGTAAAACTGAACACGTCAAGTGCATTGTTTAACCCAAGGTTTGAGTTTAGTTGAATGCTAATGGTAGATGACATTTGTAAAGTGCTACATTGAGGGACTCGCTGTTATTGATTGTATGAGTTTATCTCTGAATGGAGCCTGGACAATGGTTTTTGCGAGACGCATCAACTTTCTCAGAGACCAATTTGCAGTCAGTAGCAGCTAATATATAGGACAACTTAGTCACTACGATTAAGTGAAATACTGCTTCGTTTGAAATCAGCTGTTGCTGGATTGGGGAGGTCAGCAAGGATTGCAGCTGGACAGCTTCTGCTTTATGTGGAAAACAGCGACTGCATCGATCAGCGTCACGCATAGCCCTACTTGGATCCGTCCTGGAGTGGCTGAAGCTGTGCTAGGGCTGCTGGAGCCAAACTAGGGCTGATGGAGCCATGCTGGAGCTGCTGGTGCTATTGGAGTAGTGCTGAGGCTGCTGGATTAGCTGCAGCCATGCTGTAGCTGAGATGGAGCAGCTGGAGCTGGAGCTGTGCTGTAGCTGCTAGAGCTGTGCTGAAGCTCTGCTGAAGCCGTGCTGAGGCTACTGGATTAGCTGGAGCTGTGCTATAGCTGTTGGAGCTGTGCTGGAGCTACGCTATAGCTGTGCTGTAGCTGCTTGAGCTGTGCTGGAGCTGCTGAAGCTGCTAGAGCTGTGCTGTAGCTGTGATGGAGCTGCTGTAGCTGTGCTGTAGCTGCTAGAGCTGTGCTGTAGCTGCTGGGGCTGCTAGAGCTGTGCTGTAGCTGTGCTGGAGCTGCTGTGGCTGTGCTGGAGCTGTTGAAGCTGTGCTGGAGCCGTTGAAGCTGTGCTGGAGCCGTGCTGGTGCTGCTGGAGCCGAGCTGGAGCAGCTGTAGCCGTGCTGGAGCTGGGCAGTAGCCGCGCTGGGGCTGTTGGAGCAGCTGGAGCTGTGCTGAAGCTGAGCGTGGGCTGCTGGAGCTGAGCTGGAGCCGTGCTGGAGCTGATGGAGTCGTGCTTGAGCTGGAGCTGCTAGAGGTCCTGGAGCAGCTGGAGCTGAACTGGGGCTGTAGAAGCCAAACTGGAGCTGATGGAGCTTGGGGCTGATGGAGCCATGCTGGAGCTGCTGGAGCTATTGGGGCCATGCTGAGGTTGCTGGAGCAGCGAGAGCTGTGCTGGAGCTACTGGAGTGGTGCCGAGGCTGCTGGATTAGCTGCAGCCGTGCTGTAGCTGAGATGGAGCAGCTGGAGCTGTGCTGGAGCTGCTAGAGCTGTGCTGAAGCTACTGACGCCGTGCTGAGGCTGCTGGATTAGCTGGAGCTGTGCTATAGCTGTTGGAGCTGCGCTATAGCTGCGCTATAGCTGTGCTGTAGCTGCTTGAGCTGTGCTGGAGCTGCTGGGGCTGTGCTGGAGCTGATGAAGCTGTGCTGGTGCTGCTGGAGCCAAGCTGGAGCAGCTGGAGCCGTGCTGGAGCTGTGTTGTAGCCGTGCTGGGGCTGTTGGAGCAGCTGGAGCTGTGATGAAGCTGAGCCGGGGCTGCTGGAGCTGAGCTGGAGCCGTGCTTGAGCTGATGGTATTTTCAGAGACTGTCACTCTCCTAAAGATCCTCATCACCACAACTACGACCCTGCAGAAGGTAAGGTGCTTCTCAACCTTAAAAATAATCAGAACTTTCCTGAGAAACATCATGAAACAGGATAGGCTGAATCCACGGAAAAGAGACAGAGATGAAGGACTTCAATCAGAGGGTCACTAAAAAATTTGCCCAGAAGGAAAGGAGGGCAAAATCGCTGTTCAAATAGTGCATTATTCAAAGCAGGTTGCATCATGATTATGTTTTGTCTTAATTTTTTTCCCTGTAGAATGGAGTGCTTCTGTGGTTTGTTTCCTCCAAGGCTGCGCCCCCCTTAAAATTTCTGACACCAGCCGTCACTGGATCCAAGTATGCTGGAGAATGGCAGGGAAACTACCTATACCCTTACACTTGTAATGGATGCTAAACAGAGCAAGGAAAGAAAGACAGGAGTGTGGGGATCCCCCTTCTCTACCCTTTTTGGAGATTTTTGGACTGTTTTTGCCTTTGTGGAGGCATTTTTTGATCCTCTGCCTCTCTGCTGCACTGGGAGTGGGCGTGGCTTCCCCCTGCACTGATCTTCTGCAGCTCCTCAGCTGCCTTCAGTCACCTCATCACATGCACCTACAAAGTTGCCTCTCTTCTCCAGTGCTTTTGATTTCTGCTTCAACAGTAGTTTGTTTGCCATCACTCCTTTCTTTGATCTTACTATTTTGCAAGACTTTTGATCTCCCATGGGGAGTATCTGCCTTTGTGTAAGCTCACTTTGTTTTTGTGGATTTTTACCTGATCAGTTACCCTGTGCCTCTGCTCCTTCTCTCCTCAGTGCCTTCACGAGCCCTCACCATGTCAACCACTTTTACACTCACCTTCCTCACGGACAATCCCTCACGGATCCTGGATTTCCTTCTTAATCCCCTAACCTGGTCTCTCTGTTAAATAAAAGCTCTTTGTTATACCCACAGTCTGCCTCCGGTTCTCAGCTTTTGGGTTCAGCATTAAAGCCAAGGATTCTAACCATCACAGGAGGCTGAGAAGGCATTAACAAAAACGAATTTGGACAAAACCAGGGCAAAAATTAGAGTCAGCATCGGGTTGTTAGTACAACCTAACTTGCCATATTTGTTAGTCTTTTTAACTTCTCAGTGATACTGTTTTGATGTTTTCTTTCTGCTGAGTGAGGTATGACTTGGCATATGTGCAAAACCTAAACAATGTGTTGAGGACCAGTTTTGAGTGATATCTCTTGAACATTTGAAGGGACTTCCATTTTACTCAAGGATGTTAAAGTAGTGGAGCCTTAGGTTGGCCAATTGCTTGTTGCTACCAGTTTGTGAATGCAATACTATATGAATGCTTTCAGGGATTTCTCTTCAGACTTTGCATATATATGTGCAGACGTGGTAAAAAATTGTTGGTACCCTTCAATCAAAAGAAAAACCCACAAAAATAACTTTGAACTGACAAAAGTAACAATTAATTTAAAAAAAATTAACTAATGAAAATCAGACATTGATTTTGAATTATGGTTCAACATAATGATTTAAAAAAACAAAATAATCAAACTGACCTAGACAGAAATGATGGTTCCCCTAGGAAAGATCAAAATGATTTTCATAAGTAAGAGCCACACCATCAACAGCATTAATTTGACAATTACTTATAGTGTATATGTGGACAAAAAGCAACATAGCATACATGTGAAGCCGAGGGAAACTTCTTGGGGAATCCGGCGTCGCTCCTGGGCATGATGAACCCCCAAAAGCCCCCATTTACAAAAGATACTGAGATAACAAGACAGCAACTGAATTGGGATAGATGATTGTAACAAGCTCGATTTAAGTATTCTTACTTGTGACTAAAAGAGACTGAGGGCCAGAATAGCCTGGTGTAGCATAAAGTAAAGCCTGAACCGAGTGGCAATTTAACAGAGTTCTAAAGGCTGGATGACTGATGGATAAGTGGATTGATTGGTGAGATGATAGGTAGACTGTCGTATGTAAATTGATTTAGATGTGTAAGACAAGTAAATGGATACACTTTTTGGAGGAGGATGGCTATGATATTTTAAGCAGTTTTAAAGCAAAAGAAAAGTTTGATGTGTAAAAGACAATGTTGACTTAAATGTATTTCTATTGTAGGAATGTTGTTTGTTAGTGGCAACGTGAGTTATGGAAACAATATGAATGACTGAGAAACAGTAAAGGGCTTGCAGTGAAAGACAGCTGGACTTTGTTAATTGACTGGTAGAATGATGGGCTAATCTTTGTGCACAATCAAAACTGATTGATTGATTGATTGATTCTGGACAAATGTCTATTATGTGAAAAGAATCAAGAAATTATTTGAGCGAAGATGAAAAATTTTTTGAAAACCAGTGAGAAAATCTGGCAAATAGTATTTTTCTTTCTAAACCAAGATTCCAATTATTTTTAGAACCCCCAAAAAACATTGACAAGACAGCATAAGTTTTATGAACAAAAGAGCTGTGCATGTGTTTATCATTGTCAGGGAAGCTGATGCTGATCTGATCAACAAGAAGGGGGAACATGAGATGGACTTAGGCATGACTTGAATTAATGTTGAAATAAAGGGAGGAGGAGCTGGGTAGGAGGAAGCGCATCAGTAGTTGAAAGTGAAGTAATTTACTAAAGTTATTGTGATAGTTGAATACTTTGGATGAATGAAATTATTGCTCCGAATGAAAAAAAAAATTTGGAAAACTAGGATAAGTCAGGTATTCTGTTATCGTGGTTCCCTTCTAGCTGAGCATGGTTGTGAGTATTTCTGATTTCACAGCTATTGTAGATTTCTATTGTTACTGATGGGAGGATTATAATTTAGAGTTCCCTCTTTTTTAAAATGTATTTGTTTATTTTTATTCTTTATTAGGGTCCTGGTCCAAAGGGAAGGACAGAGTGAGAGGGCAAATAAACCTTAATTTGACCCCCCAAACATGCTCAAAAACTCACCAAACTTGGCAAGCACTTCAGAATCAGCAATAAAAAATTATAAAAAAGAAAAATTAACCCACAACATTCCAAAATGTGCTCTCTAGCGCCACCTGGAAACACTTAAATGGACCTCACGGCCACTAGGAATGGAGTAGAGAGATGAGGGAGAGAGACCCACAATTCTCGTGCTGACACCCCTGACCTATCTCAAACAGGAAGTCTGCAATTTGTCCTTCAAAGTAAAATTTGAGGGGAAAAATATGCCATACAGAAAAATTATCTCCTCCTAGACCTTAAATGGTATCAGCTTGAAATGCGGACAGATGAGGGAAGAGACATTGATGAACAAGTTATGAAGGGATTTGTTGTTTCTGAAACGGCTCCCGAATGATGAGCCTTCAAAGTTGGTCATGGTGAAACAGCCCTTGCAGCTCTTTCCATTCATATGATTGGAGGAGCAACAGAACAGCAAGAGACATCCTGAGTCAGTTGGGCCTCTACAGAAAAAACGAAACAAAATTCAGCTTTTAAAGTTCCATCAGTGGATTCCTGACAAAATTTCACATAAAAAGGTCATATTTTTAGAAAGATTATGTCAAAATTGTGGCAAATGTGAGAAAATGTTTCAGAGCTATCGTTGCTCTGCAGCTGAGGCCAGTTGGGATGTCTCTGCCTGACTGACATTTGAGTGCAGGTCCAGATGAGGTCATCCCATTCCATGGTTGCAGGTCATGTAGTCCTGACAACAGGTGGAACAATAGAATGTCGTATAGACACCCATTATAAAGACTGAGGCTGCTGACAGAGCTGCAGAAACACATATCAGTCTACCTTAAAGTAATTTAAAGGGATGAAAAGGGATGAAACCCTCAAAATGGAGGTCAATGGGGCATGAGGGACCTGCGACAGAGCGAGGACCCGTCCAATGCTGCTTGCAGCTTTAATTATTATTCAGTCCGGCATTTGAATCCTAATTTGACCCCCTAAACATGCTCAAAAACTCACCAAAACAGGCAGACACCTGCTACATGCCAAAACATTTGATTAAACGAAAATAATAACCCCCAACATGCCAAAATGAGCTGTCTAGCGCCACCTATGGGCTAACCCCACTAAAATGGCCATAACTTTCACTAGGAATGTAGTAGAGAGATCAAACCAATGTCATAATGTTTGTCTCATCCAGTCCCACAATTTCCACACTCACACCCCGGACCTATCTCAAACAGGAAGTTGGCAAATTGCCCTTCAAAGTACAATTTTGGGGCAAAAATATGCCGGACAAAAAAATAATCTCCTCCTAGACCTTAAATGGTATCAGCTTGATATGCGGACAGATGAGGGAGGAGACATTGATGAACAAAACTTATGAAGGGATTTGTTCTCAAACGGTTTCCAAATGACAAGCCCTCAAAGTTAGTCATGCCTAAAACTGGCCACGCAGCTCCTCCCATTCAAATGAATGGGGGAACGCCAAGAGACATCCTGTGTCAGTTAGGCCTCTTCAGTAAAAATGAAACAAAATTCAGCTTTTAAAGTTACATTACTGGATACCTGACAAAATTTCACACAAAAAAGTCATATTTTTAGAGAGATTACATCAAAATCATGGCATCTGTGAGGCAATGTTTCAGTTTGGGGTTTTTTTGCATTCCAGGGCAGATAGAATGAGTCCTCTAACTGATTCATAGTTCAGTCTGAGACTGAAGGAGGGAAAATAGAAAGTCTCAAAACAGCCATTATAAAGACTGATAAGGAGAATAAAAACATCACTTCAACTGTGATATCTCTAAAACACCAACAGCTAAACATGTCAAACTGAGATCTGTACGTAAATGTCCTCCCGAAGGGAGAACTAACCTTGAGGAGTAAAAAAAGAAATGTTTAAAACTTGCAGATGATGTCACTCACTGATTGACAGGTTCAGTGCAGCATTTCATGAGACTTACTGAAGGTCGGGAAATGGACTGTGTAATACTAACCCATTATCAAAAGGAGGGGCAAGAAACACATTAAACTTTAAAGCTGGGGTTGGCGATCTTATTTAGATACACTTTTTGTAATACTGGTTAAAATGGTCTTCATGACCCGATGGTAATCAACTCATAATGTGTTCCTAAAACAGAGCGAAAAATATCAGCTATCTACAGCAGGAGTAAAACAGGGAAAACACCAACCAATGATCATGCCGGGACACCTGTTTTTAAACCAATCTTATCCCGTTGCCATTCTGCCCGCCTGCTGCGCGTGCATTTTCCCTGCGTGCACAGGCACGGTGTGTGTAGCCGAGCTCATACGTATCAAAGTCCGCGGGAGAATGCTTACCTTTCAAGTTTTGTCTTTGAAAATAAGGGAAGCCCGCTGTGAGCCGTCCCACAACCCCAACCAAGCTCCAGTATCCCTCACATTTTAAGACAGATGTACAAAAAATCTAAAATAAACACTTTGTTTTTCTTAGTTTGTTCTGCTGTTGGCTCTAATCTCGTGACAGCTGCCACCCAGGCTACTGCAGGTGTACGTTCTCGCAAGGCTTTTTCTTCTTCTTCGGTTTTACGGCGGTCGGCATCCATCATTTTGGAGCATTACCGCCCCATTCAGGCTAGATACAGAGTTCAGTTTGGAGAGGCAGAGGAATATTTTTAATATTATATTGTCACACGGGAGATTTACGGGAGAATATTGATACAGGAGACATCCTCGGTCCTGCAGTGAAGTTAGTTTCTTTTTTTTTTTTCCCTTGTCTGCATTATTTTTACAGCTGAGCACTGTGTCCGGTGGCAGCGTTGGAAAGACTAATGCATTTTTTTCTAGCAGTGAGAGATATGTGAATATGATTCACTGCTATAGTGACCATCACCAGCCCTCCCTGTAGGCTATTCCATCAAATCAAACTTTATTTAACCCCTGATGGGAGCTGAAGGGGAGGGCCGTGCCACACCACAGTGTGAAAGAAGGGGAAATAGTGACAGATAAGACAGGACAAGACAAGACAAGACAACTGGGAGAAGAGCAAACAGGTATTGTAGTTAGTTTAAGATAGTAGTTCAAGTGCTGTGCTGATGCAAGTCCATACTGGAAGTATGTGGTGTGTATGAAGTTAGTTTGATGTCTGACGTTAGATATTCGGCAGACATTCGCTCCGGGGTACACTGTTATACCACCCAGCCCGAATAGCCCATCCAACATTTCGAGTGTACTGGTATGGCACACTTTACAGTAAACTCACAGTGGACGGCTACAGCTTGTACCGACTTCCTGTTTTCAAAATAGAAATGTAGAATGTGAGAAGCTGAGTTTACGAGCAAAAAAGAGACATTATGTTCTAAAAATGCTGAAAAGCTAATATTTATATATTAAAATTCATTAAAAAAACTATTTAACAATCTGAAATCTAAAAACAAGAGGCGTATCTCATGCAGCCAGCTAAGTACTATGATCCCACACTGATTTTAAGTCAATTGATAACAATTCCAAGAAGCTATTGAGCTAAAATGCTAATATTTCTATATAAAAATTCATAGAAATTATTTAGAGATGTGAAATGGAAAAACAAGAAGGGTATCTCATGCAGCCAGTATAGTTCTATGATCCCACAATGATTTAAAGTAAATTGATCACGATTCCTGGAAGCTTTTGAGCTAAAATGCTAATATTTCTATATAAAAATTAATAGAAATTACTTGAAGATTTGAAATTTATAAACAATAGGCGTATCTCGTGCAGTAGAGTACTATGATCCCACATTGACTTCAAGTAAATTGATCACAGTAATTTCCGAGTAATTTCTATTAATTTTTATATAGAAATATTAGCATTTTAGCTCTATAGCTTCCAGGAATTCTGATCAGTTGTTTCAAAATCAGTATGGGATCAAAGTACTCCATTGTCTGCATGAGATACACCTTTTGTATTTCCATTTCACATCTCTAAATAATTTCTTTTTTTTTTCCCTTTATTTGAATGAATGCCAGCAGAAAGCAGATTTACAATTACATTTGTCAACATTTGTTATACATGAAAATAAAACATTGCATCAACGCTAATCCCACCCACCCACCTACCCAGGTATCACTTTCAAGAATGAGCAGCTTGCAGTATACAATCATTTTACAAATGTATGTTTACAAAAATAGAAATAATAATTTACAAAAGAAAAAGAAATACATAAAAGTATATAAAAAGGAATAATGTTTTCAGAAATAAAATAATAAACAAAACAAAAAAACACAAATATAAACTTAGTCGAGTTCAGCATTTCTCTCGTCCAGAGATATTTGTAATCTCTCAAAATAGTTTAGAAAAGGGTTCCAGGTCTCTAAAAATTGCTGAATAGTTCCTTTTAACATAAATCTTATTTTTTCTAATTTCAGAAAATACATTGTCTCTCTCTAATCCATCTTTTAAAGCTAGGTGGAGATTGCTGTTTCCAATTAAGCAGGATGCATCTTCTTGCAATAACAGTGGTGAAAGCAATCACATCACGTGCCTTGTTTGGTACAGTCAATGGGGTGAGTCCAAATAAAGCAATTATTGGATTAGGGCACATCTTTATCTTAAAATTTTTTGTAAATGCATCAAAAATATTGGACCAAAAAAAGGAAAGTGCAGGACATGACCAAAACATATGTATGTGGTCTGCTGGTTGACCCTTGCAACGAGGACAAGAGGGATCTGCGTCAGGATACATGTCTGCCAGCTTTGCATTTGTGAGTTGAGCTCTTAGAAACACTTTCAACTGTATCAGACCATGACGCACACAGATTGAGGATCCAGGTATACGCTTGAGAGCAGCCTCCCATGTTTCATCACTAACTGTTAAACCCAGGTCAGTTTCCCAGTTTCTTAATTTCCTCAAGTGATTTGGGATATGCATCATTTATTAATTTGTACAGGGTAGAAATCAATCTTTGCTTTGCAGGAGACACTGAGAGAATACTGTCTAGAATATTATTTGGTATGTTTGGGAAAGATGAGAAGTTTTTTTGGACAAAGCTCTTGATTTGCAAGTATCTAAAGAAACTTTACTTTGGGAGATCAAAAGTCTCGCTCAGTTCAGAAAATGAACAAAACTGCCCATTTGAGAACAGATTAGACAAAGATTTAATGAAGCTTAGCGAAAGTTCAGTCAGGAAGACCTGTAAGCTCATGCAGTCTCCTCTTTCATGCTTCAATCTGCCTACCTGCTCAGGTGATCCAAATCTCAGCTGATGAGGGGCTTGCTCGCACTCAACCACTGAGCCAACCAGATCCTGCCACACTCAACTGCTTGGCCAATCATTCTGAGGCAGCCTTATTTTAAACCATGTCTTTGCTCCTTCACAGTCAGTGCGGTGGCGTCGTGAGATGATCTCGGCAACCCTCCTCCACCCCAGGCACCTCCATTCATCTCACCAGTGCCCAGGTCCAACTCCTCAGGATAGTGGCTCTTTCACCTCAGCAGCAACCGAGATCGCATCAGGGTCCCAGCAGCAGAAGTCTACAACTCATCCTTTATCCTCACCACCACCACCAGTGTCTAGACTCCATGGGGGGTTGTCCTATCTCTCATTCGCCCTCAGTACCCCTGAAGTACACCAAGACAGCACAATGGAGTCTAAGCACCAAAAGAGATTCTAACAGAGACTTTGCACATTTTCATTCATAGCTAACTGTATAATAAATACTTATTCATTCAATTTTGGTCTCTCCCTGATTGAAATGCCTTTTGTGTGCCATATTTGATAAGAGGCATCCAAGGAGGCAGGTGGAAAGTTTTGGTTTCTCCATATGGGGGCATGAATTGATGTATTTTTTAGGCCAAAGTGTCTCCTAAACTGTGTCCATATTTTAATAGTTTGACCGACAATTAAGTTAGATTGTATGGTCGGAGGGGCTAAAGCAGCACATATTAATGAACCTAGATGCTGATGACTGGTGGCATACTCTATGGACACCCATGAATCACATTGATCTTTGTTAAAATGGACCCAGTGAAGAATTTTTTTTGTATATTGCAAGCCCAATAGTAATAAATAAAGTTTGGAAGTGCTAGTCCAGCCTTATTTTTTTTTGTCTCTGAAGAGCAGTTCTTTTTATTCTATGTGACCCTCCTTTCCAAATAAAGTTGCCTACAATTTTGTCAAGTGAACCAAAGAAGGATTTTCTTATAAATATGGGAATGTTTTGAAAAAGATCAGAGAATTTTGGTAATATAACCATTTTAATTATATTAACCCTTCCTGCAACAGATAAGGGTAAGTCTTTCCATCTGTCAAAATCTAGCTTACATTTCTCTAGGAGGACCGTAAAATTTTTAGTGAACAGTGATGATAAAGTACGTGTCACTTCCACTCCAAGATATTTAAAAGAGCCTTTGGCAATTTTAAATGGGAATATTTCAAGGGAAAATATAGCATCTTGTTTTAATGGGAATAGCAAACTTTTTTCCAGGTTAATTTTATATCCTGAAAGCTTACCAAATTGATCCAGCAAGTTGATAATAAAAGAGAGAGAAGATTTTGGGTCAGATACATAGAGCAGTAAATCATCTGCATATAAAGATACCTTATGGTGTGACCCACCCCGCTCTATGCCTTGGAAGTTATCAGCCTGCCTAATGGCGACGGCCAGTGGCTCTATAAAAACCGCAAAAAGGAAAGGGGACAGTGGGCTTCCTTGCCAGGTGCCTCTCCCAAGAGGAAAGTACTGAGATTGCTGCCCATTTGTTATAACTGTTGCAACTGGGTTAGAGTAGAGTAGCTTTACCCATGAAATGAAACCATCTCCAAAGCCAAACTTTCTGAGTGAAACAAATAAAAATTCCCACTCCACCCGGTCAAAAGCTTTCTCCGCATCAAGAGATAAGATAATTTCGGTACTTAGAGCGGATGGAGTTTTTATAATATTAAGTAACCTTCTTATGTTAGCCGTGGAGCTTCTTCCCCTGAGAAAGCCTGTTTGGTCAGATGAGATTATTTGCGGCAGAACCCTCTCCAATCTGCAGGCCAAAATTTCTGCCAATATTTTATAATCTACATTAAGTAGCGAGATTGGGCGATATGAACTACATTGGAGTAGGTTTTTATCTTTTTTCTGCAAGACTGTAATTGCAGCTTGACACAATGTTGGGGGAAGAGCACCAGTTGATAGTGATTCATTAAAAACTGCCTGTAAAAGAGGAGAAAGCTGATCAACAAATTTCTTATAAAATTCTGCACCGTATCCATCAGGACCAGGTGTTTTGTTTGACCTCAATGATTTAATTGCCTCTTTGATTTCTATTATAGATATCTCAGCATCAAGTGCAGGCACATTTTCTAGGGGCACAGTGGGAAAAGATAAGTTATCAAGAAAGCTACTTTTTTGGGAGATGTTGCTATGACTTTCAGATGTGTATAACTTTGAATAAAACTGTTTAAAAATGTCATTTATTTCTTCATGATTTATTGCTATATTACCTGCACTGTCTTCTATTTTAGTAATTAGATGAGAAGCAGAGTTTTGGCGAATTTGTTGAGCAAGGAGTTTACTCGCTTTATCCCCATATTCATAGCTATTATGACGTGCCTTTAGTATTAACTGTGTTGCTTTTTCCGTGGATAGTAAGTCATATTCTGTCTGCAGTCGCAACTTTTCTTTAAACAGAGATGGTGATGGAGAAGATGAGTATTTGTCATCGGTCTCTGCAATTAAGCGTGATAGATCATTAAGCATTGTGTTTTTTACTTTATTTGTTTTTGAGCAGTAGGTAATAATGTGCCCACGTAAATATGCTTTGAGAGTTTCCCAAAGGAGTGAGTGACTGATCTCTGGGGAGTTATTAGCAGAAAGAAAGAAGTCTATTTCTGAGGCTAAAACTTTATTAAAATCCTCGTCTGCCGGGAGAAGAGTATTGAATCTTGTTGCGCCTAGGTTTGGGACAGCCAGGCAGCTCCAAAACAAAAGAGACAGCAGCATGGTCTGACACAGTTATACTGTGGCAGGTGAATGAGTGGATATTTTCAAGCAATTTATTGTCTACCAAAAAATAGTCTATGCATGTATATGTATGATGGACATTGGATAAAAAGGAAAATGCTTTCTTTTTTTGAAAATGAAACCTCCATACATCAGATAGCCCAGATTGGTTCATAAAATTATTAATAATTTTAGCACTATTTAACAGGGTTTGTGGTTTGTTGGAAGATCTATTAAAGCTATGGTCTACGATTTGGAGGCTTTGTACATATTAATAACACCGTTTATAAGGCTGTTATGGTCCTATGGTCCTATCTACACAGTATAAAGACCAAAAAGAACGAAAAAAATCCATTCAGTATATCCGCTGAAAAGCAGCATACTAGCTGACCAATCAAACCTAAGAACCTGCGACTATTAATTGGTCCGTAAGTTGGTCCGTGAGTCCATCCAATCCCCTGTCTCTCTCACTACGCAGCGTCATGCGTAGTGCGTCATGGTCCCGTCTCCTCCCCTCTACCTCCGGTGAGCAGCTAGCAGCGTTAGCTACTGAACTATCATGGAGCCGGAAAAGCCTAGCGCCGAGACCGAAGCCGCCTCACCTCTCCCGCGGGGCCCAACGGAGCTCTGCCCGCGGGTTGAGGCCTGTTAGCGGGCTAACGGCTAACGGCTAACGGCTAACAGCTAACGAATAGCCTCAGCCGGCCGTCGGACCTTCAGCATCGACCGTTTCGCCCCTGGTTGATCAGGTAATGGCTTTGTTTACTACAGTGGGAGATGTCTGCTGAATAACTCTGGTTAGTTTGTGCCTGCACGGGCTAATAACTTGCAGGGGAGCGGGTTAGCCTGTTAGCCGCTAATCGTTTGCACTGTAAGCTGAGCTGGGGAGAACAGGCTGAGAAAGATAAATCCTCCCCCACAATCGGCTCCGCTCTGGCGGCGCCAGACCCGCATTGCCGCCGGTCCAATTGAAATGGCTGCTGCTGTGAGTTACAAGGGGGATGTCTGTCTGTCGTGTTTGAGCTGTTTTTGATTGAGTTTGCTGCTGATATATTGTGCTAGTCGCTTGTAGCTCTGTCCGAGGGGGCTTTATGAGGCGACACGAGCTGGGGGCGGGATCTTGGAACACGGGGGGGGGGGAAGGGGGGGCAGGCTGCGGTTTCAAATCGTAGACCACAGCTTTAAGGTCAGAATTGAGAGCACAGTTAAAGTCACCACCTATTATGATATTGTAATTGTTATGACTGGGAAGACTTGTGAAAAGCTTTATGAAAAAATCTTTGCTGTCCCAGTTTGGAGCATATACTGATACTAAAATAACAAGAGTATAAAACAGGTGACCCTTAACAATTACATAGCGTCCTGCTGAGTCTGTAATTGTTTCTTCTGACTTGAGGGGTATGTCTTTATGAACCAGAATTGCAGCACCCCTGGCCTTAACACTGAAGTTAGACTGAAAAATCTGACCAACCCAATTTCGTTTAAGAAGCTTTATCTGACCCTGTTTTAAATGCGTTTCCTGGAGGAAAGCAACATCCACTTTTAATTGTCGAAGATAACTGTCTATTTTTTGTCTTTTCACCACATTATTTACCCCCTTTACATTTAAAGAGACAAAAGTGACACTATGATTTTTGTTTTGTATATTCAAATCTGCCATGTACAGATGATGATTGCTATTAACTCATAGTGACCTGGAATCATAAAAATATTGCAGTAATATACGTGTAGAGGACTGAATATCGTCGGAGCAAAAACACTGAATGAGAGTAATAAATGTACTAATAAGAAGAAACAAAATACAAAAAAACACACAGAAACCACAAAAAAAAAGAAAAAAACATATATTGTGATACACATGTGGCATAAAAGATGATTCTGTGAACTCTCATAGTCCATAGTGAGACCTACCAGTACTAAACTTTTCCCTTGAACTCTGTTGTGAACATGAATCAATGAACTGAAGTGATACTAAAATCACTTATATTGTAAAACACAAAATAGCCCCGTCCCCGTTTTCCCAACATTTGGTGGAGAAAATCTCAGCCCACAATGAAATTAAATCTAGTAGAGAAATTTCAGAGAAATATTTAACTTAACATAGTGCGTAAATTAGCACTTTAGTTAACCAAAGGAGTAAATGGTAATAACAGAAAGAAAAATATATATATATATTCCTGTCATCACAAGACTTTTATAATTTGTGGAGAAAGCAACATCCTTTAGTAAGTCTCTGTGCTGTCATAGCATAACATACCGGAGAGATATAGGCACAGCTCCGATGAGGCCGTCTCTTGAAAGCCCGCAGGGGCGCCTGCGCCGGGCACAGGATTCACAGAGCTACCGTGTGAAATGGCAACAGTAGAGGGCTTATGGCTCGTCTCCAACGCTGGCAAGGAACGGCTTCACATACTCTGGAGTGGAGAAGGTTATCCTCTGTCCGTTTTTGTCCATCACCTAAAGTTTGGCAGGAATAAAACATTCTGTATGAGTATCCCGCAGATCTGAGCTGAGATTTAACCTTGGAGAACGCAGCTCTTTTCTGTGACACCTCTGGGCTGTAGTCCGGGAAAATATGAATCTCCGTTCCTCGATAGACAAGTCGACCTTTTTCCCGTGCCAGCTCCAGGAGCAGCTCCTTGTTCTGGTAGTGATGAATCCTGGCGATGAACGGGCGGGGAGCATCCTGATTTCGTCTGCGGACATTGATGCGGTGCGCCCGATCTACGGCTAACGGAGTGGGGAAGGCGTCAGGTCCGAAGACTTCTTTAAGGCACTCGGCGAGGAAAGATGTTGGACTTGAACCCTCGGCTTTTTCCGGTAGGTTAGTTATTCTAATATTATTGCGTCTGGAGCGGTTCTCAAGTTCGTCAGTTTTAAGCTTGAGCACCTCATTTTCCTTTTTCAGTGAGGTGCAAGTGCTCTCCATCTCCATTAATCGGGTTTGCATATCGTTCATTGATGTTTCAATCTCCTTAATGGTCTCGTCGTGACTGTCAATCCGCGCTCTGTCTGCTGAGAACTGTTCTGCTAAAGTTGAGATGATTCGTTCTCCAGATTTGAGCAGCATAGCTTCCATGTCAGCTCGGGTTAATGATGGCGCTAAGTTGCTAGCAGCACATATTGTTTTTTGGGTAGCAAGAGGATTTTCTTGCTCCTCCGGCTCTTCGGGGACCTGAGGTGTTTTCTTAGTTGGTTTTCCCATCTCTGCCAACATGTGGGACGAGGCCAAACCGTGTCTGGCAAATATTTAGGGTCTATTTTAGAAGAACTTTCAACAGAGCTCTCCCGCTGGCTGCCTACTCCGCCATTACTCAGACCGGAAGTCCCATCTCTAAATAATTTCTATGAATTTTTATATAGAAATATTAGCATTTTAGCTCAATAGCTTCTGGGAAATATGATCAATTGACTTGAAATCAGTGTGGGATCAAAGTACTTAGCTGGCTGCATGAGATACGCCTCTTGTTTTTAAATTTCTAATCTCTGAGTAATTTCTATGAATTTTTATATAGAAATATTAGCATTTAAGCTCAAAAGCATCTAGGAATTGTGATCAATTGACTTAAAATTAGTGTGGGATCATAGTACTCTACTGGCTGCACGAGATACGCCTCTTGTTTTTACATTTCAAATCTCTGAGTATTTCTATTGATTTTTATATAGAAATATTAGCATTTTAACTCAATAGCTTCAAGGAATTGTGATCAATTCATTTGAAGTCAATGTGGGATCATAGTACTCTACTGGCTGCACGAGATACACCTCTTGTTTTTACATTTCAAATTTCTTCACAATTTCTATGGATTTTTAGATAGAAATATTAGAATTTTAGCTCAATTGCTTCTAGGAATTGTGATCAATTTACTTAAAATCAGCATGGGATCATAGTACTCTACTGGCTGCATGAGATACCCTTCTTGTTTTTCCATTTCACATCTCTAAATAATTTCTATGAATTTTTATATAGAAATATTAACATTTTAGCTCAATAGTTTCTGGGAAATGTGATCAATTGACTTAAAATCAGTGTGGGACCATAGTACTCTACTGGCTGCACGAGATGCGCCTCTTGTTTTTACATTTCAAATCTCTGAATATTTCTATAAATTTTTATATAGAAATATTAGCATTTTAACTCAATAGCTTCAAGGAATTGTGATCAATTCATTTGAAGTCAATGTGGGATCATTGTACTCCACTGGCTGCACGAGATACACCTCTGTTTTTACATTTCACATCTCTAAATAATTTCTATGAATTTTTATATGTTAATATTAGCATTTTAGCTCAATTGCTTCTAGGAATTGTGATCAATTTACTTGAAATCAGTGTGGGACCATAGTGCTCTACTGGCTGCTTGAGATACGCCTCTTATATTTACATTTTACATCTCTAAATAATTTCTATGACAGGCAAAAAAAAAAAAAAAACAGGAGCAAAGAGGCAGCCAGGGACCAGGTGTTACAAACCCAAAAACTTCCCTGTCTCAAAAGAGGGTCCTAGACACACAAGATGACCACTGCAGCTCTGTTATGAATCTCCACAACGTGTTCATGGGGTAAGGCATACTTTTTCCTTGAGCAGGTAGCTACAAGTTTACAAAAGGAAAAAACTGTGGTGTCCTTCAGACACTTTACTAGCAGGTCTTGATTTGAGAAAATTTGATGGAATCTTTAGTCCTGTCAATCTAACAGCTATTGAGCATGTTTGTGTTAGTTTCATGGTAGTTTTTGGAATTTAGTTTTTAAAAAGTCTAGAACGGCAAGTACATTTATATTGAATATTATATTATCATAAAATTACATCATATTGAATGGATAGTACAAGCAAATGTCAGATCTTAAACCCAGCTGCATGGAACACTTTATCTTACAATTATTACATATTCTATTTCCACAAAAATCCTTCTGGCAGTCATGTGCATGCCAACTGAGCATAGTGTATATTTTAATGTCTAATATTTTAAGAGTCCTTTAAACATACAGTGCTTCATTTGAGAAATCAAGTGTGTATGCACACGTGTGTATTTAAAATATTGTCTCTAATAAATAAAGGACAATAATAACTCAATTTATATAGAAACTTTAGAATATTTATTATAATTATAATCAGAATTCTTAGTTGACCTGCAAAGCTGGAAATTAGCTGTAAAGCTTAAAAGCTGCCTCTTTTACTTTGCAGTACATTAAAAAGGACTGTCTACAGAATAATAAATAAACAAAAGTGTGCAAAGGATGGGATCACAGCTGTCAGATTGTAATTTACAGATAAATCGGTCAACATGAGCTGGACAAAATGCACTGTTTGTGTGTTGTGTTTGTTGGGATCCAGAAAAACAAGCATGAAATAATCAGGATATGCAACATACAAAATGAACACAACATTATATCTGCCGCCATTTCCTCCCATGATTCCTCACATCAGATTCTGTAAAAGTCTATCGTACCTTGATGAGGTTTAATGTGATTATTATGTCATTTTTTTCTCCTTTCTGCCTGGTGTTTCATCTCCCTTGAAAAAGCGGACGGATGATAATACTAACCATGGCATGGCACCTGGATTGAATCATGTCAGCCCTTAATGATAAGAGTTCCGATTGGAATTAGAGGGGTTGACAAATCAGAACACAGTATATGCTGCATTGTTACCCTGTACTGAACTGAAAGATCCCATATTATGCTCTTTTTCTGCAGTGTAATATGGATCTTTGATGTCTTCATGAAGCCTTAGTAGCATGCTTTGGTCTAAAAACTCAATAAATCAAGCACAGCCATATCATCTCTATGTCCTCTTTGGTCCTCTCTCCAGAACCCTCTGTTTTTGTGGGCGTAACTATATGTTAATGAGCCCCCGCTGAAACCGCCCCGCACTTCCTTGTCGGCGCATGCGCGTGACTATGTCAACAGAGCTGCGGTTAGCATCTGTGTTGCTACATGAGGACCGCAGCACTGAACGCTATAACCGAGTCAGAACCCGAAAATAAGAGGAACCAGGAGAGAGTCGAGGACCAAGGATAAACCGGGATGTTTCTCAGTGGTCTGTATATAAAGTTTGTTTCTTCAATGCTATAATGTTGACGAATTAAAGTTTTTCTGCCGTTCCTCTCCCCCTCCCCCTGTTGTTGTCGATGTTAGCGTGTGTGTTAGCAGACATGCAGTGCTTAGACTGGCGTTAGAGTCTAGTAAGAGCTTAAGTAGAGTGAGCGGGTTACTGCAGAGACGTGAATCAACTAAAACCCCGATGTGAAATAACTTTCACTTCTAAGTAACACTGAAGGGGCTGTTGCTGCTGATAGTGAAATAAGACAGAGAGAGGGGGTCTTCTCTGTTGTTGTGATGCGTAAATAATGTCTGGGCTCTTCAGTGTTTTACAGAAATAACATTAGTAATGTGACTGACCCATCAGAATACAGCATTTAATAGAGCCATAGCCTTTAGTGACAGTAACAGTAACTGAGAACGTTTATTACCTGTAACTGTAAGCAGCAAACAGTTTTCTGTGAACCTTATTTTCTTTTCTATATGCCACACAGTAGCTGTCTTAAAATCCTCTTCACTTGCATTATTGTATGTTATGACAGCTCTGTGTATATTCTTAAACAATAACAGGACGTGATTATCTAGAACATTTCCTTTATATAAAAATTCTACTTAACATCCTGTTTTCACTCTTCTCCTACATAGGTGCTCCTGTGGTCATGGGAAAATTCCTACAGCCTGAAAATGTTTGTTGAATGGAGATACCAAAGTTATTGTGAAAAATTAGTGCTAAATAACAAATTAGTGCATAACCTTTCCTGTACTATGTCACTGACTTACCTGTTTTAATTAAGTAGGTCAGAGGAAAACCACAGGAACTCCCAGTCCAACCATCTTGGACTCAGACCTCTATGCTTGAGTGTGTTTTTCACTACAACATGCATTCTATATTTATAGAGCAGACTATGAGCCTTTACATCTAAGAGGAGCGATGCATAAGTATTTTGATATAAACACTTCCATGACTGTTGAACAAAAATAGTAAAGATTAAAAGAACTGTTTCCTCCATCTCATTTTTTTGTCTTTCTTGTTATTTACTTATTAACATTACATGTAACATATGGAAAACTGAGAACACACAAAACAGTTCATGTAGACTATTTATTGTGAAAAATATTTTGACATATAAAAACACCACATGTACCAGCTGGTACTCTAGACATTTTTACATAAAAGAGGTAAAAAAGACATGAAAAAAGAAAAGGAATCTTTAAACACAAGCCCTAGAACCATATTAATAAAAATATGAACATATAGATAAAAACACCTATGACAGTAATTTTCATTTCTGACATAATCTTATCATGTCCAGCCCTTACAGATGCCTGGCCTACAGAGCCTTTGTGAGCTGATGCTGCCTGTGTTGTACTGCAGAGTTTCCTGATGCAGAAGACCAGTATGAGGGGTTCAGCGCTTCCTGATATTTGGAAAAGGAGCATATGGTCTGGTATTTTCTGCAGCTCCTTCAGGTGTGGAGCAGGGTCCTGGAAGACCTTCTCAAGGACAAGGTCCAACAGTGCATCTGCATGATCTGAAATGCAAGACACAAAAATATATGTTTACAAGAAATGGCACCAAAACCAAAACACCTCACTGCAGTGTTGTAATTTTTTTTCCATAGTCTTGTATTGACACAATGTCCTTATTGATTATATATTCTCAATTCCGTTTTGATAACGTTTTTATTCCAGTTTCCTTTATCTTTTCCTTTCCATGCTATGCTTACTTGCCAATGTTCTTAAATGTGTTGATTTTTAATAAAGGCTTGTTTAACTTACTGAAAGCTGGCTCTGCTGTCACTGGCTTTGCTGTACATCCTTCCTCCTTGGATTTTGAGAAGCTGACTGTAACCAGCGGTTCACCATCAGAAGATGCTGCCTGAAGTCGACCAGCATAGATACAAGAAAGAAAAATATTTAACCTGTTAGTGCATGAAAACACGAATTATAGCCATGTATTTTTACCTCTTTTGTTGATAAAATGTTTATTTCACGTTGTACTGAAATCTAACTAAATTACATTAGATGTTACATATATTTTTTGTTACTCATTAGATACATTAGGTATTTCTGGCAACTGATAATTCATCTGAGGACCTTTATTTTTATCATTTATCTTACTGTATTCATTTAGGGGTTTTTTGTGATATTTTTTGATCATTTTGATCAGACACATGTATCAAAAGTATGTCTCTAATAAGATTCAACAGGCTTTTCAGGGGTTAATGGGTTCTTACAAATGTCACATTATGTGATGCATTATAAAATATCTATGCCCATATATTGTTAGTAAATAAAACGGGAGGATAACTAAATCACTATCTTATTTGCCTCCCTCCGTTTTTCGTAAATCCTTGACCTGTTAGTAATTCTAACTTATCCGCCCAGTCACACAGCTCATATGACAACATTCTGTGGGCATTCCTGAGTGCTTAAACTCACAGATATCTGATTAAATTAGTTTGGTGATAACGGCAGAGGCCAGAAAACCCAGTGATCACATCTGCAGATACACTGATCTGAGCCGACGTTAGCGTAGTGTAGCATCAGGGAACATTAAGATTCAAAGGAGAGCTGGAGTTCTCATACCAATTCCCAAATGACCCCCTGGGCCTCTTCCTTGGTCCCCTGCTCTGTGAGAATAACACCTCCACGTCGTAAATTGAGGTCTGATTCCTGTTTTCGTGACCACCAAGCGACCCACCATCTGCATTTGCTATGACAAAGCTCTATCTGATTTAGGATAACCTCCGACACGTTGGGGGGAAATCAAGCAGTATGTGATTCGCCGAGACCCCGACTGGCGTCAGCCATCCCTGAGATTCCTCTCTGAACTGTTTCTCACCTGGTTCTTATTTACATGCCTTTCACACTTCACCAACTTGTGTAAACAATCCTGACCCTCCTTATCTCCTCGAAAGGCCTGGCGTAACAGCTGCAGATCGTAAATAACTTCAAGTGATCTCGGGAGACCCGACTATCCTGTTGGCTCCCTAAACCCTCCAGATAACTTCTGATTGCAGAATTGACTTTATGGAACTGATATTAGAGTTCTAAAACCTAAAAGGTGTACTCAGGGTGTGATGTACATTCCAGTGTACTTTGAATGAACTGTCTACCATGTCTAGTTATAGAGATAACCTACTAGAATGGAATAAAAAGCCAAGTCTAATTGATCTGTGAATTTTCTTAAAAGACCAACAGCTCCACCTAGTGACTTTTCTTGGTATGACACAATCCTGGACGTGCGTTGCTTTGATTGCAACATCTAGGGATAATGTAATCAATATGTGTTGCTATGTATTTTTAACAGTGCCTATCACGTAATATTAGTTTGTCCACAGTTATACACAACCCTGTGTTCTTGATTCACAGCAAGCCTGACAATAACCGAGTTATAGTTACTTTTTGTGTGTTTTTCTTTAAATGCATTTTTGCCCCAATCTTGTCATTTGTGCATGTGGTTTGAGACCTTATACTTATGGTGAGTTGAGTGATATGAGTAATTCGTCGGCAAACTTAATTATTACTTAATAATAATAGTTATAGACGAGAATCGGCATATGATGTCACCACCCGCCCTCCGTGGGGCCTTATAACTGAGCGCGATCCTCTCTCGCTCTCTCGTTTCTCGCTCTCGTTCCTCGCTCTCTCGTTTCCGCTGTCCTCATCGCTGTAATCACTCTTTCCTTCCGTTACTTTCTTCCTCGTTACTTCGTTTTGACTACACTGTTAGGCCTCTGTCTTACAGGCACGTGTAGTTCTTTTCTTATGCTGAACGCGCATACTTTTATTCATTTTTATTAGAGAAACAACTTTGATCCAGATTAACAACTTTTATATTCAGATTTAATTTTGAAAGTCTGAATATCTAAATCCTCAAAAGCCTGCACAGCATTATTTTGATTTTGATCTTTTTGATCTCGCATAGTCGTCTGTGAGACATCGTTAACCTGGCCAGTGACGGTGTTTAAAGATACTTCTGCGGATCAGATTTTTCATCTTCTCGTCAAAACCCTTTTGAGAGTTTTTGAGCCACGGCCCACTTCAAAGTCTTCAAAGTCTACGTTTGCCAGAGGGGCCTCTGATCGAACTGCAGAAGGATCCGTGGGGCGCTGGTTGGACTCGGACCACAGACCTGCCGTTCGGCTTCCCAAGCTGAACCAACCCGAATCAACTTGATCCACAACGGTCTGACGTGAGCCACCCGTAGCCTGGACCTTCCGAACCTCAGAGAGAACCACGAGTCTTCTACGACCAAGTAGGCAAACGTCCAGTTACTTTGTACTTAAAAGGAGGCTTGATTATGGAATCAGATTTGTGCCAATGGAATAAAGCAAAGCTTTCTAGAATAAAGCAAAGCTTTCTAGAATAAAGCAAAACTTTCTAGAATAAAGCAAAACTTTCTAAAACTCAAAAGAACAAAATGGATTTAATCAAAAATAAAACATACTCAACCAAAAAAATTCTGGTCAAAAGCAAAAAATATCACTCATTGTGAAAACTGTTTGACTTTTTTTCTGAATTGTTTCCATTGCTTCATTCTTTCTTCTCTCTCTCTTTTGGTTTTGCTTCTTGTTTTTTTGGTTTTGATTCCAGCTTTTTTGGTTTTGATTCCAGCTTTTTTGGTTTTGATTCTCGGTTTTTTGGTTTTGATTCCAGCTTTTTTGGTTTTGCTTCTCGGTTTTTTGGTTTTGATTCCAGCTTCTTTGGTTATTCTTCTGACACAAACCTCTCGTGTGGGCGGGTTCTATGAGGGGCGCGTTCCTATTGGCTGATGAGTTTTTGAGTATCACGCCCTGTGAACCGGATGTTATTCAGGGCAGAGCACAGCGGAGAACAGCAAAGCAAAACAACCCGAGCGTGAGGAGTCGTGTGTAGATCCTGTGTTCATGTTCTTCAAACATACCTTAGGTAAGTATTGTTCACTGCATGGTATCCAGAAAGGTAAAAGCACTTTTAGTAAAGTAAAGCTAAGTCTTGCTTTGTAGTGAACTATCGTCCTCTCATCTGTTGTGCTGCGGCCTCTGAACACAGAAGCTAATGCAGTCCGAGGTCGGCTGACGGTGCTGTGCTTTACCTTTCTGGATACCATGCAGTGAACAATACTTACCTAAGGCATGTTTGAAGAACACGAACACAGGACGACACACGACTCCTCACCGTGGATGTGTTATTTGAACTGGATGCCGGACGGAAACATGTTCATGTGCTGGGGAGCTCACAGCGCTGCCTATTGGAGCTGACATAGCAACCGGCCGCCATCTTGGAGGGGTCTCACATGCGGCCTCAGTGCGTTTAATTATACTGAGAAAGGAGTGTTATGCCCAACTATTATGAGCATAACTCAGCGAATTTTCACCCGATTTTCACACGGATAAAGTTTTTCCAAACAACAGAGATGCACTCAAAACAAAGGATGCTGTGACACATTAAAATACTTTTTATTATGCTCTTATTCTGTTGCAATGAGACAGTACAGTGAGACGAACAGACAAAACGTATGAGCGCCAACATTTTTGTGGTCATATCATATATATATATATATATATATATATATATATATTGATATATATATATATCTATATCTATATTGATATAGATATATATCTATATATCTATATAAATATATTTATATATTTATATACACATACATATATATATATATACATGTGTATATATATGTAAATATATATGTGTATATATATGTATATGTGTATGTGTGTGTGTGTATATATATATATATATATATATATATATATATATATATATATATATATATATATATATATATATATATACATATGAATATATATGTGGTCATATCTACGTACATATAAGAAATTCACAATGCCGACTTCACACATTTGTAATATGATAGTTAATATTTTCTAAAATATTATCATTATAATTATTTTGATCGTAGTAAAATTAAAAACAATGATGGTATCATTGGCCAAAGTAATAATGAAATTAAAGTAAAGTAGAAAAGCACTCTGAGAGGGCAGACCTCCGCCAGCACCACAGTCCTCTCTCATGTTGTGATTTTTACCATAAACATTAGTCCTAGCTTTATTTCATCTAAATATTTAGATTCCTTGACCATGAAAACGTAGCATGTTCATAATGATATCTATAACCTAGACTGGACCGCACCGTGCGTCGCCGCCATATTGGAGGGGTCTCTTCACTCCGGTCTAGCACCAGAAACAAGTGGAGTGAACGCATTTATGCTCGTATTTTGTGCAGCGTAAAGTGACAGTAAACGGCGCAATATTGAAAGCAGATAACCTTTTTTATGTTTCATTCCAACACAGCTGAGTAAAAACGTATTTGAAGTTTAAAATGCATGTCAACATGATTTATATTAGTCTGATTTGTGTGTGTGTGTGTGCGTGTGTGTGTGAGCGCACGTACATGTGCCTGTGCCTGAAATCGTTGCCTTGAATTTTCTCACATCACACGATAACAAAAATATGGAAATAATAATAACAAAATTAATATTACTGTTGTTGTTACTACGATTACCATTACACCAATGACAACCCCTTCCTGCCCCTATAACATCACCTGCCGCTAATGATATTGTTGTTCCTCCTCTGCTCGTTAATAATCCACCCAAGTTTATTTGTATTACTCTTTTATAATTTATTTTTATTTTATTTACTATGATATATTTATGTATTACCTGTACTATTTATCATTATATTGCAGCTGCTAGTGATAAATGACTATCCCCCCTTTTAAAATATCCCCCCTTTTAAAATAAACCAATAATATTACTGTTGTTCTACTTGTATATATATATATATATATATATATATATATATATATATATATATATATATATATATATATATATATATATATACATATATATATTTTAATCTTAAATCTTTGTTCATATAAGCATCCATACTACAGTTACCTCCGCCAGGAGGTTGTGTTTTCGGGAGACTCCGTCTGTCTGTGAACAACATAACTCAAAAAGTAATGGATGGATTTTGATGAAATTTTCATGAAATGTTCAGCATGGGAAAAGGAAGATGTGATTCAATTTTGGTGTTGATACAGATCAGCATCTGGATCCGCCATGACGAAAAATGTGATTTTCGTGAATGACTGAACTAAAATAGATACCATTATGAACATGCTACGTTTTCATGGTCAAGGAATCTAAATATTCAGATGAAATAAAGGTAGGACTAATATTTATGGTAAAAATCACAACATGAGAGAGGACTGTGGTGCTGGCGGAGGTCTGCCCTCTCAGAGTGCTTTTCTACTTTATTTTAATTTCATTATTACTTTGGCCAATGATACCATCATTGTTATTAATTTTACTACGATTAAAATAATTATAATGATAATATCTTAGAAAATATTAACTATCATATTACAAATGTGTGAAGTCGGCATTGTGAATTTCTTATATGTACGTAGATATGACCACACATATATATATATATATATATATATATATATATATATATATATATATATATATATATATATATATATATATATATATATATACACATATATATATACACATATATGTATATATACACACACACACACACATATATATATATATACATACATATATATATACATACATACATATATATATATATATATATATATATATATATATATATATATATACACATATATACGTATATGTACACACACACACACACACACACACACACACACACACACACACACACACACACACACATATATATATATATATATATATATATATATATATATATATATATATATGTATTATGACCACAAAAATGTTGGCGCTCATACGTTTTGTCCGTTCGTCTCACTGTACTGTGTCATTGCAACAGAATAAGAGCATAATAAAAAGTATTTTAATGTGTCACAGCATCCTTTGTTTTGAGTGCATCTCTGTTGTTTGGAAAAACTTTATCCGTGTGAAAATCGGGTGAAAATTCGCTGAGTTATGCTCATTATAGTTGGGCATAACACTCCTTTCTCAGTATAATTAAACGCACTGAGGCCGCATGTGAGACCCCTCCAAGATGGCGGCCGGTTGCTATGTCAGCTCCAATAGGCAGCGCCAGTCAATGAGGCGTCTATGTACATATGTCTATGGTATGCGCTGGGTGAGCTCCCCAGCACATGAACATGTTTCCGTCCGGCATCCAGTTCAAATAACACATCCACGGTGAGGAGTCGTGTGTCGTCCTGTGTTCGTGTTCTTCAAACATTCCTTAGGTAAGTATTGTACACTGCATGGTATCCAGAAAGGTAAAGCACAGCACCGTCAGCCGACCTCGGACTGCATTAGCTTCTGTGTTCAGAGGCCGCAGCACAACAGATGAGAGGACGCATAGTTCACTACAAAGCAAGACTTAGCTTTACTTTACTAAAAGTGCTTTACCTTTCTGGATACCATGCAGTGAACAATACTTACCTAAGGTATGTTTGAAGAACATGAACACAGGACGACACACGACTCCTCACGTTCGGTTGTTTTGCTTTGCTGTTCTCCGCTGTGCTCTGCCCTGAATAACATCCGGTTCACAGGGCGTGATACTCAAAAACTCATCAGCCAATAGGAACGCGCCCCTCATAGAACCCGCCCACACGAGAGGTTTGTGTCAGAAGAATAACCAAAGAAGCTGGAATCAAAACCAAAAAAAGAGAAGCAAAACCAAAAAAGCTGGAATCAAAACCAAAAAACCGAGAAGCAAAACCAAAAAAGCTGGAATCAAAACCAAAAAAGCTGGAATCAAAACCAAAAAACCAAGAAGCAAAACCAAAAGAGAGAGAGAAGAAAGAATGAAGCAATGGAAACAATTCAGAAAAAAAGTCAAACAGTTTTCACAATGAGTGATATTTTTTGCTTTTGACAAGAATTTTTTTGGTTGAGTATGTTTTATTTTTGATTAAATCCATTTTGTTCTTTTGAGTTTTAGAAAGTTTTGCTTTATTCTAGAAAGTTTTGCTTTATTCTAGAAAGCTTTGCTTTATTCTAGAAAGCTTTGCTTTATTCCATTGGCACAAATCTGATTCCATACTTGATGCGCTCTTAAACTAAAAAGTGTTCTGACATTTAGATTAATTAAATCCAAATTCTCTCCGAAATTCTTCACAGATCTTCGTATAGGTCATAAATTCTTTAGGCATATACACTCACTCACCATCGTTTTATGCTTCCTGGTTTCCATTCAATTTATTGTTTATTCTTATTTCATCTATAATCTACCGTTTATTTTCATGCATTGTAACCATTTTCATTTTAATAAATTTGTGATTATTGATTTTAAACTCACTGTCTGTTAGTGTTCTTCAGAATTCAGTGTCCCTGAAGCGAGAATTCTGCCTTAAGATTTTGAGATTGATAAACTTGATTTGATTAATTTACTTTATTTAAGGGAATTAAATGGGTAATTAATTAATTAAATTAAGGTTTGCCTTATTAAAAGGCTGGTGCCCCCAACGAGAACAATACAGTGAATTGTTAATTGATAATAATTCATAATTTAACAACTAAATCTTTCAGATTTAACGCTGCCAAATTTCTAATCGCTACAGTTATTTTGGTGCGGCCGTGAGGCGTTTCAAACCAGAATTCTGAAATACTAACAGACAAACATCTATATCACTCAAACAAACAAACACAGTCATTTATTGCTCTTCTCTGAGCTATTCAACCACATCAAAATCAGTGTTATGCTTGTTGAAGTGCTGGATTTAATGTGTTAAACATTTCTGCGCGATCTCATATGTGCCTTTCTTATGTTTAATGTTACACGTGTGTAATTTGTGATTTGAGCTGCTCCAGATTGTTGACAGTGCGCTGCTGACGCGCTGATTGTTTATTGATGTGCACATGCTCTGCGTCGCCGTACGCATTGATTGATAAGGCCTGTTTGCTGAATATTGGTGTTCACGATGTTCTGAGCCATATGTTCAAGCCCTGAGTCCCCTATAGTCTGTTACGAGGTTCTAACTGCTGTAGTGGGTCCAGAGATCCCGCTTTCCTCGACAGAGTAGCTAACTGTTTTGCTGGAAAACTGCTTAATTGCAGGGGATTCCGTCTGTGCGAGTTCAGACGTGATTTTGGACAGACTGTATGTCTGTGCATTTAAGTCCGCAGTAGTATTTACTGTGAGAAATTAACCCTTGTGACTTGTTCCTGGTGGAGTTTAGAGAAGTTATAGCATTACCAGCGGATAGATTGTATCTGTGCTGCGTTGATGACTGAAACTTGAAAAGTTTTTGGTCTGCCTGTGAGAAGAGGCAGCTCAGGCAGCGGCTCACTGTGAGTGTTAACTCTTTGGTGACCAAAGAGACACTGCTTAATTAATCTCTAAACAAAGCGTCCCACCGGTAGGCGGAACCAAGGCGTCACTGCCTGTGACTCCGCCTCCGTTTCCCTCTAGTGGTTGAGTGTGTCTCTACGTGGCGTCAGTTGGTTACACCACTGCTGCCCTCTGGTGCTCGAGCCTGGTGTTGAATGTGACGTCACCTAATTGCTTCTCTATCGCCCTCTGGTGGTCGAGCCTGGTGTTGAATGTGACGTCACCTAACTGCTTCTCTATCGCCCTCTGGTGGTCGAGCCTGGTGTTGAATGTGACGTTACCTAATTGCTTCTCTATCGCCCTCTGGTGGTCGAGCCTGGTGTTGAATGTGGCGTCACCTAACTGCTTCTCTATCGCCCTCTGGTGGTCGAGACTGGTGTTGAATGTGACGTCACCTAATTGCTTCTCTATCGCCCTCTGGTGGTCAAGCCTGGTGTTGAATGTGACGTCACCTAACTGCTTCTCTATCGCCCTCTGGTGGTCGAGCCTGGTGCTGAATGTGACGTCACCTAATTGCTTCTCCATCGCCCTCTGGTGCTTGAACCTGGTGTCGAGCGGACACCGCCATAGTGTCTGTGCTGCCATCTGCTGGTCTTTTCTTGTATGACAGCAGACATCGATCTTGTCTTCTGCAGACACCCTCACCTGCAGTGCTTACTTGGTGCTCATTTTGACTAAGCTTGACTCAAGTGATTGATTTGATTGAGAGTTTGACACACTAGTTATAAATAATTAACTGTGATTCTTTGTTGTAGTACTTAACCCGTCATACATTGAGAAATTAATTGTCCATATAAACTACATAAAAAGATTTACCACTTTAATCACTCAATTAAAGCAAAGGTAATTCTAAATCCTGATGTTTGCTTTTATGTTTTAAAACACATCGTAGCAAATTCACCATTGAGGCCAATTACGGGGTTCAATCTTAGAATATCCAACAATGTCTTTGAGAAGCTGATGTTTTGTTTTCTTCCTTTGTTTTAGCGATACATCAATACAACAGCCCATCTCAGGGAATTGATAAAACAAACAACTGATTGATTAAATTGACTGTTCTCACAGATAACCAAGAGTTAAAGAACGTTAATTCAATTAATTAACTATCAATTTTTTAAAATAATTTTTCCTACTGTCAATTTTAACTATTGGCTTTCTGCTTACCTTTATCCTGCTCTAGTCTTGTTATCACAGTATAACCTGGTTAGCTATTGCTGTGTTGAGTGTAGATTTTCAATCCTTTTGCTCACAACAAAGCTACTGATACATAACTTCTGAATTAACTTAAGTTGTTAAAGCCTGCTCTCTTGTGACAACAGCCAATTCATTCAGTGAAACTAACAGTCACTGCCCTTCTTCTTTTGCTATATTAGCATATTGCATTATATCAGTTGTTTTAACAGGTTTACCCAAATCTTAGCCGACTTAAGAGTTTCATACTCTTAGTGTATACTGACAATTACATCTTACATCATCTTTGGGTAACTCCTTTTACTTCCATTGGTAGCTAAGTTACCTTTGAGTCTGAGTTGTGATTTTCCAACTCATTTGCTATTCAAGTTGAACTACTAAAGGTTTATTCCTAATTTCTCAGCCACTTCTACGTGTGTATGACCCTCGATAATTCTAACTCAAAGTCCAACATTTAAGTTCTTCACCTTCAATAGTGAGATCTAGTCAAACTCTCCAACCAAACAATTACAAGCTTACATCCTAAGAGTCGAACATGGCAGAAGAAAGGGACTCCAGCCCGGAAATCCCTGAGGAGACTGTAGACACAGCTCTGAGCCATCTGATGAGTCAGTTGTTACCTGACTACACAGCTAAGACCCAAAAGCTAAAGCCACTAGAGCTGGAGGACCTAATGGCCGATATGATCCATACTACCTTAGTCACCACCCTCAAAGATAAGGAGGTGTCGAAAATGCTTGGTCGTATGGCTGTGATAATGTCGGCACAGCTGAAACATAAAGAACAATTGTTAGCAATTGCTTCAGAAAAGCTGAGGACACACAAAGAAGAAACCCGTGTTTTGAAAAAGGAGTTAGAAGACTCCAAGAAGTCTCTTGGTGATGCAGAAAAACGCATCACTGCTTTGGAAGCATCACAGCTTCCTGCACCAATGGACAAAGAAGAAGTTTCATCCCTTCAAGAAGAAGTCCGATCCTTGATGGAATTCTTAACAAAGCGAGTTGCTGAACTGACTGAAACTAAAGGAGAGTTAGCCAAAACTTATGATGAGTTGAAAGACGCTGAGTCCTTGTTAGAACAAGCTAGAGAGGACACCAAAGCTTTGAAAACACAAGTTGAGCTCAAGACTGTAGCTCTTGAAGCTGAAGAGAGAGAAAATTCTCACTTGCGGTACCAACAGAAACACAGAAGCGACTACATCAGTGTCAGGAGCTACAAGATCAGAAAGATGAAGAACTGACAAAAGTCCAAAGGGAGTTGCTACATTCCCTTCAACGTGAACGGGACAGAAAAGTCCGACTGGAACAAACGTTCTTGGAGGAGAGCAAGGTTGAAGAAACTCCAGTGAGTATTCGCACACCTGCTACTTCACGAACTGACCCAGATTACACTTCCCGACGTCATGACAAGACTTTCCTTGACCCTATGAGGACACCCTTGAATCGACGGTCTTACTCTCCACCTCCTGATCGTCTATTATATCCCTCCGATAGGGACCTTGATAAAATCGCTCGAAACGTAGCACGTTTTAACCCAGGTCATGGAGACACCCATGACATCCAGACTTATCTGAATGACATCGACTACTACTTGAGAAAATTTTCTGGTGCCACTGTCGATGATAAGATCTACCTCATTAAAGCGACCTCTAGTCGTGAGGTCAGCAGTTTCATCGAACGACAACCATATCGAGTCAGACATAGGTACGATCTACTGTATCAGACATTAATCGATGAGTTTTCAGATTCTTTATCACCTGCAGGCCTAGCCGCCGCTATGGCAGTAAAGCAGGAAAGAACTGAACCCCCTCATCAGTATCACAGTCGCTTACGAAAAGCCTACTTCGGTTCTCGAAATGAACCAGAAATGGAGGAGGACTTGAACTTCAAAACTCTTTTCGTCCAAAACCTCCACCCTACAACCAGTCATCATCTGGGAGTTTCTGCTTGCCCCCGTACCTTGAACATTCGACAGCTTCGTGAATTAGCTGTGAAAGGTTTTATGAAGCAGAAACAAACTATGACAAAGAAAGCAGAGCATGGCTCTCTCTTGGTCCTGAATACCACGTCTCTGCCCATGGAGCTCGAAGGTACAGAAAGTGGTACACTCTCAGATACCACTAAAATCCCAACCGAGCAACCAGCTACCAAACCTAAGACACCGCAACCTCGCGTTGATAATAGACAGCGCGACTACAAACAACGTCCTCGTTTCGACAAAGGTCAAAGACAAGTAAGGTTTAATAATAACCAACCCTCCTCAAACTCCCAAAGTAATGGTTTCTATCCCAAAAAGGAAAAAACCCAACAACCTTACTATAAGAAAGAGAACAACTCGCGTAAATCCTCTCACTCAACCTCTGAGGATGAGTCTAAGGGGGGACATAGACCTACCAAAAAGAGCAACAATGACAAGAAGGAACCAAAAACTTCAGTCCTGACCGAAGAAGAACTTGCAATCTTCAATCGGGTAATCAAAAGACTGCAAAAGGAGAATTCCCAGAAGGCAGATCTCCTCGCAGTAACCACAGTGGAACCTAACTCCCCTCTTCCAGTCAATGCTCTGGCCCACCAGACTGAAATGGAAATGGAGTCGAGTACACCACTGCCTAAGTCAGACACCGCTCTGACTGAAAATTTAGTCGCTGGTCTTGAATCTCCCAGCAGTGACCCTTCACAAGGAAGACCACTTACAAGTGCGATCCTTGTGGTCCAAACAGACTCAGCAGAAGTACCTGCCAGTGAGGAAGCTCCTCTTATCCAAGTGGAATCACCCTTCCTCCAATTCTTGTGCAACCTCACAGAAAAAGGTGTAGCACAGAAGTTTTACTTCAACGCCACACTTGAACACGAGTTCAAGCATGAGGCACTTCTTGACACTGCTGCTGACATTACTTTAATGTCTTTATCACTCTACAACACCTTGCGCACTATGATGCGCCGGTCGAATAAAGACCTGAGACTGCATCCTTGTACCATGGAAGTACGACCATATGCTCCTGAAAGTACAACTCTGACAGCAATGACTATGCTAAACATAACAATTGGACCAATGACTCTTGTACACCCAGTGTACATATCACCTCTGGAGTCGATTCTCTTCCTCATCGGACAAGACCTTTTGAAAGCGATTCGAGCCGCTGATTGACTATAAACGCCTGAAAATATGGGCGCAAGTCCGCAGCCCTCTGCCTTTATTTCTTACTCCCTCCAGCCCTACACAGTGCTGCGCTCTAACGCAAGAACCACGGGAGGATACAACACCTCTGTCATAAGAGCAAATGAGTTCATTGCACAACGCCCCAAGGCCAGATCCTCGGTCCTTAAATGACTCGGTCACACAAAGAGAAACCTTCCTGTGTGAATTCAGTGAGGAGGTCACCACAACCAAGCCAGAGCTGCTTGTCAAAAATGGTGTTATGCTTGAGAACACACACGTTGAGGATGTCACTCTAGCTCTTTGGGCTGACAAATCAGCAATCAGTCGAAAACTGTACGACTCATTGTCAAACAACAGCCCTAACACCCAATGCATCCAGAAAACATCACGTTTTCCATTGAATCCACTCACTCGCACCACCATGGTTGCAGAAGGATTTTGCGCTTTGAAGGTAAGATGGAACCACAGGGAGTTAACGCACAACTTCCTAGTGGTACCTGATCTTCCACACTCAGCTTATGTTGGGAGTGACATACTTGTTCGACTTGCTGTCCAAGTCGACACTATCAACAACGTGTTATGGTCACTAACTGGGGTCAATGATAAAAACATCACCCCTGATCCTGACAACATCAAATCAGGACAGACAATTCCTGAAGCGTGTCAGATTGTAAACGAACAACACATTGTAGTACCTGCAAAGACCACAGAGGTCCCCATTCGTGTGAACATTCAACGTGGACAGTACCTTTCACATACCCAAGCATTCTTTCAACCATCGTTGACCTTTCTTGACCTTGGATTGCTCACTCCAGCCACCCCTCTCATGGAACTTCGTCCCAAAATCCACCCCATTGGGCTGGTTCATTAGCACCGAATTCCATGATTTTGAGTTGAGAATTCCAGTTATCGGTCAAATGCCTAGAGCACTGACCTCTGATCAAGTCCCTGACCAAGTGTTCCATACACTACCAACTAGAGCCATTAGTCTCTTTCAGACACTACCTCTTAATCACGACACTATCTGTCAGGTTGACCTGTCAGATGAAACACAAATGGTTCTACACACGATGCAAGTCTTAGCCATTGATTCTGAACCAATAGATTCCCGAAACAAACAGGACATAACGTCCCCGAACTCTCACGATGAGCTGTCAACTGATGCTGATGCAGACTTTAAGGCTCAAGTAGCACAGGTGATCACACAGGCAGATGCCCTCAAGGGCGACGAGAGCGAAAAACTTAAACTCCTCTATAAATATCGGGCATCTTTTGCAAAAGACTCACTTGATTGTGGCTTGACCTCAATCCATTCCGTCCGCATACCCACACCTCCTGATGCTCCACCCACTTACGTTAGACAGTACAAAATCCCCTTGGCAGCGTATGAACCCATCCAAGAAATAATAGACAATTTGTTGGATAAAGGAATCATCTGACCCTGTAACAGCACTTATTCTGCGCCTTTATGGCCCGTGCTAAAACCCAATGGTAAATGGCGACCAACCATTGACTATAGGAAGTTAAACCAGCAAGTCCCTCTTTCCAGATGGCCCATGACTCAACTCCAACAAGACCTGCCGAAAGTCACAGATGCTGTGTACTTTTCGACACTTGATGTGGCCTCGGGCTTTTGGACCATTCCGGTGCACACAGCAGATCAACATAAGTTGGCTTTCACTTTTGCAAACAAGCAATACACCTTCACCCGCTGCCCGTTTGGCTATGCCAACTCACCTGCTGAGTTTAACATCTTCCTGAACAAAGCATGCCCAGATGCTGGAGAACGGGGTACTCTCATATATGTCGATGACATCCTGATGAGAAGCCCCACCCTAGACTCACATCTTGCAGAAGGGGATCATGTCCTTGGACAGCTCACTGCGGCTGGTGCAAAGATTTCTTTGTCCAAATGCCAGTGGTGCAGAGTCAAAGTGGACTATGTTGGTTTGCGTGTTGGTCCGACTGGAGTCGAACCACAATTAAGTCGCATCCAGGGTCTTATGAATATCAAGGCCCCCACAAACATATCTGAACTTCGCAGCTTCTTAGGAGTTTGCAACTACTCACGTCAGTTCATTGAACATTATGCTGACCTAGCAAAACCCCTCACCGACTTGCTTAAAAAGGATGTCGAATTCGTCTGGGGCCTGCCTCAGGAAAATGCCATGCAAAGCCTGAAAACTAGGCTTAGCACCGCCCCATGTCTTGCTTACCCGGATTGTGGTAAAGAATTTCACCTTGAAACAGGTTTCTCCAGTCATTGCTTGAGTGCTGGACTATTTCAAATACATGACTCAGACAAAAGAGTCGTGGCATATGCCAGCAAGACCTTATTGGCCCCAGAGCTGAAATACACCAACTGTGAGAAGGCTCTGCTAGCCACAGTTTGGGCTGTCAAACACTTCTCCAACTACCTTGGAGGCCAAAAGGTGATCATTGAGACTAATCACCAACCGGTGACTTTCCTTAACAGCCAACGCATTAGAGAAGGCGTGGTCACCAATGCCCGTGTTGCTTCCTGGCTCATGGCTCTCCAAAGCTTTAATGTGGAGGTGCGTTATGCACAAAACCGAAAATCGCCTTTGGGCATGGATCTGGCTGCCTGCCAGAAATGTGCAGATGATGACCTCGCACCAGTTCCCACTCTCCGTGAACCAATGATCCCTGAGCCGTCACAACACCATTATTTCGATGACAATATCTGTAAAGATATGACTACAGCATATGTGGATGGATGTTCATTTCACCACAACACTGTTGTACACTGGAGTCGGCATTGTGTGGGTCAATGACACACCACGTGAACCCCTCAGCTTCAAACTGGGAGTCCAATCCTCTCAGTATGCTGAAATAGCGGGCATCCTTATCACCTTGCAGTTGGCAGTGCAAAGCAACATCCAAACTCTGGTAATCTGCACAGACTCGAACTATGCACGCCTCAGTTTCTCATGTCACCTTCCCACCTGGAAACGCAATGGTTTCTTATCTTCAAACAACAAACAGGTCAAGCACAAAGACCTTTTCTTGGCCTGTGATAAACTGACTACTGAACATGACTTGCATGTTTATTGGAAAAAGGTCAGGGGTCATTCCCGCGTCCCAGGTCAAGATAAAGTCCTTAATGACCAGGCTGATTCGCTTGCCAAACATGGCGCCTTTTCAGGCACACCTTGGCACCTCAACCCTGACCCCATGATCAGCCAAACTGAATCAACTGTCTGCGCAGTTACCCGATCACAGAAAGCATCTTCTGTCCTCACCCCCACCCCCACCTCCACCGTAACCTCCGCCTCCCCACCACCTCCATCTATTGGCTCGGTAACGCCTGCTTTCAAGGACTCGGACCTTGTAACCCTCCAATCTTCGGATCCTGCCATCACTAAAATGATTGAACTTCTTTCAAGTGCGGCTGATCCCTCCTCTTCCCTTGCGGACCTGGACTCTGTCCCAGGTTTCAAGCATCTTTATCGTGTCCGTTCTTCCCTTCGACTCGTCAAGGGCCTCCTTGTTTTTGTCTCCGACTCACACCCGTCGCCTGCTTTTGTTGTTCCTCGAAGCCACAGGGGGGTTATGCTGATGTATGCCCATGACTCCCCAAGTGCAGGACACAGAGGAAATACAGCCACACTTAAAACACTGCAACAAGTGGCCTATTGGCCACACATGCAACAGGATGTGGCAGACTACATAAAAGGCTGTCTGGTCTGTTGTCAATTTCAGCCATCAAACCCACTGCATCGAGCACCCCTACAACGAAGAGGTGTCTCTTTTCCCTGGTCAGATCTCCAGATCGACTGGGTTGGACCCCTAACCAGGTCCACAAGAGGAAATTAATATTTCCTTCGGTTGTCTGCATTCACCTAATGGATAGAATGCCTGCCGGCCCCAAATGACACAGCTCAGACCACGGCATATCTCTTAATGAACCATGTGTTTTCGCGATTCGGACTGCCAAGCCGTGTCAACTCTGACAGAGGCACACATTTCACCTCGGAGGTCATGCAACAGGTGTGGCAGTTGCTAGGCGTTAAGGCTAACTTTCACGTCAGCTTCCATCCTCAAGCTTGCCAGGCAGAGCGTGCGAATCGAGCGGTGGTGACAATACTAAAGAATGCGTGTCAATCAACCACAAAGATTGGGATGTTAAACTCCCCCTGGTCTTGATGGCCATCAGAGCAACACCACATGAAGCCACTGGCTTCTCGCCTTTTGAACTCATGACGGGCAGGCAGATGACGCTGCCGCTACACCTGCTTTACCAGCCAGGTGAAGCCAACATCGCCACAGCATATACTACGCATGAGTACATGACTGATCTCCACCAACACCTCAGGGCTACTTTTGCTTTTGCACAAGAACACCTCAACAAAAGCACAGAGGGCCGCAAGGCCTACTATGACCAAAAGGCCTCTCAGGATGAACTCCAAGTGGGAGACAAGGTGTGGTATTACCTTTACACCCAACCCACTGGAGACAAAGGCTCAAAGGCTGGGAAACTAGCCAGGAAATTCCTACCTCGGTGGGCTGGGCCATATGTAATCACAGAGAAACTCTCACCTGTGGTGTACCAAGTCAAGATCACCAAAAGACACAAACCACCAACCCTTAAGTGGGTCCACATAATCAGATTAAGCCTTATCAGAATCCCATGGGACTTGTCGGGATCCAAAAGCGTCCCAGTTAGGACTTAAAGAAATTGTTGAAAACCCAACATCCCAACACCTTGAAGGATTCTGCTTTTGATATTAGAATCCATTGTGTTATCCATGGTGGTGTGAAGGCTATTTACCCTTCTGTTTAATCTTTGACTTTGACTCCTACCCTTGTATTGTGATCTATTGAAGTAGTGTTGCCAATTTTATTATTTTTTTTCTAGAGACTGTGCTGTAATAATAAACGTTGGTTAGCCGCTGATAAAGTGTACCGTAAAACCAAAGCACAGTGTCAACCCATCCTAACCATGTCCACACTCTTCCTTAGGATGATGTGGCTGCTCACCCTCCTGGGCCTTGGCCTAATGGCCAACCAGACTGCCCCAGAGACCCTAGCGCCAGGACCGGATTCTGGGATTGTCCTCAAAGAACAACCCGGATTATTGATCACCAACTGCCGCCTGCACACACAGAAAGTGTTTGTCAGGTTGAATCCCCGTGAAGTGTACCTGAAGAACGCCCTCTCAACTGACAAACTGATCAGTTGGGCGGGTGCAGTGGAGCAGAGAGGTTCTGAGTCACGCTGAGGCAGACATCACCCACATGCTGGAGCAGCTACAGAAATTTACAATCACGCAGTCAGAGTTAAGTAGTCCAAGTAAAAGATCCAAGCGGTTTATTGGAGCACTACTTACTGCAGCCTCGGTTGCTGGCTCCCTTCTTAGTTTGGGTCTTTCTTCGTATAACACGGTTAGTCTTACCACTATTAAACGCCATATGGGAGAGCTAGAAGCAGAAATTCCCCACATTAGATCCCAAATTAACGAGCAACAGAAAGAACTACAGATGATCGGACAGACCGTTAAAGGCACCGTTCTTGTAGTCAACACCCATAGTGAAGTCCTGAACAAAACTTTACGTGCAGTTAATTCACTGCTAACGGTTGTTCAGTCTGACTATGCCCATACACTTCTTCTCAACATGCTCCTGTCGGATATGCTTCAAGAAGTCGGGTCCTCCATCGACAGTCTTGCAATTGGCAAAATTCCACCGTACTTGGTTCCACTGTCTCTAGTACAGGACCTGATCAATCTGACTACTCGTGAGACCATTAGCCCTCTTCAGGCTCACTTGGCTTACACATTGGGAAGTGCTGTTCCAATCTTTGTTAACCCTGAAGGGCGAGAAATGGCATTTCTTTTAAACTTGCCAATCGTGGCATCCGAAAACATCTATCGGCTCAAGGATGTCGTCAATGTTGGATTTTGGCATGGGGACACTCATGTAAAAATTAACACCCCAGCAGTGGTTGCCTACCATGACAACAACTCTGAATTATACTTGGCCCCAAACCTTCGAATGTGCACGCGGACTAAGGAAATACATTTCCTTTGTCCTATAAGCCCTTTATGCTGTGACAGTACCAATGGCATTTGTGGCCTAACACCCATGTTACCAGAGAATCGGTGCCCCACTACGGTCACACCTCGATCTCAGGTAACTACCACAACCGTGGAAGTGGTAGGTCATCGCTGGTTAGGTTAATACCCCATCAAAATTTGCCGTGTTGACCTATGACCAGCATGACACCACCACCCGCATTCCTTTATTGGACCAGACAATGTGGGTTGAGGTCCCATCGAATGCAATCATCCACGTTGACGACATCGCACTCTATTACTTGAACCCGGAACAATTCAAAGCTGTCATTGAACTTCCGGACTTCTTCAGCAAGCATACCCTACAGTTAGCACCTAGCACTATCACTCAGATCCAGTTTGAGGGATCACAGACTATTGATTTGACCCCTGTTGATGAGGTTCTTCAAGAAATAGCATCACGAGAAGGGGCCCCCATACAGCCAATAACGTACTCCTGGTCAGCCTCCGACACCGCGTTAGCCATTGGCGTATGCTTAGGATATGTGTTCGTCTTCATCCTGGCTTACCTTTATGCAAAACGTGGTAATGCCCTACAGTGCCCGATTGATCGACATGGTAGAGCACTCGCTCGATTTAAGAAGCAGGATTCGAGACTAACATCTAGGACCACAATAGAGACAAGAGACCCAGACTCACTACAGAGAAATCTCGACGCTCTGGTAGAAATGGACACTAGTAGCCTGTGAGCTTCTAAAACTGTTAAGTAAAAGTCTTATTATAGTGGTCACACGTTTTCCTTAGATGCACACACTTTTCCTTTGTTTTAGAGTATACATACACTCTTACACATATAAGAAATGTTTATGCATCAACCTCCCTTTAAGTGCAACTGTTTCTGTACCTGCACCTGCTACGGTGCCGGTCCCTGTTCCTGCGTCTGCACCTCCACCTGTGCCGGTTCCTGTTCCCGTGCCTGCACCTGTTCCCGTGCCGGTTCCTGTTCCCGCACCTTCACCTGTTCCTGTGTTGGTTCCTGTTCCTGTTCCTGCTGTTCCTGATCAGCTTCCTTGGTCGTCCTGATGTTTCTTCGGATCAAAACCCATCATGAAGAAAGGGGGGAAATGTAGCATCAGGGAACATTAAGATTCAAAGGAGAGCTGGAGCTCTCATACCAATTCCCAAATGACCCCCTGGGCCTCTTCCTTGGTCCCCTGCTCTGTGAGAATAACACCTCCACGTCGTAAATTGAGGTCTGATTCCTGTTTTCGTGACCACCAAGCGACCCACCATCTGCATTTGCTATGACAAAGCTCTATCTGATTTAGGATAACCTCCGACACGTTGGGGGGAAATCAAGCAGTATGTGATTCGCCGAGACCCCGACTGGCGTCAGCCATCCCTGAGATTCCTCTCTGAACTGTTTCTCACCTGGTTCTTATTTACATGCCTTTCACACTTCACCAACTTGTGTAAACAATCCTGACCCTCCTTATCTCCTCGAAAGGCCTGGCGTAACAGCTGCAGATCGTAAATAACTTCAAGTGATCTCGGGAGACCCGACTATCCTGTTGGCTCGCTCAACCCTCCAGATAACTTCTGATTGCAGAATTGACTTTATGGAACTGATATTAGAGTTCTAAAACCTAAAAGGTGTACTCAGGGTGTGATGTACATTCCAGTGTACTTTGAATGAACTGTCTACCATGTCTAGTTATAGAGATAACCTACTAGAATGGAATAAAAAGCCAAGTCTAATTGATCTGTGAATTTTCTTAAAAGACCAACAGCTCCACCTAGTGACTTTTCTTGGTATGACACAATCCTGGACGTGCGTTGCTTTGATTGCAACATCTAGGGATAATGTAATCAATATGTGTTGCTATGTATTTTTAACAGTGCCTATCACGTAATATTAGTTTGTCCACAGTTATACACAACCCTGTGTTCTTGATTCACAGCAAGCCTGACAATAACCGAGTTATAGTTACTTTTTGTGTGTTTTTCTTTAAATGCATTAGAATTGTTTGATGTCACCATCTTGTCATTTGTGCATGTGGTTTGAGACCTTATACTTATGGTGAGTTGAGTGATATGAGTAATTCGTCGGCAAACTTAATTATTACTTAATAATAATAGTTATAGACGAGAATCGGCATATGATGTCACCACCCGCCCCTCCGTGGGGCCTTATAACTGAGAGCGCGATCCTCTCTCGCTCTCTCGTTTCTCGCTCTCGTTCCTCGCTCTCTCGTTTCCGCTGTCCTCATCGCTGTAATCACTCTTTCCTTCCGTTACTTTCTTCCTCGTTACTTCGTTTTGACTACACTGTTAGGCCTCTGTCTTACAGGCACGTGTAGTTCTTTTCTTATGCTGAACGCGCATACTTTTATTCATTTTTATTAGAGAGCAACTTTGATCCGCAGATTAACAACTTTTATATTCAGATTTAATTTTGAAAGTCTGAATATCTAAATCCTCAAAAGCCTGCACAGCATTATTTTGATTTTGATCTTTTTGATCTCGCATAGTCGTCTGTGAGACATCGTTAACCTGGCCAGTGACGGTGTTTAAAGATACTTCTGCGGATCAGATTTTTCATCTTCTCGTCAAAACCCTTTTGAGAGTTTTTGAGCCACGGCCCACTTCAAAGTCTTCAAAGTCTACGTTTGCCAGAGGGGCCTCTGATCGAACTGCAGAAGGATCCGTGGGGCGCTGGTTGGACTCGGACCACAGACCTGCCGTTCGGCTTCCCAAGCTGAACCAACCCGAATCAACTTGATCCACAACGGTCTGACGTGAGCCACCCGTAGCCTGGACCTTCCGAACCTCAGAGAACCACGAGTCTTCTACGACCAAGTAGGCAAACGTCCAGTTACTTTGTACTTAAAAGGAGGCTTGATGCGCTCTTAAACTAAAAAGTGTTCTGACATTTAGATTAATTAAATCCAAATTCTCTCCGAAATTCTTCACAGATCTTCGTATAGGTCATAAATTCTTTAGGCATATACACTCACTCACCATCGTTTTATGCTTCCTGGTTTCCATTCAATTTATTGTTTATTCTTATTTCATCTATAATCTACCGTTTATTTTCATGCATTGTAACCATTTTCATTTTAATAAATTTGTGATTATTGATTTTAAACTCACTGTCTGTTAGTGTTCTTCAGAATTCAGTGTCCCTGAAGCGAGAATTCTGCCTTAAGATTTTGAGATTGATAAACTTGATTTGATTAATTTACTTTATTTAAGGGAATTAAATGGGTAATTAATTAATTAAATTAAGGTTTGCCTTATTAAAAGGCTGGTGCCCCCAACGAGAACAATACAGTGAATTGTTAATTGATAATAATTCATAATTTAACAACTAAATCTTTCAGATTTAACGCTGCCAAATTTCTAATCGCTACAGTAGTTATATACTTTCCTTGTTGTTATCAATATTTACTAGAGCTGCAACTATCGAGTATTTTTGGAATCGAGTACTCTGTCAATTATTTCTTCGAGTACTCGAGTACTCTAACAAAATATACTTTTTTGTTTTTAAACAAATAAATCAATTGTATACAATGCAACATGTTAGGGCTTTCAAAATGAGCAACCAAATGCCGTTTATTCCTCAGAAAAGGGTTTTTATTTTAACAACTTTCAAATTTTAAACCAGTACCGGCTTAAAACAAAGCCAATACAATACTGATTTACAAAGCAGTAATATAATTCTGCAATTATATTTGTGAAGTGTGTTCTGGAGGGCATTGTGTAGTTTGGATTGAAATCCTTGATCATGTTCTTAAATCCTGTGTCCTCCACCATGGAAAGAGGACGCATGTCTGTGATGAGCATATTTAAAATGCTGTAATAGTAATAGTTGCAGCCCTAACGACGTGCTATCATGCTAAGCTATGTGCTAGGCTCACTCAGTTTGACATCAGACACACTGCACTTGGGACACTCTCTCCATTTCTTCTGTGGACTCTCTCCTTTCTGTCCCTCTCTTTTCTCTTCCTTCATGATTTTGCAAGCTGCACAGCAGCGGAGGTAGCAGGCGCATTGTGCCACAGAAATGACCGTCCGTGTCAAACACCGTGCACTGTATAGTAGTCCAGATATATATTTATATGTATAATTATATATTAAACGAGGCTTCGAGGCACAAAATTTAATACGAGGATATTTTGTAATCGAGTACTCGCGAATATTCGAGGAATCGTTTCAGCCCTAATATTTACGTGATCTGCTGCAAAACACAGAGAAACATTACAGGCTAAAAACAATAGGCTAACCGCAGCTAAGCTTAGCCTCCTGAAGCTAGCACAGAGACATGGGGAGAGGAGACGGTATATGAGGAGTAAATATAACCCTCCCGCTGTCCGATTCCTCTTGACTACTGTGAGAATATTCATACATCTAAATCGGATTAAACCTGTTGGTGATCACGATGCTGTGGCCAATAAAGCCGGTTATCACATCTACAGATACACTGTTTTGAGCGTTAGCGTAGAAATATACTTTCACCTGTTATCAATATTTACATGCTGTGCTGCAAAACACAGAGAGACACAGCCTTCACTGGTCGTTTCCCATGTCCTCAGTTTAGACACGGAACGAGCTTTGATACCTTCTGAGATAATTTATTAATTACAATACCTCAGAGAGAGTAGCAGGCCTCTACTCAGACCGCGGTACATCTCACAGCAGCCAGCAAAGTAATAGACAACAGACTAATATTATGGCCTAGAAAAGACACGATATGGTTAGAAAACAGCAAAGCTCGTTTATTGTAACATTACAGGCTAAAACAGCAGGCTAACCGCAGCTAAGCTTAGCCTCCTGAAGCTAACGGAGGAATAGCTCTTACATCTGCTCCTCTTCCCTCTGCTGTTAGCAGCTCGTAGCAATTAGCAAAATAACAGCACACAGCATTTGAAATACTCACATTTCCAGGGTCCGAGGTTTGTTGGCGGATGGTTGGCACTGATCCTGGATTAAGGACCAGTCTATTTGCGAGCCCCTTTGTGTACTGTCCAAAGTTTGCGAAACTGTCAGACGTTAAGTGACTGGCACAAACATGCACATTTCTTCTTTGTTTTTCTGGCACTTTTCCATCATAAATGAACTCCAGCCACTTAGTTTTTAAATCTTCAGAGTCAGGCAGCTTGTGTAAGGAAGTTTGTGGCTTGTTACAGCCCACACACTGCAGCAGTAACTCATGCTGAAGTCCGATATCTCACTGCCGGTAAATCCATCATGGCTGCTCTGCACATAGCGATCTCACCAGCAGCGGAGAGAGGAGTGGGCGGGGAGGGGGTGGGGGTGTCTGCTCCGGTGGACCAATCAAAAAAGTGAGCTGTGACGTCGGTACAACCTCAATGAAACCTCATTAGGGGGCGGGATTTTACATTCACCAGCACCACGCAGCACAGGATTTGTCACTGAATAGCCTATCACATTTTTTGGGCTAGGGGGAAAGCCACAGACCTCAAAATTTCACCAAAAGACTTAATAAAGTGTTTTTTGCATAATATGGGCTCTTTAAGTACCTATTTATTGGCTAACTAACAAACCAAATGTTTTCCCACTTATTGTTTCATTCACCCGGACCTTCCAGAAATTGTTAAATTAATGAAGGAGTGAGTGGAGTGTGTTCAGGCATTGAGGTCTTCATTCGGGGGACCCCTTCATCTGCAGTGTTATGGAGCTAAATCAAGGCCAAAAGTATTGTAATCTGAAAAAAAGAAAAGATTGATAAATTAAATGTTGAAACTGAAAATTTAAGGCTTGTTCTTGAATCTTATAAAAAATAAAAACAATTTACTGAAATAAAAATAAGCGTAAGATAACTTGATTTCTGTTTAAATATACTTTTAATTCAGCTCTGTAATTATATTAATCAAATTATTTATATTTACTTTTTACTCCAAGATACATTTTAACATGTGATGTGTAATTTTTTTCAGTTGCAGAATTGATATTTTCAGGTTCATATCTTAATTTTTTGGTTTCAGATATCTTTTTTCACCTTAAGATCTTTTTTTCACTTTCGGATCTTTTTTTTCAGTTTCAAACTTTTGGCCGTGTTCTGGCGTGAGGCGTGGCCTGGACTTGGAGGTGTGGGGTTGTGAGTGAAAGCCTATCAAAGCATCCTCAAATTATGTTGCCTTCAGGAAAGCGTGGGCACTTTGATAGATTATCACTCAACACTTTCTCTACTCTTTATTTACTTGATGCCTGTAAATAATGTGATGCTAAGGACAAAGAAATCTTTTACAACTAATTCTAGACAACTCTTGGTCATTTTGATAAATAAAAGCTGGAAAATATGACATGTTGTTTAATTGAACACCTTTACCTAAAGAAAGCGATGTGTCCCACATCCACACAAGACCATGAGCATAGCGCAGCTTCAGCGGTGACACGGTAATACAATGGCGTCCTCCTCACCGGGCAACCTGCAGGTGCAGGCACACAGGTAGAAATGCTCTCTATAGATAAGCTACAGTGGAAATTAGACTAAATAGCATAATACTGAGTAACTTTTTGAGGCGTAGGGTCATCCACAAAGACATTTTTATGTGTCTGTGCAGTAGGGTGTGAGATGTCCCGCTTTGTGCGGGACAGTCACGCATTCTCATTACTTTTCACCGTCCATAAATTGAAAGCGGTGTCCGCATTGTTATTGATAGGCAGACTCCAGTTTTGCGCGTTCAATTATATGGCATCTATCAGGCGGCTGTGTGTGTGGTAGTTGTGAGGGCTGTCACCAGGTGGTGGGGCGGAGATCTGATCATGTCAATCAAACTCGGGGCCAGCGGACACAGCTCGGTAGCGCGCACCGACAAGAACAATCAGAAACAAATGAGGTCCGAACAGCACCGGCATGCAGCGCAAGACATGGAGGAAAGAGAGGACCTGCCAGGCTAAGAAAAGGAAATGCAGCTTCAACAAGCACTGGGAAACCAGCTACCCCTGGGTGAAACCAGTTCAAGGCGAGTCACATAAAGTTTTGTGTGAAGTTTGCTTGAGCCAATTGTCCGTTTCACACGGAGGTGAAAACAAAAATAAAAAGGCACACACAGTGAGAGACTCCCAAAAACTTGTTGCTCAAAAAGAGACTTCTGAGTCAATGAATATACAGTACTTTTGTCATCAACCAGGTGGCAGAAATATAGTAATAACATAAGGTAATGGGCAGAATAGCAAAATTTAATACAAATATATATATAGGGGAGAACAGGGTAATGTGAGACGTCGGGTAATGTGAGACCTGTATCTAGGCAACGGAACACATTTGTGGTCATGTGACCATTATGTTTTCCTCCCATGAGAGGACGTCATGGTGCTGCTGTAAGCATGTTTTTTTCAATTTTTTTTTTCCATGTAAAAGTAAATTTTCTTGCTGTCAATTTAATCAACTGTTGTTCCAAAGCAAATTCATTTAGGTAGATTAAATAAACTTATATCATACATGTTGATGAACTACTAGCATTTAAAACCATGTAATGATGCTAGCTGAAGATTAGCCTGAATTGCTAAGAGAGGTTGTTTTTTCTGAAATTGTAGCAGTGGGGTAAAGTCAGACAAATGATGTGGGGTGAAGTGAGACAGTGTCTTAGTTGAAACATGAAAGAGTGGGAGAGACCCAAGTTTGCAATAAAGGAAAATGATGTAGAACATGTTCCTAAAAGGGATGTGGTGAAGAAGCTGCCTCAGCCTGAAAGGCCTGGAAGAACCACACGGAGAGAGCAACTCTTCATCTTTCCCTGTGACCTTCAGGGCTGGGATGTAGAATAGGCATAGTTGCAGAGTGTGACAGTAGGCTGATGTTCTAGGCCTGCGTTCTGAGTCCCACACTGTGTTCTAATCTAACAGGTTCTATCTGTCATTTGAATGTTAATTAAAACATTTTGAACTATATTATCCTGTATTTATTTTGTTCAGAGTAACTTTCAAGTGTTCAGAAAAAAAATGCTTAATTGACCAAACTCCATGATTCTGCTACAAGTCCAACATTAGTTCTGCAATGTGTGGTAGTTAAGTTAGCTGTCAGGATTCTAACTATTACAGAATGTGTTGTTATGGTTGTTTCAGAGTGGAAAAGGAAGTGATTCACTTTACCCCCTTGATTTCTCTGGCCTGTCTCAGTTTACCTCTGCTGGGGTAAAGTGAGACACAAGACCACTTTTTTAAAAACAATCATATTTTCACTGCCCTTTATCCTGAATACTTTCTGGTGAATTTCATTGCAGGGAAACATCCTGAACTAATGGGACATGTGTAAATTTTACTGATTTATCATTTTAGCTTGCTTAGAGGGGAACAAATGTAAAAATGTCTCACTTTACCCCACTCTCCCATATATATATATATACAGTCATGGAAAAAATTATTAGACCACCCTTGTTTTCTTCAATTTCTTGTTAATTTTAATGCCTGGCTCAACTAAAGGTACATTTGTTTGGACAATTATAATGATAACAACAAAAATAGCTCATGAGAGTTTAATTTAAGAACTAAGAACTATTCATTTTCCATGGTTTTCTTGATAATAACCAAAATTACTTAAATTCTTACATCAATAGCTATGGCATTGTACCGTAAAAACACTACTTTTAAGCATTCCATGTTTTCTTTTCTGTTTGCTTTAAACACATGATACACACAAGAGTTAATACTTGATTGCATAACCATTGTTTTTGATGACTGCAACCAATGCTTCTTGGCATGCTCTCCACCAGCTTCTGACATTGTTCTGCTGTCACAGCAGCCCATTCCTGTTGGACAAATTCAAACAAATTTTCTTTGTTTTTGGGCTTGTGGTTCTCCATTTTGAGTTTGATGATTTTCCACAGGTTTTCAGTTGGATTAAGATCTGGTGATTGAGCAGGCCAAGGCATGGTGCGAATGTTGTGGTTCTCCATCCTGGCTTTAACTGACCTTGCCGTGTGGCAAGGGGCATTATCTTGTTGGAAAATCCAGTCATTCGAGGCAGGAAAGAGTTTTCCAGCTGATGGAAGAAGACTGTTTTCAAGGGTAGTCCTGTACATGACCTGGTTCATTCGGCCTTCACACAACTGCATTTGCCCTGTTCCACTCAGACTGAAACAACCCCAGATCATGACTGATCCACCCCCATGTTTTACTGTAGGGGCAAGACAGTCTGGGTTGTAAGCTTCTCCAGGCTTCCTCCTAACCAGTAAGTTGGCTGGAGTGGGCATCAATTCAAAATTTGATTCATCACTGAAGAGAACCTTAGCCCAATCATCAGGAAACATCCTGAACTAATGGGACATGTGTAAATTTTACTGATTTATCATTTTAGCTTGCTTAGAGGAACAAATGTAAGAAATGTCTCACTTTACCCCACTCTCCCATATATATATATATACAGTCATGGAAAAAATTATTAGACCACCCTTGTTTTCTTCAATTTCTTGTTCATTCTAATATCTGGTACCACTAAACGTATAATACAATGAACACAACAAAAAATGCAGCTGGTCACATAATACTTTATGTCCTATTTGACATTCTTCAGCTTAATTGATTCCCAGGGTATATAAGAGGCCATTTCATGTCACAAGCAGCACTGCACATGCAAAGGCCTAGAGTGGTTTCCTGCTTACATTCAAGCCGTAGCACAACTCAGAAGTTGTTAGCTCTCACATAATGCCTAAAACAAAAGAATTATGTGAAGCCACAAAGGCAGCCATCTTGGCACTGCTGGAAATTGGCATGAGTGAGAGACAGGTAGCGAAAAAACTGAAGATCTCCAAGACAGCCGTTCATTACAACAAAAAAAAAACAAGCTGAACATGGCACTACCAAATTGCTACCTGGCCGTGGCAGGAAACGTCTTTCTACCCCACGAGATGACCGTGCACTCATCCGTTCCTGTGTCAGGAATCGTCGTCAGACCTCCAGGGACCTTAAAAATGAGTGGGCACTGTCGAGAACTGTGACTTGTTCAGCAAGGACAGTTCGAAACCGACTTGTTGAAGCTGGTTTGAAGTCACACAGAGCACGCAAGAAGCCCTTCATCAATGAAAGGCAGAGGAAGGCCGGTTACTCTTTGCTCGAGACCACAAGATTGGACTGTTGATGATTGGGCTAAGTTTCTCTTCAGTGTAGAATGAAATTATGAATTGATGGCTACTCCAGCCAACTGGCTAGTGAGGAGGGAGCCTGGAGAAGCGTACAAGCCAGACTCTGTTGCGCCTACAGTAAAACATGGGGGTGGATCAGTCATGATCTGGGGTTGTTTCAGTCTGAGTGGAACAGGGCAAATGCAGTTGTGTGAAGGCCGAATGAACCAGGTCATGTACAGGACTACCCTTGAAAACAGTCTTCTTCCATCAGCTGGAAAACTCTTTCCTGCCTCGAATGACTGGATTTTCCAACAAGACAATGCCCCTTGCCACACGGCAAGGTCAGTTAAAGCCTGGATGGAGAACCACAACATTCGCACCATGCCTTGGCCTGCTCAATCACCAGATCTTAATCCAACTGAAAACCTGTGGAAAATCATCAAACTCAAAATGGAGAACCACAAGCCCAAAAACAAAGAAAATTTGTTTGAATTTGTCCAACAGGAATGGGCTGCTGTGACAGCAGAACAATGTCAGAAGCTGGTGGAGAGCATGCCAAGAAGCATTGGTTGCAGTCATCAAAAACAATGGTTATGCAATCAAGTATTAACTCTTGTGTGTATCATGTGTTTAAAGCAAACAGAAAAAAACATGGAATGCTTAAAAGTAGTGTTTTTGGCGGTACAATGCCATAGCTATTGATGTAAGAATTTAAGTAATTTTGGTTATTATCAAGAAAACCATGGAAAATGAATAGTTCTTAGTTCTTAAATTAAACTCTCATGAGCTATTTTTGTTGTTATCATTATAATTGTCCAAACAAATGTACCTTTAGTTGAGCCAGGCATTAAAATTAACAAGAAATTGAAGAAAACAAGGGTGGTCTAATAATTTTTTCCATGACTGTATATATATATATATGGGAGAGTGGGGTAAAGTGAGACATTTTTTACATTTGTTCCCCTCTAAGCAAGCTAAAATGATAAATCAGTAAAATTTACACATGTCCCATTAGTTCAGGATGTTTCCCTGCAATGAAATTCACCAGAAAGTATTCAGGATAAAGGGCAGTGAAAATATGATTGTTTTTAAAAAAGTGGTCTTGTGTCTCACTTTACCCCAGCAGAGGTAAACTGAGACAGGCCAGAGAAATCAAGGGGGTAAAGTGAATCACTTCCTTTTCCACTCTGAAACAACCATAACAACACATTCTGTAATAGTTAGAATCCTGACAGCTAACTTAACTACCACACATTGCAGAACTAATGTTGGACTTGTAGCAGAATCATGGAGTTTGGTCAATTAAGCATTTTTTTTCTGAACACTTGAAAGTTACTCTGAACAAAATAAATACAGGATAATATAGTTCAAAATGTTTTAATTAACATTCAAATGACAGATAGAACCTGTTAGATTAGAACACAGTGTGGGACTCAGAGCAGGCCTAGAACATCAGCCTACTGTCACACTCTGCAACTATGCCTATTCTACATCCCAGCCCTGAAGGTCACAGGGAAAGATGAAGAGTTGCTCTCTCCGTGTGGTTCTTCCAGGCCTTTCAGGCTGAGGCAGCTTCTTCACCACATCCCTTTTAGGAACATGTTCTACATCATTTTCCTTTATTGCAAACTTGGGTCTCTCCCACTCTTTCATGTTTCAACTAAGACACTGTCTCACTTCACCCCACATCATTTGTCTGACTTTACCCCACTGCTACAATTTCAGAAAAAAACAACCTCTCTTAGCAATTCAGGCTAATCTTCAGCTAGCATCATTACATGGTTTTAAATGCTAGTAGTTCATCAACATGTATGATATAAGTTTATTTAATCTACCTAAATGAATTTGATTTGGAACAACAGTTGATTAAATTGACAGCAAGAAAATTTACTTTTACATGGAAAAAAAAAAATTGAAAAAAACATGCTTACAGCAGCACCATGACGTCCTCTCATGGGAGGAAAACATAATGGTCACATGACCACAAATGTGTTCCGTTGCCTAGATACAGGTCTCACATTACCCGTCGTCTCACATTACCCTGTTCTCCCCTATATATATATTTGTATTAAATTTTGCTATTCTGCCCATTACCTTATGTTATTACTATATTTCTGCCACCTGGTTGATGACAAAAGTACTGTATATTCATTGACTCAGAAGTCTCTTTTTGAGCAACAAGTTTTTGGGAGTCTCTCACTGTGTGTGCCTTTTTATTTTTGTTTTCACCTCCGTGTGAAACGGACAATTGGCTCAAGCAAACTTCACACAAAACTTTATGTGACTCGCCTTGAACTGGTTTCACCCAGGGGTAGCTGGTTTCCCAGTGCTTGTTGAAGCTGCATTTCCTTTTCTTAGCCTGGCAGGTCCTCTCTTTCCTCCATGTCTTGCGCTGCATGCCGGTGCTGTTCGGACCTCATTTGTTTCTGATTGTTCTTGTCGGTGCGCGCGCCCTCGAGCTGTGTCCGCGTCCGAGTTTGATTGACATGATCAGATCTCCCGTCCCACCACCTGGTGACAGCCCTCACAACTACCACACACACAGCCGTCTGATAGATGCCATATAATTGAACGCGCAAAACTGGAGTCTGCCTATCAATAACAATGCGGGACACCGTTTCAATTTGCGGGACGTGTGAAAAGTAATGAGAATGCGTGACTGTCCCGCACAAAGCAGGACATCTCGTCACCCTACTGCACAGACACATAAAAATGTCTTTGTGGATGACCCTACGCCTCAAAAGTTACTCAGTATTATGCTATTTAGTCTAATTTCCACTGTAGCTTATCTATAGAGAGCATTTCTTACCTGTGTGCCTGCACCTGCAGGTTGCCCGGGTGAGGAGGACGCCATTGTATTACCGTGTCACCGCGAAGCTGCGCTGCGTTCATGGTCTTGTGTGGATGTGGGACACATCGTTTCTTTAGGTAAAGGTGTTCAATTAAACAACATGTCATATTTTCCAGCTTTTATTTATCAAAAATGACCAAGAGTTGTCTAGAATTAGTTGTAAAAGATTTCTTTGTCCTTAGCATCACATTATTTACAGGCATCAAGTAAATAAAGAGTAGAAAGTGTTGAGTGATAATCTATCAAAGTGCCCACGTTTCCTGAAGGCAACATAATTTGAGGATGCTTTGATAGGCTTTCACTCACAACCCCACACCCCTCCAAGTCCAGGCCACGCCCCTCACGCCAGAACACGGCCAAAAGTTTGAAACTGAAAAAAAAAAGATCCGAAAGTGAAAAAAAGATCTTAAGGTGAAAAAAAGATATCTGAAACCAAAAAATTAAGATATGAACCTGAAAATATCAATTCTGCAACTGAAAAAAATTACACATCACATGTTAAAATGTATCTTGGAGTAAAAAGTAAATATAAATAATTTGATTAATATAATTACAGAGCTGAATTAAAAGTATATTTAAACAGAAATCAAGTTATCTTACGCTTATTTTTATTTCAGTAATTTGTTTTTATTTTTTATAAGATTCAAGAACAAGCCTTAAATTTTCAGTTTCAACATTTAATTTATCAATCTTTTCTTTTTTTCAGATTACAATACTTTTGGCCTTGATTTAGCTCCATACCAGTGTCATCCTCTAGTGTGTAAAGTGAAATCAAAATGGTATGTTAAAATTGAGGGATGAACAAATGTTTTCATCACCCAACAGTTCATTTACACAGTATTCTATATTTGCACTGTAGACCTTTTGTCTTCAGCAACATCATCCTGTGTTGGTAATTAGGTTAGCAATACAGTGGTGGGATTTAACAGGTTACACAAATCTGTCATGAATTATCATACTGTCAGAGGGAACCCCAACACCACAGGTCATAGCACTCCCCAGTGCAGGGGTCTGCAACCTTTACTATCAAAGGAGCTATTTTTCCTCATCTCACCTGGATTAAAGTCATTCAAGAGCTACAATCTACTTTACCTTCACAATAAAGACAATATGGTGTATAATATTCTATAAATAGTTAAAATATATTTAATAATTATCTAAACAAGATTTTTTTTGGAATTTACAAAATTTTAGAACTACAAAAATAACATGAATTTCATATAAATTTTAATATTGATAATGTTGCTCAACTCAACATTTTTTTTGTTTGCTAATTTCTTGCCACATATCATGTATATTACACCAGCATGTTGGCAGTTAAATTAATCTATCCACACAGAATTAAAATCTAGTTTCTTCCAGGTTTTTTTTGTTTGTTTAGTTATCCTGCTAGGGGTGTTATAGTTGGTGGGCTGTTGATGTTGTGGCAGACTTAATCGCAAGATGTGATGCATATTTAGTTCAACAAATTGTTAAATCATAGTTTTATTTAGTGCCAATGTTAATCATCAATACCCTCTGTAGGAAAAATATAAATGCTTAATTTCAATATTATTTCTTTAAAGCTACATGGAGCCACTGCAAAGGAGTCAAAGAGCTGAAGGTTACAGGGCTTGAGACTAACTATTTTAATTTGGAGTACAGTGGCCCATAACTTAAAGGCCCAATATGTAGGATTCCATTTATTCTGCTCTCGAGCTCCCTCTGTGGTCGTTGGTGTAACTGCACTGTCGTAAAACCCAGCGCCGCACAACAGCGTGCATTTGTTTACATAAAGAGGAAGGAGCAGCGAGCTGAAAGGACCTCCAGAGAGACATATAAACCATGTGGACTGATCAGGTACAGTCTGAGCATGTTTCTTTCCTAATATATCGTTTTTCAAGCATTAGCAGTCAGTAGTTAGCTCAGCGTTTGCATGTGTATTCTGTAAGTTTGACTGTAGCTTTTAGCCTGGGGCGAGTGGCTGATGTATAATGGCTACACAGGAGGGACTCGTTTGTTACCCGCTCGTAGAGAAAACTTTACGTGTTACAAACTTTGTAAACTAAGCTGAAGCCCTCTGAGACATGACTGCGGTAGGATGACTCTATGCTCTCTGCAAAGCTGCTAAATATGAGACAGAAAACGCTGATAAAATGACAGAGCAGAGTGATGACACAGCCGAGCTAGACCATCATCTACAGTTTAAACACGTAAAGAATAAACTCCATCAGCTGTGAAAAACTTTAACACGTAGGAGTTAGACAGTGGGCATTAGGTAAAAAGTTACGCTGTAACGTTACGTCTGTTCATTTGTGTAATTTTCTGTTTCCATGTGTATGTTAGACACAGGACTGAGCCTCCACTTCAGACCCCTGAGAAGAGAAGAATCAGAGATGTGGAGGTCTGGAGGAGCAGCAAAGAGATCCAGCTGACCAGAGGAGACCTTCTAATGTGTTTTATGTTATGATGTGTAAAACTCACAAATATTATACTGTGTAACTCATTTTATTAACATTAATAAAGTATATTTAACATAAACTGCAGACCTACTCATTTCAGTAACAAAAAAACTTTATTTGTTCATAAAAGGCAGTTCAAATCTTGGGAGCAGGTTGGTTCAGGACGTTGAATATCGAGTTATTAGGAAATCTGGGTTATGTCGTGGTGTTTGCTGAAGTACAAAATAAAACTACTTACCATTATACAATTAGAACAAACAGAAAAAATTAGGCGATAGTAAAACTGAGTGTAAGGCTAAAATAATACAACAGAGATAAAGATCAAATTGTCAAATATAAAAATGCCTGAAAGGCAAGAGAAAAAGTGCTACAACACTGAATATCAACTTATAGAAGCATGTAGAAATGTTTTTATTCAGAGTAAATATGCAGGATATCAAGACATGATTAAAGAATATTCTCATGTGTCAATACTTCAGTGTTTGCTAACTTGTAAAATAAAACTGGCCCAAATCTCCCCTTATTGACTGTATTATACAGAGAAAGAGCTGAAGTGGAAATGAAAGAACTGGCAGCAGGTTTCTGGGATCACTGAAGGCTCGGTCCATTTTGAATCCTCATCAGAATAACGGCTTTCTGAAGGTCTTGATGTAATTGTGTTCTTCTGTGTCTTTAAAATCCTTTAAACTCCAGCTCTGGGACATTTTTGATTGTAGTTCTGTTGATACCTTGAAAGAGAAAAGAAATTTATTTTAAAGTTTTTTATTTCACATCTGTTTAGTTTGTAGTTGTCAAATACCAAGTATTTCGAGTACATTTTGTTGTGTATGAAGATTAGATGGATTGCAATGAGTAAACCTGTTTGTTATTTCACCATGAAAGAATAAATCCCCCAAAAAACATTGTTACTGTAAATATGGCAGGTATAGAAGACAGATCAGAAATAAAGTACAGTATTTATTACACTATTTGATTTACAGGTTTACAGAAGCACACTGCATTGTACCTCATAATCATTTAATACAGACTGACAATAATAATAATAATACTAATAATAACCTTCACACAGTTCTTTTTTAACTATTTGGATAGATCAAGCACACAAAGGTTCATTAATGACAGTAAATAGTGAAACTATTATCATAAACTTTGAGCCCTGCAGACATTTGAGAAAACATACCTCCTGTTTTCTGACTCCTGTGGTGGTGTTAGTGTCTCCTGTCTGAAGCTGATGCTGATCACCTGAGCTGATACCTGAAATAAATACTGAGGTCAGTGAACTGAACAGAATATATAATCGTCATCTCATGCACCTGCGTTACGTTTTCTATGTAATCATCTCCAATATTACAGAATAACAGGACATGAGCTAACTTCAGATCATCTGATTGTTGGCTGACAGCCTCTGAAGTGTTCAACACTCAACATCACTGCTGTACTAATCATAATAATATTATTAGATTCTAAATCTAATCGATCATAACTCATAACAATAGCATGTGAGGCTAACACACATGCTAACAGTGACGACCGAGCCTCGTTACAGTAAGGGCGTATTTCTTTCTTATTTCTTTGATCAGTAAAGTGACAGAATAAAACCCCAGCAGCTCAAATCAAGTAACAAACATATAAAGACTTTACTCACCCTCACAGCAGCAGAAGAGCTCACAGTCTGACTTCAGCCTGTTGATTCACGTAGTTCAAAATATCGCTAAAGTCCGTCCAATCTTCTCTCTGGTCTGGCTTTTTACTCGTTTTTTCCTCCTCTTTCTTTCCCAGTCCTCATCCGTCACAGTCCTCTTTCATATCATAGCCTCAGCTTTCATAAAAACAGGACACACGCGTCTGTGATCCTCTGTTTACATCGGACATAAGCTGAAGTCCTCCGGAGCCGTACAGCAGTTGAACCGATTTACGGCAGGAAACCGCGGCTCGCGCCGCAGAACTTACAGAGCGCAAGTGAAGCTGTCACGGCTGCACAGGGGGAGAGAGGGAGTGACTATTCACAATATTTACTGACTCTCCACTGTTAGAAGGCCTTGAAAACAGTTAAGAGAAGGTGTTAAAGTTACATATTGTTACTTTAAAATTTTAAGGGTGCAGACTTTATATCTACTTGCACAGTAAATATTCACATTTCCTCTGATTTTTACTGTATTACTGATTCATACTTTTAACAATTAATGCAGAAACTACAGTGTTTTAAATTCACATTTAAATTATGTACTGGAGCAGAAGTTCGTCAGCAACACAAAATATTTAACAATGTAACATACTGTTTTGTCTTACCCATGTCTTCCTGTATGAAAAATGTGGTGTCCCAGAGTTGCCTTAGGGCTGGGGTTGGCTGCGTTCCGCCATCAGGCGTTGCTGTTGTCACGCTAATTAAAAGAGAGAGTTGTCGCTGCTGAACCCCCGCGGAACATGTTACCTCAACTCCTGTGCGTTTATTGTTTTATTAGCTGCACCCAGGAAACTCAGTTACACTGATAATTAAAAATGAAATTGACCATTTAGGGGAAGTCTGGAGCCCTGGTTTATATTTCCAAGTAAAGATTGAATTCAGCACATTGTTGTTTATTCTTACTGAGTAGAGATAAGCTGTCTAATTTGTCCTCTCTTTCTCTCGCATATGCAGCACCCCTTGGCAGGCAGCACAGTGACAGTTCCAAAGAGGGCCTTTCTGCAGCTGAATAGATCTTGCATGGCCATTTTTGCCCAGGAGCTGGCTGTCCTGGTATTCACAAAGGAGGGTCTTGCACAGTTCACTCTAACTGGAAAGTCGGAGAGAGAGGGGCTGCCAAAAACATAGCTTGATGTTGACAGAGTGCAGGCTATTACAGGTATGTACTTGTTTTGAGTTAAATGTAGTCTATTTAAAAGCATCTGTAATTTCTGTAGCAGTAAGTAAGATCACACAGAAACAGACAACCAGTAATTATTCAATGCATGTTGGATTATGGTTGCAATTGGTAGCACAGACACAGAAGGACACAGAAATAAAACAGCTGATTAATAACTGCACAGGAAAAACGTCAAAAGACGTCCATGACATTGACATGAAATTGGTCAAAATGGTACAAGAAGAGATTGTATCACCTTTGACACGTATATGTAATCTATCGTTTCAGACAGGAAAATTCCCAGGTGAGATGAAAGTCGCGAAAATAATCCCCCTGCATAAAGAAGGTAACAACGAGGAATTCAATAATTACAGGCCAATTGCAATACTACCATAATTCTCCCAAATACTAGAAAAGCTGTTCAGCAGCAGACTAGATAATTTTATTGAAAAATATAATTTGCTATATGATAGTCAATATGGGTTCAGAAAAAAATAATTCCACAGCATCAGCGATAATGGAAGCTGTAGAAATAATCACTGACACGATTGAACAAAAAAAAATTCTATTGGAATATTTTTAGATCTAAAGAAAGCATTTGATACAATTGATCACAATATACTTTACTATAAACTAGAAAAGCTGGGCGTAAGGGGTATAGCGCTGGACTGGCTCAGGAGCTACCTCAATGGCAGATACCAATACGTCCAATTAGCAGGAAAAAAATCAAGGTGCCTCAACACTATTTGCGGTGTCCCGCAGGGGTCCGTATTGGGTCCGAAGTTATTTACTCTTTATATGAATGATATATGTAAGGTATCCGAAACTCTTAAATTCATACTATTTGCAGATGATAGGAGTCTTTTCTGCCGGGAGACAACCTAAAGCAGCTGATCACTATAACAAACGAAGAGCTAAACAAGCTACAAATCTGGTTCAATATAAACAGACTATCTCTGAACCTGGACAAGACAAAATTTATGTTATTCGGCAACAAAAACAGTGACTGTGATGCTAATGTAAATATAAACGGCACCAAGATACAAAGGGTTAATGACTTCAAATTTCTGGGAGTAATTAGTGATGATAAGCTAAACTGGAAACCTCACATATCTTATATGCAAAAAAAATTAGCTAGGAGTGTGTCAATACTGTGGAAAGCACAAAAACTGCTGAATCAGAAAACACTTCTCACAGTTTACTGGGCTCTGGTGGCACCGCACATACAATACTGCAGTGAGATGTGGGGAAACACTTACAAAACAAACACTAAAAGCATATTAACACTACAGAAAAAGCGATAAGAATTATTCACCACGCAAGCTATAGAGCACACACAAATCAGCTGTTTATTGTGGCAAAGATCCTGAAACTATATGACCTAATAAAGAATCGGACTGTGCAGGTATTGTACAAGGCTGCACACGGTCAGCTACCAAGGAACCTACAAACACGGTTCATAAAAAGAGACACGAGACACAACTTAAGAGGAGATATGATATTTTAAAAAAGAAAAGTGAGAAGTACATTGAAAGCCATGACTATCACAGTTAATGGAGTCAATCAATGGAACAGCTTACAAGGAGAAACCAGGTGCAGCAGTACCATGAATATATTTAAGAAAAAATTGTCAAAATGACCTTTGACGGATATGAAGAGGATAATATCTGACTGTGTATCATCTAATAATTGTCAAGAGCTGACGGATGCTGAAATGTAAACATCTGAGTATGTATAGTCTGTAAGACCGTAGGAAAGACCAAATGTACCAAAACAATGATAGTGAATGAAGTGAGGGTGCAGACACGTGAGGCAGATAGAGGCGATGCTGCAAGCATGCGATGAGATCAAGAGAGCCGGAGGTCACAGAAAGATGGCTTGCACACCCTTCTACAAAACCCGAGAGGGAGGCGGAAACGCCCGCATGGCTATAAACTGCAGCAGAGCCCGGGACGACAGTGCAGGAGCATGCCTGGGTGAAGAGGAGAGTGACGGCGAGTCACACATTTAACACGTTTGAAACCTGTTGCACGAGAAGAAAAAAAAAAAAAAAAATGGAAAAACAACGCGGACACACCACCCCCACATCACTAACCGGGACTCACAAAACGGAACTAAACAAAATCTGGAACTTTGGACAATCAAAATGCTATACAGGAAATTTAAAAAGACACTCATGAATTATGCCGTACTTCGAACAAAGGATTGGACATTAAAGGTGACATATGGACACTAAAAGACAGCCAAGAATTATGTCATACTTCTGTAAATGGAATACAAATTTACAATAATCTGATGATATGTGAAAAAAGAGGAGACTAAATATTGAGGAAATGGGGACGGGACTAGATAAGCTCTGCTTCTTCCGTCTTCCCTTTCGGACATGTACAATGTGATCATCTATTGACAATGTGTGATGCTGAATAAGTGTGCTGACATGACCAAAATAAATCAATTCAATCAATCAATCAATCAATCAATCAATCAATCAATCAATCAATCAATATTAGTATACAAACCTGATCAAAATCTTAAGACCAGTTGAAAAATTGCTAGAATATGCATTTTGCAAATTTGGACCTTAATGAGGTTTTAAATAGAGCTACAATATGCAAAAGCAAGAAGGGGGAGTTTGACAAAAAACATTTGGAACTTGTAATTAAAAAAAAAGATGAAAAATAATAATGAAATAGGCTGTTTATCACCTGATCAAAAGTTTAAGACCACAGGCTTTTAAAGCCAAAATCTGCTCAAAATTTTTATTTTCTGTCAGGCATTCACACGGTCATGCCCTCCTGATGGCTAAAGCTAAGAAGCTTTCTCTTCTTGAACGTGGTCGGATCGTCGAGCTACATAAGCAAGGCCTCTCGCAGCGTGCCATTGCTGCTGAGGTTGGACGCAGTAAGACGGTCATTCTAAATTTTTTTGAAAGATCCTGAGCATTATGGAACAAAAAGTCAAGTGGTAGACCCAAAAAAGTACACCTGCGCTGAGCCGGAGGATACAATTGGCTGTCTGTCAAGACACAGGGCGGTCCTTGACCCAAATTAAGGCCCTTACTGGTGCTGACTGCAGCACAATAACCATCAGACAGCATCTGCAGGAAAAGGGTTTCAAAAACAAAAAACGGATTCAAAGACCTCAATGCCACAAAACTGCCTGTTATGCTGCGTTCACGCCGCAAGCGACCCAGCTACCAAAATTGCGTCACCCACTGACGTAGCTTCGCGTGTCCATAAATACCTCACTTTGGTCACCTTTGCCGTCAGCCATCGCTCAGTGACGTCACGTCCGCTAGAGATTTACCGCGGTCATATCAGGTACAGGGTCGTCAAATGGCAACTGGTAACGTGCAGATGTTGCAGCGGGCATCCCTCATGACTGAGGGCCCTCATCTGTGTGGTAACAGCTGGGTTTTTCAACAGGACAACGCTGCAGTTCACAATGCTTGCTTGACCAAGGACTTCTTCAGGGAGAATAACATCACTCTTTTTGACCATCCCGCATGTTCCCCTGATTTAAATCCCATAGAGAACATTTGGGGATGGATGGCAAGGGAAGTTTATAAAAATGGCCATCAGTTTCAGACAGTTGATGCCCTTCGTGAAGCCATCTTCACCACTTGGAGCAATGTTCCCAAAAGCTTCCTGGAAACACTTGCATCAAGCATGCCCAAACAAATTTTTGAAGTGATTAACAAGAACGGTGGAGCTACTCATTACTGAGTCCTACTGAGAAAAACTTTTTTTCTGGTTTGGAGAGTTTTTTGTCATTTTTTGAGCGATGATCTTAAACTTTTGATCAGCTGATAAACAGCCTATTTCAGTTTACTTGTTGTTTTCAATAAATTTCTTTTTCAAATTGCTTTTTGTCACACTCCCCCTTCTTGCTTTTGCATATTGTAGCTCTATTGAAAACCTCATTAAGGTCCAAATGTGCAAACAGCATGTTCTTGCAATTTTTCAACTGGTCTTAAGATTTTGATCAGAACTGTATCATACTGATAATATTTCTAGGAGTTTCCTGATGTACTGTTCAAAAATACTATGAATATGTTTCGTGACTTACAGTAACTCTTGTCTATTCGGTTAACAGATGCCGTTCTTCTGGAGTTTCCACAAACAAGTGTCTCTGATGTGCGCACAGCCATCAGATGGTGTAACAATGAGCATTTCAGCCAAAAAAAGGAACATAATGTGTGCTGTGGTGTGTTTGTATGGTAGGAGGGGTTAGGTGTTCAGTATCAAAGAATGTTGTTTTTCATTGTTCAGTATTCCTCAGTTAAGTTTATATGTAATGTTTAGGTCTGCTGAAAGCAGAAGTAATAATAAAGTATATTGACTATCAACTGCTGAGTATGCTTTTTTAGTATTCGGAGGAAGCCAACAGTATAATTGAGCATATTATTACCACAGTAGGAATATACGACAAGTATAAAGCTTATATATTTTTAAGACACTAAACATTATTTTTAATATACTTAAAATACAACCAATGTACTGTTTCATTTGACTAAGTAAACATATATTAGTACATATAAAGTCTAATACTTAAAGTACACCTTAAGTTAAGCTTTATTACAATTTGATTACAATTAAAATATGTTAAGTACATACTTAGTTGTTTCAAAATAGCAAGCTTTAAGTTTACTAAAACACACGAAGTATAGTGATGATTAGCGTGGCTATAAGTATAAAAAAAGTATGCCAAATTTTAGTACACTGAGTACATTTAGTTCTCAGGAGGGTTATGCGGTTCATTTTCAAATCAAAGTGTATTTGAAGTTTGAGTAAAGATTATTACCCCCTCACTCAAACAGACATTCAAATAGATGACGGCCCAAATACATACATCTTTGACTTTTTTTTCCTTTGTTGTAGTTAAGGCTCATATCCCCCAAAAGAACAGAGTAAAGATGTTACTTTAAAGATAAAGTAAAAAAAAAAGTGTTTTTTGTACTATAAACTGATTGAAATTACAACATGTACAGTTTCAAGCTCATTTTCCCCCATTAACCCAAACCTGGAACCTGCTGGGCTTTTTAATCACCACTTCATATTCTGACACTTCCCTCTGGTGTTCATACTGGTACACAGCACCACACCAGCTCAGGGGAGGGTCAGAGGGTGGAGCTCTACCTCTTGTATGCTGTGTTCACAAGCTCAGGTAATATTTTAAAGCTACAAACCAGAACCAACAAAGCATGTACAGGCAGTGAGTTTACAGAGTCGGTGATGAACTGTAAAGACAAGGGACAGCACAACAACGCAAACATATGTGAATCTTTCCTGACTACAAGTTAAATTAAAGGTCTTACCTGAAAATGGAGAGATATGTTGCTGACCTGTTTCTGCTCCTGGTGATTTCTTCAGGACAAGTTTATGGAGGTAAGGCACTGAAAAGGAGAGGACATATACTTGTCCAACGAGAAAAGATTTCAACTTAAAACAGTGATGCAACATGTAGAATGGATATATTTGTCACATTGTGAGAATGGGACTGATGACTTTGTTTTATTGGTTTAAGTACTTTTTCAAGTATTTTTATTATCACTTTTTCATTTATTACTGTAAACTTAAATGACTTTTCCTTTAACACACACATATGGAACATTTTTTTCCTCAAATATAAATTAGAATATGGTTAAATCAAATGTCAAAGATAAAAATGATTGAAAGTGTAATGTCAGATTAAGCCTAATGTCTGTTGTTTTGTTACATTCCGTTCTTACTCATATAGGTATATTACTGAATGCTGCAGGATAATACTGCATGTTATAATTATACTGCTTTCATCAAAGTGGTTGAATGCACTCTGGTTACTTGTTAGTTTTGTTACTTTCCTAGCATTAAAATACCACTACAAACAATGTAAATTGCCTGAACAAATGATTAGAAAGCTTTTCAAAGCATTACATTTACTGCCTTTTTAAAAATCTTTGTTACATTTGTAGCCTATTCATGTATGGCCAGAGCCGTCTTAGCACCTTGAACAGGCCAACCTCGAAAATTGTATACGTACATATGGCGTTTTTTTATACATACCATAGAAGCTGCATGAATCACACATCAAGGCTATTAGGCAAGCATATGCCTCTATCTGAACACTTGCAAATAAAAGAGCATCCTAGACCTTTGTCCATATTCAAGATGTGCTTTGACATTCAGAGGATTAGCTATAATCCAATATTCATAGATATCATAGAGGCAGATTAGAGTTACATGGATGGACATAGCCCATACAGACAAGAGAGCTTATAGGCTTCATGCTGGGCCAGCCTGCTGACTAGTTATTTTTCTTTGCAATCATTTCGGCCAGTCATATAATGTAACCTAAACGTTTTCTATCATAACCATATTTCGATTTAATTATTCAGCAGGCAGTAAACAACTAATAACACATAACTGGTCAAAATGACACAGATACCAGAACTAAGTGGTAAACGTTATTTTTGTTTTGTATATTTTTACCTTTGATTTAAAAAAAAAAAAAAAAAATGAATCCAGTCTTGTAAATAATAAGGCAAATTACATATGCTGCAGAGGAAAAATAATCAACATTATGACATTGAGAAAAACAATCACAAGATTTCATTTACGGCAGTAAAAGGTTTATAAGACTTTCACGTTTTCAGATGAGGATGATCAGAATGATTATGAAACTGTCATGGAGAAACTGAATGACTACTTTGTGCCAAAAGTGAATATTATTCATAAAAGAGCTATTTTCCATCAGTGCACTCAACATCTGGGTGAGACGGCAAAGGAATACATCAGGAGCCTGCATGAGCTAGCAGACACCTGTGCATTTGCTGATGCCAAGAATGAAAATATTTGTGACAACTTGGTCATTGGTATAGACTAAAGGCTATCAGAGAAGATACAACTGATGCCTGAATTGACGCTCAATAAAGCAGTTGAGCTAGTGAGATAGTCAGAGCCAGTTAAACATCACATCAGTGAGCAAGGGTCTAATACTAGCTGTGCACAAGTCAGTGAAGTAGTATACAAGCGTCCACCACCAAGAGAAAAACAGGCACAATAATGATCATGGATAAAATAAAGGGGCCAAAGTGAAACAAGCAGAGCATGTGAACAAAGGACACAAATGCTATAGATGTGGTTGTGTGGAAGTTAAAGAGGACAAGTGTCCAGCATGTAATGCTGAACGTCGCAGCTGCAAGAAACTTGGACATTTTGTAGTCATTTGTCACTCCCGTGTGGTTAACGAGTTAACTGCACCCAAAGAGGAAAATACACAGAGCCAAGTACATTTCCTTGTAGAATTCACAGACGTGGAGGATTCAAGCAATGCATGGACAGTGAAACTACCAAAACAAGGTATTGAAATTGACTTTAAGATTGATTCAGCAAATACAAGTGTCATACCAGACGAGACATTTAATCAGCTATACAATAAGACAAAACTACAGAAAACAATGGACAAACTTGACAGGCCAGGTGGTAAATTGTACTCTATAGGTCAATTTGTAGCTACCACGATATGGAAGAGAGACAGATTCAGGTTCAAAGTGAATGTGACAAGAGGTTTACATGCAAGCCACTTACTGAGTTGCAATGTTGCTGTTGCAATGAGCCCTATTAAGCGCATAGAGGAGATTAGCACGGGGGTGGAGTGAAAGACAGAGTGGCTCGAGAAGGCACTGGAAGAGAAGAGCAAAAACAGGTATAAGAACAGGCACAAAAAAGTTTTTTAACAAAGTTCCCAGAAGATTGTAAGGAAAAAAAGATTCAGCCACCAAACAACAATGAGGTGCAGAAATTATCTGGAACTGGTGGAGTCCAAGTGAGGCTTGAGAAGGTGCAGGTGATTGAGTGATGAGGCTCAGGTGCTGTGCAGCAGTAAATCTGTGTGCTGGGCAACCGTGCCCACTCAGTGGAGCAGAAGGCAGAAGAGCAAGAAATCAATCCCTCAGAGGCAGGAAAATCCCAAAAAACTATGCCAAAAAGTCACTGGAAAGGGTATCGTTACAATAGGAGCGAGATTGCATGGTAAAGACTGGTGTAATTCAACCTATCACAGAGCCGACGGAGTGGTGTGCTCCAGTGGTTCCCGTACCCAAGAAAAACAAAGGCCAGCCAAAACTGTGTGTTGCTTTAAAAGTGCTGAACAAAGCTGTGAAAAGAGAAAGATACCTCCTACCCACCATCGATGATATCCTGCCAAAACTTTCCGGTGTCAAGGTGTTCTCCCTTTTAGATGCTGCCAGTGGCTTCTGGCAGATATTGTTAGACAGTGTCAAACTAACAACATTCATTACTCCTTTTGGTAGATATCATTTCAATAGATTACCATTTTGCGCACCTGAAATCTTTCAATGTGAAATGGCAGAGCTCTTGAAGGACCATTAGGGGGTGGCCATTTACATGGACGACATACTCATTTATTCTAACACAACTGAAAAACATGAGGTGAGACTTCAGAAAACCCTGGTCACTCTCAAGAAAGCAGTGTTAAATTTAAACCATGAGAAATGTATCCTATGCCAGCAACAACTTAATTATCTTGGACATTGCAATGATGAACATGGAATCCGACCAGACAAGGCTAAAGTCAAAGCCTCCATTGAACTTGAACCACCAAGTAATGTCACTGACCTAAGGAGGATTCTTGGAATGATCCATTACCTAGGCAGGTATCTCCCAAACCTGACTGAGGTCACCAACCCCTCAATGACCTTCTATAAAATGATACCTTCTTTAAAAAGCCAACTATTGTAAGCACAGATGCTAGTTATGGTTTAGGAGGAGTTCTGCTACAGAACCATGATGGCCTGCTGAAACCTTTAAGTTTTTGCTCTAGAACACTTACAGCCGCTCAACATTACACCCAAATTGAGAAGGAGTGTCTTGCAGCAGTCAGGGCTTGTGAGAAATTTTCCAGATATCTCTATGGCTTGGACCCCTTTACCCTGCAGAGTGATCACAAACCCTTGACTCCTCTAATACATTGCAAGGATCTCCATTCAGTTCCTGTGTCACTCCTGACCTGTATCTGCTATGATAAAGCTACCATGAATTGAATGTCATTTTGACATAGCGCTTCCACACTGCTGCTTTGTAGGTCAAATCGATTAAAATTTGGGATACCGATTTTTTTCATACACAAATGTGAGTGAGGATATGTACTGGTCTCACTGTTATGAAACCTTATGAATGTGAAATCCCAACCGTGCAGCATCTATTTAGGTGTAAACACAGAATAGATAAAACATGTAAGGTCATTGTAAACTGCCTCTAGCATTTAAAGCCTTAGTTGTTCCAGATTCTGTCGATAGTTGGTCAGTTGATTCACCACTTTAGTCCAGACTAAATTATATAACCCCTCTCTACTGGCCTACAGACCTCTGTGATTACTGGTTAATGTATCTGAATGATTTTAGAGACCACATGGCTTTTCCTGGTGGTTGGTACAATGATGCTGACATTGATTACCATCCAGCCATGTGTCCTGGGATATTAGGTCAGTTATGGAGCTTAAAAGATATGATGGTTAATGTAGCACCAAACTGTAGTTTAAAGCTTCAACCATAACAACAAAGTGGATCTTGATCAGATGTGGATTAATTATTGTTACTGTTGTTGAGAAGCTTTTTGTGCAATTCAATATTTTTGGATGTTTTTTAGAATTAGTTTTAATATTTACCCTTGGTCTTCTGTGGAAAGTCTTGTACAATGTAACAAATCACAGTATCTGAGTGCATAGAAATAATGAAAAGCTAAAGCAGTAGATGCTTTTTATGAACCAGTGTCGTCACAATATCTTTTTTTTTCTTTCCATACAGTTATCCAATTATTGAAACTGAAACAATACTGGTTCAACAGTTGTGGTCTTTTCTTAAGGACCAGTTTTCAAAATTTTTTAGGCTGAATGCATTTCATTGTGCCAATAGTAAATACTTCCTTCAGGTCTTGTCTGCTCTGTTTGAGAAAATCAAGAGGCAAGGTGGGCTATGCATTGCTGCAGTTACATCAAATCAATATACGGTCATATATTTTTAAGCTTGTCAAAACATTTTGTAATTTATAATTTGTGTCTGTGTTTAAAGTGTTTTGCAAACATAGTTCATGAGCTTGTACAATGGATTTGCACACAGAGACATTGTGAAAACCCAATAATTAGCTGTAAAAATGTGAAGGTAAACAAAGGAACAATGAAAAGAAGACATTAGAATGAAATTGTCTAAACATAAAGATTTACTTGTGGAGGTTACAGGGAAGCTGTCTCAAACTATATATTTTCAGATTTTTTAAAATTATTTTTGGTAAACAGCTTTATAATTCATGTTGTTTAAATAGTAAAGTATGTATGTCCAAATGGGTTAATTTGGGTCAGTAGTGAAATTTAATTAGCATCCACTCTGGCTGACCTGCTGCAGGATGCATTAGCTGTCATTAATTGATTAGTTCATGGGTATAAAGTGCAGAGTAGATTCCACATTATCAGAGAGTCAATATTGTTCAGATTCATGGGATATAGCCATTAGAGAAGGGTAGCCTTTTCTCACAAAATATTAATTTAATCTTTTGAATTGTAAAATAAATACTTAAATCATAAAGAAAAGTTAGGCAAATATGTCTTATCACTGGGTTAACATCTTCTGGAACACAATGAATTAACATTTATTGATTTAATGACTTAATGAAAACGTTTTATTCTCCCTTTTTTAAATAGATACTCGGCTTTGCTTGAAAATCAAAATGTACTCTTCAGAAACAGTTTGGAAATGTTATTTTGGTTGATTATTCTCCCCTTTATTATACCTAAGTGATACTTTCTTGATATTGTTGGAAAGCCTGATTATTCACCTTGACAACTGGAACAACTTGGAAGGACTGTGCAGTAATGGAACGAGCAACACAAAATCCCCTGCAGCTCAAAGCTGATGTTCTAGTACGCCAAGTGGTCGGATTATTTGGAGTTAGCCTTGGTACCATTTACTGATGGACCCTTGTGATCACACATTTATTCATCTGTATACTGCATCTCCCAAATCTCTACACTACAACACAAAAATCTAGTGAAAGCATCTCACAAACATCACAGCTTGCTGCTTCTGAGCTAAACTTCTCTCCTTCATTATGATTATAGAGTCCTTCTTTGGGGATGGCTATATCCATCTCAAGACAGTGGAGGCCTCCATCCAGACGGTGCTCCATGTTCGTTTCCGAACCTCCAGTCAGACAGGGCTGTTGTTTTTGGCAGCTGGACACAGAGACTTCTTGCTGCTGGAGCTGGTATCCGGGCGCCTGCAGGTATGATGAAGTGCCATGTAAAAATCAACTCACTGTAAATCTTTTTTTTTAAATGAAAGCAAGGCAAAATCATAATTTCGATTTTTTAGGTTGTTGTATCCTCTGCTGCAGTGTTTTGTTTTTGGCTAAAATATGTCAGACCAGAGATAGATTTTCCAGGAGGATGCTTTAAACCTTTAACACAGGAGAAAATATTTGTGCCTTGGGCCATTCCACCTGATGTTGGCATTTACTACCCTGAAGAGAGGCAGAGAGGAGTCTGAACTCACATAGCTGGGTGTCAGATTACATCTAAAATAGGAACTCACCAAAATGAAAATTTGTGGCCGAAGCTGAAGCTTTTATATAAAATATAAAAGCTTGGCCTAAGAGAGTTTCTGTCTGATAAGAGAGTCTCTGTCCCTTACTGGGGGGATCGAATATCTTCGATTATTTCGGTGCATGTTTGAGTTTGATTTTTAGGAAAGGCGACAGCCTTAGTCTGCTTAGCCACAGTCACATGCAATGACTTAGTTGATTTCATCATAGCATCGTACATAGTACTATTCGACCTTGCTATTACGTCACTCCACCTAAGGCCGAATATGGCTTTTTTTGCCGATTATATTCGGCCACCGAATATTCGGTGCATCCTTAATCTAAAGTGAAAAAAATATCCCACTAGCACTGGCTTCATTTCAGAACAAGTTCCTTCACGACTCAGGTTTAGAAGGTAGACCACAATAGTTGAATGGAAATATACAGTACAGGGAATGGAGGTGCTCATGACAGAGTTCGTTGCATTTGCATTTGTTGACTCTTGCATTCTGCACACTCAACATCTCATCGCCTTTGTTTGCCTGCTTTTATATATGATTTATTTCCTGCAAATTTAATGTTAAAAGGGGTGTTTAGAGATTAAGAAAGATTTGTATTTCCTGTGTCATCATTGTCATCTTACCACCCTGCCTTCTAACCCTCATTTCTCAGGTACGTCTGGACTTTGGATCAGGGGAGCGCTCACTACGCTCAGAGAAGGGACTGCATCTAAGTGACTTAGCATGGCACTCCATGGAGTTGGTCCACATCCATCATTTTGTCAACATGACCATGGATAGAAATTCTCATACCGTTCTCCGTATGCCAGGACCAGATCTGAGGCTAAATGTTGAGGATGGACTTTTTCTTGGTGGGGCTGCTGGGCTGAAGCACCCAAACCTTAACATCTCCATCGGATTCAGAGGTTGTATTGATGAAGCTGTGTTCAATGAGCATAACTTGCTGTCCAGCCTTAGACCGTATTCTGGATACAAAACTGTTCATGAAGTATCTCCGGCTTGTAGTTCACAATTTTCTGCAACAGAAGAAGACTCTGTCAGTTTTTTCAGCTCCAAAGCCTTTATATCTCTCCCACCGTGGGAGCTTCAACAGGTGGGTGTGTTTGAGTGTGAGCTGCGGCCCTCTGTAAGAGGAGAAGACGGCATGGTGCTTTACAGCTCTAGAAACAGTGGAGGGTTTATAGCTGTACAGCTGAGAGATGGTCACCTGGTGGCAACACTAGGAAATGGAAAAGGGAGTAAGACTGAGCTGCACTCTCAAACTAATGTTCAGCATGACCGCAACTGGTATCCCATGAAGCTGTACCTGCTACCCCACAGCATTCAGCTAAATGTGGGGGAGGAGTTAGTTCAGGCCAATTTGAGGCCAGAGCTGCATGTCATCCTGCTGAAAGGGCTTCTCTTTCTTGGAGGACTAAGCAAGGAGGCCCGTGCAGAGGCAAGGCGTGCAGGGATGTTTTCAAGTGTATCAGGTGGAAAACTGGCTGGGGCTGGAGTCTCCTTTAAAGGTTGTCTCCGTGACATCAGAGTGAACACTAAAAGAACAGGCCTGCTGAATGCCATCATCACGAAAGACATCACGGTGGGGTGTATGACAATGCAAGCTTCAGATGAAGAAACTACCTCTATCCCAAAAGATCGTCCAGACTTTGATGTTACAACTACAAAACCAAATGACATCAAAAAGAGCTCTAATTTTTTGTCACTGAATAAACTTGATGTGATGGAGGGAGGCCAAGCACCACTTGAGCCAAAACACATAAGGGTAAGATTGGTTAGCAGTAGTAGCAGTTCTCCCTTTCATTCACACAAAATAGTCATTTTTATTTGGGGGTGCTGATGTTAAAATGTGCTTTCATTTTCCTCCTTTGTAGGTGAATCTGGATATCCGGAAACTAGGTATTCATCCAGCCCAGTTGATGTTTCGAGTAGAGAGGCAGCCAGCACATGGTCAGCTCCACTTGGACCTGAGTCAAGACTCTGATGGGATTCTGAGTGAGACACAGCAGGGAAAGACTTTTACCATTAGAGCAGAAGAGTTTGACCCAACTTTCAGCATGCTGGATCTTTGGGAGAGCCGAGTGATGTATGTTCACAGTGGATCAGAAGAGCAGAGTGATTTCTTAATGTTCTCAGTCTTCTCCAACAACAAGCGAAAGCTTCCTGCATCCCTTAAGGGCAACCGCCTGCAACGATTTGATATCAGCATCAGTCCTGTTAATGATGCCCCCGTGCTAAGCCTGCCAGGGGGAAATCTTTTCACTTTAGTGGAAATGTCCAGACGACAGGTAGCAATAGCATACACTTCACCTCATTTAAATATTTGTGCTGTGGAGAAATAAATTTTCATGCTATAAAAATGTCCTCAGCTAACAACAGATGTGTTGAGAGTGTCAGACCCTGACAGCAGCTCTTCAGATTTGATGTTCAGCTCCCTGGGAAACATAAACTCTGAGGCTGGACACCTTGAGCACCAGGATTACCCTGGCAGGTTTGTGCTGGAGTTTGTAAGGCTTTAAAATACCTCACAGAATTTCTTAGAACAAATCACAGAGGTGTTACTAAGAACATAACATAAGAACATATAATAACAAATAATGATCATGGATTTTAGTCATAACGCACTTTACATTTGTGGGCAAATCTCAAAGTGCACAATATAAGAAAACCATAAAAACAATGAAAAAAACAATAAAAACAGTAAAATCAGTCAGCAATAAAATCAAACAGGAAAAGCAATACGAAATAAAAAGGTTTTTAGTCCTTTTTTAAAAAACTGCACCATCTGTGGAGCCCTGAGGTGGTTCGGGAGGGCGTTCCACAGACGAGGAGCAGCAGCCTCGGAGGCCCTATCGCCCATGGTCCTGAGCAAAGTCCTGGTCGGGCGCAGACGGTGCAGTTGCAGACCGGGTTGCACCGTCTAAGAAGTGACGATCATACTGTTTATGGTTTGAAACCAACAGAAGCTCAAGATGTTTACTGGTTAAGTTATGTGTAGCTGTCAGCTTTACTTTGGCAAACCTTGCACAACACTTTGACATGTAAAAAAAATAGTTGTTTTCAACTTCATGGGCTGAATATTTTTTATGTTTTTACAGTTAAATCTAGGTTTATCTTATATCTTTATTTATAAGGCACTTTAGGCCTGACATGTATTAAATCTCAAATGTCTTTTTTTTATCTCAACCTCATCAATCCTATTTCTTTCTGTAGACCTCTGAACCTCAAATAGTAAGAACATAAATGTATTCCCTGTAGTTACAGCAGAATTGATGCCCACTGTTATAAGCACATTAAATTATCTTTCAACTAACCCTTCTAAAGCTGAGCATGATGTCACGCTGAGAAGGGAAAGATAAAGCTAACACAAGTGCATTTTTCCTCCAGGCCCATCAACATGTTCTCCATGGATGATCTAGAGGAGGGTAAGATCAGCTTTGTCCACACTGGTGTCTCAACATCCAGACTAGCACTCAGGGTCAGTGATGGACAAAAGGTAAGCGAGTGTTATCTTGCCTGAAAAAAAAAAAAAAACTAGTGAGTTTTTTGGCTATTGTTAATTTCGTTCAACTCATTTCATTTGCATCAGATAACATGATAGCCATGAGAAGAAACTGTGTGCATGCTACTATGTTAAATCAAAATGTAAACATAGTGAACATCAACTACTATTGTTTCCAAACTTTTAATTTGGATTTAATAGCATGCCAATGTTAGCACTGAGCTCAAAATACCCCTTAATCTGAGTATAACCTTACATATTCACTGATATTATACAAGATGTTATGTTCTATTTTATGGCTGTGGATATGAAAAAGAGTGCAGAGTTCTCTTCTTTCTTGCCCTCCATCAGTCCTAATTGTTCTCTTCCTTACCTCTGACATTCTGTTTTGTCTCTCTTTTTAACAGCTAAGCAACACTGTTATTCTGAGAATTATGGCAGTGCAAGTGGAACACAAACTGGTTAATAACACTGGACTGGAAGTAAATCAGGGAGAAGCTTTTATCATCACAAATAAGAACCTTGCTGTTCAAGTTACTGGGGGAGACCAATCAGTGGAAATCCGCTATGACATCACAGAGTTACCACAGTATGGAGAACTCCAGCGTTTGCACTCAAATGGAGACTGGAAACCAGCAACTTCCTTTTCTCAAAATCTTCTAAAGAAGGAGCGAATTCAGTATGTTAGCACTATCCATGGCCTTCAGACTCAAAGCAATATCGCTGATCACTTTAAATGTAAAATAACTGCAGGTGCCACGGTTACTGAAGGGGTTGTTTTTCCAATCATGGTTCGTTGTATCCAGTTTAAGGTCACAAGAAGCAAGATGGAGGTAGATGGTGCACTGAGTAGAACTGTCTCACCTGAAGATCTGAATGTTATTTCTAAGAATGTCAAACTCAATGAGAGTGACCTCTACTTTAGGCTGCTTACAATTCCAATAAAAGGGCATCTCTACCTGAGTAACAAAATCCTGAAGAAGAAGTCAACCTTCAGCCAAAAGAACATCACAGATGGATTGGTGATGTACAGGCTGTTTGACAAACTGTACTATGATACCAGAGACATGTTCAGTTTCCAGGTTTTTTCTGCACATGCTGATTCAGCAACCTACAACTTCAGAATAAACATTAAAGCTGAGTCAACAACACTCACAGTTTTTAACAAAGGGCTTTCAGTCCTAGAGGGAGGAACTAATGTAATCGACAAAGATCTTCTGTTCACTTACACAGACAGTAACTGGGAGATCTACTACACCATCACTGAGAGCCCCATGCATGGTCAGATCAGGAGGATCAACTCTTCCAACTCTCACAACATTGTAACGTTCATGAACAAGGATATTACTGAGGAGATGATCATATATGTTCATGATGATAGCGAGACCATGCATGATTCTTTCACATTTCAGGTTACTGCTAACAAACCCCACAGACAAACCAGCAAGAAGGATAATGGAGTTGTGGGTGAATACACGTTTAATATTTCTGTGCAGCTTGTCAATGACCAGAAACCATTCAGGGTCGTGGATAAAGTCTTCCATGTGGCCCGCTATGGGCAGAGGTTGGTCACACTGGATGATCTTCGCTATCAGGATCATGACTCAGACTTTGATGAGCGTAGGTTGGTGTACACGCGAAGAGGGATTCCCATGGGAGACTTGGTGCTGGCAAGTGATTCAAACCACAAGCTGTATGAGTTCACACAGGGGGACCTTGAGGAGGTGAGTTTAACTTTAACACTTCTTCATTTTCACATTTGCTGTCTCAGCTTGTAGATGTGTTTGTACATACAAATGCATTCCAAATAAGTTGGGACACTGGGCTCTAATTCTTAAGACCAGGAGCGGCGCACCTGCCATGGGCTGCGCCGACAGGATGTGTCCACCACACTTCGCAAATTTCCTGCATGGCCTAGTCCGGCACAGAGAGGCGGACCCATGCCTCCGTCCCTGCCCCCCGCGCAAAAGCCAGAGAGGGAGGAGACAAGGCATGAGTGGGTTTAACACAGCCAAATGTAATCTTCACCAATCAAATGAATGCCTTTCATTGCCTTTGAATGCGCTGCGGGCGAAGTGCAACGACTGAGTGGTCTGACTGATCCCTGCCAAGTGGCCACTGCGTGCTGGATAGACCCGGTGGCAAAGACTGTCAGAGCTTTTTTAACTTTTACAGCAACTCTGGGAGAGCACAAGGGCACTTGGAGCGTGCATCGTGGCCTCTGATGCGCGTCACCACGTGGACCACTTGCAGGACAGATGTAATCTGTTCCAGTGTCATTCATAGGAGTACAAAATTAAGCGACAGTTACATTAATTAATTAAAGGGCCCATATTATGCAAAAACCACTTTATTAAGTCTTTTGGTGAAATTTTGGGGTCTGTGGCTTTCCCCCCAGCCCAAAAAATGTGATATTTAGTGACAAATCCTGTGCTTCGTAGTGCTTGTGAATGTAAAATCCCGCCCCCGAATGACAGATCGGAGTTCAGAATGCTGCAGTGTTATGGGCTGTAACAAGCCACACACTTCCTTGCACAAACTTCCTACCTCTGAAGACCTAAAGACTAAGTGGCTGGAGTTCATCTATCATGGAAATGTGCCAGCAAAACAAAGTAAAAATGTGCACCTATGTGCTAAGCACTTCAAGGCCGACTGCTTTGCAAACTTCGGACAGTACACAAGAGGGCTAGCAAATCCTGAATCCAGGAGCACTGCCAACCATCCGCCAACAAACCTCGGACCCTGGAATTGTGAGTATTTGAAATGCTGTGTGCTGTTATTTTGTTAGTTGCTACGAGCTGCTAACAGCAGAGGGAAGAGGAGCAGATGTAAGAGCTATTCCTCTGTGTTAGCTTCAGGAGGCTAAGCTTAGCTGCGGTTAGCCTGTTGTTTTAGCCTGTAATGTTACAATAAGCGAGCTTCGCTGTTTATAAACATAATGATTTACAGTGGTGTCTCTTCTGGGCCGTAATATTAGTCTCTGTTGCCTATTACTTTGCTGGCTGCTGTTAAATGTACAGCGGTTTGAGAACGAGGCAAGCTCTGTACTCACTCACTGAGGCAATGTAATCAATAAATTGTCTCATAAAGTATCAAAACTCATTTCGTGTCTAAACTGTGGACGAGGGAAATGATCGGTGAATGCTGTGTTTCTCTGTGTTTTGCAGCAGATCATGTAAATATTGATAACAGGGGAAAGTATATAACTACGCTAAGGCCGGCTAAAATCAGTGTATCTGTAGATGTGATAGCTGACTTTATTGGCCACAGCATCGTGATCACCAATGTAGTTTAATCCGATTTAGATGTATGAATATCCCCACAGTAGTAGAGGAGATTAACAGCTGGAGGATTGTTATTATTATTCGTCATACAGCCCTCGTCTCCCCCTGCATCTGTGTTAGCTCCAGGAGGCTAAGCTTAGCTGCGGTCAGCCTGTTGTGTTAGCCTGTAATGTTACGAGAAACGAGCTTCGCTGTTTTGTAAACATGAGGACCATACAGGCAATGTAAAGGCACTGAGGCAATGTAATCGATAAATTATCTCAGAAGGTATCCACACTCATTTCGTGTCTAAACTGTGGACGAGGGAAACTATCAGGCTTAGTTCCTCACTTGGGTAAAGTTAGAAAGATATTCACAGATTCGGACTTTGCGGATCAATAACTCGTGGTTAAAACAACCTACTTACACACCAGACCCCTCTTTCTAATCAGTGTCACGACGACTGTGAACTACAACCTCGTTTTCCTCCGAACGAGCTGTCATCCGAGCTACACAATTTCAATTGGTCTCAATACACTGCCGGTGAAGGCTGGCGGCTTAGGGACCGTCGACAAATTACCATATCGGAAGAGAACGTGAAACAAAATTCAATAACTTCTCCAAACTGGCATATGAAGTCTTCAAAATCACAACAAACATAAAGGACCACATGTAATTCATACTAGAGGTCATATTTTTCAAGAGTTATGAATAAAAATACTTTTAAGGGAAATTGCTGTATTGCTGAAAATACGGCAAATGCCATCAAAGTTATGAGACCTACCAGCAAAATGAGAACAAAACATGAAAGGTGATCTCCTGTACTTTACACTAAAGCTGTTACTTTAGCAAAAATGTTTGATTTGATTGATTTAATTGAGTTGATTAATGTATAAGAACAATAATAGCTGTTGTAACTTATCTGTTGTTTACTGTAGTGCCACAAAACTTGGCCTGATGATCAAGCATATCTAATACTTGATACTACAGCATAGAATTTAGAAAAATAGGTTTCACAGTATTTTATATGATTTTTTAATATGGACACACACTTTTTTAATAGGCTATGATTTTTAAAAACTTTAATAACTTAAATTTTGTTGGTTGTATTGACACCAAAGTCACTCTGGTGATCAAGGATCCCCTTTGCTCTGTACTACAGCAAAGCTTTTAGCAAAATAGGTTTCACTGTATTTTATATGATTTTTCTAATATGGACGAATTTTAATTAACAGGTTATGACTCTTAAAACTTTAATAACTAAAATTTTGTTGGTTGTATTGACACCAAAGTCACCCTGGTGATCAAGCATCTCCTTCACTATGTACTACAGCAAAGATTTTAGAAAAATAAGTTTCACTGTATTTTATATGATTTTTCTAATATGGACAAATTTTAATTAACAGGTTATGACTCTTAAAACTTTAATAACTAAAATTTTGTTGGTTGTATTGACACCAAAGTCACCCTGGTGATCAAGGATCTCCTGCACTATGTACTACAGCAAAGATTTTAGAAAAATTACTTTCACTGTATTTTATATGATTTTTCTAAAATGGATGAATATTACTTGACAGGTTATGACTATAATAAACCTTAATAACTAAAATTTTGTAGGTTGTATTGACACCAAAGTCACCCTGGTGATCAAGCATCTCCTTCACTATGTACTACAGCAAAGATTTTAGAAAAATAAGTTTCACTGTATTTTATATGATTTTTCTAATATGGACAAATATTAATTAACAGGTTATGACTCTTAAAACTTTAATAACTAAAATTTTGTTGGTTGTATTGACACCAAAGTCACCTTGGTGAACAAGCACCCCATTCACTATGTACTACAGCAAAGATTTTAGAAAAATAAATTTCACTGTATTTTATATGATTTTTCTAATATGGACGAATTTTAATTAACAGGTTATGACTCTTAAAACTTTAATAACTAAAATTTTGTTGGTTGTATAAACACCCAAGTCACCTTGGTGAACAAGCACCCCCTTCACTATGTACTACAGCAAAGATTTTAGAAAAATAAGTTTCACTGTATTTTATATGATTTTTTTAAAATGGACAAATTTAAATTAACATGTTATGACTATAATAAACCTTAATAACTAAAATTTTGTTGGTTGTATAGATACCAAAGTCACACTGGTGATCAAGCATCTCCTTCACTATGTACTACAGCAAAGATATTGGAAAAATAAATTTCACTGTATTTTATATGATTTTTTTTTATATGGAGGAATACTACTTAACAGGTTATGACTATAATTAACCTTAATAACTAAAATTTTGTTGGTTGTATAGATACCAAAGTCACCCTGGTGATCAAGCACCCCATTCACTATGTACTACAGCAGGGATTTGAGAAAAATAGGTTTCACTGTATTTTATATGATTTTTCTAAAATGGACGAATATTAATTAACAGGTTATGACTATAATAAACCTTAATAACTAAAATTTTGTATTTTGTATTGACACCAAAGTCACCCTGGTGATCAAGCACCCCATTCACTATGTACTACAGCAAAGATTTTAGAACAATAGGTTTCACTGTATTTTATATAATTTTTTTTATATGGACGAATATTAATTAACAGGTTATGACTATAATAAACCTTAATAACTTAAATTTTGTTGGTTGTATTGACACCAAAGTCACCCTGGGGATCAAGCACCCCATTCACTATGTACTACAGCAAAGATTTTAGAAAAATAGGTTTCACTGTATTTTATATGATTTTTTTTTTATATGGAGGAATACTACTTAACAGGTTATGACTATAATAAACTTTAATAACTAAAAATTTGTTGTTTGTATTGACACCAAAGTCACCCTGGTGATCAAGCTCCCCATTCACTATGTACTACAGCAAAGATATTAGAAAAATAAATTTCACTGTATTTTATATAATTTTTTTTATATGGAGGAATATTAATTAACGATTATGACTATAATAAACCTTAATAACTAAAATTTTGTATTTTGTATTGACACCAAAGTCACCCTGGTGATCAAGCACCCCCTTCACTATGTACTACAGCAAAGATTTTAGAAAAAGAGGTTTCACTGTATTTTATATGATTTTTCTAAAATGGACGAATATGAATTAACAGGTCCTGATCCTGATTAGCCTATTTAAAGCAACAATTTAAACAGCTTTTTTTTCTTCCTTTTTTGCTGCTAAATTCTATTAATATACTTCACCCCTAATAAAATGTTATGAAATGGCATATAGGCTCATCAGGATGCAAGGATGTAAAATTGAGAAAATGATGGCTCATCAATAAATAATTATGCACTAAAGCCGATGTTTTTACTAATCTGTGAAATATCCAAGACTGTAATAGCATGTAGAGTACCACGAGAATACCCATTTACAAAGACCAAAATCTATTACACTGAAACCTATATCTGTTAATTAAGAGTTTTGGCTGTTTTGGAGTAACTGTTAATTAAAATTCGTCCATTTTAGAAAAAATCATATAAAATACAGTGAAACTACTTTTTCTAAAATCTTTGCTGTAGTACATAGTGAAGGGGGTGCTTGATCACCAGGGTGACTTTGGTGTCAATACAACCAACAAAATTTTAGTTATTAAGGTTTATTATAGTCATAACCTGTTAATTAATATTCGTCCATATTAGAAAAATCATATAAAATACAGTGAAACCTCTTTTTCTAAAATCTTTGCTGTAGTACATAGTGAATGGGGTGCTTGATCACCAGGGTGACTTTGGTGTCAATACAGCCTACAAAATTTAAGTTATTAAGGTTTATTACAGTCATAACCTGTTAATTAATATTCGTCCATATTAGAAAAATCATATAAAATACAGTGAAACTTATTTTTCTAAAATCTTTGCTGTAGTACATAGTGAAGGGGGTGCTTGATCACCAGGGTGACTTTGGTGTCAATACAGCCTACAAAATTTAAGTTATTAAGGTTTATTATAGTCATAACCTGTTAATTAATATTCGTCCATTTAAAAAAAAAAATCATATAAAATACAGTGAAACTTATTTTTCTAAACTCTTTGCTGTAGTACATAGTGAATGGAGTGCTTGATCACCAGGGTGACTTTGGTGTCAATACAACCAACAAAATTTTAGTTATTAAGGTTTATTATAGTCATAACCTGTTAATTAATATTCGTCCATATTAGAAAAATCATATAAAATACAGTGAAACCTATTTTGCTAAAATCTTTGCTGTAGTACAGAGCAAAGGGGATCCTTGATCACCAGAGTGACTTTGGTGTCAATACAACCAACAAAATTTAAGTTATTAAAGTTTTTAAAAATCATAGCCTATTAAAAAAGTGTGTGTCCATATTAAAAAATCATATAAAATACTGTGAAACCTTTTTTTTTTTTTTTTAGTATCAAGTATTAGATATGCTTGATCATCAGGCCAAGTTTTATGGCACTACAGTAAACAACAGATAAGTTACAACAGCTATTATTGTTCTTATACATTAATCAACTCAATTAAATCAATCAAATCAAACATTTTTGCTAAAGTAACAGCTTTAGTGTAAAGTACAGGAGATCACCTTTCATGTTTTGTTCTCATTTTGTTGGTAGGTCTCATAACTCTTGAAAAATATGACCTGTAGTATGAATTACATGTGGTCCTTTATGTTTGTTGTGATTTTGAAGACTTCATATGTCAGTTTGGAGAAGTTATTGAATTTTGTTTCACGTTCTCTTCCGATATGGTAATTTGTCGACGGTCCCTAAGCCGCCAGCCTTCACCGGCAGCGTATTGAGACCAATTGAAATTGTGTAGCTCGGATGACAGCTCGTTCGGAGGAAAACGAGGTTGTAGTTCACAGTCGTCGTGACACTGATTAGAAAGAGCGGTCTGGTGTGTGTGTCTGATTTAAATATCCTCCCGTTTTATTTACTAACAATATATAGGCATAGACATTTTATAATGCATCACATAATGTGACATTTGTAAGTAAAAACTCATTAACCCCTAGAAAGCCTGTTGTATCTTATTTGAGACATACTTTTGATACATGTGTATAATCAAAATGATCAAAAAAAGTTTAAAAAAAAAACAAAAAAAACAAATGAATACAGTCAGATAAATGATAAAAATAAAGGTCCTCAGCTGAAATATCAGTTGCCAGAAACATCTAATATATCTAATGAGGAACAAAAACTATATGTAACATCTCATGTAATTTATTTAGGTTTCAGTACAATGTGAAATTAACATGTGCCTAATCAAAATTATCAAAGAATATTACAAAAAAAACCCAAATGAATACAGTAAGATAAATGATAAATATAAAAGTCCTCAGCTGAATTATCAGTTGCCAGAAATACCTAATGTATCTATTGAATAACTATCTGTAACATCTCATGTAATTTATTTAGATTTTAGTACAACGTGAAATTAACATTTTGTCTAAAAAAAAAAGGTAAAAATGCATGGCTCTAATTTGTGTTTTCATGCACTAACAGGTTAAATATTTTTCTTTCTTGTGTCTATGCTGGTCGACTTCAGGCAGCATCTTCTGATGGTGAACCGCTGGTTACAGTCAGCTTCTCATAATCCAAGGAGGAAGGATGTACAGCAAAGCCAGTGACAGCAGAGCCAGCTTCCCGTAAGTTAAACAAGCCTTTATTAAAAATCAACACATTTAAGAACATGGCAAGTAGGCATAGCATGGAAATGAAAAGATAAAGGAAACTGGAATAAAAATGTTATCAAAATGGAATTGAGAATATATAATCCTTAAGGACATTGTGTCAATAAAAGACTATGAAAAAAAATTACAACACTGCAGTGAGGTGTTTTGGTTTTGGTGCCATTTCTTGTAAACATATATTTTTGTGTCTTGTATTTCAGATCATGCAGATGCACTGTTGGACCTTGTCTTTGAGAAGGTTTTCCAGGACCCTGCTCCACACCTGAAGGAGCTGCAGAAAATACCAGACCATATGCTCCTTTTCCAAATACCAGGAAGAACTGAACCCCTCATACTGGTCTTCTGCATCAGGAAACTCTGCAGTACAACACAGGCAGGCAGCATCAGCTGACAAAGGCTCTGTAGGCCAGGCATCTGTAAGGGCTGGACATGATAAGATTATGTCAGAAATGAAAATTACTGTCATAGGTGTTTTCATGTATATATTCATATTTTTATCAATATGGCTATGGCTTGTGTTTAAAAATTCCTTTTCTTTTTTCATGTCTTTTTTTACCTCCTTTATGTAAAAATGTTCTAGAGTACCAGCTGGTACATTTGGTGTTTTTATACGTCAAAATATTTTTCACAATAAAAAGTCTACATGAACTGTTTTGTGTGTTTTCAGTTTTCCATATGTTACATGTAATGTTAATAAGTAAATAACAAGAAAGACAAAAAAATGAGATGGAGGAAACAGTTCTTTTAATCTTTACTATTTTTGTTCAACAGTCATGGAAGTGTTTATATCAAAATACTTATGCATCACTCCTCTTAGATGTAAAGGCTCATAGTCTGCTCTATAAATATAGAATGCATGTTGTAGAGAAAAACACACTGAAGCATAGAGGTCTGAGTCCAAGATGGTTGGACTGGGAGTTCCTGTGGTTTTCCTCTGACCTACTTAATTAAAACAGGTAAGTCAGTGACATAGTACAGGAAAGGTTATGCACTAATTTGTTATTTAGCACTAATTTTTCACAATAACTTTGGTATCTCCATTCAACAAACATTTTCAGGCTGTAGGAATTTTCCCATGACCACAGGAGCACCTATGTAGGAGAAGAGTGAAAACAGGATGTTAAGTAGAATTTTTATATAAAGGAAATGTTCTAGATAATCACGTCCTGTTATTGTTTAAGAATATACACAGAGCTGTCATAACATACAATAATGCAAGTGAAGAGGATTTTAAGACAGCTACTGTGTGGCATATAGAAAAGAAAATAAGGTTCACAGAAAACTGTTTGCTGCTCACAGTTACAGGTAATAAACGTTCTCAGTTACTGTTACTGTCACTAAAGGCTATGGCTCTATTAAATGCTGTATTCTGATGGGTCAGTCACATTACTAATGTTATTTCTGTAAAACACTGAAGAGCCCAGACATTATTTACGCATCACAACAACAGAGAAGACCCCCTCTCTCTGTCTTATTTCACTATCAGTTGCAACGGCCTGTTCAGTGTTACTTAGAAGTGAAAGTTATTTCACATCGGGGTTTTAGTTAATTCACGTCTCTGTAGTAACTGGCTCACTCTACATTACCCCTTACTAGACTCTATTTAATGCCAGTCTAAGCACTGCACGTCTGCTAACAGACACGCTAACATCGACAACAACAGGGGGAGAGGAACGGCAGAAAAACTTTAATTCGTCAACATAATAGCATTGAAGAAACAAACTTTATATACAGACCACTGAGAAACATCCCGGTTTATCCTTGGTCCTCGACTCTCTCCTGGTTCCTCTTATTTTCGGGTTCTGACTCAGTTAAAGTGTTCAGTGCTGCGGTCCTCATGTAGCAACACAGACGCTAACACAGGGCTCTGTTGACATGGTCACGCGCATGCGCCGACACGGAAATGCGGGGCGGTTTCAGCTTGGGCTCATTAACATATAGTTACGCCCACAAAATCCGAGCGTTCTGCAGACAGGAGGAGAGAGAGCCTGGAAATGATGATGCTGTGCTTGTTTTATTGGGTTTTTTGACCAAAGCATGCTACTAAGGCTTCATGAAGACATCAAAGATCCATATTACACTGCAGAAAAAGAGCATAATATGAGATCTTTAATACTAATCCAGTCATCATGCTTTTGATCCACTTGCATTCCTGGTCTGTCATCGCCAAATAGCAGAACCTTTGATGATATATCCTCTCCCAGTATCTCCTCCTCATCCTCCTTGTAATAATGTACTCCATCTTTTTAGATCATGTTAAGAAAACAGATTAAAACAGAGAAATATGGGCAATCACAGGTAAATCCTTAAGACACAGTGACTTACATTTATTCAGCGAGCCTCTCGTTCTCATTTTTCTTTTTTTTTAATTTCATGAGATTAGAGAAACCGGATGATGAGGCTGTTTGTTGTTGGCTTGTAAGATGTGCATCACACTTCCACCTCCCCCTAGTGCGCCACCACACCCATCTCGGTGCAGCCAGTCTAGCAAATTGCCAAACTGGCTGCACACAGCGGTGCGCCGGCATTATTACCACTGTGCCAGGCTCCGCTACCCTGCGCCACCCTGTGCTGTGCCAGGAAATTAGGGCCCAATATGTTAAACACATAAAAAAAACAGAATCCCTGCTAGTGAACAACTGAGTTCTTTGGGGATGCTCCTTTTTTCCTAACCACCTATAACAGCTGATCTGTTCATGTATGGATAATTCCAAACAGGTGTTTCTGAACATTCCTGAACTCTCCCAGTCTTTTCTGTTTGCCCCTGACCCAGCTTTTATGGAACCTGTTGCAGAGTTCAGAGTTGAGAATGTTCCCGAAGAACTTTGGAGTTTATCAGTTTGAACATTAACTGTCTTGTCTTTGTAATGCATTCAAATAAATATACTTTAGGTTAAAAAGGATTTGCAAATAATTATATTCTTATTTAATTTCCATTTACAATATGTTCCAACTCAACTGGATTAACAACCCCATGTCAGGGCCTGTGGTGCATTTGCTAAAATCAGAGGCCGCTGCTGCATTTGAATAAAGAGTTTGTAATTAAAAAAAAAAAAATCCAATTAAAATAATATTTTCTGCCTGGTTTGTTACTCAAAGCGACTCTTGGTATCAGCTTTCTTCTTCTTGCAATGCTAAAAAAAACTAAAAGGTAAAAATGATTTCACTTGAAATGCACTCATACTGAATAATTTAAGTACTTTTTGCTGTGCTGTTCAAAAAAAGAGTAATGGTGGTGTGATTTCCCATTATTTAGTTACAAAAAGTTCATTGTACACACACCCAAATAATAAGGGCAAAGGATCGTACAGTTTTTAACATCATTAGCTGTAAATGACTATCCATCAACATTTAAAAAGTCATATAAATTACATTAAGAACAATTTATCTTCCTTTGTATTTGCTGTGATTTTGAAGACTTTACTTCTCAGTATGGGGAAGTAATTCAGTTTTTTTTCACACTATTCCTCCGATATGGTAATTTGCCGATGCTCCCTAAGCCTCCGAGCCATCAGCTTCAGCGTATTGATGGCTCGTTTGGAGGAAAATGAGCTTATAGCTCAGTCTTCATTATAGTGATCAAAAAGAGGGGTCAGGTTTGGAACTATGTTCTTTTGTTGAGTTATTGAGCCACAAAGTCCGAATCTGTGAATATCTTTCTAAATATAGCCAAGTAGATGTTTCCTAGTTTGATCGAAAAGATGACTTAATTCTCATAATTTTTCGACTTTATTCTCGTAAATTTATGAGATTATTCTCATAACTTTTCAAATTTATTCCCGTAATTTATGAGATAATTCTCGTAACTTTATGACTTTAATCTTGTAATTTATGAGATTATTCTCGTAACTGTACGACTTTATTCACGTAACCTTACTTTTTTTTTAGTTTTCAACGTGGCCCTAATCCTCGGTCGTAGAAAAGTTACGAGAATCAAGTCAAAAATTACGAGAATAAAGTCGAAAAATTACATGAATTAAGTCATCTTTTAGATCAAACTAGGAAACTACCACGGAGGATTACGGCCACGTTGAAAACTAAAAAAAAAGTAAGGTTACAAGAATAATCTAATAAATAATGGTAATAAATACATAAAGTTACGAGAATAATCTTATAAATTTACGAGAATAAAGTTGAAAAGATACGAGAATAATCTCATAAATTTACAAGAATAAAGTCGAAAAATTACGAGAATAAAATTGAAAAATTACGAGAATAAAGTAATCTTTTAGATCAAACTAGGAAACATCTACTTGGCTAGACTCAATAACTCATCAACAAAAGGACATAGTTCCAAACCCAATCCCTGTTTTTGATCACTGTAATGAAGACTGTGAGCTATAAGTCTCGTTTTCCTCCAAAGGAACCGTCATGCGAGCCAGACAACTTCAATTGGTCTCAATACCCTGCCGCTGATGGCTTGGCGGCTTGGGGACCATCTGCAAATTACCATATCGGATGATAGTGTGAAAGGCAATTCAATGACTTCCCCATCATGAGAAGTCAAGTCTTCAAAATCAAAGCAAATACAAAGGATCATATGTTATTCATTCTACAGGTCATATTTTCTTAAAGACTTATGAATTGAACTATTTTACAGGACTTTCTCATTGAAAATAAATCAAATGCAATCAAAGTAATGAGATCTGCCCAACCAAGTCAGAATTAAACATGAATGGTGATCTACTCTTCTTCGAACTACAGCTCTTACTTTAGCAAGAATGTTATGATTTGATTTAAATGATGTTTTGTATATTTAATTGTGTTAATTAGTATGTATAGAAAATAATAACTGTGACTTTATTGTTGGTAATTCGTGACACTAAAGCAACAGTAATGATCAAACATCCCTTCATTATTATACTACATCTCCATTTTAAGAGACATTGTTCTTAATGTAATTTATATGACTTTCTAAATATTGATGGATACCCATTTACAGGTAATAATGATAAAAACTGTCATAACTTAACTGTTTTTGTTGCAGTGACACCAAAGTCAGCCTGATGATCACACATCCCTCGGGCTGGGTTTGGTGTCACTGTAGCCAAAAACAGTTAAGTTATTACAGTTTTTATAGTCATAACCTATTTATTAAAATATGCCAATATTTAAAAAAAATTATATAAAATACAGGAAAACTACTTATTTAAAGTAAGAGCTGTGGTACATGGCAGAAGGGATTTGTGGTCATCGGGCTTAATTTGGTGTCACCACAGCCATAAACACTTAAATTATTACAGTTTTTATATCCATAACCTATTAATGAATATGAGGAAGTTACTGAATTGTCTTTCACAACGTTCCTTCGATATGGTAATTTGCCAATGGTCCCTAAGCAGCCGAGCCATCAGCTGCAGCGTATTAAGACCAATTGAAGTCGTCTGGCTCGCATGACGGCTCGTTTAAGGGGAAAACGAGCTTATACCTCACAGTCTTCATTACAGAGATCAAAAAGAGGGGTCGGGTTTGGATCTGCGTTCTTTTGTTGATGAGTTATTGAGCCGCAAAGTCCGAATCTGTGAATATCTTTCTTAGTATACCCAAGTAGATGTTTCCTAGTTTGATCAAAAAGATGACTTGATTCTCGTAATTTTTTTTACTTTATTGTCGTAATTTTTTGACTTTATACTCGTAATTTTTCGACTTAATTCTCGTAAATTTATGAGATTATTCTCTTAACTTTATGACTTTATTCTCGTAACCTTCATTTTAACCTTGTAATCTTTTCTTTAGTTTTCAACATGGCCCTAATCCTTCGTCGCAGGAAACATCTACTTGGGTATACTCAGAAAACTATTCACAGATTCGGACTTTGCTGCTCAATAACTCATCAACAAAAGAACATAGTTCCAAACCCAACCCCTCTTTTTAATCACTGTAATGAAGACTGTGAGCTAAAAGCTCGTTTTCCTCCAAAGGAACCGTCATGCGAGCCAGACGACTTCAGTTGGTCTCAATACGCTGCCGCTGATGGCTTGACTGCTAAGGGACCTTAAGTGTAAGTCTTAGGGCTCTAATTTTGTAGACCAGACGCAGGCGCACCTACCCTCTTGCCGCACGGACAGGGTGTGACCAGCGCACTTTGCAAGTTTCCTGCAGTGCCAAGAGAGGCGCAGAGAGGCGCATCCACACCTCCGTCCCTGCCCCTCCGGGCAAGTGCCAGAGAGGGAGGAGAAAAGGCATGAGTGGGTTTAACACAGCCTAGTGCTGTCTTCACCAATCAAATGACCGCCTCTCCTTGCCTTTAAATGTGCTGGGGCCGAGGCGCAGCGTCTGATTGGTCTGAATGATCCCCGCCACCGTGGAAACAGTAGCGGAGACGGTCAGAGCCGCTGTCCCTTCAGCAACTGGGAGAACGGACTGGCCATCGGAGCGCCCATTGGGGCACCCATCGGAGCGCATCACCGTGTGGGCCAGCTCCTGGGACAGATGTAATCTGTTCCTTGGTTATTAATAGGAGTACAAAATTAAGAGACAGTTACACAGCAGCTGGCTTATCCAATTGTACTGCTTGTGATCCACCTGCACTCCTGGTTTGTCATCGCCAAATAGCAGAGCCTTTAGTGATATACCGTATATTCTCCCTGTGTCTCCGCCTCATCCTCCTTGCAATAGTGTACCCCATCTTTTTAGATCATGTTAAAAATAAAGACTAAAACAGAGAAATATGGGAAATCAGTGACATGCATTTATTTTCTCTTTTTTCTTTGTCTTTTTTCTCCCTCTTTTCTTCGAATTTCATGAAATGACAGAAGTCAGATATATACACAGTGTCAGATGTTAAGGGTGTTTTTTGTTGACTTGTAGGATGTGCATCAAACAAAATGTCATGGTACATATCTGAGAGTTACCTGAACAGTTGAAGAAACTACACATTAAGACACGGAAAACTACACTGTAAGACAACAGCACTTACACTTTAAGACACAGGTGTAACTACTACAAAGGTTCCGCAAAAAAGATGTGTACTTTTCGGAAAGTTGCCCTAAAAGTTGAGGAAACTACACTGTAAGAGACGGAACACTACACTGTAAGACGCAGGCTGTATTATAAAGTGCTACCGATGTTTCCTAGTTTGATCTAAAAGATGACTTAATTCTCGTAATTTTTCAAATTTATTCTTGTAATTTTTTAGATTATTCTTGCAACTTTATGACTTTATTCTCGTAATTTATGAGATTATTCTCGTAACTTTATGACTTTATTCAAATAATTTATGAGATTTTTCTCCTAACTTTACGACTTTGTTCTCATAACCTTACTTTTTTTCTAGTTTTCAACATGGCCTCAATCCCCCGTCATACTGAAACATACATTAAGAAAACATATTTTTACACTTTTTTTAACTTTTGATTATGAAATGTAACCGACCCTTTCTCTGTTCCATTATGTACCAGGTACCAGACAGTATCGTCTTTGTTTCAGGTCTTTTTCTGTAATCACTAAACTCAGTAGTAGAAAAGTTAAAATTATGGTGACAACTGTGACAACTAAAAATGTGACTAGTTCAGCTTTTTATTTTTTTCACCTTACTACTCCGATGATATGACAGAAAGTTGGACAAATTTACACAGAAACTCAGAACCATTGGTGTGTGATTATGAGAGGGAATGGCTGGGAATGGGTAGAAATAACCTGTGGTGCTAAATCAATTTTAGTCACCAGAAAGACAAGAAAAGTGCTCTAAAAGGTTAAGTTAATTTTTCTATTAACATTTACCATCCTTTGAGTCATGTTGATAAGTATGCAGTAACACAAAGTAATGGGTCAGACATTTTTTCTTCACAAACATTGAGAAAGCTTTCACATCCCAGATTATTCCTTTTGCCAAAGAGAAATAGTCAAGTTAAAATGCAAGCCCTGTGGCCTATTCATCTTTTTACCCTGTTGCAGCTTTTTAAGATTGTTCAGATTGTAGGTTATTGTCCCTTGACAAAATCCACCTTTTCTTTTTTCCCAGAAAAAGGTGTTGTTTGTCCACAGAGGAGTGAGTTCTGGGCGATTTGTCCTTTTTGTATCTGATGGTAAACATTATGAGTCAACAATGATGGAGGTAAATATAGTATCTTTATACTTGTGCTTTGATTTTGGTGTTTTATCCTTTTGTCATTTTGCAGGCAAAACAATAACTGATTCTGTTAAGTAGATCTTACAGAATTTGTGTATCCAGTTTATGCATTGTAAAATAATCATTTCTGTGAAAAAGATTTCACAGAATTTGTGTTTTCAATGTATGCATTGTAAAAATAAATTAGGTTAACTAAATGATTTCTTTGTAATGGTATAATTACCTTGACTAATTAATTTTTTTTTTTTTTCAAAAATAGCAATAGCAATAAAAAATAACACACATTTATGATATGAAGTATTAATCACAAAAGTAACTATTTTTCGATGACTGCAGTTGTAAACCATGTATTTGGGTCTGTATCATTCATTGGCAGGTTCTTGCCCAGGATCCTTACTTAAAGGCTGAGAACAACACAGGCATCACAGTCCTAAAAGGTGGCCACATAACCTTGACTTCTGCCAACCTCAGCGTCTCCAGCAACCTAGACATCCGAGACCCGCAGGAAGTGACATTTCAGGTTTTCCTTCCACCCAAACATGGTGTGCTCAACCTTAAAGATGAAGATGATGAGCCTGCTACAGACATAGGCTCAGTTCGGACTTTCACCCAGCAAGATTTAGTGGAAGAGCGACTTGAGTATCATCATGATGGCAGCCTGGAGTTATTGGACTGTTTTAATGTCACTGTCAGAGTAAAGGAGAAGAGGTCAGAAAGGAGACCTGACAGAGGGAGGGGGGAGGTACAGCTAGACATTGGGGTGCTGGTTCAAGTCTACTTGGAGAGTCACCAAAGGTCACCAATCATCATAAGTAACCGTCCCCTGCAAGTGACTGAGGGACAGAATGTCTCCATAAGCAGGGAGCACTTAGAGGTAACTATGACTTTAAACATGATGCAGATAAACTTCACTGGCTGATCACTTTCAGCCAGTTTGATTTCAAAAAAGTCACAGAATATATTTGAAGCATACTGTACCTGTAAATCATCTTGGATTTTTGTTATTCATGATAATGTACATTTTACTTTGACAGGTTGTTCATGAGAACAGCCAGCCCTCAGAGATTTTATATACCGTCCAAAGTCCTCCCACCCACGGATTTCTCCAGAGGCTTGCCCCTGATCTCAATACACTGCACCACAACAGAGGAAAGCAACACGTCTATCAAGTAAAGCAAACTTCTGTTTCATATTTTTTCTACCCAGGTTATAACCTTAGTAAAGCTGCAGAATCCCCTCATTATAGCATCTACACATAAACTTCTACTGTATCTGCCTATCCTTCTCTGTTCCTTGACTTACCCTCCTGACTTTTACAGAAACACCAGGTTTAGTACCTCTGTCACAAATCTCTTCCGAACCACACACTAAGATGTGACATTGTAACATCTTAACATTGGCATTTGATATTCTCTAATTTTCCTAAATACATGAAGCTCATCTTAAATGATGTGTTTCCCGCCCTTGTGATTGTCATCCCTGCCCTCATTGTTTCCACCTGTGTCCCATTACCTCATCTATAAGTAGTCTGGGTCTCCCTTTGTTCCCTTTGTCTGTTCGTCCTGTCCTGTCACGTCGTCATGCCAGAATTTTCAATTTTCCAGCCATTGCTGAGGTTTTCTTTGTTAACTTTTTTGATCTTGTGATTTTTTGTTCCTGCCTTTTGTCAGTAAAGACAATTCTTTGGTGCTGCTTTAAGTTGTGCGCTTGGGTCTTTTAGGGAGGTTTTTGTCAGTACGAACAGACCAGTTATGGACCCAGCCGACTCTGAAGCTTTTAAGCTCGCCCTAAAGAAGCAGGGTATCCGCTTACACCAGCATGATGAGCAGCTGAGCTCAATCAATCAAGGAGTGATGAGTCTTCACCAACAGCAAGGAGAGTTCCAGGCCTCAATTACTCAGCAAGTAAGCAACCTGACATAACAGTTACACCGTGTGCTTGCTTACCTTGGAACCTCAGCCTCACCACTCACCAATGCCGAGCCACCCACTGATGCTGCTGCACCGGCCCTCACCATATGTTCCTCCATGCCTGCCCCACGCCTGGCTGCTCCAGAGAAATTTTCCGACGATTTCAGAGACTGCCAACCTTTTCTGGTACAGTGACCTTCATTTCAACCAGCATCCAGCTGCCTATCCCACTGAACAATCCAAGGTAGCTTTCATGATTTCCCATTTAACGGGGAGAGCCGCAGCTTGGGCAACAGCTGAATGGTCAAGAGACTCACCCATTTGTAAATCACAGTTACAATTTACTGACTCTCTTAAGAAAGTATTTAACCACACCGCTCCAGAAAGGGAAGCAGCTCGAGCATTAGTTCACTTTAAACAGAACCAGCGACGAGTAGCAGACTATGCTATAGAGTTCCGGACATTGGCTGCAGACAGTGGCTGGAATGATTCAGCGCTTCATGATGCCTTTTTGCATGGACTTCCAGATCCAATAAAAGACCAACTGGCTCCCTTAGACCTCCCCATGGACCTCAACTCCACCATTGCCATGGCAATCCGCATTGACAACAGACTCCAGGAAAGGCTGAAAGAGAAGCAGATGAGTGTCCCTCACCCGCCTCTCCACATGGGGCATTCTGCCCATACTCACTGAAAGGGAGGTCCTCGAACTTATCGGTCCATGAACTCAGAGATGTCAGCAAGTTTCAGTAGCTTGGAGGAGCCTATGCAGCTGGGACGCACTAAGCTATCTTCTACAGAAAGACAACGCCGCCTGCGTGAGGGGAGGTGTTTCTACTGTGGGCAGCTAGGACATCTTCTGGCTGCTTGTCCAGTAAAAGACAAGGCTCATCAGTGAAAAAGAGGGTGCTGGTGAGCCGTATGACTTCCTCTGACTACCCTGCTCGCAAGCTGACAAAGGTAAACATAGAAATCAGAAATGAGTCCTTTCCTGGGGGTACTAGTTGATTCAGGGGCTGATGAAAGTCTGATTGACTGGGGGTTAGCCAGAAGACTAGGCTTAAAGTATTTCCCCTTACCACAGCTGTTATCAGCTAGTGCTCTTGATGGAAGACTTTTGTTTGACGTTTCCCATCTTACTGAGCCTGTTAAGATGACCATTAACCAGACACATAGTGAACAGTTTCCATCTTTTTCACTCTGCTCAGCATCCACTGATTCTTGGATTTCCTTGGCTTAAGAAACACAACCCACATATTGACTGGGAGTCAGGGATAATTGAGAGGTGGGGGGAAGCCTGCAAACATCCATGTATTCAGGGACACAAAGGCCATGATAGGCCTAAAGACTATGCTTCAGAGAACCCAAGTAAAGACTTTCCTGACTTGTCCAAGGTACATTCATGCTATCTAGACTTGAAGGAAGTTTTTAATAAAACCCGAGGTACTTCCCTACCACCACATCGAGCTTATGACTGCACTATTGACTTGCAGCCAAGTGCTACTATTCCCAAGGGCAGACTGTACTCCCTCACAGGTCCAGAGAAGGAGGCCATGAAGGAGTACATCTCGACATCCCTCCAAGCTGGTTTGATTCGCCCATCCTCCTCACCTGCTACAGCGGGCTTTTTCTTTGCAGAAAAGAAGGATGGATCTCTATGCCCGTGCATTGATTACAGCCCATTGAACAACATCACCATCAAAAACAGGTACCCCCTCTCATTCATGTTGACAGCATTCGAACAGCTGCACAGAGCAAAGATTTGGATGAATGGAAGACGGGCTTCAACACCCCTACAGGTCATTATGAATACTTGGTAATGCCCTTTGGCCTCACTAATGCTCCTGCGGTGTTTCAGGCCAAGGTAAATGATGTTCTCAGAGACTCTTTGAATATGTTTGCCTTTGTCTATCTGGACGATATACTGATCTTTTCCCCAGATGAAGAAACATATGTTAAGCATGTTTGTCAGGTCCTCCAGCGCCTCCTGGAACAACAACTTTTTGTGAAAGCAGAAAAATGTGACTTTCACATCAGATCAGTCTCCTTTCTAGGATTTGTCATCGCTCCAGGTCAGGTTAAGATGGACCCTGCAAAGGTTAGTGCTGTGGCTAATTGGCCAACTCCCACAACATAGAAGGAAGTTCAACAATTTCTAGGTTTTGCTAACTTTTACCGCAGATTTATCAGATATTAAGTGCTATTGCTGCACCTTTGCATGCGCTCACCTCTGTTCATGTTCCGTTCAAGTGGAATCCTCAGGCAGAGGCTGCCTTCCAGAAGCTCAAACCATGTTTTCCACGGCGCCTATTCTCACTGTTCCTGACCCTCAGTTCGTGGTGGAGGTGGACGCATCCAGTGAGGGTCTTGGTGTGGTCCTTTCTCAACGGTCTGCTAAGGATGGCAAGCTCCACCCCTGCGCCTTCTTGTCCCGTAAATTTACCCAAGCTGAGAGAAATTATGATGTAGGGAACAAAGAACTTTTGGCAGTTAAGGAAGCACTAGAAGAATGGAGACATTGGATGGAGGGGGCCGAGAACCCATTTCTCATATGGACTGATCATAAGAACTTGGAATATATCAAGAAAGCTAAAAGACTTAATTCACGTCAGGCCAGGTGTACTTTGTTTTTTAATAGATTTAACTTCATTTTGTCCTACCAGCTTGGGTCAAGAAATGTTAAACCAGATGCATTGTCTCGGCTTTTTCAGTCTCAGCCTGATGCCAAAGAACCTGAACCCATCCTTCCACTGAACCGTGTGGTCGGAGCGGTGACTTGGCAAATAGAATCTGAGGTAAAGCAAGCGATTGGTGAGAACGCAGTACCTCGTGATCGTCCACCTAATCGTCTGTTTCTGCCTGAGGCGGATACCTCTTTGCAAACTGTCATCCTGGGGTGAAGCGTACTCTGCTTGTGATTAAGCAGAGGTGCTGGTGGCCGGCTATGGAGAGGGCAGTGAAGGACTACGTGGAGGCCTGTCCTGTTTGTGCTCGCAACAAAACACCCTCGACCTCGCCCAGTGGTTTACTGCAGCCTCTGCCCATTCCCAGTCGGCCTCGGTCAGACATATCCCTGGATTTTGTTACTGGACTTCCCATGTCACAAGGTAACACCATCGTCTTGACGGTGGTGGACAGATTTTTGAAAATGGTTCAGTTCATCCCTTTACCCAAATTGCCCTCAGCCATAGAAACTGCAGAAACTATGTTGACTCATGTTTTCAGGGTTCATGGATTCCTCAGGGATATTGTGTCTGACCGGGGCCCTCAGTTCGTGTCTCGGTTCCGGAGGGAATTCTGCACTTTGATTGGAGCTACTGTAAGCCTCTCTTCTGGATACCATCCACAGTCCAATGGGCAAACAGAGAGGCTAAACCAGGAGCTTGAAACCTGCCTACGATGTCTGGTCTCCCAGAACCCCTCCTCCTGGAGCAGACGTATTATTTGGGTAGAATTTGCACATAATTCTCTGCCCACCTCAGCCACCGGCTTGACCCCATTCCAATGTTGCTATGGGTTCCAACCGCCGTTGTTCCCTGAAAGGGAGAAGGAAGTGGCGGTCCCCTCAGCCCATGCCCTGATCCGCCGCTGCCACAGAGTTTGGACTGCTGCATGTCAAGTCCTTATGCGCAGCTCAGCACAGATGAAGAAGGCAGCTGATCAACACCGGGGTCAGGCACCTGCATACAAGTCTGGGCAGAGAGTGTGGCTCTCCACTAAGGATTTACCTCTTCATGTGGCATCCAGGAAGCTGGCTCCCAGGTTTGTGGGTCCTTATCCCATCTCAAAAATTGTTAACCCTGTGTCTGTTCACCTTCGCCTCCCCAGGTCTCTTTGAGTCCATCCCACCTTTCTTGTTTCAAAGGTCAAGCCAATCAAAGAGAGTCCATTGGTCCCGGCAGGCAAGCCCCCTCCACCCCCCTGCATGGTAGAAGGAGGTCCGGTATACACAGTATACCAGACCTATAATAAGAGGCAAAGACTAGAACACTTGAATGAGGCTTGTGGTGGAACAACATATTATAACTTGGCCTTCATCTAAGTCACATCACTAGACAAACACAGTCTGCTTAAACTAATACTGCACAAAAAATTAAAAGTTTTCATGTTTTTATTCGACACTATGTAAACAGTCAGTGCAGGCTGGAAAAAGAATGTGAACCCCTAGGCTAAATAATTTTCCAACAGCCAGTTGGAGCCAGGAGTCGGCCAACCGGGGGTCCAATCAGTGTGATTAGATAGGATGTGTTGGCCAAAGCTGCCCTGCCCTAAAAAACACACACCGGCTGTGAGTTTGCTGTTCTCAACAGGCATTGCCTGATGTGTAACATGCCTCATACAGAAGAGCTCTCAGAAGATCTACGATCAAGAATTGTTGACTTGCATGAACCTGGAAAGGGTTACAAAAGTATCGCTGAAAGCCCTGATGTCCATGTGTCCACACTAAGACAGACTGTCTGCAAATGGAGAAAGTTCAGCACTGTTGCTACTCTGCCAAGGTGTGGTCATCCTGTAGCGATGACTGTGAGAGCACAGTGCAGAATGCTCAGTGAGCACCTGGATGTTCCACAGCACTACTGGCAAACTATCTGTGGACAGATGAAACCATAATTAAGTTGTTTGGTGGGAACACACAATGCCATGTGTGGAGAAATAAAAGCCCCGGTACACCAACATCAAAGCCTCATCCCAACTGTGAAATATGGTGGAAGGAGCATTCTGGCTTGGGGCTGCTTTGCTGTCTCAGGGCCTGGACGGATTGCTGTCATCGACAGAAAAATTAATTCCCAAATTTATCAAGACATTTTGCAGGAAAACTTCAGACCATCTGTCTGCCAACTGAAGCACAACAGAGGATGGGTGATGCAACAGGACAACGACCCAAAGCATAGAAGTAAATCCACTATGGAATGGCTTCAACAGAAGAAAATACGGCTTTTGGAGTTGCCCAGTCAGAGTCCTGACCTCAACCCGATTTAGATGTTGTGGCATGACCTCAAAAGAGCAATTCACACTAGACATCCCAGGAATATTGCTGAACTGAAACAGTTTTGTACAGAAGAATGGTCCAAAATTCCTCCTGACCATTGTGCAGGCCTGATCTACAACTACAGGAAACGTTTGGTTGCCAAAGGAGAGTCAACCAGTTATTAAATCCAAAGGTTCACATGCTTTTTCCACTCTGCACTGTGACTGGTTATATTGTGTGTCGAATAAAAACATGAAAACTTATATTTTGTGCAGTATTAGTTTAAGGAGACTGTGTTTTTCCAGTGATGTGACTTAGATGAAGATCAGACCATATTTTGTGACCAATTTGAGCAGAAATCCAAGTAATCCCAAAGGGTTCACATACTTTTTTCATGCAACTGTAGAGCAGACACCATCAGGTAGTGTCTATGTAAACATCCATGTTGGGAGTAATACATTACAAAAGTATTGTGATTACCGTAATGCGTTCCTTTTTACTGTAACAAAGTAATGTAAGGCATTCCAAAAAAAAACGGCAAAATTTTACTCTGTACAATTGTCAGTGAAGCAAGTTACAATGCATTTTTAATTTAACCCTAAATTAAGGTGTTTTTTTTATTGTTTGTTTGTTTGAATACAAATTTGCAAAATACTCTGTGAGAACAGCGGAGGAGAGAAGTCCTGTGCTAGGTCTAAAGTTAAAGTATATGTCTAATACAATTTACCAGAATTTTACAATAGCTTATGTTGTGTTTGTTCACATGTTGTTGTTTTTTTTGGGGGGGGGGAGGGGGGGGGGGTGTCACTAAAAAGAGCAAAAAGCTATAATAAGAGGCAAAGACTAGAACACTTGAATGAGGCTTGTGGTGGAACAACATTTTATAACTTGGTTACAATGGAATGAATTAGACATAAGCCAGGACTGTCTAAACATTTTTTAAAAATTTAGTATAGAAAAATATAAATGGTAAATGGACTTGAGCTTATGTGAGCCTGTGTGACTGTCTCATAAGCACAGAGTAAGAGCCATGTGTTACTTTTTGTTTACCATTGTCTTTATTTTTGTACCTGGCCACTAGAGGTCAGAGCAGCATCATGGGATGCATGCTGAGGTGGCCGCAGGTGTTAAATGTTCAGGTTGATTAACAGAAAGGGTTCTGGAGGTGAAGGAGCAAGACAGTTTTCGATTGTGTTCGGGTTTCTTTGTATTATTTTCATATCTCTGTTTAGGGCTTACTGGAAGCAGACGAGAAAAAGTTTTTTTATTATTATTTAATGTTACATACGGCTTTCGGTTTGTTTACTTTATAAAACTCGACACACATCAAACTTTTCACCCACTATCAGATGGTAGAAGCTACAACGGACTTTAGCCGCTACATTTTTTGTCGAAGACTCGCTCGTTTTGGATATTAGAAGCAGCGCGTGGGTTTGGAAACGCCGTGTTGATTCATTGAGGACCGTGCGATTCGTGGACGGATTTCGCCGCTGTGCTGACTGAGGGGCTGCGAGAGGACAAAGCTGACTGAGGGCGTCTTGTGCTCGCTTGACTGGAGCTACACCGGAGCCGCTGGAGGGTTGTCGGGGCAAGCTACAGAGCCAGGACGTCGGATCACCTGCCGGTCAACGTATGGGGTATGTCAGCGCTGACACAAATGGCCATTAAGTTGTGTGCACACAAATAAATAAATAAATAAATCCAATGCATTGGTTGCAACTGTCTTTCATCAACTTTGCGCGTGAAGACGTGTTGGTTTGGCCTACAATTAAAATACTTTGACCAATCATGGAACAGGAAAACACGCAACCTAAAAATGCGCGTAATGATGATGAACTGCGGATATGGAGTTAGATCAGTCTCATAATAAATAAATGCACACAGAAGGATTCACAAATGTGTACTGGGATTAATACATAAATGTCTCTCAACTTACATATATTTTTCAAAGTTCACAAATGTATTTCTGATGCACACACAAATATTACTTGTTTTATATATTTATAATGGAAATCCACAAATGTCTATATTTAAAATAATTTGCAATTTTCGTTTAAAACATGTATGTATATTGTGATATTTATTCACAAGCTGTTGAATCTGCATTCACAAACTGCTCGGCATTTGTGAACATCACTGCATTTGTGTGTGAACCTTTTTGAGACTCCCTTGACGTCTCGAGCCACAAATGCATTTTTTTCAACAGGGAAGTATCTGTAGCCAATCAGATATCTCCCTCCTTTCAGCCAATCACAAGAATGCACCCCACATGGGGTGGGATGTACTTTTCAGCCAATCATATGAAGGCATCTGCACAGCTTAACCGACACATTGGACTGAGAGAACGAAGTTGTCATCCAAGTGGACATGGCGTCAGCAGCTCCCTGGTTATCTGCAAAGTGTAAATGAAACATTATCCGGGTTTTCTGTGGTTTCTTAAGTTGCGAGGTTTGCTGACATAGGTGGAGAATTGTATGAAATGTGCAACTACTGCCAGTGCCAGCGGGGTAACCCGGTTTGTAATGCCGCCAGTGCTATCAGGGCTAACACTATCCACCAACGCTAGTGCTAGCGGGGCTAAACCGGCATCTACCTCTACCAGGACATAACCTACATTAACAATGGAAGCTGGCGCTGTAATAAAACCCTCTTTAAATCAGCTGGAAAAGCATTGTTATTGAATTGACATCACTAGTAGACTTTTTGTAGACATGTGTTAATCACAGAACAGAAAGGCCCTGTATACAGCACATTCTTGAACCTCAAGTTCAAGAATGAGGACAAAAGGTTTCAAACCTTTGTTGCAAATAGGGTAACGACCATAAGGGATTCTTCAAATGTTTTTCAGTGGAAATGCATTCCCACGTCACAAAATCCAGTAGGTGATGCTTCAAGAGGTTTGAAGGCAGAAAATCTAGCCAACCAGAGATGGATTGAGGGTCCAGGGTTTCTGTGGGAACCTGAAGAAAGGTGGCCAACATGCCCTGTGGACATTACTGTCCCTGCTGATGACCCAGAAGTCAAACAAAAATTTATGGTGAATGCGACTGTTGTGGACAGTGTGAATAGCACTCATCACCTGATCACATATTTTTCTGACTGGCAGAGGCTAAGGGTCACTGTAGCTTGGTTCATCAGGCTGAAGGACATTCTGCTGAAGTTAAGTAAGCAAAGAAAACAGTTGGAGCTGGCAAGCGTGACTGCTAATGGAGCAGCTTTGTTGGACGTGCACAAAGAAATGCAAGCCATCAGAGCTTCATTTGGTAATCAAAGAGTGACACAGGATGATCTCTCACGTGCTGAGACAGCAATCATTTCTTTTTGCCAGCAACAGGTGTTCCATCAAGAAATCACTGCATTGAGGAATAACTTGGAAGTAAAAAAGGGAAGCAGCATATGCAGACTGGATCCAATCTTGAAAGGAGGTCTTCTGAGAGTCGGAGGTCGACTGAATAAAGCAGCCATGCCTGAAGACATAAAACACCCACTCATCTTGTCAAAAGACACACATGTCTCCAATCTAATATTCTGTCACTTTAATGAAAGACTTGGCCATAGAGGAAGAAATCATGTTCTTTCCAGTGTCAGGAAAAAGTACTGGATCACAAACGCCAATTCTGCTGTACGCCAAATCATAGGAAGATGCAAATTCTGCAGGCGTTACAGAGGAAAAAACGGCAAACAAAAGATGGCAGATTTGCCCACATAAAGAGTTGTTCCAGATCTCCTGCCTTTTAGCAACGTTGGTGTGGATTATTTCAGCCCCATTGATGTCAAAAGAGGACGCAACATTGTGAAGAGGTATGGAGTGATCTTCACTTGCATGGCAAGCAGAGCCGTTCACTTGGAGGTAGCCTACTCTCTTGATACAGACTCCTGCATTAATACTCTTAGAAGATTCATCTGTAGGAGAGGACAAGTTTCTCATTTGAGATCTGACAATGGGACCAACTTTGTGGGGGCAGAAAGGGAGTTAAGGGAAGCCTCAGCCTCTTTAAGTCACAACCGCATTTAAAGAGCCATGGCACAAAGAGGAAGTAAATGGAGTTTCAATCCACCTGCTGGTTCACATCATGTCGGTGTGTGGGAGGGCATTATTCGGATGATCAGAAAAATTTTGAGTCCTGTCCTCCACCAGCATACCTTGGATGATGAAGGATTTCAAACTGTGCTCTGTGAAGCTGAGGCTATGCTAAATGATCGCCCCATCACAAATTGTCAAAAGACCCAAATGACCTTCAGGCATTAACACCAAATCACTTGCTTCTCATGAAGGGGAAACCTGTTCTACCACCAGGATTGTTTGAAAGGACAGATATTTATACAAACAGACGATGGAAGCAAGTCCAATATATTGCTAATCTTTTCTGGAAAAGATGGGTTCGTGAATATCTACCACTGCTACAGGAACGGCAAAGATGGATGAAGGAAAAGAGGAGTTTTAAGCCTGGAGAAGTTGTTATTGTGGATTCCACGGGACCACGAGGATCCTGGCTGCTAGGAAGGATATTGAAAACCTACCCAGATAAAAGGGGTCTTGTTCGGTCTGTCAGTCTTCAAACTAAGACGAGTAGGATTGAAAGACCTGGAACCAAAATCTGTCTTTTGTGTGAAGCAGCAGATTAAATGTTCATTTAGGTTTCAACTTTGTGCATGGGCCGGTCATGTAATGAGAATGTGTGTAAATAAGAAGTTTTTGCATTCGTTATATGTGGGTATATTGCACTATTGGGTTGTTCTTTGTAATTTAATGGCTCCTTTAAATATTGTTGAATAATTGTTCTGTCTTCTTCCAGAAGCAATTGGGGGCTGGCGTGTAAGAGTCATGTGTTACTTTTTGTTTACCATTGTCTTTATTTTTGTACCTGGCCACTAGAGGTCAGAGCAGCATCATGGGATGCATGCTGAGGTGGCTGCAGGTGTTAAATGTTTAGGTTAATTAACAGAAAGGGTTCTGGAGGTGAAGGAGCCAGACAGTTTTCGATTGTGTTTGGATTTCTTTGTATTAGTTTCATATCTCTGTTTAGGGCTGACTGGAAGCAGATGAGAAATAAAAGTTTTTTTTCTTTAATGTTACACACAGCCCTCGGTTTGTTTACTTTATAAAACTCGATGCACGTCAAAATTTTCACCCACCATCAGACGGTAGAGGCTACAACGGACTTTAGCTGCTGCAGACAGAGATGAACAACAAATCAGAGCCCAACATCAATGTAGAGGAGGGTATGGACAGGACATGGAGGTATAGATTGTCATTGAACTGCCAACATGTGTGCACTTCTGAAGGGAGCCTTGGCTGCAATAAAAAAACATTCACTCTACAACCGCGAAAGCATGGGAATATGAGCGCAAAGGGTTCCTCATGGTGTTCGGTCAGCAAAAAACGTGCAGCGCACGGTACAGAATCCAGAATCACTGTGTGTGTTTAATGTAATTCAAACATTGTCTTGTTGGCTCATGTGCACAGTAGGGATGTAACGGTATGAAAATTTAATACCACGGTTATTGTGACCAAAATTATCATGGTTATTATTATCATGATATTGTTTCAGTGCGCTCAAAATGTTCAAAAAGTACTTTTACACAGTCTTGAAATAATTTAACCCCTTTAATATTCTAATTTTAACAGTTATTTTGGGTTTTTTTTGTCAATAACTGTCAGGAAATGTCCTATAAGTAAAATTTTAAAAACCTTTTTCATTAGAAAAAAACTGTTCTGGCAAGTATTTATCATTATTATGTTATTAATGCTTAAACTGTGTGTAATTACAAGAAAACAAACGGATTTGTACTTTAAACAGGTTTCTCTTTATAAACAATTGTAAATGAGCATGTTCAAAGTCTTCGGCCAAAAAAAAGTTTAACCTGTTTTAAAAACACTCCCACATTTTAGTTGGGGGGTGTGAAAACTTGTAAGAGTCTGAGCGATGCTCCAGGTGCTGGACTTTCAGAGGCCGAACAATGCAAACTGCTCCTCTGTCTGTGAGAGACGGCTGCTTCACCAAGGAGCAGACACACATAGTTCAGGCTTTTCCAAGTAAAGAGCAGCATCACCGTGAGTTGTTGAAACAGTGTGGAAATCAAACACGATATAACGGTAATTTTAACAGGACACGGTAATGATTACCGTGGGAAATTTTATCGCGGTTTACCATTTTACTGGTAACCGTTACATCCCTAGTGCACAGTTTAAATGAACACATCTATTTATAAAACTACTAGTCAGCCTTTTGGTCAATTAAAACCCATCTTTCCTGAGCAGTGCAGCTCTTGTTTACACTTAATTGTTCTAAATGATAAATTCATCCTGAGGTATCCTGCACCACTATTTTCCATGATATAAGAGAAATCTGTAAAGGATCAAGCTCCAAATGTAGTCCACAAGCGCAGTGGTTCTCAACCTGTGGATCGAAGCCCAAAAGTGGGTCACAGAGCTGTTTTCAGTGAACGTTGCATAAATCAGGTAAAAATGTGATAAAAATGTCTTCATTGTTCAGAGGCCCTGAGTGGATAAACTTTCATACATTTGTTGTGCTGTAATAAGTACATATTAGCTGTTCTCTCAGGATCTCGACATGTCCTGTAATCTTAGCACCTAAATCAGGGTTTTCCTATGATGAACTTTGACTTGAGGTGTCTAGAAAACAATCAACATGTAAATTTTATAATGGGAACTGTAAGATTCATGGATGTGTGTTCTCCTAGTGGTCTTATTATTTAATGTTTAAACCATTTTTCCATTTTCAGTTACAAATTAAAGTAGTTGATCTTTTTAATATTTGGGTAATGATGACTGTTGAGATGGTGATTGTTTCTCAGGATAGAGCTGTAAGAGCTATCCCTTCAGTGTATGTGTTATCTGGAAAATGAAAATATCAATATTTACTGCCAATTCACAAATTAACAAATGATAGAAGCTTTTACATGTTTCCAGCAAAAGGACAGAGTCACTCCCAGAATTAACCTTGTTTGACAAATCTGTCATCATACTGGACATCAGTGATCATCAACAGGTGGCCTTGAGGTCTCATCAGACCCTCCACAGCTCCCTAACCAGCCCCAATACATCAAGTAAAAAAAAAAAAGTGAGCGGGGAATTGGTTGTATTTTGAAAATAATGTTTTTTCATTGATTCCCTACAGCTGTAAATACAACCCCAGATACTTTGTTATACATTCATACTGTGCTGTAATTCTTCTTCATTTTTCTCTCAAAATGCACCAGATTGATGATTTTAAATACGAAATACTCGAACTTTCTTCTGGGGGAGCACGCCCCCTCGCCCCCCTAGAGAAGTCATAGCCTCCTCACTTTTTTCACCCCTGATCTGTTTTCATGCCTTATATTTTTACCCTTGTGTAGCCTATATAGCTAGTTTTACTTTCAGTGGTTCCCTTGTCTTAATTGATCTCCTCATGTGTTTCCCCTGTCTTAATTACATATATAATAAGCTAGGTTACAATTAACCACTTGGGTATGGAGTTTTGGGACATGTCAGGAAGCCCAGATGGCCCATATACCACTGGATTACCCCACTCAGTTGGAAAAAAATATCTGTGCAGAAGAGAGGGGAAACATTGATGGCTTATTCCCAAACTTGGACAAAAAGCAAGAGTAATCCGCATAAAACGCTTGAACATTATTGGACTGGGAAGATGAGCCCAATATGCTTTGTAAATCTGGCCTCGATATAGAGCAGAAAACACAGTAAATTAGGGCAATCTGTCCTTGTTTCAGTAGAGATCCATGCACTAGCTACATGTTTTTGTATAGGTTATGATCAATTTACTTTTGCTAATTTTATACCGGCCAATTAAAATGGACTCCAGGCCACATATTGCCCCAGTTCGCAATATGGAATGAATGAATGAACTTACAGGTGTACTCAGCGATCTTCTAATCTTCTAATCTAATGCAGTATTTGTGAAATTCACCGTATTTCTCCTCTCCATCCACAAGATGTCCCCACTGACAGCATGTTGAAAAAAAAATCTGGTCTCAATATACAGCCTTGGCTCTGAATTTCAGCCGGAAAATACTGGGGCTCGGGCCGAGTTACCAAAACAAAGTAAACCCCCCAACATCCAGGGGGCGATCATTCTCATGCGCAGATCAGGCAGAAGACGGAGGGGGAGTCGTAGTTTGCGTAGCGTGCGCAGTTAGCGTAAGAGAGAGATACAATAGTTGCGGTAGCAATGGCTGAAAACAGCCCAAATGAAAGAGGTCAGAGGAGTGAAAAGTGAAAAAGGACTATGACCATGAAAGAGCGAAGCCCCGGGTCAACATTGGTGTTGCTTTCTGACAGTGGAGCGAACACCGCCAATTGAAAGACCTGAAAACGGACGCGGATGTCGCCGTCCGTCTGCTGGATAGGTAAGCTAAGCAACATTAGCTTTGTGGTGCTTCACATAACAGTAACAGCCGTCAGGCAATTCATCTTATTGTATAATCTGCCAAAATGTACTGTTGTTGTGATGTTTTTAATAACGGCAGTCGAGTTGTCTGACAAGTCAGGGTTTCCTTAGCTACGTCAGCTATGCAGTTTTCTACGGCCGTTTCCATGACGATGCACGTCCATCAGCTTTCGTGATGGACCCTCCGCTCGTTTTCTCCCACATCGCTGACTACACCTTTAATTTATTCAGAAAACCTCACTGAGATTAAAATATTAATTTGCAAGAGTGTTCTGGCCAAGACAGGCAGCAGCACATGTACAAAGCTGCAGACATAAAACAATTACAGACACCATCGTAAGCTTTTGTACTGACTGTTTATATTTCCCATCACATTTTACTTCAATCCAGCATGTTGCAAATACAAGTCATTAAAAAAGGACTGCAGAGACCACTTTAGTTCAGGTTATTATTTTTTGTCTTCAATGCAGGGCATCAGAGAGCAGCTAATAGACTCGTTTACCCAGGATGATATCAACCAGGGACTTATCATCTACCATCATGAGGCTGATGCAGGAGGTCACCACGACTCTGCTCTGATGGAGGTGACCAGCTGGGTCACAAAGGTGCAAACTATCACGCTAGAGATTGACATCGTCCCTCTTCTGCTCCACCTGCAGGTAAAGAATGTGTGTTAAAGTTTTTGTTATGTCCATAAAAACAAAGCGAACAAATCACAAACTCAGAAACAAACACATTGATGAAAACTTTGTTTGTCTCGGTCATATCTATAGGTGTCTGATTTGACCCTTGATGAAGGCTCGTCCATACCGCTGACCTCTGATGTTTTTATAGTCACTGATAATCACTTCTCAGGGATGAACTTCCTTTATCAGGTCATTACTCCACCGCTATATGGACACTTAGAGCACAGCCGGATTCCAGGGATGCCCATCACTGCCTTTACTCACACTGAGGTTCGACTGTTTTCTCTCAACTGGTATCAGAAGAATTTAGGTTCCTAAAGTCTGGGGGGTGTTTAGTTTATTTGATTACTGATTTCTGAAAAAAAGCACCTTGACTGGAGAATAACTGTGTGTCTGTGTTGCAGCATGCTTTATCAGACTGGCATAGAAGTAATCTTTTGTGTTCCTCACTCTTGTTTTCAGGTGGAACGTGAGTACATCTTATACATCCATGATGGCAGCGAGACACAAAGGGACAACTTTACCATTTTAGCCAACCAAACAGAGATCAGAAAGCACAGCCTGCCCTACACTGTTGACATCCAGATTACCCCTGTCAATGACGAGATTCCTTTTGTTATTAACAACAAGGGCCTGAAGGTGGGAACATCTGTTTTGAAACTGAATGAGTCTTACTGAAATAATTGTTTTTTAAGTTAACTTTATTTTCAAACTGCCTGCCTCACCTTAACCACTCCCGTTGCCAGTTAGCACATCCTTTGCACTCATCATCCCTGTACACTGTCTATGCAGGCTTGTTTGAATTAGCTTTCATTACTTACTTTAGTGTCAACTTCTTCATGTTTGATTTTTACTTATTTCTTAAGAAAATAAATTTTCCTTCATTTTTTGTATGTATATCTTTGTAATTGCTACACTTTTATGTTGGTACATAGAGAGCAAAATAAGCCATTGCTAAATTCTGTCTAAGTGTTGTATGGTCAACTAAAAAAGGACTCAGAGAGTACAAGCCTCTGTCAAAGTAGCTCACATATTGCTGCTGCACCCATAAGCAATTGTTTCATGATAAAGTTACCATCATATTTTATTTCCTTGATCTTGAAAACCTACACTTGGAATCATGTTTACATCATTATTAGTTTGCCAGTTATTGAGCAAAACGTTTGTTTGTTAATGGTGGTTATCTGGATCACTACCAAAATCTAATCATTGTTTAATTGGGCCATTACCAACATCCCCTGAAAATTTCAGAGAAATCATGCCGTAATTTTTGCAGAATCTTGCTAACAAACAAAAAAATGTAAACTGACAAAAATTCACCCTCATTAGCGAAGGTAATAAAGCAGATTCTAATTGTGATGAGCACCTGTTTATTTGTGAAAAGGGTGACACAAATTAAAGTGTATCCAGCAACATATTCATCAACTAGGATTTGGATGCAAAAACTTTTGAGTAGTGCTTATAGTTGAAAATTATAATATGTAAACTAAAAGTTGTCACCACATAGGTTAATTATGTATTTTGTAGTTCTCTGTAGAGAGAACAACAATCACAACTATAAAAGACTCATCAGGGAAGCCTACCAATTCGCCAGAGGAAATAAACAAAATATTCAAAAAATTTTACGCTAACCTTTACTCATCGACAAATGAACCTAGACAGGAAGACATCGATTTATTTCTCAACAACGTCAAACTTCCAAAGATTGCTCCAGAACAATCAAAAGCTTTAGATACACCAATAACAGAAACAGAACTTTCTGCAGCCCTTCACCTTATGCCAAATAACAAAGCTCCAGGTCCTGATGGCTTCCCTGCTGAATTTTATAAACAATTCTGGCCAATTCTATCCCCTCTCTTTATGAGAGCAATAACTGAAATAAAATTAAAGTCTAGATTTCCAACGCATATGAATACAGCAGAAATTTCACTCATCCAGAAACCTAATAAAGATCCAACTCTGCCATCAAACTATCGTCCCATCTCCTTAATCAATGTAGATATAAAAATCATCAGTAAAGCTCTAGCACACAGGATAGAAAAAATAACTCCTTTTATAATTCACCACGATCAGACTGGTTTCATCGAAGGTAGACAGTCATCCAGTAACACCCGTGGATTATTCAACTTAATCCATTATTCATCTTTACAAAAGGTAGACACCATCATAGCAACATTAGATGCAGAAAAAGCTTTTGACAGAGTAAACTGGAAAACTCTCTTTAGTACTCTTAAAAAATTTGCCTTCGGGGACTCATTTATTCACTGGATTAAAATTCTGTACACTGCTCCTTCAGCTACTGTCACCACCAATGGACTAACCTCACAGAGATTCACACTACATAGGGGTACAAGGCAGGGATGCCCACTCTCCCCTGCACTATTCACCCTCTTTATAGAGCCTTTGGCAGCAGCTATACGTCAGAATGTTCGCATCAAGGGAATTCAGACATCCCAAATCCAACACAAGATTAGTTTGTATGCGGACGACATTTTACTGTTTCTACAAGACCCTCAATCGTCTCTGCAGGAAACAGTGAATCTCATTGAATCATTCTCCAAGATTTCAGATTACTCAATAAACTGGAACAAATCCTCTATTCTTCCATTACACAACACCAGATGGGATGCAGCATGTCATATATCACCTATACCCTTATGTTCAGGCCACATCACTTACCTGGGCATTAACATTTCCTGCAGGCTGTCAGAGCTGATTGGACTAAATTTCACTCCCTTGCTCAAAAAAACAAAGTGACCTCCAACGTTGGATGAACTTACCACTATCCATATTAGGAAGAATAGCAACCATTAAAATGACAGTACTTCCAAAAATACACTACCTTTTTTCAATGATTCCAATTCATCCAACTCTTCCTTGGTTCAAGGCTATAGATTCAACGTTCAGTAAGTTTTATTGGAAAAACAAAACACCAAGGATCAAACTTACAACTCTGCAAAAACCAAAATTGCAAGGCGGCTTAGATGCCCCACACATCCACCACTACTCTTTGGCAAATCAACTACAGTATATTTACAAATGGACACATCCAATTCAATCAGACATCACCTGGTTGGATATAGAACAAACGATCTGTGAAGATATACCTATTTCAGACCTCCCATTCCTCAGTCAAACCATCAAGCATCAACCTTGTTTTAAAGCAGGAACTATTGCCTCAACACTCACAGCCTGGTGGAAATTCCACAAAATAACAAACTCTCACCTTGCACCTTCCAACTTCACTCCAATCTGGCATAACCCTGATTTTCTAAGTAACAAAAAACCACTTCACCTGCATGCATGGGCTGAAAAAGGCATCACACATCTTAAGCATATCTTTCACAATAATAGGCTGGTACCATTCCACCACCTGGTCCAAGACTTTGGTATCGGAAACAATAGCTTCTTACAATATTTACAAGTCAAATCATCTATCCAATCCAAGATAAATATAAGCTCCACCAATCTGTCTCTTCCTCCATCAACTGAGGAGCTAATTAACATACTCTCTCCAAAAAAGCTTCTTTCCAAAATATATAAAATAATACTACTACACACTGATAATTCCATTACATTGCCCTCCAGTAAATGGGAAGAGGATCTCTCTATTGCTCCTGATGGTGATTTCTGGGCTACAATTTTAGAAAACATTTATTTTATGACCAAAAATGCAAATCTCCAGCTAATACAGTATAAAATCATTCACAGAACCCACTATACTGCACAAAAGCTGTTTAAAATGGGTTTTAGGACAGAACTATGTTCATATTGCACAGAGAACTGCCCTGACACCTATATTCACGCCACCTGGCAATGCGCACCTGTTAGGCAGTTCTGGATAAAAGTCACAGAGTCCCTATCTCTCATTCTGGGAAACCACATCCCACTATCTCCCTCACTCTGCTTACTTGGTGATGTGTCTCCACTTAACTTCCACACAAGCAAAAATAAACTCCTTCTTGTGGCCCTAGCCATTGCCAAGAAAACGATTCTCTTAAACTGGAAATCAAGGAACTCCCTAAATTTAGCCCAGTGGAAAAATCTCCTCTCGGAGTATGTCTCCCTGGAAAACCTGGCTTTAAACAACACTGCAGAACATCAAGACCACTGGTCACCTTTTCTTGATTTTTTGCACACCTAAACCCCCAAGTATTTAAATCCCATTTTGCCATACCTATTTCTTTTTGTTTTTTCTGTCTGCCAATACCCCCCCACACACACTCACACACACACACACAAACACACACACACATGCACCCACTATACACAAACTAGCGCTGCCATTTTGCTCTGTTTTCCGCTTTCTCTTTTTTAATATTTAAATTTAGCTCAGTTCCCTGGGACCCAGAGACAGTAAGTATACTCTGGTGACGGTAGTTGGGGTATCTTTCCACCTAGTTACCCAGATTTGACCCGCTGCTCTGTGGGGCCCGCTGGCCTTGCGGCTTCCTTATGGGGTGCTGGGGTGCCTGTGGCTTGCCTCCTGCGCCCTGGGGCTTCTGGGCCTGGGTGTGGTCGTCCGGGTCTTGGGGTGGCGCTGGCCTCTTCCCGCGGTGGCGCTTTGGCCGGCTCTGGGGCTTTGGAGGGTTGGGCCCCTCCGTGGGGGGCTCGTGCCTCTCCCTTCCCGCTGTCTGCCCTGCGGCCCCTTCCCTCCTTCTTCCCCCTCGCCCGCCCTCCCCCTCCCCTCGCGGGGGGCTGGGGGCCTCCGGCCGCCTGGGGGTCTGCCGTTGGGTCCTAGTTTCCCTCCGGGGGGGGGGACTCTGGTCCTGCAGCACGTGGAGTCATCACCCAGGCCTGGTGGGGCAGCTGCAGAAACCCCCATGGAGTGGGAGGTTCTGGCGGTGGGAGTCGCCTGGTACCAGTCCTGCCTCCCTTGGTGGAGTGCGGCCTGGGGTTTGTGTCGGGGACTCGCTGGCTTGGTGCCCTGGGGGGTCCCTGTGGTCTTCCCGTGGAAGGGGCGTCTTGGGGGTGGTCCGCCCGGGCTGCTGTCTGCGGTGGGGCGGCTGCCCCGGATGCCCTGGTGCTGTCCCTTGGTGCCTTTGTGGGCCGCGGTCTCCTGGGGTATGGGCGGCTACTTGGGTATTCGGTGACCACCTGACACGCATGTGTGTATAGACACTCGAGCTCCTGTTGAGACTAACTCTAAAGAAGCGGTTGGTCCCATCAGAACATGCTGAGTTAGGCACTCCTACGCATCTCCTCACCTCCTATGTCTCTCTCCATAGGATCCTCCCCCACCCCCCTTCCCTCATCTACTACCCGAACCAGGGTCTTCATCCCCTTCCCACTCCCACCCCTCCTCCCCACACCCAATCCCCGAACCAGGGTCTTCATCCCGTTCCAACCCTCCCTATCCTAACCCACTACCCGAACCAGGGTCTTTATCCCTTCCCAACCCCCCCCTCCCACACCCACTACCCGAACCAGGGTCTTCATCCCTTTCCTAACCTCCCCTCCACCTCCACTACCCAAACCAGGGTCTGGTTCATTAACCTACTTGAGAAAGGTCAAATCAAGGGGAAATTATTGGAGAATTAAGCCAAGATACACCCAAGCCCATCTGAAGGGATTCAGAATCGCGTCTTACTGTGACGTCGCTTTAGATCGGATCTCAAACTGGTCCTGAGCTGCTGGAGAGCCTGAAGGACTGTTTTGGTTTGGAATCATCCCTAAAGGATGCTAAAGTCCCCACTCTATCCAGCCTGATGGATCCAGGGATGACGTTCCGATGTGAGCCGGTCCCGGGTTTCATGGGAGAGAAGTACCATTTTAGATTGGACTAGCAGGTTCTGTTAAAAGTGAAGCTGGAGCTTGGAGCACTGAGGTCTCGATTATATTAGAAAATATTGATTTGTAACTAATTCCAAAAATTAATAATTCATTGGCCGGACAAATAATATTCTGAAATTAATAACAAAGTCCATTCACTATGAAGCAAATCTTTGGAGTCTTATAGCTTCCTAGCTTATAAAGCCTAGTCTGTTTGAACACCTCATTAGGTCTCAGCCAATCACTGTTTAGGAAGGAAATCCAGAGTAATATACATCTCTAGCATCCACGCAGATGTCTGCTTGTTGTCGTTGGCAGGAAATAAAGAGGGACTTTGTGACTCCACATGTCTCTAGTGGGTTACAACCAGGGGCCTCCAGAGAGGGGGAGAAAGGAGTGAAGACATTATTGTCCTTAAAAATTTTCAGTTCATCTTGCTACAAATTGTTGTTTACAGAAAGGTGATGTAACACAGTGGTAAACATGCCTCTACCCCAGCTTTTTAGGAACATGCTGCAGTCATCAAGTGTTGGGCTCTAATTTCGTAGACCAGGCACGTTGCACCTGCCCTGCACCACGCAGATGCAGTGCACTTTGCGAGTTTCCTGCATGGCGCTCCGAGGCGCACAGAAGCACATCCATGCCTCTGTCCCTGCTCCTCAGCACAAGTGCCAGAGAGGGAGGAGAAAAGATATGAGTGGTCTAACACAGCCGAGTGTTCTCTTCAACAATTAAATGAACACCTCTCCTTGCCTTTAAATGCGCTGTGGGCGAGGCGCAATCACTGATTGGTCGGACTGATCCCTGCCACCCAGAGTGTGCTGGAAAGACCTGCTAGTGGAGATGATCAGAGCAGCTGTCACTGTTACAGCAACTTAGAGAGCGGAGGGGTCATCAGGGCGTGCATGGGAGGCCACGATGCGTGTCACCGTGTGGGCCAACTCCTGGGACAGATGTAATCTGTTCCTTTGTCATTAATAGGTGTACAAAATTAAGTGACAGTTGCACAGCAGCAGGCTATCCATTCATGCTTGTGACCCACCTGAACTCCTGGTCTGTCCAAAGCAGAGCCTTTGGTGATATACTGTATACTCTCCCTGTATGTCCTCCTCATCCTCCTTGCAATGATGTACTCCATCTTTTTAGATCACGTTCAGAATAAAGATTAAAACAGAGAAATACGCGCAATCACAGGTAGACCTTAAATGAGAGAAGCAAGATATATATTATGTTTTGGATGACAAGGCTGTTTAATGTTGACTTGTAAGATGTGTATCAAACATCCAGCTGCCGTCAGGTTAAGTTTCTATTATGACAAACGACTTTAATCTGACATCTGATGTTACGGGACAATTAATATAGATACAAATGTATATGCTGGTTCAGATGGTTACATTAAATACCTCTTGATGTGATTGTTTATTGTCCTCTGGATACCTGCCTCTGAGGCTTTGTTGACGTGTGTGCATGTGTGTCACCAAATTACAGCTGCGGAGGGTGCGCTTTGCATGCGCCAGGAATAGACCAGATTGAAGCTAGCGAGCTTTCAGTGCAGCTTCCGCACTGTTTCTTGGCACGAAATTGTCACTGCGCCAACCTGAATCTGTCGGCACCTCCCCCTGGTGCGCCGTCACACCCATCTCTACCAAACTGTCAAATTGGCTGCGCACGGCAGTGCGCCAGATGAAGTTAACACTGTGTGGGGTGCGCCAGGCTCTGCGTACCCTGCGCTAAGCCACAAAATTAGGGCCCATTGTCTGGGTAGTGTATTCAATTGAATAGGTCAGATAAGATTTGCAAGTCTTTGTTTTCTCTTTATTTGCATTGTAAACCAAACTTCATTGGATTTGGGGTTTGTAAATTAGTAGAATTTAGAACAATGCCAGTTTTACATTTATGTTTGTTCTGTCCTCAGGTTTGGGTGGGCTCTGTGACAGAGATCACATCAGAAGAACTTAGTGCAGAGGACCCGGACACTCCAGCCGAGGTCCTAGAGTTCATCGTCACTCCTCCTAGTAACGGTCACCTGGCCCTGAAAAGCATCCCCTCCAGACAGATCCTCAACTTTACCCAGGATCACATTCAAGCAGGACAACTGGTGTTTGTGCACAGTGGTGAGCACGTTTAGCTATTTTGTCACTTTAGAGCTGTTCTTTGTTAAATCCACTTAGACTACTGTCTTTAACGTCTGAACGGTTTCTGTGACTGTAGTTTCTCAGATTTTCCAAACTTAATTAAATGATTGTAATTTCAAACACACAAACACATTTGGATGCCTGGAAATATTAATCGAGGAATTAAAGCAATGGGATTTAGGGATCTTTCTGACTTAAAGCAGACTGGAATGGAAACATGTACAGACTCTTCATAAAAAGGGATTTAGGGTGGCACAGTCAAAAACTCGTAAATCAGAGGAATGTGTGGATATACTTCTATACACAGCTGTTTTATTCTGTCTGCTGTGAAAAGGGTAATAGATAAAAAAAAAAACCTTCTTATTGCCCTGTTGTACTAAAGCAGGGAAACTAGTTCCTGATTTACTTTGTGACTTGCAGTAGTGTTTTCCATAAGAATATAAAATATTCAGAACTGTGCACAAAGCTCGTGTTAGCTTTTTGCTACATGATCTAAACTGAAGTACACTAATATTGTAGCGTTTTCCATTTTATTCAGGCCTTCATTTCATGATAACTTACTCTAGACCGGGGGTGGAAAACTTAGGTGACCATAAGGGCCACATAAATTATCATTGTTGGAGGACAAAGTAATGCAATCAAACAGTCAAAATAAAGGGGTAATATCTATACCTCTCATAAGAAGCTATTGATCAACATTAATATAGGTGTTTACTGAAACACAAATGTGAACAGCTGTATGTAACCTAATAAGCTAAACTCTCAATATCTCAGCCAGTTCAACTGCTTCTGGATGGAAGTTACTGGTTATTACACTATATTTTACAGATTGTTTTATTTCTGTATCAACAAGTTCATTAAGCATTATATCTTTACTTTCTGAAAAAGTTGATAATTTATTTGCCGTCTTTGCAGATTTTGTCAGGGCATCTTAATGAACATACATTTTTGAATATATTTCAACTGGCTGAGGCTGCATTGGCTCCTGTGCCACCAGTTGTCCATCCCTGCCATAGACCTACTTGTTGACCTTCTTTAAAGGAGACATATCATGCTTGTTTCTCCTTTTCACTATGCCAGACTAGGATGCCTGTAAAGCATTTCTGCCCTCAGTACAAGTCATTTAGTTCCTTCATTGCCCCACAATAGCATTCTCAAAATACTCATTTTAGGTAATTAACAAGGTCTCGTTGAAATGCTCGGATCTGAGGATGACCTAAAGTTACCTCGCAACGTCACAGCCCTTTGTGCTCTGATTGGTCAGTTCTATCGGGGGTAGAGCCAGCCTGTCCTCCTTCTTCTACTGTATTTTCCGGCAGGCTCAAAGCAGCAAGCGCATAATGAGTCCCCCTACAGGCCAGAGCAGGTAATGAGTGAGTGTGAGCTAGGGAACTATAAACCCCTGCTGGACAGATGTGTTCCTTGGTGACGGTTTTGTGGCTAACAGACATCACAGAGGAGGAAGTGTTTTATCAGATTACTCCAATAAAAAGAAAGGTACCTCGTGTCGTCACGATGTTTGAAATCTCGCGGACATCTCGCAATGACCTATTTTCAGAGGCATCAAATCTTGTTCTAGGATATCAGAAAAAATACAATATCTCATTTTTTGAAAATTAAGGGGGTGTAAGGTCTTGTTTTCAAATTTATTATATTATATGTAAGTATTAAATCATACATCAGCATGATATATCTCCTTTAATCTGCAAGGGTTACTGTATCGGAGTTTATTTTCTGCTTCAAGATTTTTCAGCCAAAGAAAGGGTAGATAACTCCAGAACATTTGATTAAAAAGATCAAAAGCTGTCTTTATTTTGACTTTTTTCTCCTGCAGGTGCTTTGTCTGGAGGATTTCAATTCCAGGTGAATGATGGTGTGAACTTTGCCTCTCGACAGATCTTCAGCACAGTCGCTCACTCTCTGATCCTCACCCTGCAGAGTAATCATCAGCTGGAGGTCTACCCTGGTATCTGTTTACTATCACATCTTTATTTAGCATTTCTGACTTTGGTCAAAGTTATTGAGAGGATTTATTTAAAGCAGCATGTATCTAGTATTTAATACTTTACAGACTGATTCCCTCACTAAAAATATATTATCGAAAAAGAGAACGACTGTAAAGTTTGGTCTTATCAGTCATACAATCCAAAGAAAAGTCTGCAGCACTACATCACCCGTCAGCCTGTACCTCTGGTGATAAAAATGTAAATACAGGTGGAGCTCATACAACCCCGTTTCAAAAATACTGAACTATCCCTTTAAGGAACTTTGCCACAATTGGTCTTGGGCCCAAACCACGGACACCTGTACACGTGATGCCAGTATGATGAGCTCTCTCTATGATGGGAAGCGCAGTGAAGTTCTTTTTGTCGAGAAGCATGGTAATGAGATGTAGTAAGAAACCAGGCATATAAGTGCCCTCAGCTCATTCGGGGACATTTAGAAAACAAAGATTGAAGGAGCAACTTTTTTTCTCCAGGTCCTCAACTTTCCCCTTCAGGTGTGAGTTCTCTTGCTCCATGGCTGTGACTCATTTATACAAATCACTTATGTTGTCTTCATTGCCACTTACTCTTTGTTCAATCAGAGTGATTTGATCTGCAATGGAGGACATCGACATCTGTATGGTGTCCTAGCTTTTTTGAAGTAGATCCAGTTTTGTGTCAAAGTGAGCACACAGCTTAGTCTTCATTGTTTGCAGTGCAGCCCTGAAAGCCTCACTGTCAGCCATTGTGGTTAGTCTGTTCCACAGCAAAAGTAAGGAAAAGTCAGAAAGAGTTCTTAGAGATGATTGTCAGGTGGGAGAGAAAATAATGAAGATGAAAAAGGGTGAAAAAGGAGTTTTGAAGGCGGAATAATTAGTTTATATAGAGGACCGACTCTTCAGCACAGACTCGCACAGACGCCACTGCGGCCATTTTTAATTACTTTGTAACTTTGATTTTTAAAAGTGCTATATAAATTAAGAGTTTTATTGTTGTGATAAACACTGTGCAGTAAGCATCATTTTGACAAAATTAAGCAATGTTTTTGACCACTTCTGCCCCTGTCTACATTACATTTTCAACCTCTTCTTTGTTTTCTGCTAAAAAAAAAAACTTTGAGGTGAGCATGATGTCTATGATTTGCAGGTCATCCAGAACAAAGAATTCTTGGATAAGGGACATTAATTTAGGAGGAAAGGAAAATAATTTATAAGAGAATTGTTAGGCATGAAGACCAATGATATTGATTCCTTTTGGAAGTCGTTGGGGATTGGAATTGTTTCTGATCAACATCCCTGGTCCCAGAGATGTTAAAGATGTTTGATAGGCTTCTCCTCTCTCACACTCTCTCACTCCTCTCACACTTTTAAGGTTCTGTAACGCCCATCTCTGAGCAACAGCTCCTGGCCGAAACTAATGATGACACTGCCATCAGAAGAAACCGCTCAATTATTTATGAAGTGACATCTCCTCCAAAACTCGGCTGTCTGGTCCTACGTTTGCCTGACAACTCCACCCAAAACATTTCCACTTTCACACAACGCATGGTAGGTTTGTGAATTTGTTCTTGTGTGTCAAATGTAGGGTATTTATTTGTAATAGAAAGACGCATCTCCAGTTCCCCTCCTTCCTTCTTCTTTCCTCATCTCTTTCTGTCTCTCAGGTGAACGATGGAGTAATCCTGTATGATCAGAAGAAGCCTCAGTCAGTGGGATGGTCAGCGACAGATTCTTTCTCTTTCACCATGTCTTCTCCTCCTGCTTTTCTTCCTCCACACAAATTCCACATCTTAATCTCCTACCAGGCCAATGAACATCACAATAACCCTCACTACAAGAGCAGGCTGCTCAGCAATGAAGGTAAAATTTGGCTGTAAAAAGATCCTTTCTAAACAAAAAAATACAGTTTACCAGATAAATTGCACTTATTTATCACTTAAAGGAAAAGTTCGGTTCCTGCAGCTTTTACATTGTTTATAGAATGAAGAACAACAATATACTCACCCAGAAGGCTTTCCTGATGCAAACGGTGCTTCGGGAGATATTTAGATCCAAAATCGAGCAGCGGACACCGATGTAATGGTAGCCCGTAGGGCATAGATCGCCGCTCCTAAAAACTGCATTAATCGTTCAAAAACTCACGTTTTTCACCGATATTCCATCATGATTTGCTCCGAAAGGACCGCCATTGCAGCCTGTGTCTCCACACAGCGCTGTGTGGCTGAACTAACCTCTGAACTGACGAGCTGTTTACATGCTCTTGGCGCATCTTGAGTCACTCATTGTTTCAGGGGAAGATCGACAGCTATAAATCAACTTTCTTCTTCCAGTTTTGTGCAAAATGGACGAATGTCTATGGGATGAAGATGTTGTGGAGGAGGACTTTGAATATGATGGACGTCCTTACAGTTTGGAGCCACAGTATACAGATATACAGATAAGGAAGCGTCATAGCGCTCCAGAGAGTACTGCGCATGCGCGAAGAGCATGTAAACAGCTCGTCAGTTCAGAGGTTAGTTCAGCCACACAGCGCTGTGTGGAGAGACACAGGCTGCAATGGCGGTCCTTTCGGAGCAAATCATGATGGAATATCGGTGAAAACGTGAGTTTTTGAACGATTAATGCAGTTTTTGGCGATCTATGCCCTACGGGCTACCATTATATCGGTGTCCGCTGCTCGATTTTGGATCTAAATATCTCCCGAAGCACCGTTTGCATCAGGAAAGCCTTCTGGGTGAGTATATTGTTGTTCTTCATTCTATAAACAATGTAAAAGCTGCAGGAACCGAACTTTTCCTTTAAGTAGCATGAACCTGTTCAACTGCTGATCATTGAAGTCATCTAATCAGGCAATCACATGGCAGCAATCAATGCATTTAAGCATATGAATGTATAGTCAAGTTTGATTTAGTCCAAACAGAGTGCCAGAATAGGTAATAAGGTGGGTTAACCCTCCTATTATCCTCAAATATTACTAACACATTTTACCCTTGGGGTCAATCTGACCCCAGGGATATTTACCTCCATAACATTCTGTACAGAAAATTGTTGACAAATTTTTTGCGTCAGGAACTTTGTTTATTTGTTGAATACATAAATAACCCCTTGATAATGAAACCCTGACCTGTCCTCTAGTGCCACCCTCAGGCCAAACTTTTCAATCAGAAATAATTTATCTTGAAAAGTTTTCATCCAAATCTTCTAAAATTTACTGACAACATTAGTGACCACAAGAGTATGAACCCTATTGGTTTTGGTGATGATATGACCTTGCCTGCAGCGCCACCATCAGGTCAAACTTTCAGTTTAAGAGTTAGTGAATCTTTCAAATTCATCATCCAAATCTTTTCTAACTGGGGTGCACATTCATGACTCTCACAGAATGAACCATATTGATTGATGTTGGTAACCCCCCCATTAACATATTTATTTACTTGTTTTTATCTACTTTTTTGTAACATATTTGTGGTCACTATAAAGTCTCACTCACCCCTCCTCTTTTGTTATCCGGGCTTGGGACCGGAATTGGCTGAATTAAAGAGTTTTTTGTTGTTGTTTTTTTAATGATTATTTTTATTTGTTCCTTTTTTTGTTTTGTTTTTTTGTTTTTTATGATTATTTTGTTTCTTTTTTTGTTTGTTTCTTTTTTGTGTGTTTGAGAGGGTTTACATGTTTGAAAATCCACCCATTTGTGAAACAGAGAATCATAATGAGAAAATCAGTCGGATAGTCAGAACATGGAACAGTTCTGTATGGCAACAGGAGGGTCAATACTCTCATTCTCATCAGAAGAGAATTCCTCAAAATCAGGGTCCTCCTCAACACAATCCTCTGTCTCAGACACATTTTCCTCTGTCACTTTTACTGTCAAAGAGCTGCTCCAAAACATCATTGACTGTAAATCTTTTCCCAGAGGACATTTTCAAGAGAGACAGAGAGAGAGAGGGGGAGAGCATGCAGATTGCAGGACACACAGAGCACAATGAGGAATGATTCGGATAGAGGGCTGCCATGCAAGCTTTTATGTTTGCTCCTCCCTTATTTTGCATGAACCACCAATATCCTTGCGGGAATACTCCGCCCTCCACAGCGCGGAAAATATCAGTTCTATTTGGCAGGTGTGAGTAGTAGGTCATACATACACACATAGACACACACACACACATTCATTCCCCCCATGTTCCCCCTCCTCCATGTCATGTATCAACTCAAAAGTATCAACTCTGCACCTGCAGGTGTGGGAATGTTAGGTCACACATGGGTCACACACAGACAGACAAGTTTTACACAGCTAAAACAGCTTGGGGTCAAATTGACCCCAGACGAACACCAATGCGTGCAATATGTGTACAGCACAATTAAAAAATATCATAATAATTTTATGCAAAGCATAGTACCCATCAAATTAGGAAAAGTCATGAAATATTAAGCCAAAAAAAAAGTCAACTATCATTTTTTGAATGAAAAGCATTGAATGGGGTCAAATTGATCACAAGGATAACAGGAAGGCTAAGCTTTGAAAGTGCCATGAAGGTTGATGATCTGGCAGGCTTCCATGTTTAGTTAAAACTCTGACCCTATTATAGTTAACTCCAGCAAGTTGTGGCCTGGGTCCCCTTTTGGCTGACAATTTTGTCATCCCATGTGGTAACTCCGATTTTCACACGGATAAGTTTGTTACAAACAACAGAGATGTACTATTAACACAGGACGCTGTCACACATTTAAATACATTCTTTCAAATTAAAATACTTTTTATTGTGCTATATTTTGTTGTGCAATGAGACAGTACAGTGAGACGGACAGACAAAACATATGAGCAACAACATTTTTGTGGTCATATATATATATATTTATATTTTTATATATATATATATATATATATATATATATAGATATATATATATATATATATATAGATATATATAGATATATGTATATATATATATATACATATATATATATATATATATATATATATATATATATATATATATGTATATATATATATATATATATATATATATATATATGTATATATATATGTACATATATATGTACATATATATATATATATGTACATATATATGTACATATATAAATAAATGTACATATATATATATATATATTTATGTACATGTACATATATATATATATACAGTCATGGAAAAAATTATTAGACCACCCTTGTTTTCTTCAATTTCTTGTTCATTCTAATATCTGGTATATATTATATATGGTATCAGGGTATATAAGAGGCCATTTCATGTCACAAGCAGCACTGCACATGCAAAGGCCTAGAGTGGTTTCCTGCTTACATTCAAGCCGTAGCACAACTCAGAAGTTGTCAGCTCTCACATAATGCCTAAAACAAAAGAATTATGTGAAGCCACAAAGGCAGCCATCTTGGCACTGCTGGAAATTGGCATGAGTGAGAGACAGGTAGCCAAAAAACTGAAGATCTCCAAGACAGCCGTTCATTACAACAAAAAAAAAACAAGCTGAACATGGCACTACAAAATTGCTACCTGGCCGTGGCAGGAAACGTCTTTCTACCCCACGAGATGACCGTGCACTCATCCATTCCTGTGACAGGAATAATCAGACCTCCAGGGACCTTAAAAATGAGTGGGCACTGTCGAGAAATGTGACTTGTTCAGCAAGGACAGTTCGAAACCGACTTGTTGAAGCTGGTTTGAAGTCACACAGAGCACTCAAGAAGCCCTTCATCAATGAAAGGCAGAGGAAGGCCCGGTTACTCTTTGCTCGAGACCACAAGGATTGGTCTGTTGATGATTGGGCTAAGGTTCTCTTCAGTGATGAATCCAATTTTGAATTGATGCCCACTCCAGCCAACTTACTGGTTAGGAGGAAGCCTGGAGAAGCTTACAACCCAGACTGTCTTGCCCCTACAGTAAAACATGGGGGTGGATCAGTCATGATCTGGGGTTGTTTCAGTCTGAGTGGAACAGGGCAAATGCAATTGTGTGAAGGCCGAATGAACCAGGTCATGTACAGGACTACCCTTGAAAACAGTCTTCTTCCATCAGCTGGAAAACTCTTTCCTGCCTCGAATGACTGGATTTTCCAACAAGACAATGCCCCTTGCCACACGGCAGGGTCAGTTAAAGCCTGGATGGAGAACCACAACATTCGCACCATGCCTTGGCCTGCTCAATCACCAGATCTTAATCCAATTGAAAACCTGTGGAAAATCATCAAACTCAAAATGGAGAACCACAAGCCCAAAAACAAAGAAAATTTGTTTGAATTTGTCCAACAGGAATGGGCTGCTGTGACAGCAGAACAATGTCAGAAGCTGGTGGAGAGCATGCCAAGACGCATGGCTGCAGTCATCAAAAACAATGGTGATGCAATCAAGTATTAACTCTTGTGTGTATCATGTGTTTAAAGCAAACAGAAAAGAAAACATGGAATGCTTAAAAGTAGTGTTTTTGGCGGTACAATGCCATAGCTATTGATGTAAGAATTCAAGTAATTTTGGTTATTATCAAGAAAACCATGGAAAATGAATAGTTCTTAGTTCTTAAATTAAACTCTCATGAGCTATTTTTGTTGTTATCATTATAATTGTCCAAACAAATGTACCTTTAGTTGAGCCAGGCATTAAAATTAACAAGAAATTGAAGAAAACAAGGGTGGTCTAATAATTTTTTCCATGACTGTATATATATATATATATATATATATATATATATATATAACCCCAAAACCAGTGAAGTTGGCACGTTCTGTAATTTGTATGTAAAAACAGAATATAATGATTCGCAAATCCCTTTCAACTTTCGACAAGATACTTAATGTTCGAACTGGTAAACTTTGTTATTTTGTGCAAATATTAGCTCATTTGGAATTTGATGCCTGCAACATGTTTCAAAAAAGCTGGCACAAGTGGCAAAAAAGACTGAGAGAGTTGAGGAATGCTCATCAAACACTTATTTGGAACATCCCACGGGTAAACAGGCTAATTGGGAACAGGATGGTGCCATGATTATGTATAAAAGCACCTTCCCTGAAATGCTCAGTCATTCACAAACAAGGATGGGGTGAGGGTCACCACTTTGTGAACAAATGCGTGAGCAAATTGTCCAACAGTTTAAGAACAGCATTTCTCAACCAGCTATTGCAAGGAATTTAGGGATTTCATCATCTACGGTCCGTAATATCATCAAAAGGTTCAGAGAATCTGAAGAAATTCCTGCACGAAAGCGGCAAGGCCGAAAACCAAAACTGACTGCCTGTGACCTTCGATCCCTCAGGCGGTACTGCATCAAAAACCGGCATCACTGTGTAAAGGATATCACCACATGGGCTCAGGAACACTTCAGAAAACCACTGTCAGTAACTACAGTTCGTCTACATCTGTAAGTACAAATTAAAACTCTACTATGCCAAAGCCATTTATCAACAACACCCAGAAACGCCGCCGGCTTCGCTTGGCCCGAGCTCATCTAAGATGGACTGATGCAAAGTGGAAAAGTGTTCTGTGGTCTGACGAGTCCACATTTCAAATTGTTTTTGGAAACTTTGATCGTCAGGTCCTCCGGACCAAAGAGGAAAAGAGCCATCCGGACTGTTATAGGCGCAAAGTTCAAAAGCCAACATCTGTGATGGTATGGGGGTGTATTAGTGCCCAAGGCATGGATAACTCACACATCTGTGAAGGCACCATTAATGCTGAAAGGTACATACAGGTTTTGGAGCAACATATGTTGCCATCCAAGCAACGTCTTTTTCATGGACGCCCCTGCTTATTACAGCAAGACAATGTCAAGTCACATTCTGCACAAGTTATAACAGCGTGGCTTCGTAGTAAAAGAGTGCGGGTACTAGACTGGCCTGCCTGTAGTCCAGACCTGTCCCCCATTGAAAATGTGTGGCGCATTATGAAGCGTAAAATCTAACAACGGAGACCCCGGACTGTTGAACAACTTAATCTGTACATCAAGCAAGATTGGGAAAGAATTCCGCGCGAAAAGCTTCAAAAATTGGTCTCCTCAGTTCCCAAACGTTTACTGAGTGTTGTTAAAAGGAAAGGCGATGTAACGCAGTGGTAAAAATGCCCCAGTGCCAACTTTTTTGCAATGTGTTGCTGCCATTAAATTCTAAGTTGATGATTGTTTGCAAAAGAAAATAAAGTTTCTCAGTTTGAACATTAAATATCTTGTCTTTGCAGCGTATTCAATTGAATATAAGTTGAAAAGGATTTGCAAATCATTGTATTCTGTTTTTATTTACGGTTTACATAACGTGCCAACTTCACTAGTTTTGGGGTTGTATGTATATATATATATATATATATACATACATGCATGCATGCATACATGCATACATGCATACATGCATGCATGCATGCATGCATGCATGCATATGAGTATGGTGAGATGGAGTAGTGGGAGTTTGGAAGTGATGAAGACTCCCTCCTGTCAGTGTCAACGCTTCGGTCTTAGTATACATCCATGTTCTGTAGTAAACGCAAAGCACTTTAACATGAGCGAGCTTAGCGAACGTTAGCATGTTTGCTTGCTTAGCAAGACATGAAGCATAAAGTGATTTTAAATATAAAACTAGAAAAGCACTCGGAGAGCGCAGACCTCCGCCAGCACCACAGTCCTCACCCATATTGTGATTTTCACCATAAATATTAGTCCTACCTTTATTTCATCTAAATATTTAGATTCCTTGACCATGAAAACATACCATTAGCAATTGGATTTATAATGATACCTGTTTTGGTTCAGTAGTTATTCACCAAAATCACATTTTTCGTCATGGCAGATCCAGACACTGATCCAGATTAACACCAAAATTGAATCACTTCTTCCTTTTCCCATGCTGAACATTTCCTGAGAATTTCATCAAAATCCATCCATAACCTTTTGAGTTATTTTGTTCACGGACAGACAGACAAACAGACCCTTCCGAAAATATAACCTCCTTGGCGGAGGTAATGATTGAAAAATACGTTACGATCACGGCCGCAGGGACAACAGGTTACTGTATGCCGACAGAGGGCCCCCCCCCCCACACACGTCATAACAGTGCCAGTAAGATTGAAACCTGAAAAAAAACACTGTAACTGAAAACCAGAAAGTTGAAACTGAAAAAAACAGAGTATAAAAAAATCAGAACATTGGCATTGAAAAACATCATAAAACAAAAAGTATCCTGAAAAATATTTTTTTTAGTGTCTGCGTTTTATTTTTCAATTCAACATTTTACAATGCCAATACTTATTTCAGTGACAATACAAGTTTTTCTTCAATACCAGGTTTCTTTTTCAATGCCAATTCTTACTGTCACTGTTATGGCTCCATAGGGAACCGGGCAAAGCACTGGGTTGTTGCACCACTCTACAATTTCCACCTATTTTCATATTGCAGTCGAGTGGACAGTGAAAAACGCATAGAAAATCACTTATTTCATACTAAGGGTATTTCCTTTTAATCAAAATATTAGGAATAAGAAAGTGTCTTATTAAAAAAAAAAAATTAGTAGTTTGTTTTTTTCATTCAGGTGCTGTGGTGGCCGAGGGAGGAAGAGTGATGATTGACAGCTCAAAACTTGATGCCTCTAATCTCCTGGGAAGAATCCCAGAGCCCTATCAGAAAGACCACTACATCATGTACCGAGTGGTTTCCCTGCCACTCCATGGCACGCTGTCGATACGAGGACACAACCTCACAAGGTATTTAGCCCTTTATCTGTGTCTCCATATATACTCGAGAGGTAATATGTGTGTGTTTTTTTTTTTTTTTTTTTAACAGTGGACCAGTCAACCAACTAATCAAAGCAGACTGGGCCCACATTGAGAATAGGGCCTCAAAGTGACAGGGGCTAGCGTCTCGCTGTGAGAATAGGAATTGAGGTAGATCAGGACTACGCAGTATGGAAAAATGTCTGTTTTTTATTTTCGGAATCTAATATATGCAGATGACATGGGGCCAAATAGGAGCTCTTATAATTAAAAATGGGCAAAAAAACATAAAGCCTTAACACAGCAACTGCTATAAAATTAGTAAATGAAATATTTAATTAGTTATCAAAAACAGTTGAACTCTCATTCCAAGCTTGTGAGTTACCAGAGAGTTACACATACATACCAACATGGTATGAAAATTACAACATTACATAGCATTAAACAGAGTAGTAAAATGAATTGAACAGAACTAGTAAATGCATATACTACATACTACAGTATACAATTTATGAATTCAATATCATTATCATTCAATTATCAATGAGCAAATTTAGAAGATGACTTTTTTTATGTATTTTTGGGGTATTTTGTGCCTTTATTGATAGGAGAGAGACAGTGGATAGGCTTGTGAAAGGGGGTGAGAGAGTAGGGGAAGAAACTCTGCAAACTGGTCACAAGCGGGTTTTGAACCTGGACCAGCAGAAGCAAATACATGGGGTGCCTGGTTGCTAACCACTCCGCCAAACCAGCACCCCAGAAGATAACTTTTATCAAACATCCAAAATAAGTACAGCCTGTCAACTTTGTTGTGAAACGACATTTAACCCCAAATAGCCCAAAGCATATGAAAGAAGCTGAATAACAACTTCTGCCATCAGTGAATAAATTAGAGTATGAGTGGCTGTAAAGAAGAACATATAACTTGTTATTATATAAAAGTACTTGACTTGCCTGATGACTGGAAAAGTGCTATACAAGCTTAAGTCTATTATTTACCATACTGGTGCTCAGAGTCTCAGTTGCTGTGATAAGTGTCAAAGCAGTGGCAGAAATAACCTGATCCTCTGCAAATAGTAAAAAAAAAATATCAGCTTGGAGCAAGTCTTTAACAGATCATTCATAGATAGACTAGAATAGGCCAAGAACTGAACCTTGACGAACACCAATTCTGTTGTTTTAGAGAGACATTTTTTCTTGGTCATCCTCAACACAGTTTTTAATTTTAAAGATAGTTCTCAAACCAATCAATTATTTGATTGGACGATTTAATTGATCTTAACTCACATAGTTGGTTGACAATCTTAAATGCATGTTTAGGTCAACAAACACTGCCCCTAAAAGATTTTTGCCATCAACACACTCATTATATTTTAATGAGATTTTAAAAAAAAAACTACTTTCTTTTTCCATTCTCAAGCAAGCAAAATGTGCTTATTGCCCCACGTGTTTGGTAGTAGAAAGGGTGATCTGTACTGGTCTTTTAAAAGCTAAAATACGTTGTCAGAAAAATTTCTCAAACTGCCCCTGACTCGGCAGCCCTTGTGGAAAGAATGACAGGAAAGAGGAGTCTTTTGATCATTTACTTTGAAGGAGTGCGTGCAGTTTACAGCAGAGGCAACTTCCTCATGCACTGAATCGTGCATCTAAGCTTCTCATATTTAAACAGTCAAGGTACACTTTATCACACAAGCATCAATCAATAATATTGCAGTTCAGAGTTACACAAACGTGTCACAACAGAGGTCATCTTTCTCATCCCAAAACTGAGTTTTTTTGTTGGTGTGACAGCATTCTTATCAGAGTCAAGATGTAGTTCTTCTGCTATGTACTAGCACAGTCCTCTGCTATCAGAGACAAGATATTCTCATTTCCGTTTTTTTAGTTTTAGCATGAAGGCTTTTCACACAAACATGTAAGAGGTTCACAATACATGTAATAATGATGATAAATATATTTCCTTTACATGTGTTAAACTGAAAATAATGGCTTATTTATGGTACAATATAGGTCCCTGGAGAGATGAGACTCCCAGGGGCTGGTAATTGGCTGGTATTTGGCTGGACTGGAACTCATCAGAAACACCTGCCCCATGAAGAAAAAAAAGATTTTTCTTTTCTACTGTGTTTGGTTTTTTTTCAGGGATTTACCAAATTTCTCTCAGGCCACTCTGAACAACTTTGGAATCACCTACCTACACGATGACTCTGAGACGACAAGCGACAGCTTCACCTTCAGAGCCTGGGTTGCCCCTTTGGATCTCTCCTATTCCCCTTCATCCTCCCTCCCTTCCCTCTCCTCTGATTCTTCCTCATCCTTTCCTTACTCTGCATACTCGCTTTCATCATCAGACACTGTCCCCCAGCACCATGCCAATGAGAGCCTGGAGGTGATAGAGACATTCAACATCACAGTGATGCCAGTCAACGATCATCCTCCACTTATCAGGAGCAGAAACCCGAGTATGAAGGTCGTAGTGGGAGAAAGAGTCGTTCTCGGACCGGACAATCTGCAGGTTAGCAAGTGAAGCTGGGGCGCTTTACATATTTGATGTCACCTTCACAACAGCATGAATTAATTTTCTGAATTAAGCTATAATGCAAGAGTCTAAGGTGTTTTTGTCAAAATGAGGTTTAAAATATTTTCAGATCAGATGCTGGCAAAAATCTTATAATAAACTTACGTCTGTCATGTGCTAGTAGGGGCAATTTGGCCATTGGCTATTGGTATTAATAATGATTTTAAATTAATTATGAATATATTATGAAAATATCAAAAATAATTGTTATGACTCAAGCAAGGAGATACAATTATAATGAAGTTTATTTTAAAAATTATAAAAAAAGGTTTATTTAAAGCAATAATTATTTGAAACTAGACAATTCCCATGGGAATCATTGGGGCTCGGGCCGCTGCCGGGCTTTATCTTTTTAATACAGGCCAGCCTCAAGCACCATTTCAGCTGGATGACATGCTGAAATTGTTATGGAGTTGCTATGTTTTTACATCATGTGTGGCCTGTTTAGCTGATGATCATCACCTGGCACCTGACCTTGAGCTGTGTTCTTGATATACCTGGTGGTGTTTCCCTGGACTAATGTCCACAAACACTTTATAAGTGGGCATGCTGTTAAAGCTCCCATGTCCTTAATTCACTCACACACTCACAAACATGTGCGCTTTGCGCACAGTTTCATTTAGGGACACATAGACTACATTTATGTGTGGAGATACAGTGTAAAGTCGAGGTGCCATAAGTACAAGCACACACTCACACACACACAGACCACAGAGATCAAATACCAGATACTATGTATCAAACTTCAAAGGGAAAGAGGGAAAGGGAGAGATTGCAATCAGTCACACAAGTGTTTTAATTTAACTGACTTTTTGTAATGCTTTTTCTTGCTTCTTCAATGGTATCGAACATCGGCTTATATCTCACATACCGTATTAGCTATGTGAATTATAAATGCACCATGACCGTGGGACCAGTCTTGGGAAGGTGAATATGTAATTTTTATGAAGATAGAGTCAGAAATGACAGAGTTATTGCGATTTATGATTCCAATCCTATGTACCATTTTGCCATTATTGCAATTTGGCTTTGCCATGAGCCACTCTCTCCATAGCTTTGCTATGGGGAGAGTGGCTCGTTGCAAAGCCCAAGCCCTAAATAACATAACTTATTTTAAACTATTATAATTTAACTAATAAGCAAAACGTTAACTACTAAGTACAAAACCTATTAAAGCTGCAAGCAGCGTTTGATGGGTCCTCGCTCTGTCCTCCCTCATGCTCTGTTGACCTCCATTTTGAGGGTTTCATCCCTTTTCATCCCTTTAAACTGCTCTAAGTTACACTGATATGTGTTTCTGCTGCTCTGTCAGGAGCCTCAGTATTTATAATGGCTGTGTATGAGACATTCTATTGCTCCTCCTTTTAGTCACATGATCAGCTCTGAAGATCAAAAACAGAGGAGAGTTCCATCACTTTTGACCTGTGACCAAACTGCTCTGAGTGACCTGCACTCTGACTGGCAACTTGTGAAATAACTCCTCATAGATGCCACAATTTTGACTCAATCGCTCTAAAAATTAGATAATTTTAACAACACATGTTGTCAGGAATCCATCTATGTGTGTTATAATGCTGTAGGGCTGTTAGTTTTGTATTAAGAGGCCTAACTGCCACTGCTTGTCTGATCTGTGTTTCTTCCGCACCCATTTATTTGTATGGGAGAAGCTGGGAACACTGTATCAGGGGTATAGCAACTTCGATAGCTTGTCATTTGGAAATAGTTTGAGGAACAACAATTTCCTATAGAACATGTCATCATCAATGTCTCCTCTTTCTTCTGTCCGCTTTTCAAGCTGATATGATTTATGGCCTCAGAGGAGATAATTTTTATGTGATTTTGTTTTGAAAGGCAAATTGCCAGCTTACTGTTTGAGATAGGTCAGGATGTCAGCACGTGATTTGTGGGTCTCAATAAGACAAACATTTTGGTGTTGGTTTGATCGCTCTACTACATTCCTAGTGAAAGTTACAGCTGTTTTGGGGTTTTTCTTGGTCCATAGGTGGCGCTAGAGAGCTCATTTTGGAATGTTGGAGGTTATTTTTATCATTTTATGAATAAATTTATACCATTTGGCATGTTTGTCCGTTTTGGTCTGGCTGTGAGCTTGTTTGGGGGGTCAGATCATTGTGCGAAGTTGGGTTGATCGAGTGAGCTCTTATATTGAAAGGCAAATTGCCAGCTTCCTGTTTGAGATAGGTCAGTAGTGTCAGTGCCTGATTTGTGGGTCTGGATGAGATGAACATTTTGACATTTTGGTTTGATCTCTCTACTACATTCCTTGTGGAAGTTACAGCCATTTTAGGGGGCACTAGAGAGCACATTTTTGGATTGTTGGTGTTAATTTTTTCATTTTATCATATTTTTGCGATCCTGAGGTGCGTGCCCGTTTTGGTGTGTTTTTGAGCATGTTCAGGGGTTCAAATTAAGGTTTATTTGCCCCCTGTAAATAATAATAATAATAATTATAATAATAATAACAATAAGAAGAAGAAGAAGAAGAAGAAAGAAACGAAGAAAAACAATAGGGTCCTCTTCTTGCTCTAGCAAGAAGAGGTCCTTCCCCTTGGCGAGGACCCCAATTAAGACAGGTCTGACAAGCACAAAGATACACGCTAAACTAATCATCTCAACTTTTTGTTGCTCCAGTCCTTTGCAGTTTGGACGAAAAAGAGATGGAGAAGGAAAAGAGTCTTCTCTGAATGTCTACTTTGAGAGTCCACGGCTGCGCACTCAGTCTGCAGCTGCGCCTTGGTTCCGCTGTGCACTCCTCTGCTGGGTTCAGGTGGTCCGCCTCACGTTCTTTTCACGGGGGCGATGTACTAGTTTGTCTGATGGCAAGCGGAGACAAACCATTGGCGGAGGACAAGATGATCTGTTAAGCCTCTACCAAAGTTGGTGCGCTCATCCTCTCAGCTGTGTGATCAGCTGCTCATGCAAAGATCTGCGTCAGGTAAAAAAAATTTGAAAAAGAAGAAAAAAAGGACAAACAAACAAACCGCAACCTGCTCAACCCGCGAGTTAAGGACTGAGACCTAGGTTGAAGATGTGAAGAAAAGAAAGAACAAATGTTTGTTACATGCTTCCTTTTGGCTGCCAAGTCATGGAGAAAACTGACAAGAGCTCTACTATATGACGAGATGCTTAGGAATGCATTGGAGCGAAGGCTGCATTTTTCTTTTAAGAACTTGATGACGTCATTGGAGATCCCTGCAGGGTTTGCCTGGCTGGGGCCAATGTTCGTGCAGAGTTTGAATTTGAATTAAAAGTCACACCTTAGTGAGGAAAGCTGGGGGTGGTGGCGCCATCTCCTAATGGTCATCAAAGACTCCAGGTCAGACTTGAAAAGTTACATGTAGGCCTCTCCTTTGTCCTCAGGCCCACATGGAGTACAGATCCCAACATGTTCTTAATGTTTACACCCAAGACCACTCACTGCAGAGTATAAACATAAAGCTCCTGTTGATCCATATGTCTAGGTTGAAGATCATGACACCCCTCCAGAGGAGCTGCACTATCTCGTGATCAGTAAACCAAACAACGGCTACCTGACGCTGGGAGAGAGACCAGAGCCGGTGACTTCCTTCACTCAATATGATGTCAACCATGGCCGGCTGCATTTTATACAGCAGGTGAGTGCAGATGAAGAAATGACCAATGTTTTATCAATTTAATTACCTCCGCCAAGTCTGTCCGTCTGTCCGTCCGTCCGTCCGTCCTTCTGTGAACAAAATAATTCAAAAAGCCATGGACGGATTTGGATGAAATTTTCAGGAAATGTTCAGCATGGGAAAAGGAAGAACTGATTCGATTTCGGTGTTAATCCGGATCAGCGTCTGGCCGCCATGGCAAAAACTCTGATTTCTGTGAATAACTACTGAACTAAAATAGTTATCACTACGAATCCAATTGCTAATGGTATGTTTTCATGGTCAAGGAATCTAAATATTTTGATGAAATAAAGGTAGGAGTAATATTTATGGTTAAAATGACAATATGGCTGAGGACTCAGGAGGACTGGCGGAGGTCTGCGCTCTCCGAGTGCTTTCTAGTTACAAATGTGTCTGCATTGACTGTCTTTTCTGTCACTGCAAATGTGTTTTTGAAATGCATCTTATACTAAGTCTGCCACAGGGGGGCTTTTAAGTTGTACATAATTGTAAAATATTCCTATTTCCATATTTTGATGATTTATGAATGAACATTTCTCATTTCTGCAGAAAACTTTACTTAGACAAAAGTTAGTTAAATCCATGTGGAATCTGCACAGTCTGTCTCAAATTACTTTCAAGTTAAATCATTATTGCTAAGATACAGAGACTATGAACAGAGGCTGATTTGACTTTATCATTTTTTTTCTTTTTTGGTTTCACTCTCATGTAAAGTATTTTCCAGAGGATTCTTTGTCATTGACAGTAAAACATTCTGCTTTTGTTTGTGTTTTGTTGTAAATTATGTACACATGAAGATGTGTTTTTGTGATCTGTGTTTCACATTCAGAGACTGTAGCTCTGTAGTATCCATTCATCCATGCTTATCCCAGTCGCCAGCCAACTGCATGGCTACATAGAGAGACAGCCCATCATTCACACTTACACTCATAACTACAGGCAATTTAGTCACCAGTTAACCAATCAAGATTTTTGGGATCTGTGGGAGGAACCAAGAGGGAACATGCAAAACTCCACACAAGAAGGCAAATGTAATCTTAAAACTGAAATATTGTGTGATGTTTCGTGAACACACTTTCTGGAGTCCTCAGTTAAAACAAAAAGAAACAGTGAAAAGGTGACAGTTTGGGACTATCAGTCAGGCTACAATCTTTGGTCAACATTTTTAGTACCTCTAGCTTTGTTTTGACTGAGAGCCTCCTGGTGAATGAACTTTTATTTTCTGTGAGTTTAAATTTAATCCAAAAAACTGCTAAGTCGTTCATTTTTAATTCTCTTTCAGGGAGAGCCATCAACTGGTGTTTTCTACTTAAATGTGACAGATGGTCATCATCGTCCACTCTACAAACTCTTCAGTCTAGAGGTGACAAAGCCCTCAATCTCCATTGTGAACAACACTGGCCTATCACTGGTTCAGGGCAAGACTGCTGTCATCCTAACCACTGACCAGCTTGCAGCTCAAACCAATGGGCAGAGCAGAGCCAAAATCAGCTACACTGTCACCACACACCCCCGCCATGGACGCATAGCCATCAATGACCAGGAAGTGACCAACTTCTGGCATGAGGATCTGCAGTTCAGCCGCGTAGTCTATCACATGACTGAGCTCAGTGAGTCAGAGGACAGCTTTGGAGTCTCGGTGTCAGCATCTTCTCATCGAGTAGATTATGGAAATATGACAGCAGAGGTGAAGGTAACCGTGCAGCCTCTGATCCAATTGAGAGAGCAGGTCGCAGTGCCCAGTGGTGTCCCTGTGAAACTGGGGAAAGCCATGATCGATGCCTCTGAGCTGGCCAGGATCAGCCGAGCCGACCCACTCTTTGAGGTTTTATCTCCTCCTAAACACGGAAAACTAGTTAAGGTAAATCTGATCCCTTTATATGTGATAAAGTTCAAGGGGATATGCCTCAGTAGCTTCAGTGATACAGTGTAGTGTTTTCATAGACCAAATTGAATTACTAAACAGGAGTTCCTTGACATGACAACATTTCATCAGGAGTGGGAAAGTAGGGCCACAATAGTTTTATTCTCATTTCCAGTGTTTCAAGTTTTTATTTAAAATATGTAAATTACTGTTAATTCTGCAATCATGGCAGAAGGTAATGTATTAAAACCATGGTATTAATGAGGTTATATCATGCATTTTTTAGTTTTATGTGCCCTTGCATGTATTTAGCAAGTTTCTCTAAACAAAAAGCCCACGGCATTAAGCCCTCCCCCTCTCCCTCTCTTTGCAACCCCACATAATCCTACCAGTACGAGGTTCTACCATCGTTTCATCATCATGCTAAGCCCACTGACTCATGAAAGTAAACACATTGCTGAGTGTAGATGTTTACAGTGATTGCAGTATTGTTGACAACATGTCACAACAAGCATTGTTGAACTGACCTATTGCCACAGATGAGACCTCTAAACCAATCAGAGGGGACTGGGTCTTCATTGGGTAGAGAGGCCTGAAGGGATTGGGGCTCTAACAGAGCATCTCAGACAGACGGAGAAAACAGGGCTATTGTGGCTACTCTATTTAAAAAAAGAAACAGACATTTTATGAACATTAGTGATTGTGAACATACATTGGCAGTAACAGAAATTATGTTGAATCTGATTTAAGGTAAAATATGACTTCTTCAAATCATTTTAAACAAGTTAAAATACTACTGGAAGGCTCAACTGAATGAGCTGAACACAAATTTTGCATAGCACTGTGTAAGCTTAATTTTAATTAGCAATTGCTGGTTATTGACTTTGTGGAGTTATTTCCATTACTTTCATTTTTTAAATGTATTTATAAGTATTTTATAGGAGTTTAAAGCGACCATAGTCTGTAATAACTACTGAGAAATTTACCATGGTCTTTAAGATCATATCTATACCTTGTTTACCAGTTATTTATATATCAGTGTATATAAGTAAATGACTCAACACTAATTCCCCCCCTTATTTATATACCTAAAAATGTTTGTTTGGTTTCTGCTCCCCCATAAGCAGCTGCTTGTCCTGTATTTATATTAGTCCAACACAGATACCTGAAAGAAGATACAATTTCTTTCCCAAACAAACTCCAAATTTCTTGGGATCTCCTTCATGACTGTCTGTTTACTTATCAGCAGGCTGTTAGAGCTGCAAAAACTGAATAATGTGCACAAACCACAGGTTCTTTGTGATGTATTTGACTCACTTGTAAATCCTGGTGACGCTGGAGGGTTTTGGCTCAGTTCAGTCTTTTATTTTGTTTCTTCTTAATCAGTGTCTCAGCTCTGCATGGATGTGTTCTGTCCTCTATTAAACATGCCATGGTGCAGTCTCTTTTAAAAGAGAACATTTTGGACCCCTTGGTTTTATCTAATTTGATCAAACTCCCTTTTATTTCAAAGGTTTTAGAGAAAGTCGTTCTGAACCAACTCAAGGAATACTTGTAAAGGGCCAATGTTTGTGAAGTGTTTCAGTCTAGTTTTAAGTCTCTTCACAGTACTGAAACTGCTTTTTTAGAGGTTTTTAATGATCTGTTGTTAAATCTTGATTTGGGTAGCTGTGCCTTTTTAATCCTTCTTAACCTGACAGCGGCGATTCATACAGTAGATCACGCAATTCTCCTGTCATGCTTTGAGCACTGCATAGGCATCAAGGGCACTGCCTTAAAGGTGCCATTGGTACGATTTTGGCACACAGCCAGGTAAGATGGCGATTTGAAAACCAGGACAGCCCCTCCCGTCCTGTTTTCTCTAAGATCACAATCCGATGTGAGTTAAGCCCCTCCCACAAAAATGTGCCTGCGAGCGCAACGTTATGCCCGCCGGTATCAAAACACTCTTGTACAGTCAACTGTTTACTCAAAGGTTTTTCAACGACCAGCAAGACAACTGCTGCGACAGTATCTGATTCTGAGGTAAGTTTTCAATGCAATGTTGTAATTACAATTTGAGCTCATATCTAACTTTTTTGTACCGTTGTTTAGAACGATACTTGATAGAACAAAGCTGAATTAGCGTATACCAGCAAGAAGATTGATCATTTACTTGGACAACATTAGCAGATAGCCTGCTAGTCAACTGATAAATAAACCAAGTTTATTCATTCTTTTTTTTCGTATGTGGCAGAAGAAAGCTCTGGAGAAGACTACATGCCAGGTATATCCACTGCTCAAAGGGCAAGGCAAGATGGAGCAGGACAAACTACAGGTAGACAATCAGAACAAAGGCCATGGAGCCAGGGTGTTGGTAGAGGAGGCAGCCGCGGATGTGGAAGAGGCTGAAGCCATGGCTGAGGAACCGCTGTAGGGTGTAACTATATACTCTAGGAGCACTGAGGGGGCAAGGCTGTTCATTTATGTTGTAAAGGCATTTTTGTTTGAATGAAACTATGTTTAGTTTGGTAAATTTGAAGTGGTCTTATTTATGTTCAATCACACCCCATTGAGTGTGGTGCATGTTTAAAATATGCAGAGCCTTTTTGCTGTAAATCACATTTGTGGATACACACTTGAAGTAAATATTTGCACAGTCCTGCCTTAGCTATTCACTATTACATTGTTTACTTGATAACGTCTAAAAAAACTCATTTTTTAAATACTGCACTGATTTTGACTGTTTACAAAAGTTAGAAATCAATAAATATTTTGCACTGTCTTTCTTCTTGTATTTATTTCTGCCATTTGTACATTGTTATGCTGGTTTTCAGCCTTAGATTGAATTTTTCTAACCTATGAGATGCGTAGGCCCTAAATTTGCCTCAATCATTCATGTTTGCTGAACTGGAGTCTTGCTAATTTAACTTTTTGTAAAGTTATGATTGTATCTAAAAACAGAAATTTAAATCCTGAAGACATATTGGATGAACCTGAAAAACATTTGAACAAATTCAAACATTCACATCAAGCATCACTGTCATGTTTTATATACAGTAAAATAAAGTCAAAAAGTGCAATGCTCCATTATAGATAAATTTGAAAATTCTAATATACAGTATGTATATATATATATATATATAGATAGAGAGATAGAGAGATAGAGAGATAGATAGATAGATAGAGAGAGAGATAGATAGAGAGATAGATAGAGAGATAGAGATAGATAGATAGAGATAGATAGATAGAGATAGATAGATAGATAGATAGAGATAGATAGATAGATAGAGATAGATAGATAGATAGATAGATAGATAGATAGAGATAGATAGATAGATAGATAGAGATAGATAGATATAGATATATGTATATATATATACACACACACACACACATATATCACACCATCCCACCACAAAGTGAACATGTCACTGCTTCTGCTGATCTTGTCCTGTTGAGAGAAAGACCTAATTATTATACGATACAAATATTGACATAGTAAAAACATAGAAAGGTATAATTAAAAAGAATGCTCAAACCTATTCCTCTGCTGACTTGCTGTTTCAAACAGTTGTGATAGGCCACAGAGACTGGCTGTCCAATAAGGTCATCTGTGAATTGGACCTTCCAGTGGTCTGGGGGTGGGGACACATCTTCTGTAAGCTGTGCTTCTTCTGTGATGTCATGTACAGTTTCTTCCAGCCCTATGGATGGAAGAGAATCTAACCATCAGTCTTTTTGGAGGGCACCACCAGTCCTGTTTAAAAATTAAAATAATAAGCACAATGTTGGTGGCGCAGTTGGATAGTGCGCTTGGTCAGTGATCAGTAGGTTGCAGGTTCAAGCCCAGCTCCAGGCGACACATGGCGATGTTTCCTTGGGCAAGACACTTAACCCCAAGTTGCTCCCACTGCTGCTTCAGTGGTGTTTAAATGGGCATGAAAGGGCGTGAATGTGTTAGAAATACTGACGGATAACCAACATAGAAATTCTGAACCATCAGTGAGTGAATGTGAGAGCGAATGGGTGTGAATGGGTAGGTGTGACCTGCGGTGTAAAGCAGCTTTGAGTAGTCCAAGACTAGAAAAGCGCTATATAAGCTCAAGTCCATTTACCATTTAACATCTAAAGTTACAACATTGCAATCCAAAAACACCTTTACAGTGAATTTAATAGCCACAGGCTGTTTTGTCATCTTCCGACACGATTTTATTACATCCAAAATAAGGGATGAAAGCTTCATGATGGTAGGGGAGACATTTCCAAAAAAATGTCAGGTCCTTGTGTGTAAAGACTGTGGTGTTATTGCTATACATGCTGGACACTGAGTAGGGGCAAGTCTTCACAATCCCTGTCATCGCTATCTGTACTTTCTCCCTCCTCCTCCTGCTGCTCTTCCTCTTCTTCATGAGAAGACACATGATCTGGCTCCTCATCTGGACACCAAGTCTCATCTCCACTGTCTTTATCCTAAGTCTTTTCTGCCCAGCCAATACTATCAGCAAAAGTAGATACTAAAGAAACACAAATCATAGACAGCTACACTTTTGTTGGAAGACAAAGGTACACAACACTTTCGTAGAGTTTTTGATGCCATAGACCTTTTTTTCAGATATTTCCTCAACTTCACTTGAACACAAACTATAAATGAGAGAAAATAATGAATACAATAATATCTATTGAGGAGAGTGGGGTAAGATGAGCCATTTTTTACTTCTGTCGCACTGAGGCAAGGAAAAATGCAAAGTGATAAAAAAAAAAAAACTCTCATTTGGAAAAATTTGAAAGACTGTGGGTAAATTGACCATGTGACTTCACAACTTTCAATTTGAGTCATTAAAAGATAATATATTACTGTTAAAAGAGTCATTACAAAAGAGATTGTTCAGTTCACAGATAGTCACACTTATTTTCTTTATATAGTCACATTTATCTTCTTAAACTTAATTTAAAAAACCTAGAAAAAAATTGTAATTATAAAATTGTGCAGAAAGAAAAGTATAATTCCTTCAAGAAAAGTTTCTTGAAAAGACTTGCTAAAAAAACAGCACTTTTAAACATCTCTCTTCATCATATACCTCTGTAAGGTTGACCTGTCAATATATATTTTTTCCCCTTGTCTGCATTATCTTTTCAGCTGAGCACTGTGTCCGATGGCAGCATTGGAAAGACCAATGCACTTTTTTTCTAGCAGTGAGAGATAAGTAAATATGATTCACTGCTACAGTGACCATCACCAGCCCTCCCTGTAGGCTATTCCATCAAATCAAACTTTATTTAACCCCTGATGTGAGCTGAAGGGGAGGGCCGTACCACACCACAGTGTGAAAGAAGGAGAAACAGTGACGGACAGGACAAGACAACAGGGAGGAGGACAAACAGGTAGTGTAAATATTTTGAGATAGCAGTCCAAGTGCTGTGCTGATTTTAGTCCATACTTGAAGTAAAGGCTGCAAGTAACCAGGGACACCAGAGATGTGGGACTTGATAGTAGGGGATGGACCCACAGGGGTGTGATATGGAGGAGCATCGAGTGCCCAATTCAACATATTCTGATGGGACCAATTATTTCTTTACAGTTAGTCTCAACAGGAGTCAGGAATATTTCACGTCTTTGCAATGGATCTGATCGGCTTTTCACTCATGACTTCCTTCATTGCTGTCTCCATCTCAGCAGGGGGTGTTGAGCCCCAGTTGGTTTCCTCTTGTTCACTCTTGGCATGATTTTCAATGATGTTTAATATTTGATCAGACAAATCAGTTGGGTAACATAACTTCAACTAGCATTTTATGATTCAGTACATCAATATAACTTTTCAAACTTTTGGTGGTATTTAAGGAACCAATTTCTCAATTTACTCCACAATATGCGATTCACTCTGTCCCATTGCCAACATTTTGGAAAAAATGTTGCTACCTTTGCTATTTAGAGTAATCTTTAGCCAAATGACTCACATAGTTTTATACAGTGGTTAAATTACATATATGTATAACAACATTTTAGACCTGAAAAAATTGAATTTGTTACAAATCTCAAAATACCTGACGTGCAGAAAATTGACTTTGGCACACACAAAAGTTTTTGTGTCAAAAAGTACCAACTGTTTATGCCAGGATCTCTTCTTCAGATTTTATACCTTTGAGATCCCGAAGGGTCCTCCACCTCTCGAACGCAACGTCAACATTGATTCTTATTTTATTTCGCGCACGGTCCTCCTCCTTCTTGCACTCTCGCTTTTCGGTAAGCTTATTCACGATCCTTGACTTTTTGGTGGAAGCTGCCTGGGGTAAAGGTGTAATCGGCACCTTTCCATTGGATTACTGCTGTCCGCCATTGTTCGAGATTTGTTGTTTTTCTTGCTCTCCTTCTTCTTCCTCGTTCTTGTTCTTGCTCTCCTAGTAGGACTCCTTGGTGTTCTCCAGATTTGTTTTTTTGGTGAGCAAGGTAAGTCTGCGAGCCAGGATTTCCTCATGCGCGTTCACGGGAATGAAGAGCTTTACAACCAATCATGATAAAGGACGAAACGCTGCCCCTCAACCAATCAGGATAGAAGGCTCAGGGGCTCTTCTGATTGGTCAAAGATACCTGGAGCGGTCAAGAATCTTTGTCAGCTCATACAGCTCATACATACGTACAGAGACAGATGGAAACGCAGAGATCTCGTAGTAGTGCAATTATACCACACTCATAAAGGGATCTCAATGGATAGTCCAACATTTGATCCAAACAAAGCACAAAAAATTAGCATTGACTAGCAAAATCCTACCAACTGCACCTCTCTCTGAGAGGTCTTTCTCCGTGCACATGGGTCAGATATTCTCTTCCATGGCCCATGCAGGGTCCCTCAGGGATCATTCCTGGGCCCTCTACTGTTTTCCTTTTATATGCAGGGTCTGGAGTCGATTTTTAGGGAATATGGAATCCCTTTCATTGCTTTGCATATGATGTGCAAGTGTATTTGCTTTGAAAGTCCCAACCAATGATGAGTGATATAAAGCAATGGATGGATTTGAACTTCTTGAAATTTAACGAAAACAAAACAAATCTGTCCTGTTTGGTCGCCCTGATCTGGTCCAGCTCCTTGCTAGCTTGCTTAGCCCTCTAGTGTTATGGTCTGGGTGTTTTGCTTTTGTTTTGTTCTGTGCTGTTTGTTTTTCCCCCTCCCTATTTTTTCTCCCTCAAGAGTCTGTGAGGAAGAAGGCGGGGCTGGTTGGTGCTCTCTCTTGGAACTGCAGCAGAGTCACACCTGTGGTCAACAGCCATCTACATATGCATCTGATCAGACAAAAGTTGCTTTTGTATGAGTTTACTTTCAGATAAAGCATCATCTTGGGCTATGGCCCTCTCTGCTAACAAGTCCCCTCTTTGTTCAGATTTTGAGGCTTTTTCTAGGGAGATGCTCAAGGTTTTTGATCATTCAGTTAAAGGTAAAGAAGCCGCCAGCCAGCTTTTGTCTCTACGCCAGGGTAGAAACCCTGTTTCTCAGTATGCACTTGATTTCCGTATTTTAGCTACAGAATGTGGCTGGGATCAGGCAGCCCTTCAGGGAGTGTTTATGAAGGGTTTGTCTGAGGAAATAAAGGATGAACTAGCAGCCAGAGATGAGACCTCTAATTTAGAGGAACTGATAGGATTAGCTACTCGTTTAGATAACCGATTAAGGGAGAGACGCCGGGAGAAAGCAGTCAGGCAAAGGGCCCAATATCCCCTTCTTCCCAACGCTCACCCTGGAGGACATCGCTTTTCTCCACCAGTCTCCACCACTGTTTACCCCGAAAGATCTTCTGATCCATCTCAGTCATCCAGTCAGGAGGAGCCCATGCAACCAGGGCAAACAAAGCTCACTCCTTATGAGAGACAACGACGATTAAGCCTGGGTTTGTGCATCTACTGTGGCCAGGAGGGTCACTACCTAGCCATGTGTCCAGTGCTGCCAAAAGGACAGGCTCATCAACCACCCGAGGGACGTTGGTGAGCCATACTTCTTCTCCAAACCCCTCGAATCGTGTTCAAATCCAAGGTATGTTGCACTGGCCACAAAACACCTTACCCATTCAAGTTTTAGTGGACTCTGGGGCCGATGACAACTTTGTGGACATAAATGTTGTTCAACAAGCTAATATACCCACCAGTGAACTATCTAATCCTAGGGAAGTTCTAGCCTTAGATGGTAGACTTTTATCCAGGATTACTCACCGAACTGAACCCATTTCCCTCACCATCTCTGGTAACCACCATGAGACCATTGAACTCTATGTCATTTCATCTCCTCAGTCTCCTGTAGTTCTTGGTTTGACCTGGCTGAAAACACATAACCCTCAGATAGACTGGTCTACTGCTTCCATTATAAACTGGAGTACTTCTTGTCATGCTAATTGCCTCAAGTCTGCTTTACCTACCAGTGTTTCTCTCTCTCAGGATGTACCCGAGAAAATAGACCTAACCTCCGTTCCTAGTGAGTACCATGATTTAAAACAGGTTTTTAGCAAGGATCGAGCCCTTTCCTTGCCTCCACATCGGCCATATGACTGTGCAATAGATCTGTTACCTGGATCTCCACTTCCCACCAAGAAACTTTACAAACTGTCAGAACCTGAAAAGCAAACAATGGAAAGCTACATTCAGGAATCTCTGTCGTCAGGTCTTATCCGCCCATCTTCGTCCCCTGTAGGGGCGGGTTTCTTTTTTGTTGAAAAGAAGGACAAATCCCTGCGTCCCTGTATAGACTACACCGGCCTGAATGACATAACTGTTAAAAACAAATACCCTCTTCCCCTAATAGACTCTGCTTTTGGTCCTCTACATGAAGCTGCTGTGTTTACCAAACTTGACTTGAGGAATGCATACCATCTGATCAGAATCAGAGAAGGGGATGAATGGAAAACAGCTTTTAACACTCACTTAGGGCATTTTGAGTACTGTGTCATGCCTTTCGGCCTTACCAACGCCCCTGCTGTTTTCCAGGCTCTAATTAACGATGTGTTAAGAGATATGCTGAATCATTTCGTTTTTGTGTATCTTGATGATATTTTGATTTTTTCAAAAAACATTAACGAACACATTAGTCATGTAAGGAGAGTTCTACAAAGACTCCTCGAGAACAAGTTGTTTGTTAAAGCAGAAAAATGTGAATTTCATGTTGCAACAGTGTGTTTCTTGGGTTTTGTCATTGAGAGGGGACAGATCAAGGCTAATCCAGCAAAAGTAAAAGCAGTCCAGGAGTGGCCTGTTCCTGCCACTCGCAAACAACTCCAGAGATTCCTAGGTTTTGCCAATTTTTATAGACGATTCATTCGGAACTACAGCCGGGTTGCTGCTCCTCTCACTGAACTGACCTCAACTAAAAGAAAATTTGAATGGTCTTCTGCTGCGAATTCTGCTTTTTGTAAACTAAAAGATATGTTCACTGATGCTCCTGTCCTTGTTCACCCTGACCCAGAACTACAGTTTATTGTGGAGGTGGATGCGTCTGACTCCGGGATGGGGGCCATTCTTTCCCAGCGATCACCTTCAGACCAAAAACTTCATCCCTGCGCCTACTTCTCCCGACGCCTGACACCTGCTGAGAGGAACTATGATGTGGGGAACCGAGAGCTGTTAGCAATTGTGCTAGCACTACAGGAGTGGCGACACTGGTTGGAAGGTGCAGTACACCCTTTCATTGTGTGGACTGATCACAAAAACTTAACATATCTGCGCTCTGCTCGTAGGCTAAATTCCCGTCGGGCTCGGTGGGCACTGTTTTTGGGCAGGTTCAACTTCACCCTCACCTATCGACCAGGTTCACGGAATGTAAAACCTGATGCCCTTTCTCGTCAGTTCTCACCTCCAGAAGATGAGCAAATTGTGGAGACCATTGTCCACCCCTCCTGTGTGGTAGGAGCTGCGAGGTGGGAAGTAGAACAAGTGGTCCTAGAAGCCCTTCGGGAACATCCAGCTGCAGAGGGGTGCCCACCAGATCGACTGTTTGTTCCTCCTCCAGTGAGATCAGAAGTCCTCCAGTGGGGGCATTCCTCCAAAGTGGCCTGTCATCCGGGTTTTCACAGAACCCTGGCCCTTCTTCGACAAAGGTTTTGGTGGCCCTCCATGACTGCAGACACCAGGGAATTTGTCTCCGCCTGCTCCGTCTGTGCTCGCAATAAGTCATCTCACCGTGCTCCTGCTGGTCTCCTCCGCCCACTACCTATTCCACACCGTCCCTGGTCGCACATAGCAGTGGATTTTGTTACAGGACTTCCTCCTTCAGACGGTAACACAACTATTCTCACTATTGTAGATCGATTCTCAAAGTCTATTCACTATGTTCCCCTGCCTAAACTCCCCTCTGCTTTGGAAACAGCCAATCTTCTCGTGCTTCATGTGTTCAGGCTTCATGGCATTCCCCAAGACACTGTCTCTGACAGAGGTCCCCAGTTTGCCTCTCAGGTGTGGAAAGCCTTCTGCCGGGGTCTGGGGGCATCAGCCAGTCTGTCTTCAGGATACCATCCTCAAACCAATGGACAGACGGAGCGGGCAAACCAAGACTTGGAGGCATCCCTGCGATGTGTCGCTTATTGTCTGCCCTCCTCCTGGTCCACTTTCCTGTCGTGGGTTGAATATGCTCACAATTCCTTGGTCAGCTCTGCCACAGGTATGTCACCTTTCATGGCCGCTAATGGTTTTCAGCCTCCTCTGTTCCCCAGTCAGGAAACAGATGTTGCAGTCCCTTCTGTCCAGACGCATCTCCAACGTGCTCATAGGGTTTGGCGGGAAGCTCGAGCAGCCCTCACTCGGACTACTGCTAGGAACCAGCAGTTGGCTGATCGCCATAGAATTCCTGCTCCGGACTACAAGGTTGGCCAGGAAGTCTGGTTATCATCTCGTGACCTGCCACTCCAAACTGACTCCCGCAAACTTGCCCCCAGGTATATTGGTCCGTATATTATTGAGCGCATCATTAATCCCAGTGTCGTCAAACTCAGACTTCCTCCTGCTCTAAAAGTTCATCCCACGTTCCATGTCTCTCTGCTCAAACCAGTTGCTACTAGCACACTGAGCCCTCCGGCCGAACCCCCTCCACCCCCCAGGGTCATCGATTATCATCCTGCTTTTACGGTCCACCGCCTGCTGGATGTTCGCAGGCGGGGCCATGGTTTCCAGTATTAAGTGGACTGGGAGGGGTACGGTCCTGAGGAGAGGTCTTGGGTCTCTAAGGCCCTTATACTGGACCCTGACCTTCTCATTGACTTTTACAGACAATTCCCGGACAAGCCCGGTAGGCCGCCAGGAGGCGTCCATTAGGGGGGGGTACTGTTATGGTCTGGGTGTTTTGCTTTTGTTTTGTTCTGTGCTGTTTGTTTTTCCCCCTCCCTATTTTTTCTCCCTCAGGAGTCTGTGAGGAAGAAGGCGGGGCTGGTTGGTGCTCTCTCTTGGAACTGCAGCAGAGTCACACCTGTGGCTCATCTGAAACACACATGCTTCCTATCAGCAATCACCTCTCCTATAAAGACCGGTCAAGACTCCACTACTCTGCCAGATAATTCCGTCCTGTTCGGTAGTGTCAAACTTTCCGTCGACCTTTCTTGAGTAACTCATAAGAGACGTTTTGTATCTTCTAGTGTTGGGTAATTTGATGATTCTCAGTTACTAACTGCTGCCTATTTTTGATCGTTTTTCCTCCAGGGTGTGGCTCTGCAGCCTTCAGTCTCCAGCCAGCCCTCAGCTTCTTCAGTTTTTGCTTGTGACAATTTTTGTGCTCCTTGGTTCCTGTTAACCTGTTTGTGTTTAATTAAACACTTAAAAACTTTTTGACAGTCTCCTGCCTCTGTGGTCCAGACTTTCTTTAAACACAACATCTAGAGCCTTCTATTGGGTCCCATGCCAGGAATGATGCCAGGTGATCATTGGTGGGGCTTTGAAATTGGACAAGCAGATTAGTTACGTCATTATGTCCAGATTTTTTCAGCTGAGGATTTCAGCCAAGGTTAATTTGTTTTACTGGTTATTAAATACATTTATACTTTTTTATTGGCTTTTATTACTCTTATTGTTTTTATTGTTTTACTGTTTTTACTGTGTCTGCCTCCTCTACTGTAAAGCACTTTGGAAGGCCGCTGGCTGGTTAAATGAGCTATATAAATAAAGCTGACATTGACAATGCTGACATTGAAGTGAAAAAAAATCAGCAAAAATGAGTCAGCCTGACAAAAATTTTAGATCAGGTCCCATGTTTTCAGAGCAACTCAAGATTGATAAGAACTGTATTTTGTTAAATTTTGAAACATTATGTAATTTTGTCAGTTCCTATCATCCTTAATAAATACTTTTTCTAGCAAGAAGGTCCAGCTGCAGACCTCCGCTCAGGTCATTTTGTAGCAGCTTACTCTGAAGCCTTCTTCGCTGTTTGGCCACAAAAAAGGTTGCAAAAAATGTTGGAGGCCCCTCCAAATTAAAAAAAAGAAACCTTTAAAAACAAAAAAACTGTATGCAATTGGGAAAAGGCAAATTAGACGATTTTAAGAACAGCTTTTAAAGTCAACATCTTTTCAACTTTCATTGATGAACATTAAATCAGCACCCCAGAAACGTTTGGTAAGAAGTTTTATCAAACATAAACTGTATTTTTAATGTTGTGATTGTTTCAATTTAATTTTTTTAATCGTGGCAATGATTGGGTAGTTGAAGAATTCAACATTGTCATGGTCAAACTGATGAACAATGATCAAGCAAACTGACAGTGCTCCTCCAGCTCATGTGCAATGAGTGTGCAATCCACTTTACATTGAATTTTTGTGTTTTCATGTATGCAGATGACTTATGACCCCAACCGAGCATCAGAGGTCCTGAAGTCATTCACCTTCAGAGATGTGGTTCAAGGCCGTGTTGCTATTGAGGAGACTCTCAGCGACACTAATAACCAGAACCTGGGCAACAAATCGGAGCTCACAACAGCTGGAAGCCATGCCCCTGCCACACCTCTCCATGATTCCTTCACTTTCCTCCTTAAGGCTGGAAATGTCCAACCAGCTAAGGGTGAGCTTCACTTCACCATCTTCCCCCACCATCAGATGCATCAAGGTGTGATTGCATCCAACAAAGCAGAAAGTGCCAAAGGGGATCGCTCAACAGGCCATTTCTCAACACATAACAAGACCACGACCACAGGAGGAAAAGAAGAAGGACAAGAGGATTTCACGACACAAAGTGGGGCTAAGGCTAATTCAGCAGCAAAGACCCAAAACAAAACTCAACACAAGCAGAGGAATCAAAGCCGCTCTGGAAACCATACACGCAGTGGAGGTAGATCAGGGAGTAGTGCAGAGGGCGCAGGAGGGGGTCACAGTCCTGTTTCACAATCCAAAGATCCCTCAATCTTACAAAAACACGGTCCAGTTAAAACCCCTGACACAGAGCTGGTACATGTCGAGATCCTACCTCGTCCTTCCTCTGACCCTCTCCTCATTATCCTGCCTCTGCTCGCATGTTTGCTCCTCATTGTGATCCTTATAACTTTGATTGTGGTGTTTCGTCGTCGTAAGGAGAAACTGGCTCAGCTGAGGCTCCTCCAACAGATCACTTCAGTGACATCGCGTACTGAGGACAGCCCTTACATGGGCCGGGCAGAGCGGAGTGTGACTATGCCCTCTGTGGTAGTCACTCCTCTCAGGACTGCAAGCTGCCCTAACTCACCGAGGGTATCTATCAGAACAAGAAGACCAAGCCTGGCCCCTGGAATGACCTTCTGGGGGCCCTGTGGTGCTGCTGGAGCAGGTGGCGATGGGAATATCCCAGAATGTTCAATGAAAGAACAAAAAAATGTTGCTCTTGTTACAGCAGCACCAGCTGTCCCCACAACATATAAGGTCACTTTAAAGTCTGTGTCCCCAACTTCAACTCTTCAACGGAACCAGTACTGGGTTTGACAGCAGGTGGAAGGGGTTAAAGGAAAATATGTGCCTTACAGATGTACAGTCTTTTTGGTATGGAGTTTAGATATGGCATCACTTTAGTCGTTTGTGTAACAATAGGAGTTATTGTTAATGTGTATGTTCCTTAGGAACCAAAATGTTCTGTACAAGCGGTTGTATTACGGACCGATTTGAGTGAGGGACCCAGAATGAGTGGGCTGAGCTGCAACGGTTTATACACGCATGTGAAACTGTTAATAAACAATTACCCAGTTGGGTTAAAAGTATAAATTCTGTAGTTATTGGACTGAAAAAGAGACAGAATTTAACATGGTGGCAGCGGCAGTGGACGAGACCTTTTTGAGTCCAGCGAGAGTGAAGTTGCAGCAGTGATTAGCGGAGGAGCTAACGCTACGAGACCAGCCAGCCGAGCAGTATGGATGGATTAAAACCACCGCAGACACTATGCTTGGACTCCGGCAGTCTTTCAAAGTCATGGAAGACATGGAGGGACGAGTTTATGCTTTATGTGGACCTGTCATGTGAAGTAGAGGATGAAACGAAGAAAGTGAAACTTTTCAGCTATCTCGTCGGTGAGAGCGGCAGAGAGCTTCTGGATACACTGATGGGTGAGACCCCCAAAGATAGTTGGAAGTTAGACGACGTCATTAAAAAGTTTGATGAACATTGCAACCCCGGCGTTAATGAGACTGTAGAACGTTACCGTTTCTTTACGAGAAACCAAGGCACCAGTGAAAATATCGACAGCTATGTTACCGAACTGAGGTTGTTGGCAAAAACATGCAACTTTGAGACTTTAAGAGACTCACTCATTCGAGATCGGATTGTTTGTGGACATAACAACGCAGCCATGAGAGAGAGACTGCTCCGTGAAAAGAACATGACACTGGATATGTGCATACAACTGTGCAGAGCCGCGGAGCTGTCGCGGTAAAATATCAAAGCCATTTCGGGACCGATGGTGGAGGAGGTGCATGCAGTGCAAGGAGCATCGCGCCAAAGACGAGCTGACAACGCAGTGGAATGCAAGTTTTGTGGGAGAAAGCATGAAAAGAGCAAGAACAAATGCAAAAAGTGTGGCAAAGAAAACCATTTTGCTGTGAAATGCAGAGCAAGCCCCAACCAAAAGAAAAAGAAGCAGGTGCACAGCATAACACAATATGAGAGTGATGAGTATGAAGAAATTCTATGTGTTACTGAAGCAGGGGCAGAGGATGTGAATGCAGAGGACACCGTCAAAGAGAATGACACGCAGCTCTTTGCTGGAATGCTGTTGGGCAAAGATGTAGTGAAATTCCAAATTGACTGTGGTGCTACATGCAATGTTATCCCACTTAACATGCTTAACCCTGACACTAAACCACTGGGAAAATGTAAAGTGAAACTAAGAAACCCAAGAAACCAAAAACTGTACCAGTTAGAGTTCCAGGTGGTGGATAAAGATGGCACTGTGCCGATACTGGGCAAAAGAGCCAGCGAGGCCATGAAGTTAATAAAAGTGCATTATGAAAACATTCTAGCGATAGACAGCATTGTTACCTCAGAGAAGCCCGCACATGGACAGTGGACTATGGTACAAACAGAGTATGCTGATGTGTTCACAGGAGACGGCTGTCTTGAAGGAGAATATAAAATAGAGATAGATGAGGCAGTAAAACCAGTGCAGCTGTCAAAGAGACGCGTTCCGGTTGCCATGATGAAGCCGTTGAAAGATGAGCTGCATGACCTACAGCGCAGAGGAATAATCGCACCAGTAGAATGCAGCACAGACTGGATTAGCGGAATGGTTGTGGTACATAAGCAGAATGGGAAGCCTGGAGTATGCATTGATCCAAAACCTTTGAACAAGGCATTAAAACGCAGCCACTTCCCACTTCCAACCATTGAGGACATACTTCCAGACCTGTCCGCAGCCAAAGTGTTTACTGTGTGTGACGTCAAGAGTGGTTTCTGGCACGTTAAGCTGGAAGACAAGTCCAGCTACCTCACAACTTTTGCAACTCCATTTGGACGCTACAGATGGCTGAGGATGCCGATGGGGATAAGTCCGGCACCTGAGATCTTTCAGCGAAAGCTGACACAGGCGTTGGAGGATCTACCTGGTCTGTACATTATATCAGATGATGTGCTGATCACAGGTCAAGGAGAGACACAAGAGGCAGCTGAACGTGACCATGAAAAGCTGAGACTTTTTCTGGACCGATGCAGACACAAAGGCATAAAACTAAACGCAGACAAGTTTAAACTGAGGCAAAAGGAGGCTACATACATAGGACACTTCCTAACAGCAGATGGACTGAAAATAGACCCTGAAAAAGTTCATGCCATCACGCAGATGCCAAAACCAGCTGATGTAAAAGCAGTCCAGAGACTACTGGGTATGGTCAACTACCTGGCCAAGTTCTGCCCACACCTGTCTGACCAATGTCAAGTGTTGAGACAACTGACACACAAGGACTGTGAGTGGAAATGGACAACACAACATGATGAAGCGTTCCTCAAACTGAAGAAGACCATCGCAAATGCTCCAGTACTGAAATATTATAACTCAGACGAAGAACTGACTGTACAGTGTGACGCCTTGGACACGGGTTTGGGTGCGGCACTCATGCAGAAGGGTAAGCCTGTTGCATTTGCTAGCAGAGCACTCACACAGACAGAGCAGGGCCATACTCAGATAGAAAAAGAGCTTCTAGCTGTGGTATTTAGCATGGAAAAGTTCCACCAGTACACATATGGACACAAAGTGACTGTGCAGAGTGATCATAAGCCATTAGAGACAATAGTGAGAAAACCCCTGTTGAGTGCACCGAAAAGACTTCAGAGGATGCTGATGCGCATTCAGAAATACGATCTAGATGTAATTCATGTACCAGGGAAAGACATGCATCTTGCAGACACTCTAAGCAGAGCATACCTTCCTGAGTATTCATTATATGGCTCAGTGGAAGCTGAAATAGAGACTGTTAATATGGTTCAACACTTACCTATTTCAGGGGACAGACTCATTGCAATCCGCTCTGCGACAAAAGAGGATGAAACACTGCAAACCCTCATAAAAACAATGAACCAAGGATGGCCAAATGACAAGAAACAAACACCAAGTGGCATCTGGCCTTACTTCTCATTCCCAGAGGAGCTGAGCTACCAAGATGGGATAGTGTTCAGAGGGGAGCGTGCTGTCATACCTGATGCACTGCGCAGGGAAATTACACACCGCTTACATTCCTCACATTTGGGTGTAGAAGGATGCTTACGGAGAGCTAGAGAGTGTGTTTTCTGGCTAGGAATGGACCGATCAAATTAAAACATATATAGCTAAGTGTGACATCTGCAGATCAGTGGACAATAAACAACAGAAAGAGACACTGCTCCCTCATGAAATGCCAACCAGACCCTGGGCAAAAGTGGGTACGGATTTGTTTTCGTTTGACAACAAGGATTACCTTATCACAGTCGACTACTATTCTAATTTCTGGGAAATAGACCACCTGCCTGACACAAAATCCACTACAGTGATAAAGAAACTGAAAGCCCACTTCGCTCGCCAGGGCATCCCTGACATCGTCATTTCAGACAACGGCCCGCAATATTCATCCCAAGAGTTCCAGAGATTCAGCCAACTTTGGGAATTCCAGCACAAGACATCATCACCAGGCTACCCCCAGAGCAATGGCAAAGCAGAATCTGCTGTTAAGACTGCAAAGAAACTCCTGCTTAAGGCAAAAGCTGCTGGGCAAGACCCGTATTTCGCACTTTAAGGTCACCGCAACACACCGTCACAGGGCCTAGACACCAGTCCGGCACAGAGACTTCTCAGCCGTCGTACTAGAACACTACTGCCCACAAAATCAAGTCTTCTCCAGCCTAAGGTTGAACAGGCACAGCTGGGACTGAGACTCAACCAACAACGTCAGTCTGCCTACTACAACAGATCAGCTAGAGACCTGGACACCCTGAAGGCAGGTGACTGTGTGAGGATACAGCCGCTCGCACCTCACACTGTTTGGAGGAAAGGTAAAGTGCTGAAGCAGGTTGATACGAGATCTTATGACATCCAGGTACACACAGGTGGAGTTCTCAGGAGGAACCGGAGACATCTCAGGCATGCTCAAGGAATCGCTCCCAGTGAGCCCATGAACATCAAGACTGAGAACCAGGAGCACCCAGTGCCTGCTCCTTCCCGTGCTGACCCTGAGAGAAATGCAGCCACTGTTACGAGTGACAGTGGCACCCCGAAAACCACCAGAGCTGGTCGCACAGTAGTGAAACCCCAACGTCTCAAAGACTTTGTGACCTTTAAATAACTGTGCAGTACTGGCTAATTTTTCTTTGTTAGGAGAAAAAAAAAAAAAAAAATTAAGAAAAGAGAGAGAAAAAAGGGAATCGTTTTGTTTGGATTGAAATGTCCTGATTTATACTAAAGTGTTCTGACATGTTGATCTATGTTTATACTCAAATGGTTACATACAACTTTCAAGAATATTTTCACAGCCAATGTTTGTGAAACTTCCCATAGAGTTATGCGAAGTCAGAATAGCTTGAAAAGAAATTACAACACTTTGTTTACAGGATGATTATTCTTATTGATGTTCTGTTTGTTACTTCAGAGGCATAAGTTGAATATGGTTTATCTACATTGGTATGAAAAGAGAAAACTCTCAGAAAAGAGAAAGGATGTAACAATAGAAGTTATTGTTAATGTGTATGTTCCTTAGGAACCAAAATGTTCTGTACAAGCGGTTGTATTACGGACTGATTTGAGTGAGGGACCCAGAATGAATGGACTGAGCTGCAACAGTTTATACACGCATGTGAAACTGTTAATAAACAATTACCCAGTTGGGTTAAAAGTATAAATTCTGTAGTTACTGGACTGAGAAAGAGACAGAATTTAACAATTTGTGGCACATCTGACCTACTGTGTTTTCTTAAGCGGATAAAATTACCCATTTTTAAATACATTTTCCTTTTCTTGTAGAAAATGTATGAATGCCTATGGAGCCATAACAGTGACAGTAAGAATTGGCATTGAAAAAGAAACTTGGTATTGAAGAAAAACTTGCATTGTCACTGAAATAAGTATTGGCATTGTAAAATGTTGAATTGGCACTGAAAAAAGTATTGGCATTGTAAAATGTTGAATTGGCCCTGAAAAAAGTATTGGCATTGTAAAATGTTGAATTGGCACTGAAGAAAGTATTGGCATTGTAAAATGTTGAATTGAAAAATAAAATGCAGACACTTAAAAAATATTTTTTTTAGGATGCTTTTTGTTTTATGTTGTTTTTCAATGCCAATGTTCTGATTTTCTTTATATTCTCTGTTTTTTTCAGCTTCAACAGGTTTTCAGTTTCAACTTTCTGGTTTTCAGTTACAAACTGTTTTGACGTGAGGGGAGGGGGGAACGCGAGCACGCGCGTCCAGGCTTTGAGGGGAGGAGAGCGCCCTCTGTCGGCGTACAGTAACCTGTTGTCCCTGCAGCTGTGATCGGACATTTTTCAATCATTTTATATTTAAAATCACTTTATGCTTCATGTCTTGCTAAGTTAGCAAACATGCTAACGTTCGCTAAGCTCGTTCATTGCTTAGGCTATTGCGTTTCTGCCACCACCCTCTGACCACACACATACACATATTTACATATATATATTGTCCAGTTTGGTGTCACTGCAATCAAAAAGAGGGTACTTATTACAATTTTTATAGTCATTACCGATTAATGAATAATAATGTAAATGTTTAGATATATATATTTAAATCTATATACAATTAAATTGAAACATAATTCTCAAAATCTAGAGCTGTTGTGCAAACAAGAAGAGGTGATTGATCATCAGGCTCAGTTTGGCATTACAGTCATAAACGGTTATTACAGTTTCTATTACCTGTTATTTTTGAAAAGTCAAATGAATGACATTAAAATGTATTTCTTTTAAATGGGAGCTGTAGTATAAAGTTTTTGACTGCGGTGACACTACAGTCAACAACAGTTAAGTTATTGCAGTTATTATTTACCTTACACATTAATTCACACAATTCAATATATAAAACAGTTAAACCAAATACATTTATACCAGTACAATAAATACATTTTAATGTCATTCATTTGACTTTTCAAATATTGATGTATAGAGTCATAACAGGTAAGTATGATAGAAACTGTAATAAATTAACCGTTTATGACTGTAATGCCAAACTGAGCCTGATGATCTATATTAAGAGAAAAACGTTTCAATTTAATTGTATATATATACATATATATATATATACATACATATGTATGTATATATATATATATATATATATATATATGTGCATATATATATATATATATATATATATATATATATATATATATATATATATATATATATGTATATCTATATATATATGTATATATATATATGTATATCTATATATATATGTATATCTATATCTATCTATCTATCTATCTATCTATCTATCTATCTATCTATCTATCTATCTATATATATATATGAATTACATTATTATTCATTAATCGGTAATGACTTTTAAAATTGTAATAAGTACCCTCTTTTTGATTGCAGTGACACCAAACTGGACAATATATACAGGCCTGGATCAAGAAGACAGGGGCCCCTGGGCACAAATTCTTGGAGCGAGCTTAGCGAACGTTAGCATGTTTGCTAACTTAGCAAGACATGAAGCATAAAGTGAAATATAAAATGATTGAAAAATGTCCGATCACAGCTGCAGGGACAACAGGTTACTGTACGCCGACAGAGGGCGCTCTCCTCCCCTCAAAGCCTGGACGTGCGTGCTCGCGTTCCCCCCTCCCCTCCCCTTACGTCAAAACAGTGCCAGTAAGATTGAAACTTGAAGAAAAAAAAACATTGCGACTGAAAACCAGAAAGTTGAAACTGAAAACCTGTTGAAGCTGAAAAAAACAGAGAATTTAAAGAAAATCAGAACATTGGCATTGAAAAACAACATAAAACAAAAAGTATCCTAAAAAATATATTTTTTAGTGTCTGCATTTTATTTTTCAAGTCAACATTTTACAATGCCAATACTTATTTCAGTGCCAATTCAACATTTTACAATGCCAATACTTTCTTCAGTGCCAATTCAACATTTTACAATGCCAATACTTTTTTCAGTGCCAATTCAACATTTTACAATGCCAATACTTATTTCAGTGACAATGCAAGTTTTTCTTCAATACCAAGTTTCTTTTTCAATGCCAATTCTTACTGTCACTGTTATGGCTCCATAAATGCCTTTCTGTATTTCACTTTAGTGAACCAACTTTAATAGAGTATGTCTTTATTGCCTCAATGCTGATAGCAGCCCCATCCAACTGCTGATGTAGAGCAGATCATTTTACAGGGCTGTAAAATTGATCTTTGGGACAAACTGTGATCTGTTTTCATGATCAAACAAGAGAGATAACATTGGCATTCTGGAATAATTATGCTCAAAGAGGCCATTAAAAACATATTGGTATTGATATTATCCACAGTGCATCCAGGACATGAAAGAACTAGCATTTCAGAGTCTCTCTGTATCTTTTGTGTAGTTTGACATCCAGATCTAACAACAACAACAAAGTGTACCTTACCAGGAAATGGTATCAACAGGATTTTATTGATACCAATGTAATTACTGATTCTGCTTATTGATTCAGTTCTCTAATGATTCCCTGATTCCTGTAGACTTTCTGTGTGGGCTACATAGGTTTTAAGTGGCAACAACAACAAAAATGGCACTCCTGGTTTTAAAATGCAAGACTGCATTGATGAATACTCATCATTATGTTGGTGTTTCCATACTTCTTAAAAATCACAAGACACAGACACTGGACATCTGCAGTAGTTCACATTTTTCTGTAAAATTAAGCCATAATTGATAAATTCTGACGCCTGTCTGTCATGATCACATCTTTATCTTCTTTGTTGTCATTTTGAAGGACTGCCTCTTATGAAAACGCAAGGTCCTTAATTAACTAGGCATCTAGAGCTTAATGGAAGGAATTGATCAGGGATTGGTTAAGCTGAAAGACAAATTTTATGAATTCCTCAAGCTTTTTGTTATCAATTTGCAAATTAGTCTTCCATTCCCCTCCCTTAATGCTGACACTGTGTCATAACATTACATAGTTCCATTTTAACTTCAGAGTAATTTTCAATCCCCAAACCCAGCCTTTTTTCCTCTTGGGCCTTCTGTGTTTGCATACAGACAAGCTAACACATAATGTCTTAATTTAGCTATGGTCTTGAAATGTTTCACTCAGCTGTATTTGAAAGACAGCCAGTCCATAATGTCTTCTTGACAAAAAGGTACAAATCCACGATCATTTTTTGTCCTTACTTTTCTGACCTATGGACTGCTGTCGCCGCACACCACACTTCTGTTGGAGCCATAAGATGCCAGAAAATGCCATGAAGACAGTATTCAAGGACTGGCAGGAATCACACTTGTGTTGTCAGTCTGTCTGTCAAGACAAAACATTTTAAGGGTCACTCTTCTTGATGTTTTTGAAAATAGGCAGTTACACTTCTAATACTAGATCTGGACTATTCAAAGGGAATAAATTCATTTGTACATGAGCTGCATTTCTTTGTAACATTTTTGTAATTGTTCCTAACTTCTATGTAATTGTGTGAAACAAACAGTTAACAAGTAGTCAATCACAAGTTGTATGATTGTAGAAGTACACTTTGATTGGTAAATGATAAATTATTTTGTTACATTTTTTAAAACCTTATTTTAGAACTACTGCTGAACAAGGAGGCTTAAATGGCCATGGCTGTGTTATATATTTTGTAAACGTTAGATTTATTGTTGGATAACATTAGGTTGGCTCAAATGAGAGAAAGTCCTACAGTAGTTGTAATTGATAGCTCTCAACTGTTTGTTTTTTTGTTTGTTTGTTTTGAGTACAAAGCTGACGTGTTGCTTCCTGATATTCTTTTATATTTCTGCTCTTAGCTCATAATGACTGTTTGTTTATGACACTGAAGCTTCTGTAAACTTTCAAGTCTGTGCATTCAGACTTTTTTTAATAGACGTAAACTGCTGGGGCACTTTTCCCAAACATCTATGCAAATTTGCATCTCCTTTGAGATACAAAGTAAGCAAGTTCATGATTGTTTTAAAGTCACTGTGTTGTATCCAACCCTTTCATGTTGGCCTCTGTTTGCTATGCACCATTAAATAATTTTATTAAAATATATCTTTTAAAACCTTTGTGTCACTGCTTATAATCATGAAATCCCTCATCCGTTTTTACTTTGTCAATGATTGACAGCAAAGTCCCTCTATCCATACATTTACAAATTAAGTTCAGGTCGCATTTGTTCTGTTTATCAAAAGAGGCGAAAGGGTCTTACAACTTATATAAATAGATTATACATTTTTACAACTTTCACCATTTAGGTAACCTGACACCAGATGGACAATTTAAAATACTGTATTTCAAAAACCCATCTGGGACAGAGCCCATTGAAAGTGTCCGGGGAGGGCTGCGCCTTTCAAAACATATCCTGCAGGTGACTAGATGATCGTTCATAACATTTAATACAGTACAACTAAATAATGTAATAGTTGGGCACTACTGTGTTACAGAGCATGAGCCACTTCGTAAAACAAATGCAGGAAAAAACATGTCTGAGATGGAATGAAAATATCCTTTTTGTTGTAACAATCCTTTTTAATGTAATAAAGAAATGAAAAGTTTCTGTACTTTGTAGGGATGTACAGTACTGTTGGTTCAATATTGGTATTGACAGATAATACCTTAAAAAGTTAAATATTACTATCTTCAGGTACATGAAATTCTGCCAAAATTTTAAGCCGATATATTAGCCATCCATATTAAAATCACACATTTTAACAATGGGTCCCAGAGAAGATGGAGCTGAAAACACAGACCTTATGTTTCTGTGTTTTTTGGTGGATGGATATTTTCAGAAACTATAACGTCATAGCCCCATCTCTCCCTTAAACCATATGCAAGAACCGTGACTACAACAATGGTTGAAAACAGCATCACCTTCATGTTGCAGAAGCTTGTTATGGCTTACACAACAAAATCTACTGTTCCTCTATGACCAACAGGAGCAACAAGAGGACATGGAGAACAGCATACACCAGTCAACTCAGTGGTCTTGTCTGATTTTAATGTGTTTGCAGCAGCATTACAACACCACTTTTGTATAGAACCCCAAAAGATTCATAATAAAAAAAAAAAACATTTTAAATTAAATACAATTTTTATAAATAACATATGATTTGGCCATTAAATTGTAAAATAAGGCAATATTATTATAATATATGTTTTATTATTCTTTAATATTGAATTATTGTTAAATATTTGAATAATTAGTAACGTAAAGCCTTCAGCTCAGCCTAAAGAGAGGATTGCAGCGGGAGCTTGTTTTTGGTGAGGTGGTGTCTGGAAGTTCACATAACAGCCCAGCTTATGGGGCGCTGTTTGTAAAGTTGCGCATGATAAAATAAACAGCAACTTTTTTACAACATTTAGCAATAAAACACGTTTAAAAAATGTATATGATTTTTTATGTTACTTTTTTAACCAGATTTACAGCAATACTTGTGGAATTTGTGTTATTTACTTTTCTCGTAAAAATATGTCTATGATATATCTAAATCTTAAATTTAAATGTAGACATTAAATGTTGAATTTAAATGTCAAATATTTAATCCAAATGTTAAATCTAAATGTTAAATTTAAATGTTTAATGTTAAAAGAGACATATCATGCTGATGCATGATTTAATACTTACATATAATATAATAAATTTGAAAACAAGACCTTGTACCCCCTTAATTTTCAAAAAATGAGATATTGTATTTTTTCTGATATCCTAGAACGAGATTTGATCCCTCTGAAAATAGGTCATTGCGAGATGTCCGCGAGATTTCAAACGTCGTGACGACACGAGGTACCTTTCTTTTTATTGGAGTAATCTGATAAAACACTTCCTCCTCTGTGAGTCCGTCAGCCCCAAACCCTCACCGAGGAACACATCCACCAGCAGCAGTAGCTCCCTAGCTCACACTCCCTCATGACCAGCTCTGGCCTGTAGGGGGACTCAATATGCGCTTGCCGCTTTGGGCCTGCCAGAAAATACAGTGGAAGAAGAAGGACAGGCTGGCTCTACCATAGATATACATAAGAAAGGCTAGATGGCTGATGGGAGTTTGGCCGGCGACATCACTGGTCGGCCATCTTACTTAGGGGGACTTTTCCGAAGCGCTCTATAGTAGTGGATGGAAGGTGAGCGACCTACACAAACAAAAATACACTTAACTTGCTGAATTCTTGACGGATTTAAAAACGGTTTGGTGTATTAAAAGCCTTATTAATGTGGCTATGATTCAGGCCACGCAGACCTGTTGAAATTGCAGTTTTTCTTTTCAAAAATCGCTGCATAGTTGTGTGAATGTTACATTTGCAAGGCTGCAATCGAGTTTCGATTATTATATAGGTTTCTGTGAGACCAATAATAATTTTGTGACAACATATTTCGTCAAAATGACAATTTGTGTGGATGCAATTGGATATTAGCTAGCAAAAAAACAAGAGGTTGTGAATGAGACATGTGAGCCACTTGGACTATTTCAAAGTAACCTGGACTTAATTCTATACAGGTGGGAAAGGCATAATTACTCCTTCGTTTTAACATGATTTCCACGCTGTTTCATTAGTGAATTGTATCCTACATTTAGATTCATTTTGGTAGTAACTGACTGACTTTGTGTTTGCAAAAATACCCCCCTTCAGTGCAAGATGCCACACTTTTGTGCAGCATATGGATGCTCAAACGAACGTTCCTTCAAAACAAGAGCCCGTGGAATCACCTTTCACTCGTAAGAAATGACTTGAGGGACATATTTAGGATAATTATTGCTAACTTATTGGATTTGTACTTATGTAATGCAAGTTATTTTGACCCTGACGTTTTAGAAATGTTTCTACCATTTGTTTACATAATAATCATTGAATATTTCTTTTTCACATTTCTTTTAACATGCTACTGTTATTTAGGTTTTCAAATGGCATTCAAGCATAGGCTACATGAATTACCCCAACAATATCATAATTTAGCTCAGTATTTTTGTCCTTACCATTAATGTTAAAGGTAAGAAGGGTGTAAAATGTTGTCAGTAATTCATATGGTATCTTCTTATGTTTTTAAGGTTTCCCCAAAATGCAGAGAAGAGGCGGCAATGGGAACTTCTTCTTAGAAGAGATGGTTTTGTTGCATCAAAAAACTGCAAACTGTGCAGCGAACATTTCAGCAGTGAGGATTTTGACAGGACGGGGCAGACTGTCCGGCTTAAGACTGGTGTTGTGCCAACCATTTTCAACTTCCCTGCTCATCTCCAAAGGGTATGTGTATCATTGGCCAAGAAGAATATGTGATTTACGTATTGTCACGATTTCTCCAAATTTAGGAATACATAAAGTGTTGTGCTTTAAGGACATTTTAATATTTAACTGTATATTTTAGCCGGTAGCAGCAAGAAGCACTGCTGCCTCTAGAAGAGCAGAAGAAAACCTGCCCATGGACCTGCACCAGGATGAGCCTCCACCTGATGTTGTGAGTATTTGTACACAACTAAGAGCATCATATGGCTTATCATCATATCATTTATCTCAGTGGTGCCCAGGAAGGGATATGATGGTGTTAGATAGATAGATAGGCTTTATTTCAGACTCAAGGTCCATATGCAAAAAAGGGATAAAAAAAATAAAACAGCACAACAACAAGACAACAATAAAAAACATAGACTAACAATTCATTTTAAAAGGCACTTATACCAGTGCCGCCAAAGCTGGGAAGTGCAGCATATGTCACTGTACATAATGTTCACCAGAGCCCTAACTATTTGATTCTCAGAATCAATCAATCGGCAGATGAACCTGTGCATTAAGTTTCTCAGATTTATTGGGTTACTTGAAGAACTCAATATTATTTGGGTTCTCCAATATTATTTGAAGTTGTAATCTGTGTAAAAGGACTGAGAACCACAGGCTGTCACTTGCTCATGGCACTCATACACTTTTATGAATAAGCATGTGCAAACTACAACAAGGTGTAGGGAACCTTTACAATCAAAACTGACATTTTTGTCAAGAGACCCAAAACATAATTTCGCCTTTAGCCAAGCCAATTTAATTAATCAATTTATTAAAAGAACACTGATTTGGGTTTTATTTTGTAGATTTAAAGAACATAGTATTGTATTGAACTCAGCACTGATAGGTGAACATGAATTGTTAAAAAGTTACCGCTAATACTGTCCTCATTATTATTATTATTATTATTTATATATTTTTCCAAAGTCTCTGGCAGCCACTGGAGAGGGGAGAAACAGCCTGAAGAGGAAGGCCTCTGACCACCTGTATGCATTGCCTTCCTGCCCCAAGGCTATAAAGGCCAAACTTGATGCAGCCTTGGCAACAGTGTGGAAACTGCAGCGGGAGAAGAGCAATACCTTGGCGAGGGAGAGGAGGGCAAAGAAAAACATGCATGCATGCATGCATGATTTGGAGTAAATGTCGTATGGTTTAGAGTGACTCTTTATGTGAAGTGAATGTTACATGGTTTAGAGTGACTGTTTATTTGGAGTGAATGTTACATGGATTAGAGTGACTGTTTACTTGGAGTCAGAGCCGCATGGTTTAGTGTTACTGTTGGTTTGGAGTGAATCTTGAATTGTTTTGTATTGAATTGTGCGCACCTGTTAATAAAAGAAACATTGATATCATGTTACTGAATGTGTTTATTTAGAAATTAGGGCTGTCACTTTAGTGCATTAATTAGATGAATTAATTACACTGCAAATTAAAGCATTATAAAAATTAATTGCAAGATTGATCATAGCACACAAACATTTTGATATTGTCCAGCTGGAGGACCCGTACATGGCAGTGGCATGTCACTTCACACATGCTTCTCTAGTCAAACCAAACAAAGCCCAGGTGACAACAGGAATGGCATGTTTAAGACTTAGTCTGATTTTATTTTTGAATTTATTTATCTATATTTGTACTACATTCTTGAATAATGCATCAGGCCTAATTGGTTTGCTGGATGTCCTCGACCTTTTTCTTATTTTGAATTTGATTTATGAAACACACTTAAAGTGTAATTTGAGTTACCTGATTGAGCTTAGAATTTTCTGGACAAGTTGGCCTGACTTTGGTTTTATTCTGTCACCAATAAATATGTGGATTTACAAATCTTCACTTCTTAGTGTATTCATTTGATTGGTCCTGCACTACAATTTTATAATATCCTAGAATTCAAATTCTTTATTTGGGTACTTTATGCAGATATGAGATTAAAATGCGATTAATTAGATTAATTAATTATAAATCTGGTAATTAGATTAATTTTTTTTTATCGTCTGACAGCACTATTAAAAATGTATTTAATATAGGGGAGAACAGGTAAGATGAACGAACCATTCCCTTGATCTTTAAAACTATACACGAGTTGTCACGAGACCCTGAAATAAGAACACAAACATCATTTCCACCTGGCTGTGGAATTCTTCGACTTTTGTGGTATAATTATTTTTATGCTAAAGCAAATGGACCGAGGTCTAAACATACATTATGCATGTTAGTGATATTCAATGTATAGAACTATGTGATCATTTGGCAAAAGATCATTCTGAATCATTAAATTAATTAGGTTTTATCAAAACGATGGTCATAGGGCAAGAAGAACCAAAAGCCTTGGGGTAAATTGAACCAATTAATCACAATTCATATAATGTACATACATTATTTGTTCAGTTTAAGTTTAAAATATCATGTGGGTCAACTTACCCCTTTATATCTATTATATGTATTAATTAGAAATATAAAATATCAAACTATTAAATGTTTAACATAAACACGGACGATTTAATTTCACTGTGTGTATGTGTGCAGCTATGGCAGGTAATGCTCTACTATCTACTTTTTTAATTTAATATGAAAGTCCATGGTTTTAATTATCCGTAAACATGCAATAACATAACTACATCTCTGGTGTTTATAACATAACAAACCGCTTAAAAATCGGTTGAAAATTGAGCAAGCTATTGTTAATTAAATAGTACATGCTCCATAGGCATTAATGTTATCTGTGAGCCAGCAGCCCCTAGGTAAGATGGCCTTCGCGTAGCGACGTCAGCCCTCATTGGCTCACAGCGGCTGTAAGCTATCTAGCCTTTCTTATGTATATCTATGGGCTCTACCCCCGAAAGACCTGACCAATCAGAGCACAAAGGGCTGTGACGTTGCAAGGCAACCTTAGGTCAGCCTTGAGACCAAGTGTTTCAATGTGGGCTTCATAATGGCCTAAAATGAGGATTTTGAGAATGCTATTGTGGGGCAATGAAGGAACTAAATGACTTGTACTGAGGGCAGAAATGCTTTACAGGCATCCTAGTCTGACATAGTGAAAAGGAGAAACAAGCATGATATGTCCTCTTTAAATATAAATGTTAAATGTTAAATATAAATATCACAGGTGTAACTAAATATTTGGCTTAACCTAATCTTAATTTTAGCTTAATTTAATCTAAATGTTAAATGTTAAATTTAAACATTAAATTTAAATGCTTAATGTTAAATATAAATGTTTAATATTAAACATAAATGTTAAATGTTAAATATAAATGTAAAATGTGAAATATAAATGTCACGGGTGTAAGTAAATATTTAGCCAATATGCAAATTTACTTTGCCCACACCGGAAGTACCAAAATAAAAGCTCATTGACTCTTACGACTGCTATCCGCCAGCATACACCAACTATGGCGCAGAGAGATCCCTCCTGAGTGCATATCTTTTTTTTTTTTTAACAGTTTTATTTACAACTATGAGGCATGACAGATAGCAAGTTTACAGAGAGTGGTTGAACAAATAACAGTGAACATACCAGGGGTTCAGTAATTAGTGTTTGCATTTATAGTAATCATATAAAATTAATTTCTTTCAGAATCTGAAAAGTCTTTGTCGCTTTGTTGCTCTTCACTCATTCAATTGAGGTGCAGTATTGGTTGAGTTCAGCAATAAAACATTGAAAGCAGGGTTTTGTGGAGGTCCATTTTGCCTTGTGTATGTGGAATTTACCAAGAATGATAAGCAGTTGAATTACATAGGTTGCATTAGCAGATAAGCTGTCATACATAAAAATATAACATAATATCAGGTACCTTGAACTGTACATTAGTGCACATTTTACGATTTATATAGTCCACCATATTCTCCCAGAACAATTTTGTGTGTTCACAGTGAAAAAAACAAGTGAAATATAGTTTCCTTTTCTGAATTGCAGAATACACATGAATTGTCTAAACTGAGTTTAAATCTCTCCATAACTTCTTTCACAGAGTAGATTCTGTGTAAGATCTTATAAGACATTTCTTTCACCTTGTTAACAACGCAATATTTATTGAGAACAAAACAAGCTTTTTTTCCACTGTATATTGCTCATGATAGAACACCAAAAGAATTTTGCAGCAGAAGGTGTAACATAATTAAGAACATTTCTAATATGTCGATTACTGCATGGTTTCTTTTTAATGTCAATGTCTCCTATAAAAAATTGTTTGTCTGCAGTGATGTTTCCTTTCACTAAATGACAATGTCTCAAGCATTGATTAACGCCACTGGGAATTGCATCCATGATAATAGCATATTCTTTGGGAGAAACTGGTAATTCAAAATTTTCAAGAAATTCTGAGTATGATAGTAATAGTCCATCTTTGTTTACTAATTGAGCAACTAATAAAATCCCATTGTCGTACCATGACCGATAAAACAGTGATTTATTCTTGTATACAATATCTTTATTATTCCAGATTAAGTACTTATGAGGACTGAAACTGTGTTTATATATCAATGTCCAGGTTAAAAGGGCTTTTCTGTGAAAATTGGCTAATTTCATTGGAATTTTTCAACTGAAAAGTTACATTTAAGTAAAAAATCTATTCCACCTACAGTGTTGAACATGTATGCTGGGAAAGCATTCCAAATATTATTGGGGTTCTTCAAAAATTCAATAATCCATTTAATTTTAAATGTGTTATTTAAAACAGTGAAATCCAAAACTTCAAGACCACCTTCTCTCTGCTCCCTCTGATGACATCTTTCTTAAAGGTACAGTGTGTAGTTTTTAGCGTCATCTAAAGGTGAGGTTTGAGATTGCAGCACTCCGTCGCTCCCCCCTCCCTGATGGAGAACCCCAGCGCTACAGTGGCCTTCCAAGGACAACTACAGAATTTGCATTTCCATGAAGGAAATGCGTTGAAATGCTGAGCGTGACTGCTGAAACTGTGAAATTAAATTGCTAAAAGTAATGCAAAGAAAGTTGAAAATGTGACATGAATAGTTGTAAGCAGTAAATCATGGCTGAAAATGTGTGAAATGTGCAATAAAAATGTTTGCAGAACATTATAGCTACTGGAGGTCAGGTGTGCAGGTCACGTGACCATGCTCTAACTTCAAAGAAATGTGCAAAAGTAGATGCTGCTTCAACAGTCACATCTCAGAAACTGTAGCAGATAGTGAAAAGTGCACGAAAAACTATTTGCAGTTGTGAAAGAAAGCAGAAAATTAATGTTTTGTGACATGTTTCAATGTGGTGATATTTGTAGATGTACCTAATAAAGTGGCCAGTCAGTGTAATTTATGTGAAATGGGGTTGAGAGTGCAAAGAAAAGCACGAATATGCTATTACAATGAAGAATCTGTATCAGATGGAGAATAAGATAATACAGGGTCTACCTGGTTTCGAACCCGCAAGCTCTTAGTCCATAGGCTGCTGTTCTGACCACTCGGCTAAAGCTGGGGAACAATAGCCTGTAGAGGGGGGGGGAGAAGAAGGAAAGAGAAGAAAGGGGGAAGGAGAAAAATGAAGGAAAAGAGAGGAAATTTTTAGAAAATGAGAAAAAAAAATGAAGGAATTTGTTGCTATTTGTGTCTCTAATGTCCAAAACAAGTAAAAGCACACATATTCTTGTATATTAATTTGAGAAATATGACCAAATATGACACTTTACTGGAGAACAGCATAGCATGCTACAGATCCTAAGGTTTCCGGTTCAATTCCACCAGTGGAACATGTTGCCTCTAACACAAACTCCTACCAAGTGTTATTAAATGTAACTAAACAAGGACCCTGGCTTCATGTGTGTGCAAATTGAAATATTAGTACTGAAACTACAATAAACTTTATATAGTCATGCACTAAATGTTTGGGGTTAGGGTTATTATAAAATAAATTTTATAGTCATTTTTAAAGGACCTCTTTCACAATACATGTAATTTTGCCCACAGTCCAATTTTTTGTTTATTGTGTGGTATTTGTAGTACACCCAGAGACTCCCAAGAATATACCTTTAGAAAATCCAAAAGTCATCCAGGGCCTGTACTATGACCTATTTTATGATCATTGCCAAAGGTGTGAGCCAGGGTGCACACTTTACCCCAAAACTTACTCAAACACAAATAATAAATCATCAAATTGGGTCAAATCACCTTCACTGAAGTCTGGTGCATCTTTTGAAATCAAATGTAAAGCTAAGTATTACAATTGAAAGAAGTTATTGAATTTTAACTGGAAAAAAAATAGTTTTTTTGATGATTTTTTCAACAAATTCAATTCTTTAGAGATGTGTCTGACCAACTTACAGTTGCTGTACACCTAAAATACTTACAAATTATTTGGCCACATATATATATTCTCAAAGTGGGAAAAAAAAATCACCAAATTCTGAGACCGGCAAAGTTGTTCAATTAACAGGTTGGGTTACTGTGGTAGAATCTGGATACTGTTCCATGTCTTGTATTATATCAAGGGTAATGTTTTATTTCATGCAATTTGCAGCAAATTAATGTTAACTTCAATTTAGTATTGTGCATTCAATTGAATTATATTTTTTTTCAAAATGTTTTTCATTGAAAACAGAAAAGGTATGCAGGGCCTGTAATTCCTCTTTTTTAAAATATCATCCAACGCAAAGCTAATCAACACTGCAATACATGCTATATATTTCAAATGAATAAATGGGATAGTGGTGCATCTCCTTGTATGATAGAGTAGTACGTTCAAGCTGAGGCAATATGCTATTGTTGACCTTCACGCTTGTGGTCAAGACGAGTTTAGTCAGTTCTGCCATTCTGTAAAGAATTGTTGTCCAAGCAACATATGTCCCTAGCTAGCTAGTATCAATTTGTCATTTGTGCATAAACAACATATGTTCTGCTGCAAGTGTTATATTCAGCAGATTTCTTTTTAAGTATAGCTGTTCATATACAGTGTCTTCTGTTACCACAATTTAGTGTGCACACATGTACATTTTATGAAAAAATTGTGCATCTAGTACAATACTAAGTGGTATCCATACCTATAACTATACCTTTTTGTTGTTAGTGTATTTTCCAGGTTTGTTTCCCTGAGAATACCAATATATATTTAAATCCTCCAGATAATTTATTTTCATATTGTTTGAAGTTAAAATGGACGGGGTTTGTATTATACCCGATTGCAAAACCAGGTTCAAAGATAAAGGGAAGAACTTAAAATATGGAAGGAGTCTAGATTCTCCCAGTAACAACTGGTTAAAGCAGGTGCTTAGTAAAGAAGGATTAAATGTTGAGAGTGGAAGTAAGCTGTGTCTAAAATGCTACATGAAATATCTTAGAAAAAGGCCACGCCCTGACTCAAAAGAAGACACAGTGACAATGAATCCACAGGCATCTGTGATTCATTTGAGATTGAGGATAGCCCCACTAATCCTGGAACTAGCCGATCTGTTATACCTCTTATCCAAATCAAAGATTTGCTTCCTCTTCACATCGTAAGTGTTCTTTGTGTTTAGAGTACAATGACAACTGTATAAACATTCCTAAGTCTGTTCGTCACTCTCTTATCATTGAATGTTCACTTTGGTGCCCGCCTGATGCTCGTGTTTGTTCTGAACACCTCATCGGGAGTTTTTTACACCCTGACACAAAAATAAATATGCACAGTCGTATTCCTCTGGAAAGTAAACTGAATGAATCTATTTCTCCAGTTGTTATTAATGATTTGCTTGAAATTGTACATGAAGTATCCAAACATGAGACATCACCCAAACTGAAGTTTGAAACCTTGTCAGATTCTGACTGCCATGCATGGACTGGCTGTACATTGGTGCAATTTAAGAACATGTATGACATGTGTGAATCTGATCTTGTTTCAGGTTCAAGCGATAGTTCCAGAGCAATAGATTTGCTTCTTTACTTTTGGACAAAACTGAAAACAAATCTTTCATGGAATCAAATGACCATGCTTACTAATCTTTCCCAAGCTACACTGTCAAGATATTTTCATACAATTGCAGATATTTTGAACACGATAGTTGTTCCCAAATACCTTGGCACAAATCATATTTCACGCCACGATGCCATAACTCACAACACTGTCTTTACTAAAGCTTTTTATGGTGACCAGGTCACTCTTATCTTAGATGGTACATATATCTACCTCAACAAATGCAGTGATCATCGGTTTCAAAGGGCATCTTACGGAGGACAGAAAAAACAAAATTACCTAAAATTCATGTCAGTTGTACTGCCTGATGGATATGTTTTAGACACTATTGGCCCCTACCATGGTAACGTAAATGATGCAACAATAACTCGGCTCATCATGGAAAAAATTGAAGTATTGAAATCTTGGTTAGAAGCAAATGACAATATGATTGTAGATCGCGGTTTCAGGGATGCCTTAGATCTTCTTGCTAAGTTGGGGTATGATGCTAGAATGCCGTCATTTTTACCAACTGGTAAATCCCAATTGGATTCCTCAACAGCCAATAGTGATCGTTGCTGTACCAAAACAAGATGGATAGTAGAGTCCTACCACGGGCGTTTAAAGAAGTGGATGTTGTTTAAGGAACAACTTACCTCAAATTATTTCGTTGAGGTCATTGGCAAATTAGTGCGCATAGTAACTGCATGTCTCAATGCCTTCAGAGGACCAATATATGTTTCAGATCCAGATCGAGAGGAACGAGATACTAAGATGGCTCATCGTATGCTTTCACTTCTAAAAAAAGACAATGTTTTGGCAAAACGAGTTGCAGAAGACCCAAATATGTCACGTAGAGCTCGTAGTGAATGGCAGAAGCTTGAAGCATCTGATATCTCGTTCCCTCATGTGGATCTGGAATACCTTGAGACCATAACATGCGGTACATACCAAATCAAACAGTCCCCTGGCTACATTGCTGAGCATCAAAAAATGATGGTGACTATGAGATTTGGGTTTACCAGCATGATGCTGATCTCATTAGGGGACAGATTCATTCTCGTCACAGATCTCAAATAAAATACAATGTTTGGATTCAATTTGACAAGAATGCATCAGATGATCCTGTGAAGGCATATTATTGTCTCTGTCCTGCTGGAAAGAGAACCTCTGGCATGTGTGCACATGTTGCATCTGTAATCTATTATTTGGGATATTATAAACATTTTCAAAATCAGAAACCCCTCCAACCATACACAAGCAAATTCAAAGACTCCATTCTATGAAATAACCAGCCAATCATACATCTTATGGATTTCTCAGATCCCCTTTCCCTCACTATAGTTCCAGTCTACAAATTAAAATTGTCGAAGCCGTTGCTATGCAAAAAGACACGAAGGCCATAAAACAGATTACATGTAGGCTATATATAAGTACTAGAAACAGAAATTGACAGAAGTAATGTTTATGTATTGCTGTCATTGTAGATATATACAATCTGATTACAACAATCCAAAACTGCATCGGTTTTTACTTGTATCAATGGCTCATTATTATCTCATCACAAAGGCATAATATACAGGCCCTTTGTGGCTGTTCAATATTAAAATGAATAACATTTCATGTGAAATGTTTGTTTTGAATCTAGCATTCAAATTCTAAAAGAAATCATACTTAAAGGATGAATTCTGAACAAATCTTTAAAGGTTCCCTGATTTCCAAGACATGGAACAGTATCCTGATTCTACCACAGTAACCCAACCTGTTAATTGAACAACTTTACCGGTCTCAGAATTTGGTGATTTTTTTCCCACTTTGAGAATATATACGTGGCCAAATAATTTGTAAGTATTTTAAGTGTACAGCAACTGTAAGTTGGTCAGACACATCTCTAAAGAATTGAATTTGTTGAAAAATCATCAAAAAAAACTATTTTTTTTCCAGTTAAAATTCAATAACTTCTTTCAATTGTAATACTTAGCTTTACATTTGATTTCAAAAGATGCACCAGACTTCAGTGAAGGTGATTTGACCCAATTTGATGATTTATTATTTGTGTTTGAGTACGTTTTGGGGTAAAGTGTGCACCCTGGCTCACACCTATGGCAATGATCATAAAATAGGTCACAGTACAGGCCCTGGATGACTTTTGGATTTTCTAAAGGTATATTCTTGGGAGTCTCTGGGTGTACTACAAATACCACACAATTAACAAAAAATTGGACTGTGGGCAAAATTACATGTATTGTGAAAGAGGTCCTTTGTGAATGAAGTACTGCAACAATGTAATCGTCTTCTATGAATGAGTTGCATGATTGCAGAAAAAACTCAAGATACTCACTGAAGGGTGGACATTAGCTCAGTTGGTAGAGCGTCCGCCCATGTACGGGAACCTCTAAACCCCAGCAGCGGCGGTAGGTTCGAATCCCGGCCACAGCCCTTTGCTGCATGTCTTCTCCTCTCTCTTCACCCGCTTTCCTGTCATTCTCCAGCTGTCCTATCAATAAAAGGCCACAAAAGCCCAAAAAATAACTTAAAAAAAAAAAAAAAAAAAAAAGATACTCACTGAAATGTAACAAATTTATTTCACACACAAACGCTCAACACATTCAAAAAACCCAAAACACGTATGTGAAACTAAACCAAAGTGCAGTAAACCTTGCTACTTATGTCTCTGCTGTTCAAAACAAGTAAAAGCACACATATTCTTGTATATTAATTTGAGAAATATGACCAAATATGACTTTACTGGAGAACAGCATAGCATGCCTCAGATCCTAAGGTTTCCGGTTCGATTCCATCAGTGGAACATGTTGCCTCTAACACAAACTACTACCAAGTGTTATTAAATGTAACTAAACAAGGACCCTGGCTTCATGTGTGTGCAAATTAAAATATTAGTACTGAAACTACAATAAACTTTATATAGTCATGCACTAAATGTTTGGGGTTAGGGTTATTATAAAATAAATTTTATAGTCATTTTTAAATTTGTGAATGAAGTACTTCAACAATGTAATCGTCTTCTATGAATGAGTTTGCAGAAAAAACTCAAGATACTCACTGAAATGTAACAAATTTATTTCACACACAAACACTTAACACATTCAAAAAACCCAAAACACGTATGTGAAACTAAACCAAAGTGCAGTAGACCTGGAACACTAAAAACAGGAATAAATTAAACAATTGCACACAGAAAAAATATAAATAACAAAGTAAAATAAACAATAAATGAGCAAATACAGACAATAATTAAATTTAGTAAATATTAGAACAAGAGGAACCATTTGAAATAGATAAATAAAAGATAAATAACCAAAATGAATACAATAAATTAACAAAAAAAGAAAATAAAATCTAAAGAGACTATGAGGAGTTTTTACAAAATAGTCCTACTTTCAGATATATGCCTGATGGAAATACACACTTTAAGATGAGTTTTATAGCATCAAAATAGGTTATCTATAAATGCTATTCCTTAGCCTTTCAGTCGGGTCGGACAGGGCTGGACTGGCCTGGATACTCAACTTCAGGAACAAGACAATTAAAACTAGAGCAAATGTATATCATTCAGACATGTCTTAGAGCACCGGGCTATAAGTAGAGATATATAGCCGGCTACAAAACTACGATACTAAGTTTTCCCCTAATTGCTTGTTGTCACACATCAAAAACTACCGCTACATAACTAGAAAGAGATACATTACCTCGTCGCTTTGCATCTGTAAGTTGTTGAAAAAAAAAACAGTTGTAAAGCAATGCAGAGTTCTAATGAAGGTCTGAGCTGCATTTACCACAACAAGCACACATTTTGGCTTCACGTCTTGTGGTACGTTCCAGTTGTAGTCAGAAGTAAGAATTTCTGGGTTCCAAGGAGGAAACTGCAACTGGAACGTCCCCCGAAGTCTGAATTTCCTACTGAGGACTCGGTGAAACCTCGCCACCCCAAGTTGACAATCGAAGATGGATGCCCCCAGTATGAACAGTTATTTAGCTCCTGTAATAATCAATTTATTTGCACTTCTGACTGGGGTTTGTCACTCTAGATCACCTGTATACACAGTATTGTTAGACACAAAAATGCTGCCATAGTGATAATCACATTCTTCATACAATAACACAGGGCATGGTAACAACAGCTAACAATAGCCTGGCAGATTGTTATGTTTTTTTTTTACTTCAACTGTCTCTCTCCTATCAATAAAGGCACAAAATGCCCCAGAATAAAATAAAATAAAATAAAATAAATAATAGATATATAACCAACATAAAATGAGTAAAATGAATACAATAAATAACAAAAATAGATAATATTAAAGTTAGGAAATATTAGAACAAGAAACACTTTAAAATAAAATTTAAAAACAGATAAATAACCAAAACAAAATTAGTAAAATAAATACAATAAATTAACAAAAGAAGAAAATAAATAAAATTAGAAAATATTAGAATAAGAGTAAAATAAAACATTTGTTTCCTTTTAAAACTATTTACATTATGTACATGTTGACATGAATGTCACAAGAACATCATGCCTTTTTTTTTTCTTTCCTCTTTTCTCTCATCGCCACCATCCATTGTTCCAGGGGCACAGGGTTATTTTGGGGACAGTATACAAGTCCATAATGCTGCCCATGACCAGTTTCTTTATTGCGAGGCTGGTGGCACTGGCTGCATTTGTTCTTTTGAACAGTCCTGGTGTAAGCCCTCCGGGTCGGTGGTGGTGGGGGCAGGGGGCCAGACGGCACAATCTGTTTGCTTCCAGGTGGGGTCAGAAGCACAACTGGCACAATAAAGGGGCTGGGGTTTGGAGGAACAGGAGCTGGAGGTGGTGGCTGGCTGAACAACTGCCTCTGAGTTGTGGACTTCCTCTTATCCATTGCCTGTCCAACTGTACTCTGGGGCAAGTTGTACTGATGCTGAGGACCAGGTCGTGGAGGTACAGCAGGAGGGCGCACATTTGAAGGTGGAAGAGGCACAGCAGCAAGGGGGACAGAGTCAGGCAAGTTGACCCCTTGCAGGAGGATGCTACTGTCCTGCCTCTTCAGTCTCCTATTATTCCACTGAGTCAGTGTTGTTTGATTAATTTCAAACAACTGCAGAGTAGTGCTCTGCATCACTGTGGCATTCCCCAGGACCAGCTGCCTGATCTTACTGTAGTCTGTCAATATCAGAGTCCATCTTGTCAGGCTGTAACTGCCCTGTTTTTTGGGCTCTTGTGAATATTACACAGCTTGACACAGATGGACTCTACAAGACGACTACAGTCTGGCCACTGGGCAGGAGATCCTGAGGATGCTAAAACACACCGTGTTGTGCTTTCCACGCCAGGTGTAAATTCAGGTCTCTTTTTAGAGCACCTGAAGCGTCCAGTCGTAAGGCGCACCTGGTGACGTGCAGTATACGCCACTCGCTGCTGGTCATATGGCAGAAGGTTCTGCCACAGTGCTATTACGACACTGGCCTGCTGATTGCTCAGTGTTTGTCCAGTTTCAGTCCTCAGACCCACCAAGTATTCTGCCAGGTCATCCACTCTGTCCATCCCTTGGATGCCACGCTCATCAACAGCCTGGAAAGGACGTATCGATCAAAATTAAAACACAATAATACAACTACAGAAGTAAAGCTGTCACAGTCCAACAGTACACAAAACACATATTAACTACTATAAGATGTTTTTCTGATCAGACAGACCCATATGGATATGGATGTTTTGACTGCATCTGGTGTCTTCCTCAGAAGGGTCACCTGATACTGCTGAGATGTGTTATATCAGCAAATGTTACACAGATGAGAATACGCTTCACAGCAACATCAGCTGACCTGGCAGTTGCAGTCAAAACAAACCAAGGTAAAGCAAAAACACTCATCCATATCCCTACGCCTGATTAGAATAACATTATTGATCATCAAATGAAGATAAATGAATTTAACAGAACTAAGACTTACCATCTGTTGCAAAGTTGCTGCTGGGGACACAGCAGGTGCCCCAGAGGGACCACTGGTTGCTGTGGAGAGAGTGGCTGGTAGGATGTTGGGGGGAAGAGAAGGGGCTGTGACTGAGGTGCCAACTTTTGGTCCAGAGGACAGGGTGTACTCAATCTGTTAAATGTAATAAGACAATTATTAATATCACTAATATATAATACATTGACAAGCAGGACTTTAAGACAACTGACACCTTTTTGATGTAAAAGACTAACCAGTTGTTTCTCAGGTGCTGCTGGGGTGGTGGTGACAGCTGTTGCAGCTGCAGCAGCAGAGGCTGCCGCGGCATTGGCAGTGGGGAGAGGAAGGACAGAGGCTGCACTGGTGACACTGGTGACACTGGCTGACTTGCCGGAGGCCAGCTGAGCCCAAAAAAAAAAAAAAAAAAAACACACAATAGAAATAAAAAAAATATATTATACCATATTACAAGTACAACAGATGATATATTAGATAATAAAAAAACTTACCAGCTGCGACAGTTTAGCAGGTGTACTTGCTGGGAGGCTGGTGAGAGCAGGAACAGGAGCAGAGCAGGTAGGCAGGGCTGATGGATGGATTGAGTGTGTGGACTCCAGCACAGGCTGTAAAATGTAATAGAATTTTAAAATGTGATTATGAAAATGCATTCAATTGGACTTCACATTTTTGCAAAATTACTTTTTTTTTAAATACATTTTTAATATAATTATTGTTCTAAAATAATTATTACCAGTTGTTTCTCAGGTGCTGTTAAGGTGGAAACAGCAGGGCCAGGAGAGAACTGGACAGAGGTGGGAGATGGAGTGTGAGCTGAGCTGGTGGTGACAGGCGCTGGATCAGACAGCTCCAGCAGCTCTACCGTGGGGTCTAACTCACTTTCTTCAAAACCCTCATCTTCCAGCTCCCCCTCTGTGCCTACATCTTCCAGCAGTGCCTCAGTTTCCTCCGAGTCAGGATGTACATCCTGAAAGGCCTTTCCCATCTGGCTGTACAAGTAATCTACACCGAGCAGCTCACCTGGGACAGGTGAGAGAACAACAGAGGGTGAAAAATTCACTTTCAGACAATGCATTAAAAAGATTATACTGTAGTGAATAAATATAGCCAATCACTTCATCAGGTTCATTCAGTAGCTGCTCGATCATGACTACTGTCTGGCACTCTCCTCTTGTCTGCCTCATGCAGTGCAGTGCCAGCTAGTCTTCGGTGATGTGCCGATCAACGAGAGTGTCAGTGATGCCTGGGACACCTTCCTGTCTCAGCTGCTCCCACTTGGCCTGACGCAGCAAGGCAACATCTCCTCTGTCCCACTCAAAAATGCAGCTGGACAGCTTTGCCATGAAGACAGGGTACAGAGGATGAGCATCCTTTGTACAACCAGATGCTAGTCGCCGCATGAAATGGTAGATGTCCAGCTTGATGGTGAGGCCTGGCCATCCACCAAATCTCTCCTTTAATTTTGTCTGTCCTCTGCCCTCCCGACAACAGTCACTGTCAACGTACAGCAGCTTAGGTGGAGCCACGCTGGCATTACTTGCAACCAGCTGAACTGCACCAGAGAGTCTCTGTAATCATCAGGTAATACCTGTCCACATCCAGAATGTGGCAGGCTCTCTTGTGAGCTCCATAGCTTGTGAGCTGATTGCCACAAACAGGACAGGACAGCTTGACCTTCCACAGGTGGTAGGCCCTATGGCATCCACAAGAGCAGCCAGTGGTTAAAAAAGCACTCTGGATTGGGGACCTGATGGTAGATGAGGGATGGCTCTGGTGGATCATACCACAGCTTTAGAACTGTACGCAGCCACAGATTTTTCCACAGAGCCGCTGAAATCCACTTCTGATCTTGAGGTGGTATGGTCTTCAGCAGCTTTGTAGGTAGCCAGGCAGAGTCTGAAGCAGGTGGAATCTCCACATTTTCAGGCAATGGCAAGTTGAGAGGAGCAGAGGGGGTACCAGAGGAGGAGGAGGAGGTGGCAGATGATAGTTCCTAATTTATGAAAAATGAAATAAAGATAAACACATAGACATGAAAATAACACTCTACTCCAGAAAATTTCATGTTTCACGCATAGTAGAATATTTTCTTACAACTGTAGCAGTGGAAGGTGGAATGGAGGAAGCTGGGCTTGGCACAGGAACAGGAGAGGGAGGAAGAGACAGAGGAGAAACAGTCTGAAGAAATATCTTGGGACTGCGGCCGGGTGGTTTGATGGAGCTTGTGACGGGGCTTGTGACGGGGCTTGTGATGGGGCTTGGGATGGGGCTTGGGATGGCACTGGATACAGCAGGAGGCTGAGAGAATAAAGGCACAGTTCACAATATAGGACAACCATAGATGATAATGAATGAATGAATTAATTAATCTATCTATCTATCCATCATTATTGTATAGCAGTCAAAAAATAGAAAACAGATCATGTCAACATGAAATTAAGAATGAAAGTCCCACTATAATTACCACTACATGAAAACAGTAACAGTGTATATTTTTTAAAATCAAAGTCAATCTATATATCGCTCTTTTTACATTACCTTAAGTGAACGCTTCCCAGCCAAACTTAAGTTTGGTTTTAACATGGCACCATGAGAGCCCCCGAACCGTGGCTTTGTAAACTGAAAAAAAAAAGACCTTAACTGGGGCTTTGCACATTTTATATAATTGAGTATATTAATAATATTAATATAAATATCAGCATAAGTAAATCCTCATTACTTACTGATGCCAAAGTCAAAATGGGCCTTCTAGGTTCACCACCACCTAAGGAGACATGCTTTGGTGGTGGTGAACCTGCAGATGAGGGTCCTGGCTGTGGTGTCTCAGCAGTTGAAGGCACTGACTGCTGTGTCACTGCGCATGAGGGAGCAGAGGGCAAACTGGAAGGCTACAGGTTCACAGACAAGGAGAAGAAATTGTAAGACTACAGAATTCAACACTAGCATGTCATAATTGTACGAGACTTCTGATACCTTCTTTGCATGGAAACCACAGTTACAGATCTGTGCACCTCCAAACAGTGACATTTGTCCCCTCATCTGCATTGGACACTTCTCAATCTGTATTAATGTTTGACAGTGAATAAGAATCTGTTCCCTTTAAGTATGTCATAGCTTTACATTGAATAGGATACACATATCACTCTGTCACCTTCAGATACAGATCATGCCACTTTTTGTGCCGAGGTGCTGGTCTGTTTCCTGCCTCAGAGGGCCAAACTCCTGAGGCAGCAAATCGTCGAAGGCGGGACATCCACTCCTCCTCTCCCATAGCTCTATGTCTTTTTTATTTGGAAGCCATCTGACATTGACAGGGAAAGAATATTTATACCAAAACAGCAAATATTTGTTCATAACACAAACATGAAACAATGTCCACATTTTAAACTTACTACTATGCATATATTTATGCACACAGACAAGTTCTTAATTGCATACAGTCACACAAACACTCATTATTAATTAAAATTCTACTAAATATATTAAATAACATTAAATAGCAGTAGCCTACATACTATATGTATTCAGACAAGTTCTTAGTTGCATACAGTCACACAAACACTCATTATTAATTAAAATTCTACTAAATATATTATTAAATAATATTAAATAGCAGTAGCCTACATATTATATGTATTCAGACAAGTTCTTAGTTGCACACAGTCACACAAACACTCGTTATTAATTAAAATTCTATTAAATATATTATTAAATAATATTAAATAGCAGTGGCCTACGTATTACATATTTGTTACAACAGAAGTGAATACTACACCGATTTCACTATAGCTTATTATTATCATCAGTTGCAACCAGTAGTAACATTGCATATTGAAGACTTTCGTTACAGCACAAGTGAATACTACCAGTATACAGATTATACCGGTAGCTTATTATCAACTGGTAGAAATGCATATTCAGTACTCTTACAGTAGAAGTGAACGATATACAGATTTCATTCATACTGTTATGCTAAAAGTGCATAAGAACATACTCTTACATTACACCTGTGTTGTTGCCTACTGATAGCAGTACAGTATTAGAGCAGTGGGGGAAGCAACGTTACAGCATTACTGTTAGTTGTTGCTCTTGGAGAAAAAAATTGCGCCATAGAAAAATTCAAATTTCATAACAGTTACTGCAACGGTATTTAAAGAACGGCGATGCGTCGTGTCTTCAAAGCAGTTTCTTTTAAAGATTTCTATAATCATGGAGGCCAGCGCGATCGACCTCGGAGTTTAATAACTATAGCGAGTGTGCTTTCCTTTGGCAATGAATGAAAAATCTTTTAAAAATTGTATTGGAAAAAAAAGACATTATAAAATGCTAACGTCGGCAGAGGCACCGGCAGTCGTTACTGTTATGCTATCTATTTTCTTTTTTCGCTATGATGCATGTTTAACACTTGGCAAGCCAGCTAGTTGACAGAACACAATGACATGAATGATGTATTTACCTTTTGTTCCGAAAAACACTTGAAGTCCGCATCCACTGTAAACTTCTCCGGAATAATTTGAGCCGGCAAGACGTTTTGCGACTGTGCGACTGAATTTTGGAGAAGTGGCACCGTGATTGGCTATCAGAAAGATGGAAATGATGGGCCATGATTGGTTCGTCCCCAGCAATCTTGGAGAAGGGCCACAGTGATTGGCTGACAGCAAAGATAGAGAAAGATGGAAAAGAGGCACCGTGATAGGAGGAGATTATACAAGCGCTTGGTCCCCAGCTGAGTCATCGAAAGCACGATATTTCTCCTAGTTGTATTGTGCGCATGTATAGTGTCATACAGCAGGTTCATAACGCTTGGTACTTCCGGGTAAATGAACGCTCGCTGTGCCAAAACCGTGGTAGATATCAGAAAAGGGATTGCACTGTGAGTATCCCAAGAACTTGCTGAAGCTATGGTTGTAATTTCACATCTGTACTGTCGAAAATGTTGACACAGTGGCGAGTTAAAAACGGGCTTCAAAGTGAAGCACTCTGCATCCCGGAGCTGAAAAATTGCATAACCGCAGATGGAAGCTTTTGCGGCATACCGCAAAAGCTGAAGCTCACTGAGACAATTTGATATCAGATTAGACTTTGAAGCCGATTTCACGTGTAAGAGGAGAAGATTGTCTACGTTTTGATGCATAAATCATGTCTTTGGAGGATGGTTTGATGAAGTTATGACAAGATAATTCTGCTGAAGTTTTTGTGTGTGTGAAGGAGGGCTACGGTCTAATGAGTCACGTGACACGCTCTAAGTCTAGAGCAAACCACAAAACTCGGTGTTGCTCAAAAATTCATATTTAAAAAACTGTTGAAGCCAGCAAAAAGCTGAAGATATGTAAAAATAGCTGAGAAGTCAGTGCAGCTTTTAAAGCATGAATGAAGTTCTTAAGGTGTAAGTATGCTCAATCTGTGGAGCTTCAAAGTTGCTGAAGTTTTCAGCAGACCTGCCGAAATGTCCCATTGATTTCAATGTAAAAATACATGCAGAAATTATTTTTTACTGTAAAAAGTATAACTGTTAGACCTGTGAAAAATACAAGCGTACTTCTCCTGAACATGCTGCATATGTCAATTTTTTTCTGTGAAAATCTGTGCAAATTTGAAGCCTGTGAAAGGTGCCAAAGTCTAGGAATAAGAAGAAGAAGAAGAACCAGAGAATTTGCATTTCCTTGCAGCAAATGCGTTGAAATGCTGAGTCTGAATGCTGGAACTGTGAAATGAAATTTCTAAAGCCAGTGCAAATAAAGCTGAAAATGTGACATAAGCAGTTGGAAACAGTAAAACAAAGCTTACAACTGGCTATGCTAAATAAAAATGTTAAAAGTTGTGAGCCAGCTAAAAACTGAATTAAGGTGAAACAAAATTGCATAAAGCCGCTGATATGTTTGCCCACCCTGAAGGAGTTACAATTGTTAAAGAGGTAACTGGATAAGACCTAAAATGACAAAGACATTAATCAGGAGCAGACATTTTAAATATGTTCTGAAATAAGCATCCTAAAGAAAGAAATAGAGAATGGATACATTTCTGTTCATGTACATATGTTTGCATATGTGTGAATAAATTATTATGGTCATTAGTCTATATATGCATTTGTGCATGTATGTTTGTATGATGGATCTATGCATATATCAGAGTATGTGCATATGTAAATGAAAAGGTATCTTTCATTATGGGTATATTTCTGTTTATGTGATTATGTCTGAATAAAATGATGCATATGTATGTATGTATGCATCTGTAAAATGACTGAGAGTGACATTAATGTGTTAAAGCAAAAATGCAGTATGTAGGTGAAACTATGCCAAATGTTTAGAGCTCAGAAGTTAAAGCAGTTTTAGCAGGACTGTATAAATCTCCCATTTATGTCAATGTAAAACATCAGCAGAAGAGTTAAAAATGTTCAAAAATAAGCATTATAAAGAAAAACATGGAGTATTGATAAATTTCTGTGGACATATGTGTGGATAAATAATTATGTTCATTATTCTATACTCAACAAAAATATAAATGCAACACTTTTGTTTTTGCTCCCATTTTTCATGAGATGGACTTAAAGATCTGAAATTCATTCCAGATACACAATATTACCATTTCTCTCGAACATTGTTCACAAATCTGTCTAAATGTGTGATAGTGAGCACTTCTGCTTTACTGAGATAATCCATCCCACCTCACAGGTGTGCCACATCAAGATGCTCATCAGACACCATGATTAGTGCACAGGTGTGCCTTAGACTGTCCACAATAAAAGGCCACCCTGAAATGTACATTTTTTGTTGCTTTATTGGGGGTCTGGGGACTCAACCAGTCAGTATTTGGTGTGACCACCTTTTGCCTCATGCAGTGCAACACATCTTCTTCGCATAGAGTTTATCAGATTGTCAATTGTGGCCTGTGGAATGTTGGTCCACTCCTCTTCAATGGCTGTGCGAAGTTGCTGGATATTATTGGGAACTGGTACACGCTGTCGTGCGTGAGCATTTGCCCACTCAAGTCTGTTACGGCGACGATCTGGAGTCAGGTTAAGACCCCGATGAGGACGACGAGCATGCAGTTGAGCTTCCCTGAGACGGTTTCTGACAGTTTGTGCAGAAATTCTTTGGTTATGCAAATCAATTGTTTCAGCAGCTGTCTGAGTGGCTGGTCTCAGACAATCTTGGAGGTGAACCTGCTGGATGTGGAGGTCCTGGGCTGGTGTGGTTACACGTGGTCCGCGGTTGTGAGGCCGGTTGGATGTACTGCCATATTCTCTGAAACGCCTTTGGAGATGGCTTATGGTGGAGAAATGAACATTCAATGCACGAGCAACAGATCTGGTTGACATTCCTGCTGTCAGCATGCCAATTGCACGCTCCCTCAATGCTTGAGACATCTGTGGCATTTTGCTGTGAGACAAAACTGCACATTTCAGAGTGGCCTTTTATTGTGGGCAGTATAAGGTACACCTGTGCACTAATCATGATGTCAGATCAGCATCTTGATGTGGCACGCCTGTGAGGTGGGATGGATTATCTCAGCAAAGCAGAAGTACTCACTATCAAACATTTAGACAGATTTGTGAACAATGTTTGAGAGAAATGGTAATATTGTTTATCTGGAATGAATTTTAGATCTTTGAGTCCATCTCATGAAAAATGGGAGCAAAAACAAAAGTGTTGCGTTTATATTTTTGTTGAGTGTATATATGCATTTGTGATGTTATTTATTTATGTATTTATCAAAGTATGCGCATAAATGAAAAGGTAGATTTCATTATGGGTATATTTCTGTTGATCTGTGTATGTCTGTATAAAATGATGCATATATATGTATGTATGTATTATGAATCTGTGAAATGAGTGAGAGATAAATGCATTTGTTAAAGCAAGAATGGAGTCTGTAGGTGTTAGTATACCAAATCCATGCAATAATACAGTTAGTACAGTAATTATTGTCATTAGGCTACATATGAATTCACACAGTTCAATATATAAAACAGAATTTAAATCAAATCAAAAGCTTTTTTTCTAAAGTAAGAGCTTTACTTTAAGGTAGAGGGGGTCATCTAATCATTTCCTTGGTAGATTTCATAACTTTGATTGCTTTATTTTCAATCCAAAACATCCTGTGAAATATGTTAATTTACAATTCCTAAAAAGAACTATGACATGTATTGTGAACAACCTACAGTTATTGATGTGTGCTGTGACTTTGAAGACATTATGGTCTTATATTATAGTTATTCAGTTTTCATTCACATGCACTATTCCTCCGATTTAGTAATTTGCCATCGGTCCCTAAGCTGCCGAGCCAGCAATCACCAGCAGCTCATTCAGACAAAGTGAAGCTTTCTGGCTCGTTTGGGGGAAAATGAGGTTGTAGCTCACAGTTTTCATCAGAATGATTAAAATGAAGGTTCGGGTTTGGAACTACGTTGTTTTATTGATGAGTTATTGACCCGAAATATGAGTTTATATCAAATTTTCGAGTTTATAAAGTCGCAAATTTGCAACTTTATAAACTCAAAAATTTCAAGTTTTTTCTGGAAGATTTTCGAGTTTTCATTTATTTTTTTTATTTCTTCAAGTGGCCCTAATACGCCGTCGTATTTTTCCGCTCCACTAGCGGCTTTTTCTGGCGGCATCTGTCTTTTCTTCATCTTTTTTTCATTTCTCGTTTTCGGTCTGGCTCAATACGCGGCTGAGCCAATCACATTTCAATGGGCCAATGGATCAGCTCAAATCGGCAGGGGTATCCCCCCTTAATCTGCAACATAATACAGTGACCCGTCTGACGTCACGTTACACTCTGCACTAACCTGCTGCTGCAGAGAAGGCAGCTGCTGCGCTCATTCCGCCTCAGATTTAAACAAACAAACAAACAAAAAATCTTCGGAAGTGTGGTGAAGAGGGCCCGTGGGTTTTCATAACCCACCAACCCTACGTAACCTATGCCACTGGGTAATATTGAAGTCACCACCGATTAAAATAACAGAGTTTGGGTATTTAGATAACCAAAAATCAAGTTATCTTTCTAAGGAATTAAAAAGTTTTTCATTTTCAGGCTTTGTGTTATATCCATAAATGTTGACAGTAATAAAAATAATATTAAGGTATTTAAGCACTAAGCAAATATAGTGACCCAAAGAGTCACAATCTGAATGTAACACTGTTCCATTATATGAGTTTTTTAGTGTGCTGACTCCAGCAGAGTGATTTGTGCCATGAGAAAACCAGATATCATTACCCCATTGTGACTTCCAAAAATTATTCTCTTCAGATGTAGAATGGCTCTCTTGAAAGAAACAGAAGTCAGTATTAAAATATTTGGCAAATAAAAATAATGCTTTGCATTTACAGTTTTGTCTTAAACCCCTGGCATTTAGAGAAACAAAAGATAATGACATAGTTAAGTATAAAAAGAACTAATAAGAAAAAAAATAGTCTCTGAACACTTAGTAAGAGAGTATCATAAGGGTACCGAGATCTGCAACATTAATGAGATTTAACGGTAAACCATGTCTTAAAGAGCAACCAGCCAACCTAAATTACAGCATTCCTGAATAGCTGCCCTAGCCAAAAGACCCAGAAAAATGTCTGAAGCACAGGAACACAATTCTTTAAGTAGAGGGAAATATTTCTGTTTGACAAAGCCACGACCTCCGATGAAGTAGGCCGTTTTGCCATCCTCTTGTGCTTTTTTTTATGGTGGGCCACAGTTTGCTCCGGCGCTCCCTGTCCTCTTTCAAAAGATCCTCCGCGAACTTCAGGCTGTTGTTCATCATGTAGGAAAAGGATTTTGCAGCTTTCCATACAGAATCCCTGCTGAATCGCGAGGTGAACTGAATGATGATGCCTCTGGGTTTGTTTACATTTGGCCGCTTAGGGCCAAGGCGATGCACGGTGTCGATGGTGTCAGACATCCTGTTTTTTTGCTCTGGAAGAATAGCTTGACATATTTCAGTGATTTTCTTGCGTGGATCCTTTTCATCTTCTGCAACTCTGTAGAGTCTGAGGTTCCATCTCCTTGAATATCTTTCTAGCTCAGAGATCCTTTGCTGGCACATGTCCACTCTTTTTTCCTCATTTGCTGTTTTTTTCTCAAGCGTACACACTTTCCCTTTAATTTCTTTGACTTCTTCACAAACAAAGTCAACTGTCTTTTTAAGACCCTCAATTTTTAGTGCATTGGCACTTACCATGTTCTCAGTGTTGTCAGATCTTGTATTTATCAGTGCAGAGAGAGTGGCAATTATGTCTTTTTGATTACCTTGTTCCGGGTTGTTGTGAGAAAGCATCACCTTTTATGGGGCCGGAGACTTGCTTGGGGTGATGGGAAGGGGTGGAAAGTCATCCGTGCCGTAGTCGTTGGGGACTGGGAGGGCCACGGAGGGATTGATATAATCGTGGCAGTTGTCAATCAACACGTTGCCCGCGTTAGTGTAGTAGGTTGAAAAATGCTACTTGTTTTTGTTTTGTATTATAACAGACCCCCCTATTTTTTGTTAAGTGTTGAACAGATTTAATACCATCCAAATAGTATGGCATTACAACATGCCTAAAATGCGTCAGCAGATGGCGCTGTTGCGCTGCTGTGAATGCAAGGGAGAACGTTTCACTGCTCATACGCAGCTCAGAATAACGTGAGCTACGGCAGAGCTAGGAGCTAATCCGTGTCCATGTCTCTCCTTGCTTCACAGGTATGTTTAAAATTGTTTCTTAGCCAAACAAACTATGTTTGCCAATCAGTGTAAAGTGATTATGAGTGCTTTTGTGATGTTTTGGGTTGTAGACTGATTGGACGAGTGTTGTGGTTGTGCTTTGTGGTCGGTGTCAAATAAACTGCTGGGCCACACAGCTTATTTGTGTTGAACTGTAAGCTTCATTCAGCTCTCAGGGAACTTTCAGAACATCCACGTTGTATCGGTGTGTTCTCTAACAAACTTGATTACAACCATCACGTCATTACTCTTAGGTACCGCCTACTCTGATTCTGATTGGCAGAACAGTGTGTCCATATTATCCAATACCTTGACATCTCCCCCTCAAATCGTTTCATTAAAGGTTACACAGTTTTAACAACCTCAGAGTTAACATTCAGAACTTCTTACTATACTGAACGCTAGTATCTGTAACTTTAGTGTTATCACAGGGCTTAATGCACGTCCTAACATTATCAAACTCAAATGATAGCCCAATATTCAACAATTTAACTCTTCTTCCATCTTCTTTTTCTTACTCTGGTTACAACATTATACTCACATATCCAGTCTTACAACTGGTTTGCAGACTCTACCAAACCTTGTTACTGTATGACATTTTCCAGTGTTTTCAGGTCCATTACTGTCCATCGGTTCTTGAGCGGAGACCTCATGTTGTGTCTCGTCTCCTGTGAGCACTGTTCCTGTTTCCAGAGTCCCTGGATTTATTGTAGCGCCACCTGATGGAACCTGCTGTAGGTGTCGTCTGTTCCTTCTCACCTCTCCTCCTTTTGCTGAAGTCACCTGATAAGAGCGCTGAGTACAGCTTTCTCCAACGACTGAAGCTGGTCCTCTCCATGTTTTGTCCTCATCTAGCTTCAGCAGAAGCTGATGTCCTGGCTGTAAAGCTGGCAAGTCTTTCACTCCGTGTCTTTTGTTGAAGTAGAAAGCCTGTTGATGTTTAGCCTCAGCATCTCTGCGTCTGATGAGGGCTTCATCTGGCCATTTAGGGGTCAAGTTCGTCTTGAGGGAAGGAAGAGTGGTTCTGATTTTACGTCCCATGAGTAGTTCTGCTGGACTAACTCCTGTAGGCGTTGAGGGTGTCGCTCTGTAACACATCAAAGCTAAAAGCGGATCCTCTTGCTTAAGAATGCGTTTTGCAATTTGAACAGCCCGCTCCGCATGCCCATTTCCCTGCGGGTTGTGGGGGCTGGATGTGACGTGAGCGATGTCATACTGTCTGCAAAAGTCTCTCCAGGTCTCACTTGTGTACTGTGTACCGTTGTCGCTGATTATCTGATCAGGAATGCCAAATCCAGCGAATGTGGACTTTAGGGACCTCACAACCTGATTTGTTGTGATTTCTGGTAGGTGGAGGATTTCTAGGTACCGTGAGTAATAGTCTGATATTACGATGTAATGTTTGCCTTTATACTCACATATATCTGTGGCGATCTTCTGCCAAGGACATTCTGGCAGAGGTGTTGGCTGCAGAGGCTCCTTTCGCTGAGTGCGTCTGTTCATCTGGCAGACCGAGCATGTTTCCACAGTCCGTTTAATATCCGCTGATATTCCAGGCCACCAAACAGTCTCTTTAGCACGTTCTCTGCATTTTGACAGGCTCTGATGTCCATCATGTATACGCTCCAGTATTTCTTGTCTCATTGACCTGGGAATGACGATGCGACAACCAAGTGTGATGAGACCCTCACTTGTTGATAACGAGTCTTTCACCGTGTAGTAATCCTTTACACTTAGGGGTGCACTGTTGATTCGCATTGGCCATCCTTCTTTGATCAGCTTCCACACATTCTGTAGCTGCTCATCTTTCAGTGTGGCAGACTTCATCTCGTCCAGTTTATGTTGTGTCACCGGCCAGCTGAGGGTGACAGCGTTGACATGACACTCAACATCTGTCTCAGTGGAGCTTTCCCTGTCGTTTATGGGATTGCGTGACAATGCATCTGCTATCACAAGCGTTTTTCCTGGTGCATACTCAGCTCTGGCATTAAAGCGCATCAACCGCATCAAAAGTCTCTGACACCTCACTGGCACTGCATCTAAGTCCTTGCTGTTTATCAGTGGCACCAAAGGTTTGTGATCTGTGATCAGTTTAAATCTGTCCATTCCTATCAGGTATTTTTGGAACCTTTCGCATGCCCGCACTCCTGCTAAGCATTCTTTCTCAATCTGAGCATACCTGGTTTCGGCGTCCGTCAGCCTCCGTGAGCAATATGCAACTGGTTTCCAGCTTTCACCATGCAACTGCATAAGGACAGCTCCTAAAGCCCCAGTCACACATTCCCGTTTCTCATGGCAATTGTGCACGATTGTCATAATCCTGTTAAAGCGTGCTTTGCTTGTGGTGCATGCGCTACTTGGTCTGGATCAGCGTTGTATAGTCGTGGATGAACGGAGGGGAACGTAGAAGCTCCACGACAGTTTTGAACTGTTCAAAACTGTCGTGGAGAATCGCCGCTCTCAGTATAGCGGGATGGAAGCCTAATGCAGTCCTAAGGCAAGCAGTATTAGTGGGGCATGTACGGAGCTCAGTCGAGCTGATCGTGGCTCAATCGTGGCTCAATCCTGAAAGCTTTATGAGGACGACTGACAAGGATGTATCCGTATGAGCCCCGACTGTGTCCCGTCAAAGACGGTGCAAGCGACGGGGCTCAGTCGGGGCTTACGTGACACGAACTGAGCTCGAGCGGGGCTGACGTCCTGTCAGCAGGATGGAATCTTCCTCATATCGCTGTATTAACCTAACTGGAGTGGGACAAACGCCCCCTGAAGCGCTGTAGCTGCGCCACTGACGGTGTATTTACGGAGTGTCTCCAGGGGTGAGACAGTAATTTAATCCCGTATCATAGCAATCACACCAGCCTCCTCAATCGTGCACAGTCGCTATGAGAAACGGGAATGTGTGACTTAGGCATAAGCCGTAGCTGCTGGCATCTGCAGAAACCGCTGTCTGTCTTTGAGGGTCATAGTGAGCCAGGACTGGAGATGTGCTTAGAGCTTCTTTAAGGCTCTGAAATGCTTGTCGTTGTGGCGAATCCCACGTCCAAGCCATTGTTCCTTTCAGCAGATCATACAGAGGTGCAGCTGTTGTTGCAAAGTCAGGTATGTATTTACTCATGTAGTTTATCATGCCAAGAGCACGCTTTATTTCGTGAATGTTTGTAGGATCCTGTAGCTCTCGGATAGCGTTCACTTTACCTGGATCTGCTGTCACACCTTTAGCATCCACGATGTGTCCCAGGAACCTCAGTTCAGTCTAGGGGTGCAACGGTTCAGTTAGCCCACGGTTCGGTTTGTATCTCGGTTTTGGGATCACGGTTTCGGTTCGGTTTCGGTTCGTGTTTTGCATTAAAAAAAACAAGAAGTTTGACTTTCCAAAAGACTTCCTTAATATTTTGCTTTTAAAAAAACTATATTATGACAATGCCCCTTGGTCTTAACTATTACTTGGCTTGAATAAAGTATTTTGACATTTATATAAAACACTTCAAATGTAAACATTTTAAACTGTTAGAGTGCCTCTTAGCTCCCTGGCTCGTGTAGTGACTGACTACTGAAATACAATTTACTATTATAGCATTTTTTTGTCCTAAAATAAAGAGTTTTAATTGTTTTTCCAGCTACAAGCTTGATTAAACAATGGATAAAAGGAGGAGTGATGAGAAGAAGAGAGAGGGCTGGGCGATCGACTGGCGTCTCCATTACATGCACAATAAACAATAAACGTGTATGAATCATATGTTTGTATTATGATTTCTGATAAACTTAGTTTATTAACACTGCGCCGAATTTTTGAATCTATTTGTCAGACTAAAATAACAAGTTTACAGGACGTGGAGACTCTGATGATACCGCTGTCTATCTCATCTGTGCGTATTTGCACGCTGCTGTATGTTCCTATGAGACAGCGTCAGTCAGTGAACAGTCTGATCCTGTTTGATCTGCTCTCAGACAAACTAAGAAACATCAGAACAGATGACAAAACTAAGCTTTTGCCTTTTTGTCGCCTGTTCAGCGCGCTATGGCTCTGAGATGTTTTTCTCTCCAGCAGCGATCTGTCATCGGCAGGGTCGGCAGGAGAGAGCGTCCGCCTTCAGGTTCATAAGAAATAAAATATAGCCATCATTACTTTAATAAGAGCTCACTCAAGGTGAGCTGCTGTAACATCAGGTTCTACGTTATGGGAACAAACTTCTCCAGCATTGTGAAGCACACTTTTGCTCTGTGTTTGTTGTCTCAGCACACCGTGCTGTGCTGTTGTCATTACTGTTAAACTGAGCATGCGCATCACTTATGCAGCCTGAGCTGTTTTCTCTCCCTCGTCATTCTGATCCATAAGGAAACCGAAATGTCCCCACACCGCAGACTGAACGAAGCCAGTGCTTCTTCAAACTCCGGTCTCTCCACCTCTCCGCTCGCCATAACTTTTCTTAGAGTTTTTCTCCGTCTTCGTCTCAGTTTTTGTGAGGCCGAGCCGAGAATAGACATTATGGAGCCGAGCTCCAGAGTGAGAGACGCCGCCCACTCAGCCATGTGCTCGGCTCCTATTACACAGTAGCGATTGGATATTTACTAGCGGGGCGGGGTTTTGTACAGAGCTGTGCGAGGGAGGGCTTGTAAGCAGAGCCGAGCAGAGCAGGCGCTGGCTAGAGAAATCCGTCTCACGGCTGTAAGAAATGAATTAATTGCAAAACCGAAAAACCGCGCTTCTTAAAGGCGAATTGAGCCGTGCAGGGCGAACCGTACGGTTCGGTTTTAAACCGTAAACCGTTGCACCCCTAGTTCAGTCTGTCTGAATCTACACTTCTCCTTGTTGAGAGTGAGACCTGCCTGCTCCATCCTCTCCAGGGTTCTCTGCAGGTTTTTGTCATGAGCGGTCATGTCCCGTCCAACGATGACGTCATCCATATATACTGCCACACCTTCTAGTCCTTCCAAAAGTTCATTCATTTTGCGCTGAAAAATCTCTGGTGCGATGTTTATTCCAAAAGGAAGTCTCTTGAAACAATATCGGCCAAAGGGTGTGATAAACGTGGTCAACAGACAGCTATCCTCATGTAATGGTATCTGCCAAAACCCTGAAGCAGCGTCCAAGGATGTGAACACAGTGGATCCTGCTAGCTTTGCCAGAATCTCCTCTGTCGTTGGAAGTTGATACCACTCTCTCTTTTAATGTTCTCATTTAGCTTTTGAAGTCCCACACAGATTCTCACAGCACTGGATGGCTTCATGACGGTGGGCTGAGTGACCTTCTCTATCACTTTTTGTTCCTCCATTCGCTGTAACTCTGTTTTAACTTTTGGCAGGAGGGGTATTGGGACTCTTCTGGCTGTGTGTATGGCATATGGTACAGCCACCTCTTTTAGGTGGATTTTGACTGGTTCTGTCTTAAGTGTCCCCTGCTGTCCTATCGCTACGCTGACCTGTCCCACTCTCTTCACCAACCCCATCTCTACCGCTGTGTCTCTTCCTAATAAGTTGCTGACAGTGGGTCCTCTTGCTACATACACAGTAAAGATATACTTTTTGTGTTTATGGAGTGTGCTAGCTGTGAACTGTCCCATGATGTGTAGCGACCCTCCCGGACTATCTATGGGTGTGCTTGTTCTTACTAGCTTTCTTTTAGGCTTTAGAGCTCTGAATGTTTTCAGGTTTATAATAGTTGCATCTGCCCCTGTATCAATTCTAAACCCGACCATACTGTGCCCTATATTTATTCTCTCTGTCCAATGCTCAGCACTGCTCTGATTTATTGTGTTCACTGCTCCCAAATAAAAGCTATCATCACTAGCTTTATTTTGAGTGACTTCTCTCACTGACTTCGAGAAACATTTCCTCTTCCAATGTCCCTTTCTCCCACATTTTCTGCACTCTGACTCTAATGCTGGGCACTTAGCTGGGACTTTGTGCTTCTCTTTACCGCAGCAGCGGCACTTGGAGACCTCCGAGCGGGCTTTCTCCCGTCCGCTCCCTCTCTTTTTGTCCGAGTGACTCTCACCTCTCCTTGAAAATTCGCGGTGTGTCACCTCCTGCACATGGAGGGTTGCCTGTTGCTCCTGTTGACTTATCTGCTGTGCGACATCCTCCGCTTGTCTCACCGTCTGCACCGGCATTTCTAAAGTTAGGTCAGACATGAGCTGCAGCCGTCTGGAGAGCTCCTTGTCGCGGATGCCAACAACGAGCCTGTCCCTGATGTGCTCGTTTTTCTTATCACCAAAGTCACAGTTCTCGCTCAGCTCGTAGAGAGCTCTGATGAAGGACTCAGCCATTTCCCTTTGCTTTTGCACTCGCTGGTGGAAACATGCTCTCTCATGGATGGTGTTTTTCTTAGGAATAAAGTATCCATCAAATTTTGACAGTACTGTTTCGCAATTGGGTGTTTATATGAGGCATAAAATCCAGCACGGACTGGGTGAGGGATCCCGCCGCAGCAGCGCGGGCAGCGGCCAGAGCGCACGCAGTTATAAAACAAACACTTTTTAGAATATTGAAATGTTCTTGAATAAAAATAGTGAAATGAAGGATAAATACATTAAAATGGTGTTCTAAGACATGATGGGGCTGCTCAGAAGATACCCCCATTTCACTTGATACGTTTCCTCTGATGAAATGAACTGCAGGGGAAAAAAATAAATTGACACATTTGGTCGACCAATCAGAATTTTGGTCGACTGAGCACGCATCGACCAATTAGTCGACCAGTCGACTTGGACTTTACAGCCCTAGTTGAAGTGATGTTTTGGTTAAGCAATTGAATTAAATGTTGAATATGGTTTATGCAGTTGTACATTTGAATGTATGAATTTATGTTTATATGGATGTTTTCTGAACTTTGTTAGTATGAAATGTAAATGTATTATGCAGTTCAGCTCAGAATAAAGTGAGCTACGGCAGAGCAAGGAGCTAATCCGTGTCCATGTCTCTCTTTGCTTCACAGTTTCTCATATTATTTTAGGTTTCACAGCGCACCTCCGCCTGTGATAACCTTTGCTATCGGCCCAGATTCCCCTAGGTTTGGCGCCGGTAACATTAGCAACAACATGATTTGCTAACATTAGCTTCTGTTTGGCGTTAACTGGAGGTCTTTTTCTATCTTTCTGAGTCGACATTAAGCCACCTGTCTTGAGTTGTTGAATATAGTTGAAAAAACTGAGAAGGCGTTTGCCGACTTGGAAAGTACAACTTTCTTTTCTTTTCTTTTTTTTTTTACCGTTTTGTCAGAAGTGTTTTTTGCAGAGCTTTTGCAGAAAGCTTCCACTCACTCGGCATTGAAGTCACTTCTTAGGTGGGAGTGGCATGAGTCGTTATAGCCTTGCAGAGCAGACAGACCAGCCTGATTCTGAAATCCTGCAGCTCTGTGGCAGATATATGGAGCTGTCCATCTGGCTTGTCAGGTTATGAGTCAACAGAAGCCCTCTAAAATTTCTTCACTCAACAGGATTGTATGATAGAATCTGATGCGCAAATACACCTGTTGAGGGCAGCAATATGCCTTTGCAGCGTCGCGCTACCTTCTGTATTTTGTAGATGAAGTGACTGCGCACCACGCTCTCATGCTTCCTGCCAGTATCTCCAGTGACTTAGCTGGGAGCATTGGAAGGGCTGTTTTGGAGGCAATACAGAGCTACAGCAATGCGTCTGCAACAACGACAGCAACAGCATCCATCACAGAGCCACCACAGCACTCGGTAAGTAACGTTAGCTTAAAAACTTGGGTTTAACTAGAAAGATACTCACAGATTCGGACTTTGCGGGTCATTAAATCATGAATAAAACAACATACTGTAGCGTCGGGAAAGGAGAAACTGAGAGTTATCGTGCCAACAATTTATTGTAACTTAAAACGGTTACTGTGGGCCGTAACCACGCCAAATACAGCTCTAACAACCTCCTTAATGCGTCCTCTCTCGCACCGGAACACCACGCATGCGCACACACACACACACACCTCCAACTCACTGTCTTGGTGCTGCATTCACTGAACCTCATAATTCAGAACTACACAACTCATGAATATAACTCAGATAACTGACATAACTCATCTATATAACTCATAAACAATAACACCTTGCACTTCGACTTAAACAACTCACCCAATCCGTTACACTACCCCCCCTCGTCTAAGTCCCTCCTCCCCGAGGGGACAAACAAAATCTCTCAGATGTCTGGGGGGTCTGCAATTCCTCCGTGGCCTCGCCTGGCCTGCAGCAGTGGGTGATGGAGTTGTAAAAGTCCCTTGGACAGAAGCTTGAGCCTGAGAAGGGGTTTCAGTCCCATGGAAACTCGCGGAGGTCCCCGAGGCAGTGGACGTGGATCTCGGCGATGTCAGGGCAATTTCACCATCTCCCTGCCTGTCACTCTCAGGTCCCTCTGTAAGGGGTGAGTCTGTCATGGTGGAGGGCAACTTTCCTCCCTCTCAGCAGGAGCTGGACCCTGTAGACGACTTCACCAAGCCTCTCAAGAACCTTACAGGGTCCCATCCAGTTACTGTCCAGCTTTGGACATCTGCCTCTTTTCCTTTGCGGGTTGTATACCCAGACCAGTTCGCCGACCTCAAAATGCCACCCCCTGGTGTGCACATCATAGTTTCTTTTTTGTCTCACTCCTGCACTCTGTAGCTGGCTCCTGGCAAACTCGTGTGCAGACTCCAGGCGGTCCTGGAGTTTCCTGGCATATTCAGGTCCGGGGGGGACAAAGGGGAGTCCGGGGGTTTTCCGACCATCATTTCAGCTGGAGTTCGGATCTCCCTACCCAGCATCAGGAGGGCGGGGGAGCAGGAGGTGGAGTCCTGAGCGGCAGACCGGTATGCCATTAGTACCAGGGGGATGTGGGTGTCCCAGTCTCTCTGTTGCTTAGCTGTCACAATAGCAAGCTGCTGTGCTATTGTGTGATTAAAGCGCTCCACCAGGCCGTCACTCTGGGGATGAAGTGGTCTGGTGCGGGTCTTGTGTGAGCCCAGTTTTTCACACATGGTTTTAAACACCCGGGATTCAAAGTTACAGCCCTGGTCTGTGTGGATGACTTCAGGCACCCCAAACCTGCTGAACATTCCCTCTACCAGAGCGTCCACAACAGTCTCCGCCTCCTGGTCTGGCAAACTGTATGCTTCTGGCCACTCTGGGCCAGCACAGCGCCCGGCCCCACACTGCTGGCATCCGTGTCAAGAAGAAAAGGCAGCGTAGGGTCCGGTGGGGAGAGACTTGGTGCTTCCACAAGGGCCTTCTGCAGTGAGGTAAACGCTGATTCACACTCCTCTGTCCATGAAAACACCACCCCTTTTTGCAGCAAGCGAAACAGGGGCGCAGCAACACAGGAAAAGCCCTTTAGGAATTTCCTGTAGTAAGACGACAGACCGAGGAAGCTTTTCAGATCCTGTACAGACCTGGGGGTGGACCAGTTTTTTACAGCTTGCATTTTCTCCTCCATGGTGCCCACGCCACCCTCCCCCAGCCTGTGTCTGAGAAATGTCACTTCACGCCTCATGAAGCAGCATTTTCAGACCTGCCGCCTCTACCCTCCCCAGCACGCATCTGAGAGACCCCAGGGCTGATTAGAAGGAGTCCCCATGGACAAGGATGTCATCCAGGTACACAACACATTCACGGCAGGGTATGCCAGCCAGCACTCTGTCCATTAGTCTCTCAAATGTAGCGGGAGCATTACACAGTCCAAAGGGGAGGACCTTAAACTGCCACAGACCCCCGCTTGCGATGAAGGCTGTTTTTGGTCTGGCCTCCTGGGTCAGGGGGACCTGCCAATATCCGCTCCGCAGGTCCAGAGAGGAGAACCAGGAGGAGCCAGCCACGACGTCCAGGGTCTCGTCAATTCGAGGAAGGGGGCAGGGGTCCTTTTTTGTCACCTTGTTGAGGGGTCGAAAGTCCACACGGAAGTGAAAGTCTTCCTTTTGCTTTTTGGGAACCATAACAACCGGGGAGGCCCATGAGCTGGTCGAGGGTTCAATCAGTCCAGCCTGTTGCAGTCCCACCAAGGCTTTGTCCGCAGCTGCTTGTCTGGCTAGTGGGAGGCGTCGTGGTCTCATCCTAATGGGTTGTGCATCTCCAGTATCAATGCTGTGTTCGATGAGATCCGTCTTGCCGACATCGTCTTCCGACAATGAAAAGCAGTCCTTGAACTGCAGTAAAAGCTGCAGCAGCAGATCCTGTTCAGTGGGAGTTATGCTGCGTTCACACTGCAAGCTACCCAGCTACCAAAATCGCGTTGCCCACTGACATAGCGTCGCGTCCATAAATACCTCATTTTGGTTGTCGGCCGTCGCTCGGTGACGTCACGTCCTTTGAGTTTCACCGTGATCATATCATACAGGGCTCTCAAATGCGACCAAAATTTGTAAGAGTGCGCCTAACTTTTTTTATTGGTCGCACTGGTGCACCCTGCGCTCCCCATGTGAAAAAGAAACCAAAGGTAACGGCGATAGCAGATAATCCGCTAAAACCGGACAAAACACCGCGCCTGCAGTCTCTCTCTGTCTCTCTGCCTCTCCGTTCAACAGCAGGTCCTGCACACACATGCAGGCACGCACGTACGCATGCACACACAGCCCTCAGTAATCATCCAATCAGCTGTCAGTATGTAGAGGAGCCCAGACTCTGCGGTGTCAGGCTACAGCAGGAAGCGATAACACAGCAAGCCTCCGCTGAATCGTCTTAGGCCCTCCTCACATGAGGACGGCCCCGTATTGTCTTGGCGTCGGCATCAAAACATGTATCGCTGTTTACACATCGTATTGTACATAAGCTTGTGTATTTACTTGAGAACGCAAAATCCACGCCGGGACGTACCTATGGGTTCCCACGCATGCTCCCAACCCATACTGCATGCTGGGTAATGTAGTTCTGGGTTACTACACTCGTAACATCACAGTTCTGCTCCGAGGTGTATTCCACGTCAATAAGTGCTCATGTACGCGTAACATGCTTCATCTCTGCGTGAGACCTTGTTGCTGTTGTTGCCAAAGGTGGTGGTGTTGGTGTTCTGTGAGCAAATGTTGGTATAAAAGTCATAGCAATATTTATAGCTGTTTTATATTTATAACTATAGAAAATTGTTTTTTTTTTATTTACCTTATAGTTTCAGTTTTGTAAATATTGAATACAGTGAATGAAGTCTTATTCTAGGTTCAAATTTATTAGAGAGTAAGACCATCCAGTTAAATGTTATGTTGTTGGTTGTTAAAATATGGATATTTATTTCATTTTTCAGCACAGTATGGCACCTTAAACATTAGCTTTTATTATCCTGAAATATTTTATTTAACTTGAGATGTTTGAGTTTGAAATATTATATTTCAGTTCAGTAAAACACTTTAACCCTATAATGCCAATTGTACCATATTTGATACATACTTTTATAATACCTCTATCTACACAATTTGATCATCAAATGACAAAAAAAATCAGAATAAAATCAGATAAATGATAAAAATGTCCTCAAATGGATTATCAGTTGCCACAAACACCTAATGTATCAAATGAGATACGAAAAATATATATGTAGAATTTTATGGATTTTCTGATTTTTGTAGGATTTTACCAGAAAGTGAAATAAAAATGTAATCTCCAAAAAATAGAATTTTCTGGCTATCATCTACGGTCTTGGACCTTAAAGGGTTAAGAACAAGCACTTTTATTTGAAGATGTTTTATTCTGCTTAATGTTTTAGTCTAAAGTTGTAAATTTCATTCAGTGAAGCACTTTAAACGCTCTGTTTTACATTAAGGGCTCTAATTTCGTGGCGCAGCGCAGGGGGCGCAAGCCTGGCACACCCCACGCAGTGTTAATTTCGTGCGGCGCACCGCCGTGCGCTGCCAATTTGACAATTTGGTAGACCGTCTGCGCAGAGATGGGTGTGACGGCGCACCAGGGGGGAGGTGAAGGCGCACCTGGGGGAGGTGCCGACAGATTCGAGTGGTGCAGTGACAATTTTCGTGCCAAAAAACAGTGCAGAAAGTGCGCTGAAAGCACGCCAGCTCCAACCTGGTCTAACCTCGGCGCAGGGCGGAGCGCACCCTCCGCAGCTGTAATTTGGTGACAAGCGCACATGTGCGCACGCCTCAGAGGCAGGTTTCCAAAGTGTCAGGCACATTTTAATGCAATAAACAATCACAGCAATCACTATTTAATGTAACCGTCTGAACCAGCATATACATTTGTATCTATATTAACTGTCCCGTCACATCTGATGTCGGGTTAAAGCCGTTTGTCATAATAGAAACTTCACCTGACGGCAGCTGGAAGTTTGATGCACATTTTACAAGTCAACAATAAACAGCCTTAACATCTGATACTGAGTATATATCTGGCTTCTCTCATTTCATTAAATTCAAAGAAAAGAGGGAGAAAAAAGACGAAGAAAAAGGAGAGAAAATAAATGTCTGTCACTCAGGATTTACCCGTGATTTCCCATATTCCTCTATTTTAGTCTTTATTTTTGACGTGATCTAAAAAGATAGAGTAGGCTACATCATTGCAAGGAGGATGAGGAGCAGACACCGGGAGAGTATACAGTTTATCACTAAAGGCTCTGCTATTTGGCGATGACAAACCAGGAATGCAGGTGGATCACAAGTATTATGAATGGATAAGCCAGCGGGTGTGAAACTGTCTCTTATTTTTTTTACTCCTATTAATGACAAAGGAACAGATTACATCTGTCCCGGGAGCTGGCCCACACGGTGACGCGCCCCGCTGTCCATTCCTGCTGAATGACAGCAGCTCTGACCGTCTCCAGCAGCGGGGATCATTCAGACCAATCAGACGCTGCGCCTCGGCCGCAGCGCATTTAAAGGCGAGGAGAGGCGCTCATTTGATTGGTGAAGACGGCGATCGGCTGTGTTAATCCCACTCACGTCTATTCTCCTCCCTCTCTGGATATGCGTGGAGAGGCAGAGACGTGGGCGTGGACGCGCAACCTCTGCGCCCCTGTGCGCCATGAGTGCGCCTCTCTTGGCACTGCAGGAAACTTGCAAAGTGCGCTGGTCACACCCAGTCCGCGCGGCGAAGGCCGGCGCAGGCAGGTGCGCCTGCACTTGCGCCTGGTCTACGAAATTAGAGCCCTAAATGTATAATTTTGCTTCAAATAAAGACAAGTATTTCTTTATATCTTCATCTTATTTATAAAGCATTTACATTATATAAAATTTATGGAGAGTAATAAAATGGTGACCTTATGGCGTTAAAGGCGACACTGAAAAACTTGGGTGCACCTAAATTTTGTGCTGGTGCACCTTAAAAAATTTTTTAGGTGCACCGTTGCAACCAACTCAAAAAGTTAGTCGAGAGCCCTCTCATATATCACATAATAGGATGTATAAGCAGACATTATTCCAGGTGTATCCTTTTCATTCACTTATCAAACACAAAACACTGCAGCTGATGCCCTGCAGCAGCATTGTCTGTGAGTTTACCGCGGTCCGTCTAGGCAGAACTAATGTCCTCACTGACATTAGTTCCGCCTAGACGGAACTCATCCGCCCTGTAGTCCGGATGAATAACTGTTTGTCTAGGGTACCGTCACACGTACACACACCGCTGATTGGCTGATGCTGCACAGCCACACACGACATCGCCTGAATAGATTAACCTTTTTTTAACTTTGACATCGCGCGACAAGTGAAGTGATCGTCTTGTATGCAGCCGTTGCATCGCGGGTGGGTTAGCCCCGCCCCATCGCGGCTGTACATTGACTTTGAATGGAGAGTGATCGCCGAGGTAGTACAAGTAGCGTCCGGTGTGAACACACCATTAGGCCCTCACAGTTCTTTTGCCACACCTCCTTTACAGCCAGAACTCTCTTGTCCTCATCCGGCTGTGTAGCAGGCCTCAACTGTGGCTGAGGGTTGGTGACTATGGAGTTAGATCAGTCTCATAATAGATAAATGCACACAGAACGATTCGCAACTGCATACAGGGATTAATATATAAATGCCTCTCAACTCACAAATATTTTTCAAAGTTCACAAATGTATTTCTGATGCACACACAAATATTACTTGTTTTATATATTTGTAATGGAAATCCACAAATGTCTATATTTAAAATAATTTGCAATTTCCGTGTAAAACAAATATTTATATTGTGATATTTATTCACAAATTGTTGAATCTGCATTCACAAACTGTTCTGCATTTGTGAACATCGCTGCATTTGTGTGTGAATCTTTTTGAGACTCCCCTGACGTGTCTCGATCTACAAATGCGTTTATTTCAACAGGGAAGTATCTGTAGCCAATCAGATGTCTTCCTCCTTTCAGCCAATCACAAGAACGCTACTTTTCAGCCAATCGTATGAACGCGTTCGTACAGCTTAACTGACACATTGGACTGAGGAAACGAAGTTGTCATCCAGGTGGACATGGCGTCAGCACCTGGTTATCTGCAAAGTGTAAATGAAACATTATCCGGGTTTTCTTTGCTCTCTCGAGTTGGGAGGTTTGCTGAGATAGGTGGAGAATTGTATGAAATGTGTAACCACCGCCAGTGCCAGCGGGGTAACCCGGTCTCTAACGCCGCCAGTGCTATCAGGGCTAACACTGAATCTACCACCGAAAGTGCCGCTAGTATCCACCCTCCCCTGCCGCCAAAAGTGTGTGCCATCACGGCCACTGGCGTTATGTACACACCGCCAACCATCTCCATCCCATCACGGCCACCGGCGTAGACGTTAACCGTCAATCCTCTCCATCCTGCCGACAGCAGGTGCGATCATCTCCGCCTCTGGTATTACGTGCCCGCCAGAGAGCAGAAGTGTGTGCCTATATTTCACATCGTGCATCCAGCCTTGCTTATGTAATGTCAGTAAATGTTATTGCATGTAATTATGACATTATTTGGCTTCATTCACTGAGTGGAGTCCATATGAGAACACAATGAATATCACAGGTATTTTTTTATATCACCAACATAGCAGTGACAAGGAAATACATGACTGGGGTTTACATTTGTGTGTAAAATTAGCACCATGAGCGTGTTTTTTTCGCCACGGACATCAGATGCTTATATAGAAAGAGGCTGTTATCATTTCTGTGAGCATGCAGCATACTTACATCACTAGTAGACTTTTTGTAGACATATGTTACTTACAGAACATAAATGCGCTGTATGCGATTACTCTGAAATATGATGCATTATTATTGATTTAAATAGCATATACAAGCATGAGCAGATTCACGCAGCACTGACTAATAAAAAACATACATTTGAAAGGCTGATATTTTACAGCAATGATAGCCTACTTATACTTTTTTCATCAGTTACTGTAACAATAGGATTGTTTATATTATTATTATATTATATTATATTATTATTATATATTGTTTGTTTATAGATTGTTATAAGTAGTGCCATCCCAGGCAACATTGTAAATAGAACACTACTGTTGCCAGGTTACAGTATCACCGGTTACAGCTGTTATGTGAACCTTCTTTGTGTCAGTTATGATTGTCAGTTGATAATAAAACAAGTAAGCAAGTTTGTGCTTTAACCATACATCCTGTAGTTGATTATTGAACTGAAGACAACAGGACAGGATGAAACAGTTACGTTTCTTTATTACCACAATGCCCCAAATTACTCCGTCTGCCCATTTTTTTCATCAGCTGTGAGGGATAATAGGAGCTGTGAAGTAGCTTTAGTTTTGAAATCACTGAAACATGTGTGCTGCATGCTCACAGAAATGATAACAGCCTCTTTCTGTATAAGCATGTGATGTCCGTGGCGAAAAAAACACGCTCATGGCGCTAATTTTACACACAAATGTAAACCCCAGTCATGTATTTCCTTGTCACTGCTATGTTGGTGATATAACAAAATACCTGTGATATTCATTGTGTTCTCATATGGACTCCACTCAGTGAATGAAGCCAAATAATGTCATAATTACATGCAATAACATTTACTGACATTACATGAGCAAGGCTGGATGCACGATGTGAAATATAGGCACACACTTCTGCTCTCTGGCGGGCACGTAATACCAGAGGCGGAGATGACCGCACCTGCTGTCGGCAGGATGGAGAGGGTTGACGGTTAACGTTAACGCCGGTGGCCGTGATGGCTGCACAGGTGGTGGGATGGAGATGGTTGGCGGTATGTACATAACACCAGTGGCCGTGATGGCACACACTTTTGGCGGCAGGGGAGGGTGGATACTAGCGGCACTTTCGGTGGTAGATTCAGTGTTAGCCCTGATAGCACTGGCGGCGTTAGAGACCGGGTTATCCCGCTGGCACTGGCGGTGGTTACACATTTCATACAATTCTCCACCTATCTCAGCAAACCTCCCAACTCGAGAGAGCAAAGAAAACCCGGATAATGTTTCATTTACACTTTGCAGATAACCAGGTGCTGACTATGACCTGGATGACAACCTGTTCAGTCCTGTGTCAATGTGTACAGCTGGCTGCATCTATACATCTGATGTCCATCAGGGAAAGAGAGTCCCTCTCCTTGTGATAACACAGTCCATGGAGCGAAGATACAATCTGATTCTGGACAGTGAACAGTCTTTTTCACGAGTCACTAATGTCTCTCCCACCGAGACTCCTTAGGGGCAGTTTCACCAAAAAGATTCACACTAGCTCAACAAATGCTGAAGAACCTGTGTGTGGTGGCATGTACAAGCTGCGTAAGTTTCTCCACCCAGGCAGGCTCTGCTTCCTTCAGTTCAGCCCCAATTCCAGCTCTCACCTTTTAAGTGTCCTCGCGTACGGCCACCTTTGTCCCGCAGCAGAGCATCTCTCTCTCTGCAGCCAGCTCTAAAGCCTCCTGTAGTGACTTGGGATGAGCTAGTAATGTCTGGATCCGCAGGTCAGCTGGCTGGAGGGCCTGGAGAAAGTAGTCGCGGGCCAGTTCAGCTTGGATGGCAGGAGGCATGTGAGAGTACGTGCGGTGAACCAGCCCCTCGATGTCGTTAGCCAGGTCTCTCAGCGGCTCCTCTGAACGACGTTGTCGGCTGCACAGTTCAGAGCGGAGCAGGCTAGCTGCTGAACATAGTCCAAATCGCCTCTTTAAAGCTCCTACTAAGGCATTATAGTCACTTCTATCATTGGGGCTCAGCAGCAGCAGACTGGTTAAAGCATCACCTGTGAGGCACATGGCGAGTTGGAGGGCTTTCTCCGCCGTTGACCACCTTCCGGCCTGGGCTAGCAGCTCGAACTGAGCATGAAAAGCCTCCCAGTTAGCCCTGCCATCATACCTGGGCGTTTTCATGGTGGGTGGAGGAGTCTCTCTAGACGGCTCGATCTGTCGGCTCATGCCTGCCATCTGCGTAGCCATTTCCCCGTGTGTAGCGTCTCCACTGGTAGTCTGAGCAGAGCAGCCGAAGCCGGCCCCTGCAGCCCGTCTCTTTGCCATCTTTCTCACCCGTTCTTTGTGGCCATCCATGGCCCAGCCTGCCGTGGTGGAGTCATGGAGCTGCTCCTCTGAGATCTCCTCCTCCTCCTGTTTAATCTTCAAACTGGCCCCCGGCAGCATCTTTCTCGCGTACAGCTCCTAGCAGGACGTTGGCAGCGCTAGCCCTTAGCGGTACCGAAGCAACATTAGTTCTTAGAGTCTTTACTTCTGACACCAAATGTAGCGTCGGGAAAGGAGAAACTGAGAGTTATCGTGCCAAGAATTCATTGTAACTTGAAACGGTTACTGGGGGCCGTAACCATGCCAAATACAGCTCTAACAACCTCCTTAATGCGTCCTCTCTCGCACCAGAACACCACGCACGCGCACACACACACACCTCCAATTCACTGTCTTGGTGCTGCATTCACTGAACCTCGTAATTCAGAACTACACAACAACTCATGAATATAACTCAGATAACTGACATAACTCATCTATATAACTCATAAACAATTAGGGCTGGGTTAAAAAAAATCGATTTAATCGATTTGAATCGATTTTCCTTTAGGTTCATAATCAATCCATAAAATCCAAAGATCGATCTTTTAACTTGGGTAGTTTTTTCTTCTTTGGATGTGCAGAGAAGCAGCCTGTGGTATCAACCCTGCTAGTCTCGTGTGATCAGCGTTTAGCGTTGCTTTCTACTGAACAAGATCTCATGAGATGTTACTGCAAACAAACATGGTGGAAGCACTATATGGGCACCACTAGCAAGTTTAAAAGCTGATGTTTGGATGTACAGCATTTTATATTTAACAAGTACAAAGAAAAATATGAGTTGGACAGAAAACAAGTAATATGCAGAATATGCATGAATGCATATCATTAAAATATGATTAATGTAACTGCTTTGGGTTTAGTTCTTCATGTTTAAACAATTTTTATTAATGTACCAGGTCAAAAGGTCACTTTTTAAATTTACAGCACTATTTTAACTAAGATATCCCAGACTGAATAAATATCGAATTGAACCATGAATCGAATCGATTTGAGACCTTGTAATATCGAATCGAATCGATCCAGAAAATCTGAATCAATACCCAGCCCTATAAACAATAACACCTTTCACTTCAACATAAACAACCCACCCAATCTGTTACAATACTTACAAACCAGACCCCTCTTCCTAATCACTGTCACGAAGACTGTGAGCTACAACCTAATTTTTCTCCGAACGAGCCGTCATCCGAGCCACACAATTTCAATTGGTCTCAATACGCTGCCGGTGAAGGCTCGGCGGCTTAGGGACCGTCGGCAAATTACCATATCGGAAGAAAGGTGTGACAGAAAATTCAATAACTTCTCCAAACTGAGAAATGAAGTCTTCAAAACCACAACAAACATAAAGGACCACATGTGATTCATACTACAGGTCATATTTTTCAAGAGTTATGAATTAAAATACATTACAGGGCGTGATCACTGAAAATACAGCAAATGCCATCAAAGTTATGAGACCTACCAACAAAATGAGAACAAATCATGAAAAGTGATCTCCTTTACTTTGAACTGAAGCTGTTATTTTAGCAAAAAAGTTTTGATTTGATTTATTGAATTTTTTGAATTAATGTGTCAGGACAATAGAAGCTGTATACATATATATACATGTGTATGTATGTGTGTATATGTATGTATGCATATACTGTATATGTGTATGTGGATAAGTATATATTTACATCAACAGTATAGTCAATTATGTTAGTGTTTGAACAGGACATTGATCCAGAGCAGAACTTTCTTAACAGTATTAAGTCACAAAGTAGCTACTTCACAGATCAACAGTTTAACTCAGAAATTACGCATGATCAAGGTAAATCTATTATTCATTTCAACAGTAGAAGTTTATGTGCAAATTTCCAGAATATTAAAGAATATTTAGGAAAATTTAAAAATCCGTTTAACATCATAGCCATCTCTGAAACTTGGATTAATTTAGAGCAAGGTGATGACTTCAGCTTGTTAGGATATAATTTTCATTGCGTCAATCAGAAGGATGGGAAGGGTGGGGAGTATTGCATATAAGGTCCATGAAAATCTGTGTATAGTCGTTGATGAGGTAATGGAATGCATCACCATAGAAGTGAATATACAAAGGGAAAAAAATATAATAGTGAACTGTTTGTACAGGAAACCAGGCAGTAATATTGATATATTTATTGCCACAATGGATAAAATATTAAGTACCATAAACAATAAGATAAATTACTTATGTGGAGATTTCAATATAGATTTACTTAATACCAATAAGCATAAGAAAACAGATGAATTTATTGAGTTGTTGTACAGCAAAGGTATGTGTCCATTAATCACCAAACGTAGTAGGATAACAGTAGATCGTGCATCTCTTACTGACAACATTTTTACAGATAATATGGATAGCAATATTGAAAATGGATTGTTTAGAGCAGACATTTCCGACCACCTATCAGTGTTTGCTATTCATAAATGTGGCTTTAAGAAGGAGAGAAAGACTACGCAGATTATTTTCAAAAGGAAAAGACGTGAGGAGGATCTCGAATCCTTTAGAAATGAGTTAATAAATACAAACTGGAGTAGCATATATAATGGAAATGATGTAAATATTGCCTATAACACATTTTTAGACATCTACAAGAAACTATACGATAAAAATTGCCCGATAATGAAATATAAATACAGTAATAAATATTTGGATAAACCATGGATGACGAGGGGGATTCAGAATGCATGCAAAAAGAAGAATATTTTATATAAGCAATTTATTATACAAAGAACAAAAGAATCTGAGCATAAATATAAGAGGTATAAAAATAAACTTATTAATATTATTAGGACAAGTAGAAAGACTTACTATGGTAAATTAATTGAAGAAAACACAAATAATATTCAAGGAATATGGAATATATTGAATGGAATAACTAAGTCTGAAAATAAAGTGGGTCACCCAGACCATTTTGTTGTAAATGGCAAATAGGTCTATGATAAATCTAAAATAGTGGAGGGATTTAATAATTTCTTTGTTGAAGTGGGGCCAAAATTGGCGAGAGAAATTAATATTACTGCGCAGTCTGTTGCTGATGCAGACATCTGTATTGACAGTGTGAGGGATTCAGTATTTCTGGGAGCAGTGACACAAAAAGAGATCATTGACACTGTCAAGTTATGTAAAAACAAATTCTCAACAGACGAAGATGGTATTGACATGTTTTTAGTTAAAAATACAATAAATTGCATCATAGATCCACTTACTTACATATTTAATTTATCTTTCAGAACAGGAGCCTTTCCAGAAAAGATGAAAGTTGCAAAGGTCATTCCACTTTTCAAATCTGGTGATAAACACTCATTCACCAACTATAGACCGGTCTCTCTGTTGTCACAGTTCTCAAAAGTTCTGGAAAAGCTTTTCAACAGTAAACTGGACAAATTTATAGAAAAAAAACAACATTTTAATGGAAAGTCAGTATGGGTTCAGATCAGGTAGATCCACCTCCCTGGCCTTGATGGAATTAATCGAGGAAATATCTACAAGTCTTGATTCAAAGAAATTCACTCTTGGAATATTTGTTGATTTAAAGAAGGTGTTTGACACCATTGACCACACCATTTTACTGAAAAAGATGGAAAAGTATGGTTTAAGGGGGATGGCTCTAGACTGGCTGAAGAGCTACATCAGCAACAGAGTTCAGTTTGTTCAGGTGGGTCATCACAGGTCAAGTTATTTAGACATTACCTGTGGTGTCCACAAGGGTCAGTACTGGGCCCTAAGTTGTTTATTTTATATATCAATGATATATACAAAGTGTCTGACTTATTAAAATGTATTGTGTTTGCTGATGACACCAATATTTTATGTACTGGAGATAACCTAGAGCAGCTGCTAAATATGGTCAAGAATGAATTGTGTAAACTGAAATGCTGGTTTGACAGAAACAAATTATCACTAAATGTTACTCAAACAAAATGTATGGTATTTGGAAATAGAAAGACAGATGGTATAATTGAGTTGGCAATTGATGACATACTTATTGATAGAGTCTATGAAAGTAAGTTCTTGGGTATTCTGGTTGACCAGAAGCTGTGCTGGAAACCATACATAAAATATTTGTGCTCAAAAATATCAAGAAGTATTGGAATAATCAGCAAAACAAAATATTTACTGCCACAAAAATCACTACGCACCCTCTACTGCTCCATGATCCTGCCATACCTCTCCTACTGTGCTGAAGTCTGGGGTAACACAAATGAGACCAATCTACAAAGGATCTGCACATTACAAAAAAGAGTTATACTGATCATAAATCATGCTGGATACAGAGATCACACTAATCCTCTGTTTTTACAATTAAAACTGCTAAAATTTTATGACATAGTTAATCTGATGACAGCTCAAGTGCTATATAAAGCATTTGTAGCATCAGGGAACATTAAGATTCAAAGGAGAGCTGGAGCTCTCATACCAATTCCCAAATGACCCCCTGGGCCTCTTCCTTGGTCCCCTGCTCTGTGAGAATAACACCTCCACGTCGTAAATTGAGGTCTGATTTCTGTTTTCGTGACCACCAAGCGACCCACCATCTGCATTTGCTATGACAAAGCTCTATCTGATTTAGGATAACCTCCGACACGTTGGGGGGAAATCAAGCAGTATGTGAGTCGCCAAGACCCCGACTGGCGTCAGCCTGTCCCGGAGATTCCTCTCTGAACTGTTTCTCACCTGGTTCTTGTTTACAGGCCTTTCACACTTCACCAACTTGTGTAAACAATCCTGACCCTCCTTATCTCCTCGAAAGGACTGGCAGTAACAGCTGCAGATCGTAAATAACTTCAATGGATCTCTTGAGACCTGACTATTCTGTTAGGTCCTAAAACCCTCCAGATAACTTCTGATTGCAGAATTGACTGTATGGAACTGATATCAGAGTTCTAAGACCTAAAATGTGTACTCAGGGTGTGATGTACATTCCAGTGTACTTTGAATGAACTGTCTACCATGTCTACTTATCGAGATAACTACTAGAATTGAATAAAAAGCCGAATGTAATTGATCTGTGAATTTTCTTAAAAGACCAACAGCTCCACCTAGTGACTTTGCTTGGTATGACACAATCCTGGACGCCTCGTTTGTCGAATCTAGGGATAATGTAATCAATATGTGTTGCTATGTATTTTTAACAGTGCCTATCACGTAATATTAGTTTGTCCACAGTTATACACAACCCTGTGTTCTTGATTCACAGCAAACCTGACAATAACCGAGTTATAGTTACTTTTTGTGTGTTTTTCTTTAAATGCATTAGAATTGTTTGATGTCACCATCTTGTCATTTGTGCATGTGGTTTGAGACCTTATACTTATGGTGAGTTGAGTGATATGAGTAATTCGTCGGCAAACTTAATTATTACTTAATAATAATAGTTATAGACGAGAATCGGCATATGATGTCACCACCCGCCCACTCCGTGGGGCCTTATAACTGAGAGCGCGATCCTCTCTCGTTTCTCTCTCGTTTCCGCTGTCCTCATCGCTGTAATCACTCTTTCCTTCCGTTACTTTCTTCCTCGTTACTTCGTTTTGACTACACTGTTAGGCCTCTGTCTTACAGGCACGTGTAGTTCTTTTCTTATGCTGAACGCGCATACTTTTATTCATTTTTATTAGAGAGCAACTTTGATCCGCAGATTAACAACTTTTATATTCAGATTTAATTTTGAAAGTCTGAATATCTAAATCCTCAAAAGCCTGCACAGCATTATTTTGATTTTGATCTTTTTGATCTCGCATAGTCGTCTGTGAGACATCGTTAACCTGGCCAGTGACGGTGTTTAAAGATACTTCTGCGGATCAGATTTTTCATCTTCTCGTCAAAACCCTTTTGAGAGTTTTTGAGCCGCGCCCACTTCAAAGTCTTCAAAGTCTCGTTTGCCAGAGGGGCCTCTGATCGAACTGCAGAAGGATCCGTGGGCGCTGGTTGGACTCGGACCACAGACCTGCCGTTCGGCTTCCCAAGCTGAACCAACCCGAATCAACTTGATCCTAGCGGTCTGGCGTGAGCCACCCGTAGCCTGGACCTTCCGAACCTCAGAGAGAACCACGAGTCTTCTCGACCAAGTAGGCAAGCGTCCAGTTACTTTGTACTTAAAAGGAGGCTTGATGCGCTCTTAAACTAAAAAGTGTTCTGACATTTAGATTAATTAAATCCAAATTCTCTCGAAATTCTTCACAGATCTTCGTATAGGTCATAAATTCTTTAGGCATATACACTCACTCACCATCGTTTTATGTTTCCTGGTTTCCATTCAATTTATTGTTTATTCTTATTTCATCTATAATCTACCGTTTATTTTCATGCATTGTAACCATTTTCATTTTAATAAATTTGTGATTATTGATTTTAAACTCACTGTCTGTTAGTGTTCTTCAGAATTCAGTGTCCCTGAAGCGAGAATTCTGCCTTAAGATTTTGAGATTGATAAACTTGATTTGATTAATTTACTTTGTTTAAGGGAATTAAATGGGTAATTAATTAATTAAATTAAGGTTTGCCTTATTAAAAGGCTGGTGCCCCCAACGAGAACAATACAGTGAATTGTTAATTGAGAATAATTCATAATTTAACAACTAAATCTTTCAGATTTAACGCTGCCAAATTTCTAATCGCTACACATTGCACAATAATTTACCCGGTAATTTACAAAAAAAATTCAAAACCAGAGAGGGGGGCTATAATCTAAGGGGTGAACATAATTTCATTTTTCCAATCATTCACTCAACTCTTAAAAGTTTGTGCATTTCTGTTTGTGGAGTCAAACTCTGGAACAGACTGGATGTCACTTTAAAAATGTGCAGTAACATGCAAATATTTAAATTAAACTATAAAAAAGTACTACTAAACTCATACAGGTAATTTAGTAATAGCATGGCCTTGGACCAAAACTCTGATAACTATTAACATATGTAAGTAATTATGGTAGGTAACTTAAAATGTAGTTTAGAACAGATATACTATGGGGAATTTTATAGTATTATGAGATGGATGTTTTTGAATACTGTTGACATCTAAAATGGTTTGATTACATAAAAACTGTATAAACAATATGTGGATTTCTATTATATGGACATATAATGTATATAATGAGTTCTCTGAAGTGCTAACTTATACTGAGGATGTTTTGTTTGTTGTCGTGGTGATTATTATGAAGAAGGGGGTTACTATTACCCATGAATTCACATTGTTTCCATGAATAATGACAGCGGGTTTTGAGTTATAATTTAGTATTGTATCTGATTTGTAGTGAAGGGGAAGGACTAGATAAGCTTTTTTGCTTCTTTCTGTTCCTTCTCAAACTGGTTGCTGTGCATGTGTGTGTACTCACATGCTTTATTTGTTAATATACTGTAGCAGTACAGTTTGGATTAAATATTACTTACTTGTTGGATTTGGTTGTTGTTGTTTATTTCTTTATTTCCTTTTGTTTTCTGTTTTTTTAAGTTTGAGATAAATAAATAAAATAAATAAAATAAATTGTCGGCATTAGCCATGAAGCTTTGCTAATGTAGCGTTAAAAGTAATATTTTGTTTGAAATTGACTTGCGAACACGCTTTAAACTACATCTTTTGGCTGATTCAAGTGTGCTTGCAGTCATCAATTAAACACCAACTGTAGCTTTCTACCTAGAAAATGGCCTTTGAGAAATGCAAGAAACACACCTTACCCATTGGAATCCTATTGCCTCGGACGCTTGTTTGGAACTATTGGGGGCTCCCATGATCCACCATTGCTGTCAAATAATTGGTCCATTGGCATCTACGGAGTTGACGCCACTCTCTCTTTCAAACGCCCTGGGCTGAACGATCGCTACAATTTAGCCACTACGTACATAGACCGCGGAAGCGGGGGGGCCAGGCGGGCCATGGCCCGGGTAACTTTTTGGGTCGAAATATGCATTTATCGATGAGTTTTATAGCATCTAAATAGGTTATCTATAAATGCTATTCTTTAGCCTCCTGGTCGGGTCGTACAGGGCTGGACTGGCCTGGATACTCAACTTCAGGAACAAGACAATTAAAACTAGAGCAAATTTATATTATTTTATTATTTATATTACACGTCTGAGAGCGCCGGGCTGTAAGTAGCGATATATAGCCGTCTACAACTACGATAATAACTTTTCCCTGCATTGCTTGTCATCACACATCAAAAACTACCGCTACGTAGCTAGAAAGAGATACATTACCTCGTGGCTTTGCATCCTGTAAGTTGTTGAAAAAAGAAGTTGAAAAGCAATGCAGAGTTCCGACAAAGATCCATGCTGCAGCCATTCACCACAACAAACAAACACATTTGGTTTCACGTCTCCGGTGCGTTCAAGTTGTAGTCAGAAGTAGGAATTTTCAGCTCCGAGTGGGAAACTAAAACTGGAACGTCCCCCGAAGTCTGAATTTCCTACAGGGAACTCGGTGAAACCTCGCCACCCCGAGGTGTCAATCGAAGATGGATACCCCCAGTGTGAACAGTTATTTAGCTCCTGTAATAATCCATTTATTTGCACTTCTGACTGGGGTGTGTCGCTCTAGATCAGATGTATACATAGTATTGTTAGACTTATATTTACAAAAATGCTGCCATAGTGATAATCACATTCTTCATACAACAACGCAGACACAGCGTGCTAACAACAGCTAACAATAGCCTGGTAGATGATGGCATTACGTGTGTGTCCGTGTATGTAGTCTATAGCCTCCGCTACGCATCATGTCTTTTTTTTTTTTTTTTTCCAAACTTTTTTTATTGAAGTTTTCAATAAAATGTACAACAAGCATGAGTGTACGGATAGAGCTTGATATAAAACACAAAACAAAGAACAACCATGAGAACATATCACAAAATAAAGGTTCTCATAATCTCATGTCTGGCCGACTAACCAAATAAAAGCAGATAATATTGTACAATGATAGTAGACAGCATGTACTTGACAGTAAAACAACTGAATAGATCTATAGAAAAAAAATAAAAATAAAAATACACCCTTTTCACATATACATTGAATAAACTCCCACATTTGTAAAGTTTAAATGTCAGTCCTCTGATTCTGGAGGTGGGATATCAAGACAAGCTTTCTTTACATAACTGAAAAAAGGACCCCATGTTTTGTTAAACTTGGTGACTGAGCCTCTCAATACACAATGTGTTTTCTCCATCTTGATAAAATATAAAATGTCTTTGAGCCATACAGAGTGAGATGGAGGGGAAGGTGATTTCCATTTTAATAATATGCAGCGTCTTGCTGAAAGAGTCACAAAGGCCACAAGGTCTGCTTTAGAACAAGGCAATTTCAAATCAGTGGGTGGAACACCAAAGCAGGCAGTCAAAGCAGCAGGTGGAAAGGGGACCTCAATGCAGGTGGAGATCGTCTCAAAAATTTTAGACCAAAAGTTGCCAAGAGACGGACAAGACCAAAACATATGACCATGCGTTGCTGGGGCTTGGTGACAACGATCGCATAAGGCGTTAACATTTTCACAAATCTTGGCCAATCGCACCTTGGTAAAATGCGTGCGATGCAAAACTTTACATTGGATTAGCCCAAGTCTGGCACAGATTGTAGTACAGTGAACACGATATAAGATCAGCTTCCACAGATCATCTGAAATTAACTCTCCCAGATCCTCTTCCCATCCCCTTTTAATGTTTAGAAGAGCAGTGGGGCGCAGTGAAGAAATGAAGTCATATGTAACAGATACAGCACCTTTTTTGAGAAAGGTAAGTTTCCAAAAATCATCTAGAGAAGTAGCACCTGAAAGATTAGCGAAGAGGGGGTCTCTATTATGAACAAAACTGCGGATTTGTAAGTATCTGAAAAAATGCTGCTTTGTAAGTGAGAACTTTTCAGATAATTGCTCAAATGATGCAAAACTATTATTCATGTATAAATCTCTGAATGATCTGATATCCAAAGAGGACCAGGAGAGAAAACATTTGTCCATCAGAGAGGGGGGAAATACAGGATTAGCTGCAATAGGGGCCAGCATAGGAAAGTTCTGTAAACCAAAGTGCCGCCTAAACTGGTTCCAAATTCTAAGAGTGGATTTGACAATTATGTTTTTAGAGTAGGGAGAGGAGGGGAAGTTCAGAGGAGCATGAGCTAAAGCTGACAATGAAGAGGGACTTGAGGAAGCTGATTCCATAATTAACCATGCAGGGGGTGCAGAGCCATCAAACTTAGCCCAAAGCTTTAATATTCTTAAGTTGGCTGACCAATAATAGAATCTAAAATTTGGAAGACCTAAACCTCCCAGAGGTTTCGATCTTTGCAGTATGGATCTGCTGAGCCTAGGTGTTTTACCATTCCAGATAAATCCTGACACCAAGCTATCAATTTTATGAAAGAAGGATTGTGTAAGGAAAATTGGTAGGCTTTGAAAAAGATATAACATTCTAGGTAGAGAGTTCATTTTGACTGTGTTAATTCGTGCAGAAAGTGTTAGGGGTAGGACTGACCAGCGCTCAAAATCCTTGCGGAGTTTTGACATTAGGGGCAAGAAATTTTGTTTAAATAGTTCTTCAAATTTGGCAGTGAAGTCGATGCCCAGATATTTGAAACCTAGCGGGGCAACTTTAAAGGGTAAAGTATGTAAGGGATAATTGCGAGCCTCTGTATTTAAAGGGAAAATTTCACTTTTGTCTAGATTAATTTTATAACCTGATATATTACTAAATGAATTCAGAATATCAAGGGCAACAGGGACAGAGACAGAGAGATTAGAGACAAATAAAAGTAAATCGTCAGCATAAAGGGAAGTCTTCCGTTCAATACCATATCTGCTAACCCCAGTTAAGTGAGGGTGTCGCCTAAGAGAGATAGCCTGTGGTTCGATTGCTATTGCAAATAGTAAAGGACTTAAATTGCAGCCCTGTCGAGTAGAGCGAGAAAGAGGAAAGAAAGTAGAGTTAATATTATTTGTTCGAACAGAGGCTGTGGGAGAAGTATATAATAATTTAATCCAACTAATAAAAGTCTTACCAAAGCCAAATTTATCCATTGTATAGAAAAGGTAACCCCACTCCACCCGGTCAAAAGCCTTCTCTGCATCCAGAGAGATCACAGCTTCTGACACAGGTGAAGTGGGGGGGTTGTACATTACATTAAGAAGATTTCTGATATTAAAATAGGAGTGCCTATTTTTAATAAAACCTGTCTGGTCTTTAGAAATAATAGAAGGCAATACAGACTCCAGACGCATAGCTAACAGCTTGGAAAGAATTTTTAAATCAACTGAGAGCAGGCTGATAGGGCGATAACTTCCACATAGAAGTGGGTCCTTATTCTTTTTTAGGATTAGAGAAATAGAAGCCTGAGTAAGAGTGGGTGGTAAATTATGTGAATTAAAGGATTCATTATACATATCTAAAAGAATTGGTGCTAATTGGTGAAAAAACTTCCTGTAAAATTCAACAGGGTAGCCATCTAAACCTGGGCATTTACCTGTTTGCATAGCTTTAATAGCTTTTTCAAGTTCCTCCAATGTAATAGGCTCATCTAATCTAGCCGCCACTTCACTATCAACTCTGGGGATGTTAAGCAAGTTAAAAAAATGATCAAAGGCATCAACATCATTTGCCAGTTCTGCAGTATAAAGGGATGAGTAAAATTGTCTAAATTGTTCGTTAATTAGTTTGGGATCAGTAGTTATACCTGTCTGACATTGAATTTTAGGGATTTGATGAGAAGCTGATTCTTGCCTCAATTGGTGAGCTAACAACTTGCTTGCCTTTTCACCGTACTCATAATGCATACATCTAGATTTAAATAACAGTTCCTCAGTATGATTAGTGGTAATAACATCAAATTCAGTTTTTAACAAAAGCCGATCTTTATACAGATCTGATGTAGGGCCAACAGAGTAGGCTTCATCTATCTGCTTGATCTGCTTAGATATGTTAATAAGCCTCCTCTTTCTATTTTTAGCTTCGTGTGAACAATAGGAAATAATTTCTCCTCTCAAATAGGCTTTTAATGTCTCCCACAACAACGAAACTGAAACTTCAGGTGTTCTATTGACAGTAATAAAAAAATCAATTTGCTTAGAAATAAATGTAACAAAACTTTCATTTGATAAGAGAGAAGTTTTAAGTCGCCAAGGTGGGCGAGTAATGTCACATCCCTTCATTTGTAAATCAAACAAGACTGGAGCATGGTCAGATATAATGATCGCATCATATGAGCAGGATAATACTGATGGGATAAGCCTGTTATCAATAAGGAAATAATCTATGCGTGTAAAGGTGTGGTGCACAGGAGAAAAATATGAGTACACTTTCCCTGTTAGATTATAAAAGCACCAGGGGTCTATGAGTGATAGTTCTTGAATAAAGGAATTAATGGTCTTAGCTGATTTTGAAAGAGCAATATTTTTTGTGGAGGAGCGATCCAATGATGGGCAGAGCCAACAATTAAAATCTCCTCCTAAAATAAGTTGGTATGTGGATAAATCTGGTATTGAAGAGAATAGGACTCTAAAAAAACCATCATGGTCCCAATTAGGGCCATATATATTGAGCAGAATTACTGGGTGGCCGTAAAGCTTCCCAGTGACCTGCAAAAATCTGCCGTTTGGGTCTGAACGAACATCTATGCAGACAAAATTAACTGATTTATGGATTAATATAGCTACACCTCTAGCTCTACTCTGAAAGGTAGAATGATATATTTGCCCAACCCACCTTTTATGTAATTTAACATGGTCAATTGGTCTGAGGTGGGTTTCCTGCAAGAAAGCTATATGAACACCTAGATGTTGAAGATGTCCAAGTACTTTGCTACGCTTAATTGGCTGGTTTAAGCCTTTGCAGTTCCAGCTACAGAATGAGACCACTCCATCTTTTTTTGTGACTTTTGGTTGGGTCATAAATTAAGTTAGGAGAGTGTAAGATCACAGGATAAATTAAGGTAAAACATATATTTTGTCATACAAACTGAAGCAGAATGTAAATGGTGTAACAGCATTTTCAGGAGTATTTTAAAAGAAACTTTAAGGTATAGCGGCCAGACTATGAAGATCTTAATAAAAACATAAAAAGAGAACAATGAACACACACATGTCCCACCCCCCACCCCTGCTGAAGCGTCTTCTTGAATTAGACGCGCGCATATCCCAATACTACTGATAGTCATTAACTCGCACAGAAAAAAGAAAAACCTTAACACTTTTCCTGAAGTTAAGTGGCAAAATAAATATTAAATTACACTGCTGAAAAAGCCTCAAATTAAATATACCGTTTATTGGGCTTCCTGGTGAACTCGCCTTCCTCTTACATGGGGGTTGCTGGAGGGACCACTTTTTTCAGTTTATTGTTTATGAAAGATGCAGCGCTGTCCGGGTCCTCAAACGTGTGCGAGGTCCCGCTCGGCAGGGTGATTTTCATCACAGCTGGAAACATTAACCCAAACTTTACTCCAGGGCAGGTGCGCAGCTCGCGCTTCACACCTTCAAAGGCATGCTCTCTTCTTGGACACGGCAGTCGTATAGTCGGGGAAGATGATTTTTTTCCCCTTGATATCGAAGAAGGGTGTCTCGGGAGGCACCGGCGGCACGGCGCAAAATTTCGTTACGGACGTGAAAGAAATGGATTCTGATGATGATGGGCCGTGGTGGGTCACCCTCATTTGGCTTTGCGCGCAGCGCGCGGTGAGCTCTGTCTAGCAGGGGCGTCTCATCCAGATTTAACAAGTCCTTCAGAAGTTGACTGATTGATTCGGTAGGACGCGGTCCCTCCGAGCCCTCAGGGACACCCACCAGGCGCAGGTTGTTCCGTCTCGATCTTCCCTCTAAATCCTCACATTTGTCTGTTAACAGTCTCACTTGAGTAACAAGCCCATCAACAGTGGAGTTCAGCGAGGAGAGTTGATCACTGTGGTCGCTCGCTGTTTTTTCCAATTCCTGCATGGTGTTTTCCTGAGAGTTAATTCTCTGCAGTAAAGGTTCGGTGGTATTTTTTAGCTCTGTGCGCACCGAGTGAATCTCGGCTCGTAAACTGGTTGCCAGTGAGTCGATTCGGCCACATATATCCTGTTTCATTGAGTCGAGCATGGATTGAAGAGTCTGGAGGTTAGCTGTGTTAGCTAAGTCAGCATTACCGTCAGCAGCCTCGCCTGGTGGTGACGGTGATGGCGGTCCGGCTGGTTGGGAGGCCTTGCTGCGGCCTGCTCGAGCGGTGTCCATCTTGTATTTAGTCGAAGACATTGTAATTCAAAATCCAAAAAGTTGTTCCAAACTAAGTATCAAACATTAATGAGTCCAAAGGTGCCAGACAGTTAAAGTAGAAGGCATGAATAAGTGAAGTTAGCCACAAAACAACAGAGCTACTAAGAAATGTGTCCTACATGTGCGGTGCCTGGCTCCGCCCCCCCTACGCATCATGTCTGACCGAAAATTTCGGTGACCCCCCCTTGCGATTGTGGCCCCCCCTTGTTCAAACACGTTCCGCAGTCTATGACTACCTATGCAACATCATAGCAGCACTGCTTGATATGGACTGGTCTGTGATGAGTGTGATGAGCCAAACGATCGTCCAATCACAAGCTGCTGTTGTTTTTGCAGGTTCTGCCCCTGAAAACATTTGGCAGGGCTCCTTCCCAAATGGATTGGTGAAAATTTCCAGTATGGAATTGTCCATCTGGCGTGTCAGGTAAGGTCAAGTGGCTATCATATATAAATGAGAAAATGGTATACATGATGCACCCCCACCCCGTGCAGACACACACATACACAGTCTTCCTTCATTCATCTATCAACTTATGTGTGGCAGGATGATGCGTCTCATCCGTGCTTCATTATGAGCTGCATTGTTGAGTCACTGTCAGCCAATGTCCTCATGGTGGCACTCTATAAAAGGGAGTGTTGGCAGCCTCCCCTCCCTCTTGCTCTGGCCGTCTCCGTCACTTCCGGGTCCCTTCGTTCCCCTCATAGACATAAGAAAAAGTAGACGCCTCATTGGCAGGCAGGGCGCAAGAAATACGGCCGCCATCTTGGTCCGGTCAGTGTAATGTATTTGCCAGGCACATTGAAGTGTCAGCGCATTTAATCCATCATAACTCCATGAAAACTGAATTGATTTCACAAGTGTTATTTTTCCTGCACATGTCATACATGTCGGTATGATATAAGACACATGGTTCAGCGTGATTTTAGTGAGCTTGACGATAATAGAACTTTCTGATGTGTGGCATATCTGTATGACAGGTATTTTACAAACCACACACACGTGTATATAAATACATATGTGTATGTATATGTATATTGTGTGTATAAATCTATATATATATATATATATATATATATATATATATATATATATATATATATATATATATATATATATATATATATATATATATATATATATATATATATATATATATATATATATATATATATATATATATATATATATATATATATATATATATATATATATATATATATATATATATATATATATATATATAGTATATATATATATATATATATGTATATGTTTATATATACATATATATCCTATATGAATATGAAGTATTCATGTATTGTTTCTTTATTTTTCAACTTAAGAAAAGTTGAGGAGTACACATTCTGCGGCCACTCTTGAGAGATGCTGAGACTATTAACATGGCTATGTCATGTAAGTATACATTTTGTGATATTGGTATGGTCAGGCTGGTACACCGAACGCCTGGTTCATGTTAAGAGAATCCGCTGTTACATAAATATAACACTGGCTCTCTGGTTTGTTTGATTTGCTTGTCAATCTATTTATCATAGTGTTTGCTTCAGTTAACAAATGCTTTGTACGGGGTGTTTAAGGCAAAAAGACAATGTTAACATTCTACTTTCACTACCAACATGGAATCAGGGTCAAGAGTAGCCCATAATTGCTGGTTGCCGCATCAATAAGGATGCTATTGACTTTGGTCAGAGTTTATAAGGTGTTCATGGCAGTAACATGAAAGGATGCTGCACTGAAATTCAATGTGTGTATGTTTAACCCTTTAACTACCAGCTCAATTGTTCATTTGGGGGATATTTAATATGTGAAAAAAACAACAGAAAAGGCATTAATTGTTTCCATCAGTGTTTTTGGGGGTAAGAAAACGCAAACAAACAAAGAACATATATTCTTTGGTGAATATCTTCTTTATTTTTTTATTTTTTTGTAGTTTAAGCATCACATCCCTCATGTAAATTACTTTCAATACAGCTGCCTGGAAAATAAATTACTATTTGATCACTATTTGCAGAGTTTAGACTTTGAAAACTTCCAGAATGAACTATTCTCCAAGCATTCTTTCTGGGTATCATGCAATCCATGTTCACAAGGTGGTAATTTACAAAAAATACTCTATTCACCTCTTGCAGGTATGGGGAGACTTAATGTTTTTTAAAATTATCATCTTTGAATGTCTTACATAAGACAGCACATGAATAATATCAAAGGAACGCCAGTTACAGTTTCTCAGCTTAAAAATAATACTTAAATAATAGCCTTTGCAAGTTATTGTGTTATGTCTTCTGTACAGCACTACCCACGGGAAGAATCATCACAGTCTCTGATTTTCTGCGGGACCGTAATGTCCCTGAAGAAGCTATCAGCTACCTGGAGGAGGAAAAGGTACTTTGTGAAAACCAAGTATACTTACCACTCTCTATTCCTCAAGTAGTAGGCACTTTTTTTTTTCTTAAACACTCACACCACCATTGTCTTCATAGGCCACATTTTCAACAAGTAGCTCAGTCAGACAAGTTATGTTAAAAAAAAAGTACTATTGCAGAGGTGTCTAGGCCTTGGCCTTGTCTCCCTCTGCAGTTGTGTAGAGATACTAGAAGGTGGTTAGAAAGATCTTGACTCCGCCATTACTGGAAAATGTTGGTGGATGCTAGTGTCAGAACAGGCACAATAAAATACTGATTGCAGGGTACAAGAGCACTGTCTAGAAGGGAAGGAGATAGGAAATTATTACAGTATACATAGAAAGATATATTGAAAGTTTTGCTCCCTTGTAAGGGATATTAGAAATGTGTTTTTGGTTTTTTGGAATGTTATGCTCTAAACATTGTTATTTGTGCTCTCCTTCTGTCAATAATATAAATATACACATCAGCCATACAGTAGTCTTAATCTTGGTCAAGGTAAACCTAGACTGAGCTTGCTTCGTCCAGCCTTAATAGCTGATATCTTTTCTATAGAAGATGTTTCTGAGGTAACTATGATAACTATTAGAGGGATAATGTGTGAATTAAACTTGTACTCTATCAACAGATTGACAAAGATGTCATCCCTCTTATGGAAGATGGGCATCTGGCCAAATTCATTCCATCATTTGGGGATCGACTGGCATTGGTCAGCTTCTGCAGAAGTCAAACAACGCTTCAGAGGAAGAAGATGGGTCTTTTTGAAAAACTCCGTTCAAAGCTCCAGATGAGAAAAGAAGCTGGTTCAAGCCCAACCCCTTCAACTTCAGGTCAAGTGCTAAATTCTGAATCTCAAATCAGACCAAAAAGAAGAGGGAAAGCACGTCATCGAAGAATTGAAATAGGGTCGCTACACTGTGAGTGTGGTGTAGTAAAGCAGGTTCGAGCAAAACAAGGAGGGGGCACCAGGACAGTAGATATTGGAGTAGATTGTGGCATCGATACTGTACTAGAAAAAGGAAAGAATTTCTTCTTCCCAAATGGAACCTCAACCAAAGGCCATGAATCTGATTTCCAGTTTGAGATGTGGGATTACAAACACCACCCAGTCGATGAAGATGTGACCATTGGTTTTGTCTATGACACCCTTGGCTTGACCAGATTACGATTCTATATTGCTACTCGCCCAAAATCAGAGCTACAAATGGTTAGCATCACTGACAAACCAGAAGATGATGTTGAACAGATAATGGTGGAAAATGATGACAGAGATGCAGAAGAGAAGCTGGATGCTTATGCAATGAAGAAGTGAGTGATGATATTGATCATAATGAGGGTGCTGATGATTTTGAGGAAATAATAGTTTTGCAAGATGACGAATCTTTAAGCACTGAAATAGAGGGCAGTTCACAGCACACTCAAGTAATATCATTCACTGAGTCCCATGGTTTCACAGGTGCTTACCTTGTTGCTGGTGGCCTTCATACACTGACAGCTACAGTCCCACATGGTTTTCAAAGCACTGATCTCACATCAGATGCATCAGATGATGTGGTTATATTTGGCCCAGGTAACGTAAATGGCAGTGATCTAAATGACACAGTGCCATATGATTTTGAAGTCCAGCATCAGTAACAGCCACCGACCACTTCAAACTTTTCTGTTGATGAGCCCCATCAACAGCCACCCGAGGGGTTATATGCACCCAGTGAAGAAAGCCCACAACAGCAACAGCCAAAGGTTGTAATTTTACATCATGGCAGCTGTTTGGATGACATGATCAGTGGATTCTTGGATCCAGCAGTGATGACACCACCACTGATTTTCAAACGACTTCTTCCTGATAATACAGAGGAAAATGGCACTGGTTCAGGTGTTGTGAAAGATGTTTATAGTTCCTTTTGGAATGAATTTTATGATCGCTGTACAGTAGGAACCACAGTGAAAGTCCCTTTTATAAGGCATGATTTCCAAAGTGACACCTGGAAGGCAGTTGGAAGAATTCTTATGAAAGGTTACAAAACATGACAGTACCTTCCAATTAAGTTGGCTCTCCCTTTTGTGGAGGAGATCTTGTACGGAGAAGTAAGCAGTGACCTACTTGAAACCTTTAAGCAGTTTGTGAGCTTAGAGGATCACAACATCCTCTCGAAAGCTCTTGATGATTTTGGCTCAGTTGATACTGATGATCTTATGGATGTTCTTGAGAACTATGAATGTCGCAAAAGAGTCACTGCTGAGTCACTCATGGATGTACTGATGGAGATTGCACATAAAGAGCTTGTGCAAAAGCCAATGTATGTGATAGACTGCTGGAAAGATGTAGTAGAGCCACATATCACCCTTGACCATAGTGACCTTGTTAAGATGTATGAAAACCTCAGACCAACACCTAAGAAAGTGCAGGGTCTCCTTCAATTCCCTGTGATGATGACTGCAAAGGAAAGAGAGGTAGAGAACCATCTAAAGAGGTACATCAGGGAGTTGGATGAGGAAAAACTTGGCAAGTTTCTACGATTCACCACAGGAAGTGATGTGATCACATGTGACAGAATTGAGATTTTGTTTTCTAACATGTCAACATTCACAAGAAGGCCCATAGGGCATACTTGTGGAAGGGTTTTAGAGCTTGCTGAGTGCTATGAAAATTTCCCAGATTTCCGGTCCGAATTCAATGCCGTGTTTGACAGTAACATCTGGATCATGGACATTGTGTAACTCTGACTGAGCTATGTTTGGACCTTTCAAATTTACATGAAGAGGCAATTTTAGGACAAGATATGAATGGATAATTTTTCAAAAAGGATCCAAACCAGGTTGAAATATCTTAGCATCAAAAAAAGGGTGGAGTGGGGTAGGGGTCAAAAGCTGGCATCTCTTTTTCACAAACTAAAGGGCTGTGTCTGTCCTATTTCTAAGGTGTTGTTTTGAAACATTAGGTTCCCTATGCACTTTAAGGTACTTTGTTTTTCTGTACCCAAGGTATTGTATAGTATTTAGTACTTTTAAATGTTGTTGTAAGGGTTTTATGTGTTCTTGAAATTAGCAGTTAAAAGCTAAACATGTTTGTGCAGTTTTCTTTTAATCCAATGACTTTTGTTTGGTAGTGCTCAAGGCACAAAAATTCAAAAGAAAGCTTTTATAGAAAAGTGTCTCTCAAAGTGTGATTTGTGTTTTGTTTAAACTGGAACTTCAGTGTTCAAAGTTATCATTGTCACTCAGAAAACAGACATTCAAAAGATATTTCAAAGCATAATTTGGTGATATACTGTATATGTATGTGTGTTATCTTAAATGAATCAAGATGTTCATACCACCTTCTTGTCTGATGAATGTATAAATGTGTTCTGAGTACAGTTTAGTACACTAAACAAAGCTGTTCAGAATGCCTTTTTTTGTAGACAAGTACATTTGTTGCTCAAGAGCTTGTAAAACAGCACAGTTTAAAACACATTGTTTATTATTTTTCAATGTTTATTGAATGTTTGACATGTTTTAAAAAGTTCATATGCAATAAATGCATGTTTTTCAAATGAACTGCATCACATTCCCTTGAAAAGCCATGCGTATTCAAAATAAAATTTCACTGTGTAATCAGTTCAACTACCTGAAATAAAAAATTACAATAAAGAAATAAAAAACAGTGAGATAGATTATCATCCAAAAAGTTTGATTTTAATACCTGATACGACCTTAATCACATTTACTTGTGGTTATATTTTAAGGACAAGACAGTAGTCATTAAGGGAGAAGAAAAAATGCTACATTTCGAAATAAATATATTTTAACTAATTAGATTACAATATACGTTGTTGACAACAACAAAAAAAAGTTTTAGGAATTTGGAGGATGCTGGAATATAAGTTCCTACTACACTTTTACTCATAGACCCAGTTATACTTGGTACCTTGCGTGTGTGTTGCTAACAACATTTAAATAACTTTGGTACTCATTCAGTGCATTTTCATGTGTTCAAACAACTGTTTGAAAAATGTATGTCAAAATAATAGAACAACAATTAGTAAACAACTCTTAAACACAGAGTTATATGAAACCTTTATGTCTATAATCTTATGTGAGAAATTGAAAACAATACAATAATTTTAAATCAATGATAGTCTGTAGGTCTATCAGTGCGTAGTGTAATAAAAGGAGCTGTGGTGAATAGACTTCAGTTTCATAGAAAAAGGTCACAAGTGACCTATTCTAATAAGAAACAGGTGAGCTGATGAATGGGAATGAATGCATTTGACATTTAGATATTTTGCAGAATAATTGTTCTTAGTGAGATGTAAAGTTCTGCAGCATGAAAAGCATCTGAAGGGATTTCCCATCCATTCTCCTGCATTAACAAGAGACAAAGTTCAAAAACAGTCTCATCACAGGGGAACTGACTCTTTGGTGTGCACTCTTCCTTGCACACAGCTAGCTATTCAAGCACAACAGTTTTAAGCTTGTCCTCAGCACTGTATGCCTGTGGGACTGTGTACATGAGGACTGGGCGTCCTCCGTGAACATCTTGGCCGGGTCTTTGTCTAATCTTGTGGGTATTCCATGTTCGCAACACTTCATTCAGTTCCTCCTGCAACAATATCCATCACAAGAAAACAAGTACAATTAAGGTTTAATTAAAATATCAAAATGATACGAACTAAAACATGTCGCTTAGTAAGTGAATATTTTTTTTACTCAATGAACAGCACTTTACAATAAGGGCACCAAATTTACAGGCCAATTAAACATTATTACTGCATGACACAATGTATTTATGAGTTCAGGATGTATACTCTCCTTTAATGAATAAATCATGATTATTTTGTGGGAGTGGGAGACTACGACTGAAACATCCCCCGAAGTGGAAATTTCCTGCTGGGAACTCGGTGAAACCTCACCACCCCCGAGTTGACAATCGAAGATGGATGCCCCCAGTGTGGACAGTTATTTCGCTCCTGTAATAATAAATTTATATGACTGACTGGGGTGTGTCGCTCTAGATCAGCTGTATACATAGTATTGTTAGACTTATATTTACAAAAATGCTGCCATAGTGATAATCACATTCTTCACAGGGCGTGCTAACAACAGCTGGATAGTGGGCTTGGTCAGTGATCGGGAGGTTGCAGGTTCAAGCCCCAGCTCCGGGCGACACATGGCGATGTGTCCTTGGGCAAGACACTTAACCCCAAATTGCTCCCACTGCTAAGACAGTGGCGTGTAAATGGGCATGAAAGGGCGTGAATGTGTTAGAAATACTGATAGATAACTAACATAGAAATCCTGAACCATCAGTGAGTGAATGTGAGAGTGAATGGGTGTGAATGGGTAGGTGTGACCTGCGGTGTAAAGCAGCTTTGAGTAGTCAAAGACTAGAAAAGCGCTATGTAAGCTCAAGTCCATTTACCATTTACTTGAAAAACAAAAAAATAGTGGTCACTACCAAAATAGTGCAGTCACAACCGAAACACTGAGTGTTTTGTAAAAAAAATAAAAGATATTGAGTCATCAACTAACATTTTATGATGACTATTCGTTAAATGTATGTTCAGTTTCATAACTCATTAACTCTGAGATGTATATAATCAGTGGAATTCATTTTACAAGAAAAGATTGGATTTTGATGAGTCTTAGAAATTGAACTTTGAAAAATGTTTAAAATATCATTTTTATTGATTTTGTTGTAAAACCCTTAAAGAAAAATTTGTAAAAATATTCTTTAGAGGGGGCATGGAAGTACAATATGAACAGATTAATATAATAGCTTTTACTGCAGTGTGTTGCTACGTTTCGGTTGTGACATTTTGAGAGCGGAAAAAAACATTTCAAGAACAGGCAGAAATTAAAATATGAATATTGACTGCACTATACAAGATATATGTACCTTAGATATGGTACAACATATGTATGGACAAAGTTTTGGGAAAAAAAAAACACTTAAAAAAAATTCCAACCCTGCACTTTGGACAAATTCGGTAGAATGGCCCATACATATACATATACATATATATATATATAGATAGATAGATAGATAGATAGATAGATAGATAGATAGATAGATAGATAGATAGATAGATACATATAGATATAGATATAGATATATGTGTATGGGTGATTCTCCAACTATCAAAGAATTGGTGTCCCAGGCAGAAATGACAAAAACCAAAACACGTTTGTCTTTTTTATTTTATGCTACACTTTCTTGATACAAAATTGATCTTTCAAAAAATAAATGACAGATACATTATTTTTTTACTATATAAAATATGGTTTTATATGAGTGCTTTTTGCTATATGACCTATGTCCCATGACCAGATTTTGGACTCTCAGTCCCTCATAAGATTAAAACTAATTCTGATTTAACAGGAAATTTATTGAAAAATGACACAAAAGTCCTTATTTTAATGAAATATATCATTAGCTTATAAGACATATGATTATTTATTTTTTATAAGCAGAACACTTGTCCCTAGGGTTCACTGTCATTTCCACCACACGCCACAAAATATAACGTCAGAGATTTTTTTATAATCTGTGTACTTCCAACCACATCAGTTGCCATGTGACAGGAGAGCCTATGGCTGTAGAGCAGTTTTAGCGCCATGGAAGCAACAGAAAAAGGCAAAAAACAAGGTAAAGTTTTGCAAAACCAAGAGTAGGTTTATTAGTCATAATTTCCAAACAGCTCGTGTTTCCTTTGAATGTACAAATAATGGAAAAAAAAAACAGTTTATATTGTGTATTTTGGATTTATTTTATGGTGACTGTAAAACAGGGATTAGCAAGCTAACATGTCACAAGATTTTTAAAAAAATGCTAAACATTGTCATTTCCACAACAGTCATTTCCATCACTTTATTTATTGTGATGGAAAAGACACGTTGTGATGGAAATGACATAAATGCATTTATTAGGCTTAGATCACTTAAAATGTTTTGTATTAAACTATGCAAAAAATTTCATAAATTATTTCATACTTTGTAAATACACAAACTACAAGAGTAGAATAGATATTTCAATGTGATACCATTTGTTTTTTAAATGGCTTGCAAGACCACAGCAGAGAGATCACAAGCATATAATAAAATCAGATCCACAAAAAGCAAAATGAACAACAAAATAAAATTTCAAAATTAATGTCACTTGATGTAAAAACAATAAAAGTGACTGATGTTATGATCTGTGTCACGTCATTTCCAACACATGCTGTCTTTTTCACCACACAGAAATGTCCATCATAACACATATTTTTACACAAAATTCATACTAATAGCACAGCTACATTAAAGATCCCATATTATGCTCTTTTTCTGCAGTGTAATATTGATCTTTGATGTCTTCATGAAGCCTTAGTAGCATGCTTTGGTCAAAAAACTCAATAAAACAGTTACAGCCGTATCTTCCCTATGCCCTCTTTGAGCCTCTCTGTAGAACACTTCATTTTTGTGGGCGTAACTATATGTTAATGAGCCCCCGCTGAAACCGCCCCGCACTTCCGTGTCGGCGCAGTCGGCGCATGCGCGTGACTATGTCAACAGAGCTCCGGTTAGCGTCTGTGTTGCTACATGAGGAGCGCAGCACTGAACGCAGAACCCGAAAATAAGAGGAACCAGGAGAGAGTCGAGGACCAAGGATAAACCGGGATGTTTCTGAGTGGTCTGTATGTAAAGTTTGTCTCTTCAATGCTATTATGTTGACGGATTAAAGTTGTTCTGCCGTTCCTCTCCCCCTCCCCCTGTTGTTGTTGATGTTAGCATGTCTGTTAGCAGACGTGCAGTGCTTAGACTGGCGTTAGATAGAGTCTAGTAAGAGCTAAAGTAGAGTGAGCGGGTTACTGCAGAGACGTGAATTAACTAAAACCCCGATGTGAAATAACTTTCACTTCTAAGTAACACTGAAGGGGCCGTTGCTACTGATAGTGAAATAAGACAGAGAGAGGGGTCTTCTCTGTTGTTGTGATGTGTAAATAATGTCTGGGCTGTTCAGGGCCGATCAGAGCAAGAGTCTGTTTTACAGAAATAACATTAGTAATGTGACTGACCCATCAGAATACAGCATTTAATAGAGCCATAGCCTTTAGTGACAGTAACAGTAACTGAGAACGTTTATTACCTGTAACTGTGAGCAGCGAACAGTTTTCTGTGAACCTTATTTTAAAAGGTTATTTTCTTTTCTATATGCCACACAGTAGCTGTCTTAAAAACCTCTTCACTTGCATTATTGTATGTTATGACAGCTCTGTGTATATTCTTATACAATAACAGAACATTTCCTTTAGATAAAAATTCTCCTGAACATCCTGTTTTCACTCTTCTCCTACAGAGGTGCTCCTGTGGCAATTGTGTGAAAATTCCTACAGCCTGAAAATGTTTGTTGAATGAAGATACCAAAGGTATTGTGAAAAATTAGTGCTAAAAAACAATTTAGTACATTACCTTTCCTGTACTATGTCACTGACTTACCTGTTTTAATTAAGTAGGTCAGAGGAAAACTGCAAGAACTCCCAGTCCAACCATCCTGGACTCTGACTCTGAGTGTGTTTTTCACTACAACATGCATTCTATATTTATAGAGCAGACTATGAGCCTTTACATCTAAGAGGAGTAATGCATAAGTATTTGGATATAAACACTTCCATGACTGTTGAACAAAAATAGTAAAGATTAAAAGAACTGTTTCCTCCATCTCATTTTTTTTGTCTTTCTTGTTATTTAATTATTAACATTACATGTAACATATGGAAAACTGAAAACACACAAAACAGTTCATGTAGACTTTTTATTGTGAAAGATATTTTGACATATAAAAACACCAAATGTACCTGCTGGTACTGTAGACATTTTTACATAAAGGAGGTAAAAAAAAAGGCATGAAGAAAGAAAAGGAATTTTTAAACACAAGCCATATAACTATATTAATAAAAATATGAACATATAGATAAAAACACCTATGACAGTAATTTTCATTTCTGACATATTCTTATCATGTCCAGCCCTTACAGATGCCTGGCCTACAGAGCCTTTGTCAGCTGATGCTGCCTGTGTTGTACTGCAGAGTTTCCTGATGCAGAAGACCAGCATGAGGGGTTCAGCGCTTCCTGGTATTTGGAAAAGGAGCATATGGTCTGGTATTTTCTGCAGCTCCTTCAGGTGTGGAGCAGGGTCCTGGAAAACGTTCCCAAAGACAAGGTCCAACAGTGCAACTGCATGATCTGAAATACAAGACACAAAAATACATGTTTACAAGAAATGGCACCAAAACCAAAACACCTCACTACAGTGTTGTACTCTTTTTTTCATAGTCTGTTATTGACACAATATCCTTATTGATTATATATTCTCAATTCCATTTTGATAACATTTTTATTCCAGTTTCCTTTATCTTTTCATTTCCATGCTATGCCTATTTGCCAATGTTTTTAAATGTGTTGATTTTAATAAAGAATTGTTTAACTTACGGAAAGCTGGCTCTGCTGTCACTGGCTTTGCTGTACATCCTTCCTCCTTGGATTTTGAGAAGCTGACTGTAACCAGCGGTTCACCATCAGAAGATGCTGCCTGAGGTCGACCAGCATAGACACAAGAAAGAAAAATGTTTAACCTGTTAGTGTATGAAAACACAATTAATAGCCATGCATTTTTACCTCTTTTGTTGATAAAATGTTTATTTCACGTTGTACTAAAATCTAAAATTACATGAGATGTTACAAATAGTTATTGTTACTCAATAGATACATTAGGTATTTCTGGCAAGTGATAATTCAGCTGAGGACTTTTATATTTATCATTTATCTGACTGTATTCATTTGGGTTTTTTTGTGATAGTCTTTGATAATTTTGATCAGACACATACCAAAAATATGTCTCAAATAAGATTCAACAGGCTTTTCAAGGGTTAATGAGTTTTTACTTTCAAATGTCACATTATGTGATGCATTATAAAATGTCTATGCCTATATATTGTTAGTAAATAAAACGGGAGGATAATTAAATCAGGCATCTTAATTGCCTCCCTCCGTTTTTCGTAAATCACTGACCTGTTAGTAATTGTAACTTATCCCCAGTCACACAGCTCGTATGACAGCATTCTGTGGGCATTTCTGAGTGTTTAAACTCACAGAAATCTGATTAAATTAGTTTGGTGATAACGACATCTACAGCGTTAGCGTCACACGTTATATACACTCCCTGTTGTTATCAATATTTACATGATCTGCTGTAACACACAGAGGAACAAAGCCTGATCGTTTCCCTCATCCACAGCTTAGACACGAAATGAGTTTGTATACCTTCTGAGATAATTTATCGATTACATAGCCTGTATTACAAAACAGCGAAGCTCGTTTCTCGTAGCATTACAGGCTAACACAACAGGCTAACCGCAGCTAAGCTTAGCCCCCGAGAGCTAACACAGATGCATCTGGGAGAGGAGGGCTGTACAAGGAATAATAATAATTATCCTCCAGCTGTTATACTCCTCTACTACTGTGAGAATATTCATACATCTAAATCTGATTAAACCTGTTGGTAATGACGATGCTGTGGCCAATAAAGCCAGTTATCACATCTACAGATACACTGTTTTGCAGCAAGGGCAAGCACCATTTGTGGCAGCGGCAGCTCGTAGTGGCATTTCCGGTGGCAGCCACAGATGCCGCGGCAGCTAGGCGGACCTGCCGCGGCACTTCCGGTGGCAGCCTGAGCTGCCACTGGAGATGCCAATGATTGTGGCAGCTGGGGCTGGCTCCTAGAGGCAGCTGTCGCGGCAGCCAGTCCTTCCTGCCTGTGATTGTAGTTTATACGGGGCTCCGGAGGCCGATGTCGGGTTAGTCACTCCGACCTGCCGGTGATTGTGTCACTGTTTACGGGGCTTCAGAGGCAGCTAGCGGGGGCGCCGGTACGATCTGCCGGTGATTGTGTCGCTGCATACGGGGCTTCAGAGGCATGTTCCGCGGCACTTCCGGTGGCAGCTTTAGTGGCAGCCTGAACTGCCACTGATTGTGGCAGCTTCGGTGGCAGCTTCAGTGGCAGGCTGAGCTGCCACTGATTGTGGCAGCTTCGGTGGCAGCTTTAGTGGCAGCCTGAGCTGCCACTGATTTTGGCAGCTTCGGTGGCAGCTTCAGTGGCAAGCTGCTGGCAGCTTAAGTGGCAGCCTGAGCTGCCACTGATTGTGGCAGCTTCGGTGGCAGCTTCAGGGGCAGGCTGAGCTGCCACTGATAGTGGCAGCTTCGGTGGCAGCTTCAGTGGCAGGCTGAGCTGCCACTGATTGTGGCAGCTTCAGTGGCAGGCTGAGCTGCCACTGATTGTGGCAGCTTCGGTGGCAGCTTCAGTGGCAGGCTGAGCTGCCACTGATTGTGGCAGCTTCGGTGGCAGCTCCAGTGGCAGGCTGAGCTGCCACTGATTGTGGCAGCTTCGGTGGCAGCCTGAGCTGCCACTGATTGTGGCAGCTTCGGTGGCAGCTTCAGTGGCAGGCTGAGCTGCCACTGATTGTGGCAGCTTCAGTGGCAGCTTCAGTGGCAGGCTGAGCTGCCACTGATAGTGGCAGCTTCGGCAGCAGCTTTAGTGGCAGCTTCCTGCCACTGAAGTGAATTACAGCAAACAACAGCAAATGGTTGCCGGTTGAATTGCAATTTCCCCATTTATTATGTTGTTAATTATTGAATTTATATTGTAATCCTGTATTTTGTTTGTGTTTCATTTTTTACCTCGTCTATCACTGCTGGTCTGAAGTATCTTATCTTTGTCTAATGTCTCATAAAACAAAACAACTGACAAAACACAGATTGAGAAAAAAAGCACTCAAGAAATACACTTCAAGAAATAGACAGCTTCAGTAGGCATGTGGCAATGATACACAAAGGTGGACATTAGACCATTCAGCAAATAACATAGGTCTAATGAATTTTCTTTCACACAATGAGAGTCATTCAGCCTGTATTATATTTCATTCTATGTAAAAAAAAAAAAAAAAAAAAAAAAAAAAAGGGTGACATTTTTTTCTATACCACTGACTTGATCCTGCGAGATTACAGTTTGAAACAAAAGTGCATGGGTCCCCACTTGGTCCAAAGGTGTTTTCTCTGTGAGCAAAAAGTCTCTGGATCTTAGTTCTCTAAGACAAAGTTGGCAGCAAATCAACTTTAGAGCCTGGAGGAGAGTGCATGCCAATAAATCAGGTATGAAGATATTAATAGGTAGGATAGGTAATATCAGAATGCAATCATTTGCAGACAAACAGTGTTTACAGTGTATGTATTAAAAATATATTAAAACATTAACACATGTATTAATATTTTTCATACTATTGTGTTTGACCTCTGCATTGTGAATTATGTTTGAATTGAAGCTGTTCTACCTTAAGTAGGCTGAAATTATGCCAGTATGTTTTTTCAGCAAAATGAAGAAACAGCACCTTCTTAAACTTGCAACTGATTTTAGACTGAGACATGTCAACAGAGGAATGATCAGCCTTGAACAGTTAGATCATATTACTTTTGTCTGATTTACCATTGAGACAAATTGTGTTCACTCAAAATATGGTCATTTTTATATGCTGTAATAAGTGTATTTTGCTGATTAGAAGTCTGTTGATGATGAGTGTTCAGCATCTTAAGCACAGTCTGAAAACATAATGGTGTGAAGACAAGATAGTAACTGATGCTTGGGGTCACAGTGAGTACATCTCAAGTTTTCTCTATCATATAAGCAACACATTTTCAAGATTTATCTGACTGTTTATGTGAAATGCGCCCTCTGCTGTTGATGTAAGGGAATTCACGTTTGTGGTGAATTTAATATTAATAAAATATTATTCAACAATTATGCATAGCAAGTATATCAACTGAAGAAATTATGAAACCAACTAACAAACAAATTATAGCCTACTGTTGTTATCCTCACATGAGGAACCCAAACTGACTATTAGCGTATTTTGGACCTTTTCTCTTACATTAATATGCCACCTGACTTCTGAAAGTGTGCTTTTTAGTAATGACTTTCTATAGCCTTTATATTCATACAAGAACCCACAATCACCGGCAGGACGGAGTTGATTCCACGGAAGCTGCCTCTGGAGCTCGGTATAAATTGACAATCACCTCTTTTTTGGGTGGATTGTGCACATGTGGATAAAAGCGCCAAATTTTGTATGAGGCCTCTTTAAGACCAACTAAAGGATTTTAGCTTAGGAGCCCAACACAGGTATCAAAAATATTCATATACAACACCAAAGTTGTTTTCCATATGTTATTGTTCATGTAAAAGTAATAGTTCTGTGATTCATAAGAAGAACATTGATGATAAATTGTTCTTTTTTTGTCCAGTAAAGAACTTGAAACTGATTTTAATTTATCCTCTGATTATACAAATTTAAATATCTAGCTATTCAAATAGACAAATACTGTGTCACTATACATTCAGATGGCAGAAAATAAATTAAGCTGAACTGTTTGGTCCTACATCTCTGCTTTTTAAAGATAAGTTATACTGACTCTATTTTTTTAAACTTTTCTGTTTGGTTGTTGGTCACGTTTTCTTAAGAGCTTTAAACACAAATAGAAGAATGCTGAAAACCAATTATGCATACAATTTTAACAAGTTTGACTTTGTAAATAATGGCTATGTTCTATCTTTATGTGACTTCTAATTGCTCTAATGGCTCTTTCTTTGTAAAACTAACATGTAATGAGTAAAAGTTTTACAATCACTTCCCTGTACTTTCATACAATAGGTCAGATATGGAACAATCACTGACATACAAAAGGCAAAGGGCTTTTACATTTAATGAGCCCTCTGCTCTGGTTTTTGATATTTCACATTTAATATAAATATATCAAAAACCAGGGCAAGATTTTGAACAATCTTGACTCCTTAAATCTACATTCAATTTACTTTGTGAATTTCAGCACCACCAACAAACACTAACTGGCCAAGAAAACAATTGTAATAGTAGTTTTTTTTCAATCTCCTTAGAAGTTTTCTCTGCTTGATGCCAATGATTTGACCCTTCTTAAACAGACTAACATCTTTTCCACGACCACAGGATGTGTCTTTGACGTGGTTTAAGAAATGAGAAGCTACTCATTACATCAGCTGGGGTTAAATAACCTGTCTCCAGCTGAAAAATAATCACTCATGCAGTACTTATCCAATAGGAGGCTCTTACCTGTCTGTTTAGTTAAATTCAAATGGTTATTTGGGTTTTTGTTTTTTTTCCGGTAGGTGGTGTGTACTGGAGCATTTAGATTTTTACCTTTTTTACTAAAAATCATAAAGTATGTATTTTTAAGATCTAATAAGAATTGATAAATATCAGACCATTCCTTTATTTTATTAATTCTATTTTGACCACATCTGGTACTTGATTTTATTTTTTCCAGGTAGTATCATTTGAAAAAAATCAATCAAGAAATTAAGAAACATGAACAACACCATTTGCATGCAAACAAAAAAGTTTGGGTTCTAGGACTGACCCCTGAGGTACCCAACGAGTGATGTTTTTTACATTCAATTTTATATTATTTATCTGAAATAAGTGTTTTCTGTTTTTTAATAACTTGTTCTTTGAGTCCAGTTTTCTAATACCAAAGCTACCAAGTTTTAAAGAAGTATAGTCTGATCTATGGGGTCAAGATCAACAAAATGCTTAAAATGATTTTTCTGGTCAATTTCCGTGCATATTTATTTAGTTAAATCCATTTGCCCTCAATCCAACCTCACTGCTAAACCACTGTTTGTCAAGAAATGCATCTAACCTGGCAACAAATATTTTTTAAAAGTTTTTTGAAAATTGTGGAAAGCAGGAATACTGGTCTGAAGTTGAGAAACAATGTTAATCTCCGCTCTTATGAAGTGGAATCACATTGGCAATTTTCATCTCATCAGGAAATACTCCTGTTGAAAAGGGTAGATTATATTTAATTAGAATTCATTCAATAGCAAATTCTATTATACTGTTTATCAGCATCATGTCAATGGTTTCACAGTCAGTTGATTCTTACTTGCACATTTTTTACAGTATTCAGTATATCTTCCTTCTCTGCTTTACCAAGAAAAATACTGTTGATATTACCTCTGATTGAGTGGCCCATAGCCTCATTTTCTGTTGATTTTGGATTTATTTATTATTATTATTATTATCTTTTTGCGAGAATAGGAGCCACTTCTCTGAATAATTTATCAAATTAATTTACTACTGTATTTTTCCACATATGTCTTTATTATCTCTCACAAAATAGTTGGGAAATTATTCTGTACCATATCTTTCTTAATTACACTGTGTATTATTGCCCATGTAGTCTTAATATTTGTACTACTTTTACTATAGTATTGCTTTTTTTATTTTCTTATTATCCAAACAAATTCATTTTTATATTTCTTATACCTATTTTCTGCTTTTTTCTCTTATTTTTGTGATGAATTACTCATAATGCATTGCCATCTCTCTGAGACTGAGCAATTGTGACAGGTAGTCAAAATGCACAGCTCTACAACATGTTTTCACACTATGATACACTTTCATTTTTATTCATCATGGCAATAAAGATGTTATTGATAAAAATGTCATGTTAGTGACTTTAATAATGTCAAAGCAAGTCAACTTTATTACATTTGGAAGTACTTTGATCATTAAATGATGCATATAGTCTGAAAAATACGAAGCGGATTTTCACATATTTCACTGATATTAACAGTCTTGAAATTTGATACTTAAAATAGATATTTGTCAGGGGCTCCTCAAATTCAGCAACTGACCCTAAGGAAACATCATACAAAAAATGGCATGTGCGCAATCCTTTGACTAAGCTACCTGACTATCTAGGAGTCGGTCCAAGCTGCCACAATTAGTGGGCAGCTTCAATGGCAGCCCAGGCTGCCACCGAAAGTGCCGCAGAACCTGCCTCTGGAGCCCCGTAAACAGTGACACAATCACCGGCAGATCGTAGCGGCTGCCCCGCTAGCTGCCTCTGGAGCCCCGTAAACAGTGACACAATCACCGGCAGATCGTAGCGGCTGCCCCGCTAGCTGCCTCTGGAGCCCCGTATACAGTGACACAATCACCGGCAGGTCGTAGCGGCTGCCCCGCTAGCTGCCTCTGGAGCCCCGTATACAGTGACACAATCACCGGCAGGTCGTAGCGGCTGCCCCGCTAGCTGCCTCTGGAGCCCCGTAAACAGTGACACAATCACCGGCAGGTCGTAGCGGCTGCCCCGCTAGCTGCCTCTGGAGCCCCGTAAACAGTGACACAATCACCGGCAGGCCGTAGCGGCTACCCCGCTAGCTGCCTCTAAAGCCCCGTATACAGTGACACGATCACCGGCAGGTCGTAGCGGCGCCCCGCTAGCTGCCTCTGGAGCCCCGTAAACAGTGACACAATCACCGGCAGGTCGTAGCGGCTGCCCCGCTAGCTGCCTCTGGAGCCCCGTAAACAGTGACACAATCAACGGCAGGTCGTAGCGGCTGCCCCGCTAGCTGCCTCTGGAGCCCCGTAAACAGTGACACAATCAACGGCAGGTCGTAGCGGCTGCCCCGCTAGCTGCCTCTGGAGCCCCGTATACAGTGACACAATCAACGGCAGGTCGTAGCGGCTACCCCGCTAGCTGCCTCTGGAGCCCCGTATACAGTGACACGATCACCGGCAGGTCGTAGCGGCCAGCGGCTACCCCGCTAGCTGCCTCTGGAAATCAGTCCAAGCTGCCAAATTCAGTGGCAGCTACACTGGCAGCTCAGGCTGCCACCGAAAGTGCCACAGAACCTGCCTCTGGAGCCCCGTATACAGTGAGGCAATCACCGGCCGGACGGAATGGCTTCACCGGCAGCTGCCTTTGGGAGTCAGTCCTTGCTGCCACAATCAGTGGCAGCTTCAGTGGCAGCTCAGGCTGCCACCGGAAGTGCCGCGGCAGGTCCGTCTAGCTGCCACGGCATCTGTGGCTGCCACCGGAAATGCCACTACGAGCTGCCGCTGCCACAAATGGTGCTTGCTGTCTCTCCTGTTTTGAGCCGACGTTAGCGTAGAAATATACTTTCACCTGTTATCTATATTTACATGCTGTGCTGCAAAACACAGAGAGACACAGCCTTCACTGGTCGTTTCCCATGTCCTCAGTTTAGACAAGGAATGAGTTTTGATACTTTATGAGATAATTTATTAATTACAATGCCTCAGAGAGAGTAGCAGGTCTCTACTCACACAGCGGTACATCGCACAGCAGCAAAGTAATAGACAACAGAGACTAATATTATGGCTTAGAAAAGACACGATATGGTTAGAAAACAGCAAAGCTCGTTTATTGTAACATTACAGGCTAAAACAACAGGCTAACCGCAGCTAAGCTTAGCCTCCTGAAACTATCACAGGAATAGCTCTTACATCTGCTCCTCTTCCCTCTGCTGTTAGCAGCTCGTAGCAATTAGCAAAATAACAGCACACAGCATTTGGAATACTCACATTTCCAGGGTCCGAGGTTTGCTGGTGGATGGTTGGCACTGATCCTGGGTTAAGGACCAGTCTATTTGCGAGCCCCTTTGTGTACTGTCCAAAGTTTGTGAAGCTATCAGCCGTGAAGTGACTGGCACAAACATGCACATTTTTTCTTTGTTTTGCTGGCACTTTTCCATCATATATGAACTCCAGCCACTTAGTTTTTAAATCTTCAGAGTCAGGCAGCTTGTGTAAGGAAGTTTGTGGCTTGTTACAGCCCACAACACTGCAGCAGTAACTCATGCTGAAGTCCGATGTCTCACTGCCGGTAAATCCATCATGGCTGCTCTGCACATAGCAATCTCACCAGCAGCGCAGAGAGGAGTGGGCGGGGACGGGGTGGGGGTGTCTGCTCCTGATTGGTCAAAAAATTCCCCTGTGACGTCGGTACAACTCGAATGAAAGAATGCCTCAATAGGGGGCGGGATTTTACATTCACCAGCACCACGCAGCACAGGATTTGTCACTAAATATCACATTTTTGGGGCTGGGGGGAAAGCCACAGACCTCAAAATTTCACCAAAAGACTTAATAAAGTGGTTTTTGCATAATATGGGTGAAGTATATGAAGTGAATGTTTTAGATGGACAATTGGTGGCCTTAGGGGTTGGCAAATGATTAGACTGAAGGTGGCCTGGTTCACTCAGGATGTTAAGGTTAGGATGCACAACAAAGGACATTCTTCACATTTTTTCTTCTTAAGAAAACCAAACTTCTGTGGTTAGGTAAATAGCTGAGAACTTAAAACTGATACTTAAGGGGATGTCCTGTGTCAAAGGTTAAAGGCTATCACTTCAGGCCATCATGGGTCAACTTTTGTGGCCACTGGTCATTGTCTAAGAGGCTGGTCCAATGAGAATCCACCCTGCATACGTGGCTCTGTGTACTTCAAAGAATGTTTCACGGTATAAATGTTGTCCGTTGTCACTGCTCAGGAGGTCTCATTTGGCTTTGAGCCTCTCGGGTACATCCTGGAGTGCCCGATGCAGACATTTGCTTGGTTTGTCAATAAACTGCTCTTTTTTGCAAACAAGCTTGTGTCGGCGAAGCCTGCTTTTTCATCCGCATCTCCAGATCAACCAGCGAGAAACTACAATTTTTGGCGTCACGAACTCAGGCGTGTTCTGGCCTTGGTGGGACCGACAGCCCTTTCTTCCAAACCTGCTCCACTGCCGGCATACAAGGGTGAGCTTTTTCTCACTTTATTGGGGCTGCTTTGCTCGCAGGGACTGCTGTGTCTTTCCATTCTGGGTCAGACCGTATGTGAATCTGTGTGGTTGGTTATCTGCGGTGCGTTTGATGAAGTGCTTCGTTCTAAATTTATTGACAATAGGTATTGTCACTAAAAGGGGGGACATAGAGATGAGTGTAAGGAATAAGGAATAAAAGAGCAAATAAGTGTAAGGAATAAAGAGGAATAAAGAAGAATAAAAGAGGAATAAAAGAGGAATAAAAGAGGAAAAAGGAATTTTGGCACCAAGTGCGGGATAAACTTAAATTAGTAGCGATATAGGGTGTGCTGACTGCAACATGCGAGATCATTAGAGCCGGGCCTGTATATCTAATTGACGGTAAGACATGGGTACTTAGACACTCCGCGAAAGTTTAGTTTAAAGGAATTTGATTTAAAAGCATAGAAATTTACTCTGGGCCCAGAGAAACATTGGCAAAGTCTAAAATAGGTTAACGGTAAAGTGAGGAAAATGAAAGAAGTGAGGAAAAAGCCTTAAGAAATAGGAACTAAAGAAAAGAAGAGAAGAAATAAGAAAAGAAGAAATGAAATAAGAGAAGAAATAGTGAAAGACGTAATAAGAAAAATTTACGTTGGTCGACTAAAACAGAGGACAAAAGAAGAAAAAGTTAAATGAAACATAAAGGAAAAAGACAATAAGCATGCTTCAAGAAAAAGTGAATAAGTTGACTAAAAGTAAGATTAAATGTTAAAAGTTAAGTTAGGGATAGATAGGGTAAATTAAGACTAAAGTACCTTCCTTTCAGTAGGAAAGAAATAACCTGGAGCTCTCTGGGAGGAGAAGAGTGCTGGAGGTGTGTGTTTATGGGTGCGTCTGTGTGTGTGAGATCTCTGTGTGTGTGCGTCTGTGGGTGTGCTTGAACAGAGAGTGAGTGGATCTGTAACTGCAGTTTTTTGCTTTGTATCTGCTTTTGGGGGGTTTATATCTTTCTTGGGGTTTGTAAGGTTATTAAGAAAAAGTGGTTGAATAGTGGGGATATACCCGAGGGTTATTTGCAAAAAGAGGTAATTCTTTAAAATGCTATTGACAAATAAATGATATCTAATGTGCCTTCAAGGAAACTTTTGATAACAATAACATGAACCTTTTCCTTTTGAAGGATGGTTTTGTGTCGGCTAAATAATATGAGCTCCTGAAGGATTTTATTGTTATAAGAATATTTAGGATTAAACTATAGTTTTATGGGGACTTTTGTGTAAACATCATGAGCCTCTATTAGAGCACGTTTGTAGGCTACTATGAACCCATTTTTGTTGATGTTGAATGCTGCAAGTGAATTGTGACTCGCTCTAGTCCTTGTGTGTGTGTATGCAAGGGTGATGTTTACTGGTCGAGAGCTGTGAGGACACTGAAGTCTCAGATACATTTAGTGGGAGGAACAAAGGGGGGTGTCCTGCAGCTGCGGTGAAATTTGACTCTTCCTACTTCTCACAGAGGCAGGAGGATCAAACCTAACATCTTTAATGTTTAGAATTTCTAGGAATAATCAGTGAAATTCAGGACAATAACATATTAAGAATATAATATGTCTAATAATTGGAAATATACTACTTTGCTAGTGTGTTATGATTGTAATAGCCTTGCTGGAGTTTGGTTGTAAACATAAACAGACTAACCAAAGTTGGCAATTAATGCATACATTTTTCAATTTGTTTATTGTGATTTAAAAAAAAAAAAAAAAAAGTCTTAAGTAATGATGAGTGATGAATTTGTTTTGTTTTTCCTTTCCTCTATCCAATTACAATGTATACGAGCTGGAGAAGATGACATACATCTGAATTTGGTGAACAGAGGAGGAGAATTGGCTGTGCTTCACACCAAGGGGGGCTGGCGGATGAAAAGCTCACCAGGACCTGTCGTCATTTGAACAGGCCAGTACTGTTTTATCCATGAACTCTTATTGCCTTCACTGATTTGAGCATATACCCATTTAAACTGAGGCATATTTAGCTTGCTGGTGGGTATCATTTCTTTGTGTGGATCAGTGATGTATATCTGCTTTACATTTGTAATTATTAAGAAGGGAAACTTGGCAACAGACTGATCAGGTAGAGCGTTTAATTAATGGTTTTCGTCTTTGGTTGGCAAATTTATTCTTTCTTCAATGAATGAGTAGGGTTGTCGTACACTCTAAAAAGAAGCTCAGGGTATCTGTTGACACCACTTGATTTAATACATCAATGCACTTTAAAAAATGTAATTTATTGATTTAGATTAACTTTCTAGGTTGCTAACTTTATTTTTTAAGTTATGATCAAATAATAATGTTGGTTATTACATAAACTTAATTTAGCATGTCATGCACACTCAAATTTAATTGTTGGTAAGCTTAACACAAAATTGAAGTCGCCATTACTTAATAAACTTAGCTTGACAACTTAATTTTTCTCAACATTGACTTTTCAGTTTAAGTTACATCTGTTACCCAAACAACTGAATAAGACAGTGCAGGAGGCTGAAGCAACATTTGATGGACAACAAAGAGTACGAGAACAGCCTTGAAAGTCACATGATGAAAATCGCCATTGTTGGAGACAGTTAACTAGACAGCAAGTTACACTACTTTAAATGCCATAGTAAAGTCAGTTGACCTAACATATTTTTTGAGTTACCAACTTAAAAACGTGTCCTTATGGTAACAGTTATTCAGAAAGCAGTACTTAAAATAAGCTTTAACTAAAGAGGAAAAGCTTATTCATCCAATGTAATATTGTTTGTTGGTACAACGCAATTTCAAATTAAGTTGTCATAACTAAGAAAGACTAATGGAAACTGTTGCGTTGATTTTTTTTGAGGCTAAACATTTCTTTTTAGAGTGTATGTTATTGTAACCTTTTGATTAATTATAACCTTTAAGAGGAATATAAGAGAATTAAAAATGCTAAAGTCAAAAATGGATGCTAAAATCTCAAAAACTATTACACCAGTTGATGTGGTTCAAAAGAACAATCCCCTCATTAAAGGTATTGCAGAGATGTCAAAAAATGGAGTAAGCGTTGGCCTGACATTGACCGGCCCTGGCCAGTGGAAGGGACTCTTAACCCAGATGTAGTTAAAACACTACAGGTGCTTGTGTCCACGTATAAACCAGGACAAAAGAAGGGTAAAAAAGGACAAAAACGCAAAGAGAAGAGGCAGACAGAACTTGGGATTCTGCAGTTATTTGAGCAAGAGGGGCACAAATTGTTAAAAACCAAAAAAGATAGAAAAGAACAGTGTGTTGCAGAAATAAACAAAAATACAAGGGAAACAGAAAAACTAATGGAAAAAGTAAACGCACCTTTTTCGCATACCACTTCAAACAGAGGGCCTCCACCTTATGAGAGGGAGGTAAAATGTGCAGATGTCTATCCCCAGCTTCCAGTGATAAAACAGGATGGTAATTATCAAATCAAAGATGATGAGGAGCAAATAATAGAGACAGGGACATCTGAAACAACTATAAAGATGTATCCAACCTCTACAAGTAGAAAGAGAACGGCACATTCAGTCAACCAGGGTGGACAGAGCTACAGATGGATAGAGATGGGAGATGACAGTGAGAGTGAACCAGATGAAGCTGTTGGGGGATATGACCCAGCAGTCAGAAGAGTGTTAGCTAAGGCAGAGAAAAAGGGATCAGGTAAGATGTGTCCAGTAATTGTACGAGGACAGAATTTGGAGTATAAGCCTCTACAAAGCACAGATATGTCAGACATTCTTGATAAACTACCTACACTTCAGGATGGAGCACATCCACGGATCTCAAAGTTAGAAGAGGTTATGGTGGGATGGCAACCTGCTATGGGGGATATTAAGAGACTCTTAGCCTCTTGGGTGTCCCAGCTATGGAAGAGATTTTGCAAAAGGCCTGCCTTAACCGCTATGTGAAAACTGCAGTGAATGACCCGGAACTCTTTGCTGCTAGCAGGGGTCGGATGTGGAAAGCACTGAAAGATACATTTCCAACAAATGTTCATCCGGACAATATTTTCATTGAGCCATTGGGACCAGAGGAGAACCCGAGAGCTTATGTGTCGAGGGCTCATCAAGTGTGGAGAAATGTGACGGGTAATGATCCAGACTTACACCAAATTGAACAATCAATTTTGCGACTTAAGATACAAAAGGGGCTGCCCCAGCCAGTGAGAAGTAAATTGGCAGAAGTGGTTGGTCTTGGGAGCATGACAAAAGCTGTATACACAGATCATATCGCACATCATGTTGAGTTACATAGGAAAAAGGAACATGATCGGAAAGAACAAGATCAGGAGGTCCTTAGAAAACTTAATCAAATACAGTTGGTGGATAGCAAGAAGGAGAGGACACAAGCTGTTGTCATGCAGAATCAATCTCAAGCATACCAATCACCATCACATTCTCAGCTGACATCAGGAGACCACACTATCCCTTATTCACAGCCGGTGTTTGAACAGCCGCAGACATGGCGAGGAAGAGATGGAGGAAGACCTTTCAATCCAAATTACCAGCAGTCTTTGGAAGTATGCTATGAGTGTGGACAGCAAGGCCACTATGCTTATGACTGTTACAGGTCAGGAGGGAGTTAATAGGGTATACTGTCTATATCCAAGGGTGCAATGGTTCCTCCTTGCCACATCCCAAACTGAGCAGGTCCAATGCATGAGTGAGTTGTGGACTTAATAAACTTGATATGATAAAACCAGTTGTATGCAAGAAATACATGTTAGTTGTAGTGGACTGATTTGCAACCAGGCATAGGGGTGCTCAGTCTGATGCCAAGTTATTGTGTCATGAGGTCAGAAGCAGATGTTCAATTACTGATTAAATATCTTCAAATAAAAGGAAAGAGTTTGTGGATAAAACGGTGGGTGTGTAGAAAACGCAGGTGAACATGTAAATGACGGCTTGATGAAATAGAAGAAAGTAGACGAGGGCTGAAGAGGAATGTGAGACGATACGATGGATAAGGATGTGTTTTTGAAGAGAGCTAAAGGTTTCATTCCTTTAACATTAGGTTAATGTGATTTCTTGCTCGCAGATTAATGAACGATGGTTTAAAACAAGTGAGAGTTTTGATTGATTAAGTAAGTAGGGGATGATTGAGAGATGAAAGAAGGTTTGTGTAAGAGTACAAAAGAGGGTTTTATTGGAAAGAGGGAATGTTGCATGATGGTCAGCTAATGCTTGGTTAAAAGGATTGGGACCTATGAGAGCTGTGTTAATTCAAATCTTAGTAGTAGTTGTAGAAAGTGAATTACTTGACACATATTCACTGTAATGATACATGTACTGTAATCTTTTTATTCTTGTGTCATAGAGCATTTTTGTAGAATAGCTGTTATAAGGGAAATGTAATATCATGTTCTGATTATTTGTTATTCACAATCTATTGTCAATGTTTTAATTGTATCCAAGTATGCAAGATACTGGCTGGTGTTTTCTTTGTCCCTTTCAGAATGACACTGGAGGTGGTTGATCGCTCAGAGACCTCCAGATACTGAAAGGACAAGGAACTAACATGGACAAAACAAAATGAGATCAAAAGGCCTAAACATGGACAATAAGACAACTAGACTCTCTAAGAGGACATCACGGCAAGGCAAAGGAGGGACCATCTGAAATTCCTTCTTAATGTGAATTTATACAATGTTGATCTGTTAAAGTGTGTATTATGTGTGATATTGATGATGTTTGTAATGGGACTTCAGTTGTTTTGTTTCTTTTGCCGGTTAGGGAAATAGTGGTAGGCAGGGCGAGGTCCATTGACAGGTACGATGGGTCGACTAGCCTGTTTGTGGGCACCATTTTAATTTTATTTACTGAGGTTTCCCATATATAGTAATATACATACATATAATCCACACATTTATCTGTAAAATCCTCCTTTAACTTGGAATGGCTAATACTTAACTGTAATAAGATCGCCTAAGGCAAAGGGATCGTGAGAGAATTTTCCTGTCTAAAAGACGATATTGCTGAAACACATTAAGTAATGGTTGCCGACAGGTTTTTCGCTCTCACACTAATTTGTTAAGATTAGCTGCAGGAGAAAACATTATCGCGGGTATTTTTAGATATCTACCTATGTATATGTAATCCTGTTTCGAGACTTTGTAGTCTCGAAGGGGGGAATATGAAGTATATGAAGTGAATGTTTTAGATGGACAATTGGTGGCCTTAGGGGTTGGCAAATGATTAGACTGAAGGTGGCCTGGTTCACTCAGGATGTTAAGGTTAGGATGCACAACAAAGGACATTCTTCACATTTTTTCTTCTTAAGAAAACCAAACTTCTGTGGTTAGGTAAATAGCTGAGAACTTAAAACTGATACTTAAGGGGATGTCCTGTGTCAAAGGTTAAAG